>JAVYIG010000337.1:0-649432 GCA_035222895.1 Strongylocentrotus droebachiensis | reverse complement strand
GCGCGCATTTTTTGACCTGAAATTGACCCGACAAATATTGAACTTGATCATGACAAATATGAATGAGAAATGGCTTTCTGTTATGAAGATATGATCATAAGTTGATTTTCACAAAATGGCGTCTGGATGACGTCACGATGACTTTGAGTCTTTGAAAAGTCACGCAGTTCTAAGTTAGACTAAGATCTATCATCATTGAAAGATTCATAATAATGGCTTTATTCAGTCTTGAGATATCCTGCGAACAAAATCGAGGAAGAATAATAGGAATAGGAATAAAAATCTTGACGAAATCAAAAGGTGATACGTTGACTTCGTTACGTATCACCTAATGATTCCTTCAAAATTTGCAATTTCAACTTTCGATCGAAAATGTTAACATGATCCCAACATCTGATTAAAAAACAAAGTCACCCTTTTTTATAGCCCATGGTCTCAGCTATAACATATCCAAATTTGGGAGAAAACAAAGCACAAATGAGCGAGATAGTGCTGAAAGATGGATGCGATGTAGATTCATAGTGTGGACAAAATTCACCCTCCATAGACATAACACGCAAATGACGAAAATTCTGACATGTGGCCTTTAATTGAATTTTTGACTATGATGACATCATTTAAATGAAAATTGGTGTGGACTGATCTCGAAGACGATTGCCTCGGCTACAACATATTAAAATCTAGAAGAGAATCGATGAATATTAAGAGAAATACACTAAATTTTCCATAAACATAATGACGTCATAATATGCATTTTTGTATTTTTGACTTCCAAGGCCATTATGATGACGTCAAGATGTACTTAATGGCCAAATGAGATATGAAATCATACCTTCGACTCATACTCTATCTAAATATGGAAAAAAAATTGGCAGTCCTTATTCATATCAATGGACTTTTTTGGGGCATGTTTTTGCCCGTATATGCTATGTATTACAAAAATCGCGCGTGCGGACGGTTATCTTGAACGGACGCTCATTCCGTTATTAATAATGATAAAGAGATAAACTTGGTATCAAATTGTTCGGAAAATTATGAGGAATATCCTGTCAAAAGTTTTTGCGAAGGAATTATTTTTCGTTCGGCCGTGACGAACGAAAACGCGCAAAAATGCGTGTTTTGCGCGATTTTTTAAGAATGCTTATAATGGCCTGAAACGTATGCAAAAAAAATTTAAGACGATTTTGAGCAATTCTAAATTTTACGCGCGCATTAACGCGCGCACCTAAGCGTACGCGCATTTTTGCGCGCATTTATTGATCTGAAATTGACCCGACAAATATTGACCTTGATCATGACAAATATGAATGAGAAATGGCTTTCTGTTATGAAGATATGATCATAAGTTGATTTTCACAAAATGGCGTCTGGATGACGTCACGATGACTTTGAGTCTTTGAAAAGTCACGCAGTTCTAAGTTAGACTAAGATCTATCATCATTGAAAGATTCATGATTATGGCTTTATTCAGTCTTGAGATATCCTGCGAACAAATTCGAGGAAGAATAATAATAATAATAAATAACAATCTTGACGAAATCAAAAGGTGATACGTTGACTTCGTTACGTATCACCTAACTAGACTTTAATTCGTCACTTAGACGAATTAGGTGATACGTATGATAATGGTTTACATAACGAATAATGCATTACACAATATATTATTTTGTAAAATGCTTCTCCCATTTATATGCTTCTCCCATTATGATCTATTCATATGTCAAGATTAAATTGTGTCTCCTTGATCATCATGAATCTAGGGAAGATAGATTGAAACAATATATGACCTTTGACCCTGTGCAGTAACCAGTTACACATTTGACTCTTATTTATATCATGAAGAACACCTTTTGACGATTTTATCTTATTCAAAGAAATGAAAATGTAATTGATAAATGATTTTCATCATTACGATAATGATGATCATGATGATAATGATCATGATCATGAGCGCAATCATGACATCTTATTGAAAAAATGAGGAGTGATTTAGATAGCATATAGTCTCAGCTACAACATACTAAAAAATCAACAAAATCCAAGCAGAAATAACGGCGATATTGCTCGCAAAAGACAGGAATGTAGACTCCAGATTTGAGAAAAAGTCATCTCCCATAGGGATTACACGCAAAAAGTAATGGATTAAGTGAAAATAGGGTAATAATAAAGTAAAAAGGGTTGTTTATGACATTATTTGCGATTCTACGTGTTTAAATAATCAAAGGAGATGGTACAGTGAAGGTCAAAAGGAAAAAAAAAGTGAAGAAAAAAAATGTTGGAGACACCCGGACTCGAACCAGGGATCTCGAGGTTAGAAGTCAAGTGCGTTACCGATATACCAAAACATCTCCCATAGCGATTACACGTAAACGGGAAATGGAATTCTGAAATCCTACTTTGCAAGTGAAATATTGGCATGAACCCGGCATCTAATCGAAAAATAAAGGGCACACTTGTGATAGCTCATTGTCTCAGCTACAACATATCCGAAGCTCAGCGAAAACGAAGGTAAAACAACGGAGATTTTGCTCGCGAAAGACAGAAGTGTAGAATCCAGTTTTGAGAAAAAGTCATGTCCCATAGAGAATACACGCAAAATGTGAAAAATTGACATGCCTCCTTCAATCGCAAAAATACACCATGATAATTTTGTCAAAAATAAAAGTTGTGGATACTGCATTTGTAGAAAATTGTCTCAGCTAAAACATATCAAAATTTAAAAGAAAATTGATTGATATTTACAGAGATACAATCAATTTTCCAAAAATATGCTGACGTCATAATATGCAAATTAAAATTTTGAGTTTGGAGGCCATTATGATGCCTTTATGAGTTAATTGAGGATCAAATGAGACATGAAATCATATCTCCGACTCATAATCTATCCAAATATGAAAAAATATTAGGAGTTTCTATCTATTCTAAAGAGTTACAATGAATTTGATATAGGCATGTTTTTGCCCATGTATTGTGGATAAAGATAACGCAAATCCGCGCGTGCTGTCAACTTTGACGGACGCTCATTGGATTATTAAAAGGTGAGCAAGTTATCAAAATGCTTGAAAAAATGTGCCAAATACGATGACAGAAAAAAATCGGCGATTCTATGTTGCAAAATGCCAGTACGCGCGAAAATGCGCGCGCATGCGCGTGTGCGTAATTTTTTTATCAAATGCTCCATATGGCCTGAAACGTATGTAAAAAAAATTTGGGATGATTTAGAGCATTTTAAAAAAAATCGCGCGCGTAAACGCGCGGACAAAAGCGTACGCGCATTTTTGCGCGCATTTTTTGACCTGAAATTGACCAGACGGATATTGATCTTAATCATGATAAATATGAATGAAAAATTACTATCCGTTATGAAGATATGATCATTAGTTGATTTTCACAAAATGGCGCCTGGATGACGTCACGATAATTTTGAGTCTTTGAAAAGTCACGCAGTTCTAAGTTAGACTAAGATCTATCATCATTGAAAGTTTCATGACAATGGCTTTATTCAATCTTGAGATATCCTGCGAACAAAATCGAGGAAGAATAATAAAATAAAAAATAAAGAAAATCTTGACGAAATCAATAGGTGATACGTAGACTTCGTTACGTATCACCTAACTAGACTTTAATTCGTCACTTTGACGAATTAGGTGATACGTGCTATTTTGTTATCATGAAAGTGTGCCGATGATGATCCAATGATAATGATCATAAATACGATAAAGACCATGATTAAGAGTGGTATAGCGCCCCCTTCAGGTATTCGATAGAGATTTGTAGAATCAAGATTTCAGAAAAAGTCGCCTAACATGCAAACTAAGAAAATTCTGACATGTCACCTTTAATTGAAATTTTCACTATGATGATGTCATCGAAAGGATAAATGATGTACGTCAATATTGTAGATAATTTATTAGCTACACCGTATCAAAATTTGGGAGAACATAATACAAATAAGCTAGATAGTGCTCAAAGATCAATGTCATGAAGATTCATGATGTGAACGAAATTCACCTTCCTTAGGCATAACACTCAAATTAAGAAAATTCTGAAATGCGGCCTTTAAGTGAATTTTGTACTATGATGACGTCAATGAAATAAAAAGAAGTGTGTATTTATCTTGAAGGCAATTGCCTCAACTACAAGAAACCGAAATTTGGAAGAAAATCAGTCAATAATATGAGAAATATACTAAATTTTCCATAAATATAATGACGTCATAATATGCAATTTTGTATTTTGACTTTCAAGGTCATTATGATGACGTCAAGATGTATTTCATGGCCTAATAAGATATGAAATCATATCTCCGACTCATACTGTGTCTAAATATGAAACAAAAATGGCAGTCCTTATTCATCCCGATGTACTTTTTATAGGCATGTTTTTGCCCATATATGATATGTAATACATTACCTCGCGCGCGCGGATATTTATCTCGGACGGACGGTCATTCCGTTATTTATAGTGATAAAGAGATGAATATGGTATCAAAATGCTTGGAAAAATGTGCCAAACATGATGACAGAGAAAATTTGGCGATTTTATGTTGTAAAATGCCAGAACACGCAAAAAACACGCGCGCATGCGCGTTTGAGGGATTTTTTGTCAAATGCTTTATATGGCTTGAAACGTATGCAAAAAAAATTTGGGATGATTTGGAGCATTTTAATTTTTTGCGCGCACGTAAACGCGCGCACAAATGCGTACGCGCGGATTTGCGCACTTTTTTTGATCGGAAATTGACCGGAAGGATATTGATCTTATTCATGATAAATATGAATGAAAAATTAGTTTCCGTTATGAAGATATGATCATAAGTTGATTTTCACAAAATGGCGCCTGGATGACGTCACGATAATTTTGTGTCTTTGAAAAGTCATGCAGTTCTAAGTTAGACTAAGATCTATCATCATTGAAAGTTTCATGACAATGGCTTTTGCCATTCTTGAGATATCCTGCGAACAAAATTTAGGAATAATAATAATAATTTCTTCTATACAGACACAAAATAAATACTAGACTTTAAATCGTCACTTTGACGAATTAGGTGATACGTGCTATTTTGTTATCATGAAAGTGTGCCGATGATGATCTAATGATAATGATCATAAATACGATAAAGACCATGATTAAGAGTGGTATAGCACCCCCTTCAGGTATTCGATAGAGATTTGTAGAATCAGGATTTCAGAAAAAGTCGCCTAACACGCAAACTAAGAAAATTCTGACATGTCACCTTTAATTGAAATTTTCACTATGATGATGTCATCGAAATGATAAATGATGTACGTCAATATTGTAGATATTTTATTAGCTACACCGTATCAAAATTTTGGAGAACATAGAATACCAATAAGCTAGATAGTGCTCAAAGATCAATGTCATAAAGAATCATGATGTGAACGAAATTCACCTTCCTTAGGCATAACACGCAAATTAAGAAAATTCTGAAATGTGGCCTTTAATTGAATTTTTACTATGATGACGTCAATGAAATAAAAAGTAGTGTATATTTATCTTGAAGGCAATTGCCTCAACTACAAGATACCACAATTTGGAAGAAAATCAGTCAATATTATGAGAAATACACTAAATTTTCAAAAAATATAATGACGTCATAATATGCAATTTTGTATTTTGACTTCCAATGCCATTATGATGACGTCAAGATGTATTTAATGGCCAAATGAGCTATGAAATCATATCTCCGACTCATACTCTATCAAAATATGAAAAAAAAATTGGCAGTCCTTATTCATCCCAATGGACTTTTTATGGCATATTTTTGCCCATATATGCTATGTAATACATGACCTCGCGCGCGCGGATATTTATTTGGACGGACGCTCATTCCGTTATTAATAGTGATAAAGAGGTGAACATGGTATCAAAATGCTTGGAAGAATGTGCCAAACATGATGACAAAGAAAATTTGGCGATTATATGTTGCGAAATGCCAGAACGCGCAAAAAACGCGCGCGCATGCATGTTTGAGTGATTTTTTGTCAAATGCTCCATATGGCTTGAAACGTATGCAAAAAAAATTGGGAATGATTTTGAGCATTTTAAATTTGTGCGCGCGCGTAAACGCGCGCACGAACGCGTACGCGCGGATTTGCGCACGTTTTTTGATCTGAAATTGACCGGAAGGATATTGATCTTATTCATGATAAATATGAATGAAAAATTACTTTCCGTTATGAAGATATGATCATAAGTTGATTTTTACAAAATGGCGCCTAGATGACGTCACGATAATTTTGAGTCCTTGAAAAGTCATGCAGTTCTAAGTTAGACTAAGATCTATCATCATGGCAAGTTTCATGATAATGGCTTTAGCCATTCTTGAGATATCCTGCGAACAAAATTGAGGAAGAATAATAATAATTTCTTCTATACAGACACAAAATAAATACTAGACTTTAATTCGTCACTTTGACGAATTAGGTGATACGTGCTATTTTGTTATCATGAAAGTGTGCCGATGATGATCTAATGATAATGATCATAAATACGATAAAGACCATGATTAAGAGTGGTATAGCGCCCCCTTCAGGTATTCGATAGAGATTTGTAGAATCAGGATTTCAGAAAAAGTCGCCTAACACGCAAACTAAGAAAATTCTGACATGTCACCTTTAATTAAAATTTTCACTATGATGATGTCATCGAAATGATAAATGATGTACATCAATATTGTAGATATTTTATTAGCTACACCGTATCAAAATTTTGGAGAACATAGAAGACCAATAAGCTAGATAGTGCTCAAAGATCAATGTCATAAAGATTCATGATGTGAACGAAATTCACCTTCCTTAGGCATAACACGAAAATTAAAAAAATTCTGAAATGTGGCCTTTAATTGAATTTTTACTATGATGACGTCAATGAAATAAAAAGTAGTGTGTATTTATCTTGAAGGCAATTGCCTCAACTACAAGATACCGTAATTTGGAAGAAAATCAGTCAATATTATGAGAAATACACTAAATTTTCAAAAAATATAATGACGTCATAATATGCAATTTTGTATTTTGACTTCCAAGGCCATTATGATGACGTCAAGATGTATTTAATGGCCAAATGAGCTATGAAATCATATCTCCGACTCATACTCTATCAAAATATGAAAAAAACTTGGCAGTCCTTATTCATCCCAATGGACTTTTTATGGCATATTTTTGCCCATATATGCTATGCAATACATGACCTCGCGCGCGCGGATATTTATTTTGGACGGACGCTCATTCCGTTATTAATAGTGATAAAGAGGTGAACATGGTATCAAAATGCTTGGAAGAATGTGCCAAACATGATGACAAAGAAAATTGGCGATTATATGTTGCAAAATGCAAGAACGGGCAAAAAACGCGCGCGCATGCATGTTTGACTGATTTTTTGTCAAATGCTCCATATGGCTTGAAACGTATGCAAAAAAAATTGGAAATGATTTTGAGCATTTTAAATCTGTGCGCGCACGTAAACGCGCGCACGAACGCGTACGCGCAGATTTGCGCACGTTTTTTGATCTGAAATTGACCGGAAGGATATTGATCTTATTCATGATAAATATGAATGAAAAATTACTTTCCGTTATGAAGATATGATCATAAATTGATTTTTACAAAATGGCGTCTAGATGACGTCACGATGATGTTGAGTCTATGAAAAGTCACGCAGTTCTAAGTTAGACTAAGATCTATCATCATGGCAAGTTTCATGATAATGGCGATAGCCATTCTTGAGATATCCTGCGAACAAAATTGAGGAAGAATAATAATAATTTCTTCTATACAGACACAAAATAAATACTAGACTTTAATTCGTCACTTTGACGAATTAGGTGATACGTGCTATTTTGTTATCATGAAAGTGTGCCGATGATGATCTAATGATAATGATCATAAGTACGATAAAGACCATGATTAAGAGTGATATAGCGCCCCCTTCAGGTATTCGTTAGAGATTTGTAGGATCAGTATTTCAGAAATAGTCGCCTAACACGCAAACTAAGAATATTCTGACATGTCACCTTTAATTGGAATTTTCACTATGATGATGTCATCGAAATGATAAATGATGTACGTCAATATTGTAGATATTTTATTAGCTACACCGTATCAAAATTTGGGAGAACATAGAGTACAAATAAGCTAAATAGTGCTCAAAGATCAATGTCATGAAGATTCATGATGTGAACGAAATTCACCTTCCTTAGGTTTAACACGCAAATTAAGAAAATTCTGAAATGTGGCCTTTAATTGAATTTTGTACTATAATGACGTCAATAAAATAAAAAGCAGTGTGTATTGATCTTGTAGGCAATTTCCTAAGCTACAAGACACCACAATTTGGAAGAAAATCAGTCAATATTATGAGAAATACACTAAATATTTTCAAAAAATATAATGACGTCATAATATGCAATTTTGTATTTTGACTTCCAAGGCCATTATGATGACGTCAAGATGTATTTAACTCATAGCCTGCCATGAGGCTGCGTGCACGCTACTGTTACGCTGCTTCTTGCATGCTAGCAAACATTCGTAATAGCAGTTATTGTTCATGCCCATTGGACTGTGCCTAGTGTTTTGCACGCGCTATTGTTAGTACCATCGCGTTAATCCGATTATCTCGTTATAAATCTGGCACTGGGGGGATTAGCCCTGTAGCAGGATAAGAGTTAATGGCTAAATAAGCTATGAAATCATATCTCCGACTCATACTCTATCAAAATATGAAAAAAACTTGGCATTCCTTGTTCATCCCAATGGACGTTTTATAGGCATGTTTTTGCCCATATATATTATGTAATACATGAGCTCGCACACAAGGATATTTATCTTGAACGGACGCTCATTCCGTTATTGATAGTGATAAAGGGATGAACATGGTATCAAACATGATGACAGAGAAAATTGGGTGATTATATGTTGCAAAATGCCAGAACGCGCAAAAAACGCGCGCGCATGCGCGTTTGAGTGATTTTTTGTCAAATGCTCCATATGGCTTGAAACGTGTGCAAAATAAATTGGAAATGATTTGGAGCATTTTAAATTTTTGCGCGCACGTAAACGCGCGCACAAACATGTACGCGCGGATTTGCGCACGTTTTTTGATCTGAAATTGACCGGAAGGATATTGATATTATTCATGATAAATATGAATGAGAAATTACTTTCCGTTATGAAGATATGATCATAAGTTGATTTTTACAAAAGGGCGCCTGGATGACGTCACGATAATTTTGAGTCTTTGAAAAGTCATGCAGTTCTAAGTTAGACTAAGATCTATCATCATTGAAAGTTTCATGACAATGGCTTTTGCCATTCTTGAGATATCCTGCGAACAAAATTGAGGAAGAATAATAATAATTTCTTCTATACAGACACAAAATAAATACTAGACTTTAATTCGTCACTTAGACGAATTAGGTGATACGTATGATATTAGTTTACATAACGAATAATGCATTACACGATATATTATTTTGTAAAATGCTTCTCCCATTTATATGCTTCTCCCATTATGATCTATTCATATGTCAAGATTAAATTGTGTCTCCTTGATCATCATGAATCTAGGGAAGATAGATTGAAACAATATATGACCTTTGACCCTGTGCAGTAACCAGTGACACATTTGACTCTTATTTATATCATGAAGAACACCTTTTGACGATTTTATCTTATTCAAAGAAATGAAAATGTAATTGATAAATGATTTTCATCATTACGATAATGATGATCATGATGATAATGATCATGATCATGAGCGCAATCATGACATCTTATTGAAAAAATGAGGAGTGATTTAGATAGCATATAGTCTCAGCTACAACATACTAAAAAATCAACAAAATCCAAGCAGAAATAACGGCGATATTGCTCGCAAAAGACAGGAATGTAGACTCCAGATTTGAGAAAAAGTCATCTCCCATAGGGATTACACGCAAAAAGTAATGGATTAAGTGAAAATAGGGTAATAATAAAGTAAAAAGGGTTGTTTATGACATTATTTGCGATTCTACGTGTTTAAATAATCAAAGGAGATGGTACAGTGAAGGTCAAAAGGAAAAAAAAAGTGAAGAAAAAAAATGTTGGAGACACCCGGACTCGAACCAGGGATCTCGAGGTTAGAAGTCAAGTGCGTTACCGATATACCAAAACATCTCCCATAGCGATTACACGTAAACGGGAAATGGAATTCTGAAATCCTACTTTGCAAGTGAAATATTGGCATGAACCCGGCATCTAATCGAAAAATAAAGGGCACACTTGTGATAGCTCATTGTCTCAGCTACAACATATCCGAAGCTCAGCGAAAACGAAGCTAAAACAACGGAGATTTTGCTCGCGAAAGACAGAAGTGTAGAATCCAGTTTTGAGAAAAAGTCATGTCCCATAGAGAATACACGCAAAATGTGAAAAATTGACATGCCTCCTTCAATCGCAAAAATACACCATGATAATTTTGTCAAAAATAAAAGTTGTGGATACTGCATTTGTAGAAAATTGTCTCAGCTAAAACATATCAACATTTGAAAGAAAATTGATTGATATTTACAGAGATACAATCAATTTTCCAAAAATATGCTGACGTCATAATATGCAAATTAAAATTTTGAGTTTGGAGGCCATTATGATGCCTTTATGAGTTAATTGAGGATCAAATGAGACATGAAATCATATCTCCGACTCATAATCTATCCAAATATGAAAAAATATTAGGAGTTTCTATCTATTCTAAAGAGTTACAATGAATTTGATATAGGCATGTTTTTGCCCATGTATTGTGGATAAAGATAACGCAAATCCGCGCGTGCTGTCAACTTTGACGGACGCTCATTGGATTATTAAAAGGTGAGCAAGTTATCAAAATGCTTGAAAAAATGTGCCAAATACGATGACAGAAAAAAATCGGCGATTCTATGTTGCAAAATGCCAGTACGCGCGAAAATGCGCGCGCATGCGCGTGTGCGTAATTTTTTTATCAAATGCTCCATATGGCCTGAAACGTATGTAAAAAAAATTTGGGATGATTTAGAGCATTTTAAAAAAAATCGCGCGCGTAAACGCGCGGACAAAAGCGTACGCGCATTTTTGCGCGCATTTTTTGACCTGAAATTGACCAGACGGATATTGATCTTAATCATGATAAATATGAATGAGAAATACTTTTCCGTTATGAAGATATGATCATTAGTTGATTTTCACAAAATGGCGCCTAGATGACGTCATGATGACTTTGAGTCTTTGAAAAGTCACGCAGTTCTAAGTTAGACTAAGATCTATCATCATTGAAAGATTCATAACAATGGTTTCATTCAGTCTTGAGATATCCTGCGAACAAATTCGAGGAAGAATAATAATAATAATAAATAATAAATAATAACAATCTTGACGAAATCAATAGGTGATACGTAGACTTCGTTACGTATCACCTAACTAGACTTTAATTCGTCACTTAGACGAATTAGGTGATACGTATGATAATGGTTTACATAACGAATAATGCATTACACAATATATTATTTTGTAAAATGCTTCTCCCATTTATATGCTTCTCCCATTATGATCTATTCATATGTCAAGATTAAATTGTGTCTCCTTGATCATCATGAATCTAGGGAAGATAGATTGAAACAATATATGACCTTTGACCCTGTGCAGTAACCAGTTACACATTTGACTCTTATTTACATCATGAAGAACACCTTTTGACGATTTTATCTTATTCAAAGAAATGAAAATGTAATTGATAAATGATTATCATCATTACGATAATGATGATCATGATGATAATGATCATGATCATGAGCGCAATCATGACATCTTATTGAAAAAATGAGGAGTGATTTAGATAGCATATAGTCTCAGCTACAACATACTCAAAAATCAACAAAATCCAAGCAGAAATAACGGCGATATTGCTCGCAAAAGACAGGAATGTAGACTCCAGATTTGAAAAAAAGTCATCTCCCATAGGGATTACACGCAAAAAGTAATGGATTAAGTGAAAATAGGGTAATAATAAAGTAAAAAGGGTTGTTTATGACATTATTTGCGATTCTACGTGTTTAAATAATCAAAGGAGATGGTACAGTGAAGGTCAAAAGGAAAAAAAAGTGAAGAAAAAAAATGTTGGAGACACCCGGACTCGAACCAGGGATCTCGAGGTTAGAAGTCAAGTGCGTTACCGATGTACCAAAACATCTCCCATAGCGATTACACGTAAACGGGAGATGAAATTCTGAAATTCTACTTTGCAAGTGAAATATTAGCATGATCCCGGCATCTAATCGAAAAATAAAGGGCACACTTGTAATAGCTCATTGTCTCAGCTACAACATATCCGAAGCTCAGCGAAAACGAAGCTAAAACAACGGAGATTTTGCTCGCGAAAGACAGGAGTGTAGAATCCAGTTTTGAGAAAAAGTCATGTCCCATAGAGAATACACGCAAAATGTGAAAAATTGACATGCCTCCTTTAATCGCAAAAATACACCATGATAATTTTGTCAAAAATAAAATTTGTGGATACTGCATTTGTAGAAAATTGTCTCAGCTAAAACATATAAAAATTTAAAAGAAAATTGATCTATATTTACAGAGATACAATCAATTTTCCAAAAATATGCTGAAGTCATAATATGCAAATTAAAATTTTGAGTTTGGAGGCCATTATGATGCCTTCATGAGTTAATTGAGGATCAAATGAGACATGAAATCATATTTCCGACTCATAATCTATCCAAATATGAAAAAATATTAGGAGTTTCTATCTATTCTAAAGAGTCACAATGAATTTTATATAGGCATGTTTTTGCCCATGTATTGTGGATAAAGATAACGCAAATCCGCGCGTGCTGTCAACTTTGACGGACGCTCATTGCGTTATTAAAAGGTGAACAAGTTATCAAAATGCTTGGAAAAATGTGCCAAATACGATGACAGAAAAAAATCGGCGATTCTATGTTGCAAAATGCCAGTATGCGCGAAAATGCGCGCGCATGCGCGTGTGCGTAATTTTTTTTATCAAATGCTCCATATGGCCTGAAACGTATGTAAAAAAAATTTGGGATGATTTGGAGCATTTTAAAAAAATTCGCGCGCGTAAACGCGCGGACAAAAGCGTACGCGCATTTTTGCGCGCATTTTTTGACCTGAAATTGACCCGACAAATATTGAACTTGATCATGACAAATATGAATGAGAAATGGCTTTCTGTTATGAAGATATGATCATAAGTTGATTTTCACAAAATGGCGTCTGGATGACGTCACGATGACTTTGAGTCTTTGAAAAGTCACGCAGTTCTAAGTTAGACTAAGATCTATCATCATTGAAAGATTCATAATAATGGCTTTATTCAGTCTTGAGATATCCTGCGAACAAATTCGAGGAAGAATAATAATAATAACTAGACTTTAATTCGTCACTTAGACGAATTAGGTGATACGTATGATAATGGTTTACATAACGAATAATGCATTACACAATATATTATTTTGTAAAATGCTTCTCCCATTTATATGCTTCTCCCATTATGATCTATTCATATGTCAAGATTAAATTGTGTCTCCTTGATCATCATGAATCTAGGGAAGATAGATTGAAACAATATATGACCTTTGACCCTGTGCAGTAACCAGTTACACATTTGACTCTTATTTACATCATGAAGAACACCTTTTGACGATTTTATCTGATTCAAAGAAATGAAAATGTAATTGATAAATGATTATCATCATTACGATAATGATGATCATGATGATCATGATCATGATCATGAGCGCGATCATGACATCTTATTGAAAAAATGAGGAGTGATTTAGATAGCATATAGTCTCAGCTACAACATACTCAAAAATCAACAAAATCCAAGCAGAAATAACGGCGATATTGCTCGCAAAAGACAGGAATGTAGACTCCAGATTTGAGAAAAAGTCATCTCCCATAGGGATTACACGCAAAAAGTAATGGATTAAGTGAAAATAGGGTAATAATAAAGTAAAAAGGGTTATTTATGACATTATTTGCGATTCTACGTGTTTAAATAATCAAAGGAGATGGTACAGTGAAGGTCAAAAGGAAAAAAAAGTGAAGCAAAAAATTGTTGGAGACACCCGGACTCGAACCAGGGATCTCGAGGTTGGAAGTCAAGTGCGTTACCGATATACCAAAACATCTCCCATAGCGATTACACGTAAACGGGAAATGGAATTCTGAAATCCTACTTTGCAAGTGAAATATGAGCATGATCCCGGCATCTAATCGAAAAATAAAGGGCACACTTGTGATAGCTCATTGTCTCAGCTACAACATATTCGAAGCTCAGCGAAAATGAAGCTAAAACAACGGAGATTTTGCTCGCGAAAGACAGGAGTGTAGAATCCAGTTTTGAGAAAAAGTCATGTCCCATAGAGAATACACGCAAAATGTGAAAAATTGACATGCCTCCTTTAATCGCAAAAATACACCATGATACTTTTGTCAAAAATAAAAATTGTGAATACTGGATTTGTAGAAAATTGTCTCAGCTAGAACATATCAAAATTTGAAAGAAAATTGATCGATATTTACAGAGATACAATCAATTTTCCAAAAATATGCTGACGTCATAATATGCAAATTGAAATTTTGAGTTTGGAGGCCATTATGATGACGTCATAAGTTAATTGAGGATCAAATGAGACATGAAATCATATCTCCGACTCATAATCTATCCAAATATGAAAAAATATTAGGAGTTTTTATCTATTATAAAGAGTTACAATTAATTTTATATAGGCATGTTTTTGCCAATGTATTGTGGATAAAGATAACGCAAATCCGCGCGTGCTGTCAACTTTGACGGACGCTCATTGCGTTAATAAAAGGTGAACAAATTATCAAAATGCTTGGAAAAATGTACCAAATATGATGACAGAAAAAAATCGGCGATTCTATGTTGCAAAATGCCAGTACGCGCGAAAATGCGCGCGCATGGGCGTGTGCGTAATTTTTTTATCAAATGCTCCATATGGCCTGAAACGTATGTAAAAAAAATTTGGGATGATTTGGAGCATTTTAAAAAAATTCGCGCGCGTAAACGCGCGGACAAAAGCGTACGCGCATTTTTGCGCGCATTTTTTGACCTGAAATTGACCAAACGGATATTGATCATATTCATGATAAATATGAAAGAAAAATTACTATCCGTTATGAAGATATGATCATAAGTTGATTTTCACAAAATGGCGCCTGGATGACGTCACGATGACTTTGAGTCTTTGAAAAGTCACGCAGTTCTAAGTTAGACTAAGATCTATCATCATTGAAAGATTCATAACAATGGCTTTATTCAGTCTTGAGATATCCTGCGAACAAATTCGAGGAAGAATAAATAATAATAATAATAATAAATAAAAATCTTGACGAAATCAAAAGGTGATACGTAGACTTCGTTACGTATCACCTAATAAATAACAATCTTGACGAAATCAAAAGGTGATACGTTGACTTCGTTACGTATCACCTAACTAGACTTTAATTCGTCACTTAGACGAATTAGGTGATACGTATGATATTAGTTTACATAACGAATAATGCATTACACGATATCATATTATTTTATAAAATGCTTCTCCCATTATGATCTATCCATATGCCAAGATTAAATTATGTCTCCTTGGTCATCATGGATCTAGGAAAGATAGATTGAGACGATATATGACCATTGACCCTGTGCAGTATCCAGTTACACCTTTGACTCTAATTTACATCATGAAGAACGCATTTTGACGATTTTATCTTATTCTAAGAAATGAAAATGTATGTCCCGTCGTAAATGAAAATTCAAAATAAATGTGGGAATACATTAGCGATCATTTTTAGTTGTGGACGTGAGATTTGCTAGTTGCTTGATAATAAAATCTTTAAATATCGGATGGATATATACTGTCACTGTATAAGGAATGTGGATTAGACCAGAGTTGAATTAACAGGAAATAATGCAGGAAAGAGAAAGACCGACAGGCAGGGAGTGTGACTTAGTTAACAGACGCTAGTCTTTCAACAAATATTGATGAATAATACTTTTATCTGTGAGAACAGAAACCATGGTTGTGGCGGGGTGTTGGAATGCATGTAGCGGATTAACATAATTATTTCCAAAGAGATGACCTGACGCTTGATTCAGAAATATGTGACTCCATTTTTATAGAAATAGTTTAAGAAAAGAGAAAGAATATTATAGTTGGTGTGGTATACAAACCCCTAAATACTCAGACCGAAATTTTGTCTAAAGCACTTGAGATTGTGTTCAACAAAATAATAACTAGCGACAATGATTGTCGGATGAAGCTGCTTTTTGTCTGTTGACTTTGCTTGTTTTTAATGATATGTAACCGCTGTCTTTTTTTTAAGAATGAAGTACTAAGTCATTTATATGATGTAATCGCAGACACATGTACAGCCCTATTGAGTTAACTTTTTTCCTATACCGTACTTAATTCTCTTCTCATTTTTTTCCTTCCATTTACTAGTTTTTTTAATTTTCTATCAACGTTGTTTCATATAATATGTTATTTTCATAATAATATGTATAATGTTCGCTCAGTAACTGTGTTAACTTATTATGGGCATTCCCAACTCAAGCTATGCTTTCGCCTGCTTCCGTAGACGAAAGAGTTCATGCATGGCTGATTGTCAACGAAACGGAGTAAAGTATTTTGTAAATTCTGCTTGTTGCTACGGCAGGCAGCCAGTGAAAACGAATTCCTTTAATAAAATAATGGAAATGCAAGCACTAATTAAAACAAACAGAACTTTGTTATTCCTAGCTCATTTCTCCTGATTGAGGTGTCATATGAAAGAGCAGAAACCCAACTTTCGTGAAATGGGATTTTCTCTTTGAATTTCAGATACCGTCCGCCAAAGGTCTTTTTGGTTTCCTCTCTTCAAATTCATTTGAATCACTCATGCGTAAAATATGCATTATATAAGTTGCATCAAATGAAAGAGGAGGATCTAAGCTTTACAAATATGTATCATTTATCAATTATAATTGTGATTAAGTTATGATAAAACATCGATAATTCTCTGTTTCGTTTTTTTTGGGGACGCACTGTATACATTGTGTTTCATATTGTAATGTCGAGAAGAAAATAAACGTTAATAAATACAATAACACCAAAATACAAAGCTTCAACGGTGTAGCATATTGACAATTATGGATCTATAGAAGATAGATTGAGACAATATGACTATTGACCACGTACAATGAGCAGCTGCACCTTCGTCTCTAAATGACTTCATGAAGAATGCATTTTCACAATTTCATCTTATTCCATGAAATGCTTTACCCGTCATGTTCTACCTATACTATAAGTTGCTGCGTAGAAATTCAATTAGTTTATTTTGGGGCATTACAAAAAATGGGTTATTAATGTAGACAAATGCTCATCTTCCTTATACAGCTAATTTTATGTATATTATTACCAGAGAAAAAAAAAGTCAGTCAGACACTCAATAGTGTCTGACAGTAAAATATACAGAGTAAATGGGTTTCATTCAATTGAAGATTTCGACAAGATCTCATCATCTGATTAAAAAACTAAAAGCACCGTTTTTATAGCCCATGGTCTCAGCTATAACATACCCAAATTTGGGAGAGAATAGAGCACAAATGAGCGAGATAGTGCTGAAAGATTGATGTGACGTAGATTCATAATGTGAACGAAATTCACCCTCCATAGACATAACACGCAAATGACGAAAATTCTGACATGTGGCCTTTAATTGAATTTTGTACTATGATGACATCATTTAAATGAAAATTGGTGTAGACTGATCTCGAAGACGATTGCCTCGACTACAACATATTAAAATTTAGAAGAGAATCGATGAATATTAAGAGAAATACACTAAATTTTTCATAAACATAATGACGTCATAATATGCATTTTTGTATTTTTGACTTCCAAGGCCATTATGATGACGTCAAAATGTACTTAATGGCCAAATGAGATATGAAATCATACCTTCGACTCATACTCTATCTAAATATGAAAAAAAAATTGGCAATCCTTATTCATCCCAATGGACTTTTTATAGGCATGTTTTTGCCCGTATATGCTATGTATTACAAAAATCGCGCGTGCGGACGGTTATCTTGAACGGACGCTCATTCCGTTATTAATAGTGATAAAGAGATAAACTTGGTATCAAATTGTTCGGAAAATTATGAGGAATATTCGGTCAAAAGCTTTTGCAGAGAAATTATTTTTCGTTCGGCCGTGACGAACGAAAACGTCCAAAAATGCGTGTTTTGCGCGATTTTTTATGAAATGCTTATGATGGCCTGAAACGTATGCAAAAAAAATTTAAGACGATTTTGAGCAATTTTAAATTTTACGCGCGCATTAACGCGCGCACCTACGCGTACGCGCATTTTTGCGCGCATTTATTGATCTGAAATTGACCCGACAAATATTGACCTTGATCATGACAAATATGAATGAGAAATGGCTTTCTGTTATGAAGATATGATCATAAGTTGATTTTCACAAAATGGCGTCTGGATGACGTCACGATGACTTTGAGTCTTTGAAAAGTCACGCAGTTCTAAGTTAGACTAAGATCTATCATCATGTCAAGTTTCATGATAATGGCTTTATTGAGTCTTGAGATATCCTGCGAACAAATTCGAGGAAGAATAAATAAATAAAAATCTTGACGAAATCAATAGGTGATACGTTGACTTCGTTACGTATCACCTAATGATGCTTTCTTCAAAATTTGCAATTTCAACTTTTGATTGAAAATTCCGACATGATCTCAACATCTGATTAAAAAACAAAGTACACCGGTTTTATAGCCCATGGTCTCAGCTATAACATACCCAAATTTGGGAGAGAATAGAGCACAAATGAGCGAGATAGTGCTGAAAGATTGATGTGACGTAGATTCATAATGTGAACGAAATTCACCCTCCATAGACATAACACGCAAATGACGAAAATTCTGACATGTGGCCTTTAATTGAATTTTGTACTATGATGACATCATTTAAATGAAAATTGGTGTAGACTGATCTCGAAGACGATTGCCTCGACTACAACATATTAAAATTTAGAAGAGAATCGATGAATATTAAGAGAAATACACTAAATTTTTCATAAACATAATGACGTCATAATATGCATTTTTGTATTTTTGACTTCCAAGGCCATTATGATGACGTCAAAATGTACTTAATGGCCAAATGAGATATGAAATCATACCTTCGACTCATACTCTATCTAAATATGAAAAAAAAATTGGCAATCCTTATTCATCCCAATGGACTTTTTATAGGCATGTTTTTGCCCGTATATGCTATGTATTACAAAAATCGCGCGTGCGGACGGTTATCTTGAACGGACGCTCATTCCGTTATTAATAGTGATAAAGAGATAAACTTGGTATCAAATTGTTCGGAAAATTATGAGGAATATTCGGTCAAAAGCTTTTGCAGAGAAATTATTTTTCGTTCGGCCGTGACGAACGAAAACGTCCAAAAATGCGTGTTTTGCGCGATTTTTTATGAAATGCTTATGATGGCCTGAAACGTATGCAAAAAAAATTTAAGACGATTTTGAGCAATTTTAAATTTTACGCGCGCATTAACGCGCGCACCTACGCGTACGCGCATTTTTGCGCGCATTTATTGATCTGAAATTGACCCGACAAATATTGACCTTGATCATGACAAATATGAATGAGAAATGGCTTTCTGTTATGAAGATATGATCATAAGTTGATTTTCACAAAATGGCGTCTGGATGACGTCACGATGACTTTGAGTCTTTGAAAAGTCACGCAGTTCTAAGTTAGACTAAGATCTATCATCATGTCAAGTTTCATGATAATGGCTTTATTGAGTCTTGAGATATCCTGCGAACAAATTCGAGGAAGAATAAATAAATAAAAATCTTGACGAAATCAATAGGTGATACGTTGACTTCGTTACGTATCACCTAATGATGCTTTCTTCAAAATTTGCAATTTCAACTTTTGATTGAAAATTCCGACATGATCTCAACATCTGATTAAAAAACAAAGTACACCGGTTTTATAGCCCATGGTCTCAGCTATAACATACCCAAATTTGGGAGAGAATAGAGCACAAATGAGCGAGATAGTGCTGAAAGATTGATGTGACGTAGATTCATAATGTGAACGAAATTCACCCTCCATAGACATAACACGCAAATGACGAAAATTCTGACATGTGGCCTTTAATTGAATTTTGTACTATGATGACATCATTTAAATGAAAATTGGTGTAGACTGATCTCGAAGACGATTGCCTCGACTACAACATATTAAAATTTAGAAGAGAATCGATGAATATTAAGAGAAATACACTAAATTTTTCATAAACATAATGACGTCATAATATGCATTTTTGTATTTTTGACTTCCAAGGCCATTATGATGACGTCAAAATGTACTTAATGGCCAAATGAGATATGAAATCATACCTTCGACTCATACTCTATCTAAATATGAAAAAAAAATTGGCAATCCTTATTCATCCCAATGGACTTTTTATAGGCATGTTTTTGCCCGTATATGCTATGTATTACAAAAATCGCGCGTGCGGACGGTTATCTTGAACGGACGCTCATTCCGTTATTAATAGTGATAAAGAGATAAACTTGGTATCAAATTGTTCGGAAAATTATGAGGAATATTCGGTCAAAAGCTTTTGCAGAGAAATTATTTTTCGTTCGGCCGTGACGAACGAAAACGTCCAAAAATGCGTGTTTTGCGCGATTTTTTATGAAATGCTTATGATGGCCTGAAACGTATGCAAAAAAAATTTAAGACGATTTTGAGCAATTTTAAATTTTACGCGCGCATTAACGCGCGCACCTACGCGTACGCGCATTTTTGCGCGCATTTATTGATCTGAAATTGACCCGACAAATATTGACCTTGATCATGACAAATATGAATGAGAAATGGCTTTCTGTTATGAAGATATGATCATAAGTTGATTTTCACAAAATGGCGTCTGGATGACGTCACGATGACTTTGAGTCTTTGAAAAGTCACGCAGTTCTAAGTTAGACTAAGATCTATCATCATGTCAAGTTTCATGATAATGGCTTTATTGAGTCTTGAGATATCCTGCGAACAAATTCGAGGAAGAATAAATAAATAAAAATCTTGACGAAATCAATAGGTGATACGTTGACTTCGTTACGTATCACCTAATGATGCTTTCTTCAAAATTTGCAATTTCAACTTTTGATTGAAAATTCCGACATGATCTCAACATCTGATTAAAAAACAAAGTACACCGGTTTTATAGCCCATGGTCTCAGCTATAACATACCCAAATTTGGGAGAGAATAGAGCACAAATGAGCGAGATAGTGCTGAAAGATTGATGTGACGTAGATTCATAATGTGAACGAAATTCACCCTCCATAGACATAACACGCAAATGACGAAAATTCTGACATGTGGCCTTTAATTGAATTTTGTACTATGATGACATCATTTAAATGAAAATTGGTGTAGACTGATCTCGAAGACGATTGCCTCGACTACAACATATTAAAATTTAGAAGAGAATCGATGAATATTAAGAGAAATACACTAAATTTTTCATAAACATAATGACGTCATAATATGCATTTTTGTATTTTTGACTTCCAAGGCCATTATGATGACGTCAAAATGTACTTAATGGCCAAATGAGATATGAAATCATACCTTCGACTCATACTCTATCTAAATATGAAAAAAAAATTGGCAATCCTTATTCATCCCAATGGACTTTTTATAGGCATGTTTTTGCCCGTATATGCTATGTATTACAAAAATCGCGCGTGCGGACGGTTATCTTGAACGGACGCTCATTCCGTTATTAATAGTGATAAAGAGATAAACTTGGTATCAAATTGTTCGGAAAATTATGAGGAATATTCGGTCAAAAGCTTTTGCAGAGAAATTATTTTTCGTTCGGCCGTGACGAACGAAAACGTCCAAAAATGCGTGTTTTGCGCGATTTTTTATGAAATGCTTATGATGGCCTGAAACGTATGCAAAAAAAATTTAAGACGATTTTGAGCAATTTTAAATTTTACGCGCGCATTAACGCGCGCACCTACGCGTACGCGCATTTTTGCGCGCATTTATTGATCTGAAATTGACCCGACAAATATTGACCTTGATCATGACAAATATGAATGAGAAATGGCTTTCTGTTATGAAGATATGATCATAAGTTGATTTTCACAAAATGGCGTCTGGATGACGTCACGATGACTTTGAGTCTTTGAAAAGTCACGCAGTTCTAAGTTAGACTAAGATCTATCATCATGTCAAGTTTCATGATAATGGCTTTATTGAGTCTTGAGATATCCTGCGAACAAATTCGAGGAAGAATAAATAAATAAAAATCTTGACGAAATCAATAGGTGATACGTTGACTTCGTTACGTATCACCTAATGATGCTTTCTTCAAAATTTGCAATTTCAACTTTTGATTGAAAATTCCGACATGATCTCAACATCTGATTAAAAAACAAAGTACACCGGTTTTATAGCCCATGGTCTCAGCTATAACATACCCAAATTTGGGAGAGAATAGAGCACAAATGAGCGAGATAGTGCTGAAAGATTGATGTGACGTAGATTCATAATGTGAACGAAATTCACCCTCCATAGACATAACACGCAAATGACGAAAATTCTGACATGTGGCCTTTAATTGAATTTTGTACTATGATGACATCATTTAAATGAAAATTGGTGTAGACTGATCTCGAAGACGATTGCCTCGACTACAACATATTAAAATTTAGAAGAGAATCGATGAATATTAAGAGAAATACACTAAATTTTTCATAAACATAATGACGTCATAATATGCATTTTTGTATTTTTGACTTCCAAGGCCATTATGATGACGTCAAAATGTACTTAATGGCCAAATGAGATATGAAATCATACCTTCGACTCATACTCTATCTAAATATGAAAAAAAAATTGGCAATCCTTATTCATCCCAATGGACTTTTTATAGGCATGTTTTTGCCCGTATATGCTATGTATTACAAAAATCGCGCGTGCGGACGGTTATCTTGAACGGACGCTCATTCCGTTATTAATAGTGATAAAGAGATAAACTTGGTATCAAATTGTTCGGAAAATTATGAGGAATATTCGGTCAAAAGCTTTTGCAGAGAAATTATTTTTCGTTCGGCCGTGACGAACGAAAACGTCCAAAAATGCGTGTTTTGCGCGATTTTTTATGAAATGCTTATGATGGCCTGAAACGTATGCAAAAAAAATTTAAGACGATTTTGAGCAATTTTAAATTTTACGCGCGCATTAACGCGCGCACCTACGCGTACGCGCATTTTTGCGCGCATTTATTGATCTGAAATTGACCCGACAAATATTGACCTTGATCATGACAAATATGAATGAGAAATGGCTTTCTGTTATGAAGATATGATCATAAGTTGATTTTCACAAAATGGCGTCTGGATGACGTCACGATGACTTTGAGTCTTTGAAAAGTCACGCAGTTCTAAGTTAGACTAAGATCTATCATCATGTCAAGTTTCATGATAATGGCTTTATTGAGTCTTGAGATATCCTGCGAACAAATTCGAGGAAGAATAAATAAATAAAAATCTTGACGAAATCAATAGGTGATACGTTGACTTCGTTACGTATCACCTAATGATGCTTTCTTCAAAATTTGCAATTTCAACTTTTGATTGAAAATTCCGACATGATCTCAACATCTGATTAAAAAACAAAGTACACCGGTTTTATAGCCCATGGTCTCAGCTATAACATACCCAAATTTGGGAGAGAATAGAGCACAAATGAGCGAGATAGTGCTGAAAGATTGATGTGACGTAGATTCATAATGTGAACGAAATTCACCCTCCATAGACATAACACGCAAATGACGAAAATTCTGACATGTGGCCTTTAATTGAATTTTGTACTATGATGACATCATTTAAATGAAAATTGGTGTAGACTGATCTCGAAGACGATTGCCTCGACTACAACATATTAAAATTTAGAAGAGAATCGATGAATATTAAGAGAAATACACTAAATTTTTCATAAACATAATGACGTCATAATATGCATTTTTGTATTTTTGACTTCCAAGGCCATTATGATGACGTCAAAATGTACTTAATGGCCAAATGAGATATGAAATCATACCTTCGACTCATACTCTATCTAAATATGAAAAAAAAATTGGCAATCCTTATTCATCCCAATGGACTTTTTATAGGCATGTTTTTGCCCGTATATGCTATGTATTACAAAAATCGCGCGTGCGGACGGTTATCTTGAACGGACGCTCATTCCGTTATTAATAGTGATAAAGAGATAAACTTGGTATCAAATTGTTCGGAAAATTATGAGGAATATTCGGTCAAAAGCTTTTGCAGAGAAATTATTTTTCGTTCGGCCGTGACGAACGAAAACGTCCAAAAATGCGTGTTTTGCGCGATTTTTTATGAAATGCTTATGATGGCCTGAAACGTATGCAAAAAAAATTTAAGACGATTTTGAGCAATTTTAAATTTTACGCGCGCATTAACGCGCGCACCTACGCGTACGCGCATTTTTGCGCGCATTTATTGATCTGAAATTGACCCGACAAATATTGACCTTGATCATGACAAATATGAATGAGAAATGGCTTTCTGTTATGAAGATATGATCATAAGTTGATTTTCACAAAATGGCGTCTGGATGACGTCACGATGACTTTGAGTCTTTGAAAAGTCACGCAGTTCTAAGTTAGACTAAGATCTATCATCATGTCAAGTTTCATGATAATGGCTTTATTGAGTCTTGAGATATCCTGCGAACAAATTCGAGGAAGAATAAATAAATAAAAATCTTGACGAAATCAATAGGTGATACGTTGACTTCGTTACGTATCACCTAATGATGCTTTCTTCAAAATTTGCAATTTCAACTTTTGATTGAAAATTCCGACATGATCTCAACATCTGATTAAAAAACAAAGTACACCGGTTTTATAGCCCATGGTCTCAGCTATAACATACCCAAATTTGGGAGAGAATAGAGCACAAATGAGCGAGATAGTGCTGAAAGATTGATGTGACGTAGATTCATAATGTGAACGAAATTCACCCTCCATAGACATAACACGCAAATGACGAAAATTCTGACATGTGGCCTTTAATTGAATTTTGTACTATGATGACATCATTTAAATGAAAATTGGTGTAGACTGATCTCGAAGACGATTGCCTCGACTACAACATATTAAAATTTAGAAGAGAATCGATGAATATTAAGAGAAATACACTAAATTTTTCATAAACATAATGACGTCATAATATGCATTTTTGTATTTTTGACTTCCAAGGCCATTATGATGACGTCAAAATGTACTTAATGGCCAAATGAGATATGAAATCATACCTTCGACTCATACTCTATCTAAATATGAAAAAAAAATTGGCAATCCTTATTCATCCCAATGGACTTTTTATAGGCATGTTTTTGCCCGTATATGCTATGTATTACAAAAATCGCGCGTGCGGACGGTTATCTTGAACGGACGCTCATTCCGTTATTAATAGTGATAAAGAGATAAACTTGGTATCAAATTGTTCGGAAAATTATGAGGAATATTCGGTCAAAAGCTTTTGCAGAGAAATTATTTTTCGTTCGGCCGTGACGAACGAAAACGTCCAAAAATGCGTGTTTTGCGCGATTTTTTATGAAATGCTTATGATGGCCTGAAACGTATGCAAAAAAAATTTAAGACGATTTTGAGCAATTTTAAATTTTACGCGCGCATTAACGCGCGCACCTACGCGTACGCGCATTTTTGCGCGCATTTATTGATCTGAAATTGACCCGACAAATATTGACCTTGATCATGACAAATATGAATGAGAAATGGCTTTCTGTTATGAAGATATGATCATAAGTTGATTTTCACAAAATGGCGTCTGGATGACGTCACGATGACTTTGAGTCTTTGAAAAGTCACGCAGTTCTAAGTTAGACTAAGATCTATCATCATGTCAAGTTTCATGATAATGGCTTTATTGAGTCTTGAGATATCCTGCGAACAAATTCGAGGAAGAATAAATAAATAAAAATCTTGACGAAATCAATAGGTGATACGTTGACTTCGTTACGTATCACCTAATGATGCTTTCTTCAAAATTTGCAATTTCAACTTTTGATTGAAAATTCCGACATGATCTCAACATCTGATTAAAAAACAAAGTACACCGGTTTTATAGCCCATGGTCTCAGCTATAACATACCCAAATTTGGGAGAGAATAGAGCACAAATGAGCGAGATAGTGCTGAAAGATTGATGTGACGTAGATTCATAATGTGAACGAAATTCACCCTCCATAGACATAACACGCAAATGACGAAAATTCTGACATGTGGCCTTTAATTGAATTTTGTACTATGATGACATCATTTAAATGAAAATTGGTGTAGACTGATCTCGAAGACGATTGCCTCGACTACAACATATTAAAATTTAGAAGAGAATCGATGAATATTAAGAGAAATACACTAAATTTTTCATAAACATAATGACGTCATAATATGCATTTTTGTATTTTTGACTTCCAAGGCCATTATGATGACGTCAAAATGTACTTAATGGCCAAATGAGATATGAAATCATACCTTCGACTCATACTCTATCTAAATATGAAAAAAAAATTGGCAATCCTTATTCATCCCAATGGACTTTTTATAGGCATGTTTTTGCCCGTATATGCTATGTATTACAAAAATCGCGCGTGCGGACGGTTATCTTGAACGGACGCTCATTCCGTTATTAATAGTGATAAAGAGATAAACTTGGTATCAAATTGTTCGGAAAATTATGAGGAATATTCGGTCAAAAGCTTTTGCAGAGAAATTATTTTTCGTTCGGCCGTGACGAACGAAAACGTCCAAAAATGCGTGTTTTGCGCGATTTTTTATGAAATGCTTATGATGGCCTGAAACGTATGCAAAAAAAATTTAAGACGATTTTGAGCAATTTTAAATTTTACGCGCGCATTAACGCGCGCACCTACGCGTACGCGCATTTTTGCGCGCATTTATTGATCTGAAATTGACCCGACAAATATTGACCTTGATCATGACAAATATGAATGAGAAATGGCTTTCTGTTATGAAGATATGATCATAAGTTGATTTTCACAAAATGGCGTCTGGATGACGTCACGATGACTTTGAGTCTTTGAAAAGTCACGCAGTTCTAAGTTAGACTAAGATCTATCATCATGTCAAGTTTCATGATAATGGCTTTATTGAGTCTTGAGATATCCTGCGAACAAATTCGAGGAAGAATAAATAAATAAAAATCTTGACGAAATCAATAGGTGATACGTTGACTTCGTTACGTATCACCTAATGATGCTTTCTTCAAAATTTGCAATTTCAACTTTTGATTGAAAATTCCGACATGATCTCAACATCTGATTAAAAAACAAAGTACACCGGTTTTATAGCCCATGGTCTCAGCTATAACATACCCAAATTTGGGAGAGAATAGAGCACAAATGAGCGAGATAGTGCTGAAAGATTGATGTGACGTAGATTCATAATGTGAACGAAATTCACCCTCCATAGACATAACACGCAAATGACGAAAATTCTGACATGTGGCCTTTAATTGAATTTTGTACTATGATGACATCATTTAAATGAAAATTGGTGTAGACTGATCTCGAAGACGATTGCCTCGACTACAACATATTAAAATTTAGAAGAGAATCGATGAATATTAAGAGAAATACACTAAATTTTTCATAAACATAATGACGTCATAATATGCATTTTTGTATTTTTGACTTCCAAGGCCATTATGATGACGTCAAAATGTACTTAATGGCCAAATGAGATATGAAATCATACCTTCGACTCATACTCTATCTAAATATGAAAAAAAAATTGGCAATCCTTATTCATCCCAATGGACTTTTTATAGGCATGTTTTTGCCCGTATATGCTATGTATTACAAAAATCGCGCGTGCGGACGGTTATCTTGAACGGACGCTCATTCCGTTATTAATAGTGATAAAGAGATAAACTTGGTATCAAATTGTTCGGAAAATTATGAGGAATATTCGGTCAAAAGCTTTTGCAGAGAAATTATTTTTCGTTCGGCCGTGACGAACGAAAACGTCCAAAAATGCGTGTTTTGCGCGATTTTTTATGAAATGCTTATGATGGCCTGAAACGTATGCAAAAAAAATTTAAGACGATTTTGAGCAATTTTAAATTTTACGCGCGCATTAACGCGCGCACCTACGCGTACGCGCATTTTTGCGCGCATTTATTGATCTGAAATTGACCCGACAAATATTGACCTTGATCATGACAAATATGAATGAGAAATGGCTTTCTGTTATGAAGATATGATCATAAGTTGATTTTCACAAAATGGCGTCTGGATGACGTCACGATGACTTTGAGTCTTTGAAAAGTCACGCAGTTCTAAGTTAGACTAAGATCTATCATCATGTCAAGTTTCATGATAATGGCTTTATTGAGTCTTGAGATATCCTGCGAACAAATTCGAGGAAGAATAAATAAATAAAAATCTTGACGAAATCAATAGGTGATACGTTGACTTCGTTACGTATCACCTAACTAGACTTTAATTCGTCACTTAGACGAATTAGGTGATACGTATGATAATGGTTTACATAACGAATAATGCATTACACAATATATTATTTTGTATAATGCTTCTCCCATTTATATGCTTCTCCCATTATGATCTATTCATATGTCAAGATTAAATTGTGTCTCCTTGATCATCATGAATCTAGGGAAGATAGATTGAAACAATATATGACCTTTGACCCTGTGCAGTAACCAGTTACACATTTGACTCTTATTTACATCATGAAGAACACCTTTTGACGATTTTATCTTATTCAAAGAAATGAAAATGTAATTGATAAATGATTATCATCATTACGATAATGATGATCATGATGATAATGATCATGATCATGAGCGCAATCATGACATCTTATTGAAAAAATGAGGAGTGATTTAGATAGCATATAGTCTCAGCTACAACATACTCAAAAATCAACAAAATCCAAGCAGAAATAACGGCGATATTGCTCGCAAAAGACAAGAATGTAGACTCCAGATTTGAGAAAAAGTCATCTCCCATAGGGATTACACGCAAAAAGTAATGGATTAAGTGAAAATAGGGTAATAATAAAGTAAAAAGGGTTGTTTATGACATTATTTGCGATTCTACGTGTTTAAATAATCAAAGGAGATGGTACAGTGAAGGTCAAAAGGTAAAAAAAGTGAAGAAAACAAATGTTGGAGACACCCGGACTCGAACCAGGGATCTCGAGGTTAGAAATCAAGTGCGTTACCGATGTACCAAAACATCTCCCATAGCGATTACACGTAAACGGGAAATGAAATTCTGAAATCCTACTTTGCAAGTGAAATATTAGCATGATCCCGGCATCTAATCGAAAAATAAAGTGCACATTTGTGATAGCTCATTGTCTCAGCTACAACATATCCGAAGCTCAGCGAAAACGAAGCTAAAACAACGGAGATTTTGCTCGCGAAAGACAGGAGTGTAGAATCCAGTTTCGAGAAAAAGTCATGTCCCATAGAGAATACACGCAAAATGTGAAAAATTGACATGCCTCCTTTAATCGCAAAAATACACCATGATAATTTTGTCAAAAATAAAATTTGTGGATACTGCATTTGTAGAAAATTGTCTCAGCTAAAACATATCAAAATTTAAAAGAAAATTGATCGATATTTACAGAGATACAATCAATTTTCCAAAAATATGCTGACGTCATAATATGCAAATTAAAATGTTGAGTTTGGAGGCCATTATGATGCCTTCATGAGTTAATTGAGGATCAAATGAGACATGAAATCATATTTCCGACTCATAATCTATCTAAATATGAAAAAATATTATGAGTTTCTATCTATTTTAAAGAGTTACAATGAATTTTATATAGGCATGTTTTTGCCCATGTATTGTGGATAAAGATAACGCAAATCCGCGCGTGCTGTCAACTTTGACGGACGCTCATTGCGTTATTAAAAGGTGAACCAGTTATCAAAATGCTTGGAAAAATGTGCCAAATACGATGACAGAAAAAAATCGGCGATTCTATGTTGCAAAATGCCAGTACGCGCGAAAATCCGCGCGCATGCGCGTGTGCGTAATTTTTTTATCAAATGCTCCATATGGCCTGAAACGTATGCAAAAAAAAATTGGGATGATTTAGAGCATTTTAAATTTTTGCGCGCGCGTAAACGCACGGACGAGCGCGCACGCGCGCATTTGCGCATGTTTATTGACCTGAAATTGACCGGACGGATATTGATCTTAATCGTGATAATTATGAATGAGAAATACTTTTCCGTTATGAAGATATGATCATTAGTTGATTTTCACAAAATGGCGCCTGGATGACGTCACGATAATTTTGAGTCTTTGAAAAGTCACGCAGTTCTAAGTTAGACTAAGATCTATCATCATTGAAAGTTTCATGACAATGGCTTTTGCCATTCTTGAGATATCCTGCGAACAAAATTGAGGAAGAATAATAATAATTTCTTCTATACAGACACAAAATAAATACTAGACTTTAATTCGTCACTTAGACGAATTAGGTGATACGTATGATAATGGTTTACATAACGAATAATGCATTACACAATATTTTATTTTGTAAAATGCTTCTCCCATTGATATGCTTCTCCCATTATGATCTATTCATATGTCAAGATTAAATTGTGTCTCCTTGATCATCATGAATCTAGGGAAGATAGATTGAAACAATATATGACCTTTGACCCTGTGCAGTAACCAGTTACACATTTGACTCTTATTTACATCATGAAGAACACCTTTTGACGATTTTATCTTATTCAAAGAAATGAAAATGTAATTGATAAATGATTATCATCATTACGATAATGATGATCATGATGATAATGATCATGATCATGAGCGCAATCATGACATCTTATTGAAAGAATGAGGGTTGATTTAGATAGCATATAGTCTCAGCTACAACATACTCAAAAATCAACAAAATCCAAGCAGAAATAACGGCGATATTGCTCGCAAAAGACAAGAATGTAGACTCCAGATTTGAGAAAAAGTCATCTCCCATAGGGATTACACGCAAAAAGTAATGGATTAAGTGAAAATAGGGTAATAATAAAGTAAAAAGGGTTGTTTATGACATTATTTGCGATTCTACGTGTTTAAATAATCAAAGGAGATGGTACAGTGAAGGTCAAAAGGAAAAAAAAGTGATGAAAAAAAATGTTGGAGACACCCGGACTCGAACCAGGGATCTCGAGGTTAGAAGTCAAGTGCGTTACCGATGTACCAAAACATCTCTCATAGCGATTACACGTAAACGGGAAATGAAATTCTGAAATCCTACTTTGCAAGTGAAATATTAGCATGATCCCGGCATCTAATCGAAAAATAAAGGGCACATTTGTGATAGATTATTGTCTTAGCTACAACATATCCGAAGCTCAGCAAAAACGAAGCTAAAACAACGGAGATTTTGCTCGCGAAAGACAGGTGTGTAGAATCCAGTTTTGAGAAAAAGTCATGTCCCATAGAGAATACACGCAAAATGTGAAAAATTGACATGCCTCCTTTAATCGCAAAAATACACCATGATACTTTTGTCAAAAATAAAAATTGTGGATACTGCATTTGTAGAAAATTGTCTCAGCTAGAACATATAAAAATTTGTAAGAAAATCAATCAATATTTACAGGGATACAATCAATTTTCAAAAAATATGCTTACGTCATAATGTGCAAATTAAAATTTTGAGTTTGGAGGCCATTATGATGACGTCATGATTTAATTGAGGGTCAAATGAGACATGAAATCATATCTCCGACTCATAATCTATCTAAATATGAAAAAATATTGGGAGTTCCTATCTATTCTGAAGAGTTACAATGAATTTTGTATAGGCATGATTTTGCCCATGTATGGTGGATAAAGATAGCGCAGAGCCGCGCGTACTGTCAACTTTGACGGACGCTCATTGCGTTATTAAAAGGTGAACAAGTTATCAAAATGCTTGGAAAAATGTACCAAATATGATGACAGAAAAAAATCGGCGATTCTATGTTGCAAAATGCCAGTACGCGCGAAAACGCGCGCGCATGCGCGTGTGCGTAATTTTTTTATCAAATGCTCTATATGGCCTGAAACGTATGCAAAAAAAATTTGGGATGATTTAGAGCATTTTAAATTTTTGCGCGCGCGTAAACGCGCGGATGAGCGCGCACGCGCGCATTTGCGCACGTTTATTGACCTGAAATTGACCGGACGGATATTGATCTTAATCGTGATAATTATGAATGAGAAATACTTTTCCATTATGAAGATATGATCATTAGTTGATTTTCACAAAATGGCGCCTGGATGACGTCACGATGATTTTGAGTCTTTGAAAAGTCACGCAGTTCTAAGTTAGACTAAGATCTATCATCATTGAAAGATTCATAACAATGGTTTCATTCAGTCTTGAGATATCCTGCGAACAAATTCGAGGAAGAATAATAATAATAATAAATAACTAGACATATAATACTTGTTTGGAACAAGTATAGGTGGGCTGGTCAACTAACATTTGAGACAAAATAGAGCAAAAATAAGCGACATACTGCTTACAAATTCTTAAAAGACAATATCATGTAGATTCATAACGTGAACTAAATTCACCTTCTATAGGCATAACACGCAAATTATGAAGATTTTGACATGAGGCCTTTAATCAAAATTTTCACTATGATGACGTCATCAAAATGAAAAATGGTTATTACTGCGCTTGTAGAGAATTGTCTTAGCTACAACATATCGAAATTTTGAAGAAAATTGATCAATATTTACAGAGATACAATCAATTTTACATAAATATGCTGACGTCATAATATGCAAATTCGTATTTTGAGTTCCAAGGCCATTGTGATGATGTCACGATACACTTAATGGCCAAATGAGACATGGAATCATATTTCCGACTCATACTCTATCTTAATATGAAAAAAAATTGAGGATCCCGGTGCATTCCAAAGAGCTATAACGGATTTTGTATAGGCATGTTTTTGCCCATATATGCTATGTATTAAAAGAGCTCGCGCGCACTGACATTTATCTTGAATTTACGCTCATCTTGTTAATAATGGTCATAAAGAGATAAACATGGAATCAAATTCCTTGAAAAAATATGAGAAATATCATGAAAGAAAAAAAAATGGCGATTCTATGTTTTGTAATGGTGTTACGCGCGAAAACGCGCGCGCATGCTCGTACGCGCGATTTTTTATAAAATGCTTAAAATGACCTGAAACGTATGCAAAATAAATTTGAGACGATTTTGAGCATTTAAAAATTTTGCGCGCGCATTGACGCGCGGACGTACGCGCACGCGCGCGTTTTTTGACCTGAAATTGACCGGACGGATATTGACCTTGATCATGATAAATATGAACGAGAAATGACTTTTGATTATGAATATATGATCATAAGTTGATTTTCAGAAAAATTCACAAAATGGCGCCTAGATGACGTCATTAGTCAAGGTCAAGGTTAAAAACATTATGGTAATTTCTCTATATGCCTATACATATGTGTGCCAAATTTCAAGTTATTTGATTTAGGCAATTTCAAGTTATCTTGCTAACAAAAAAGTGGCAAGAATTAAGAAAAACTAGACATATAATACTTGTTTGGAACAAGTATAGGTGGGCTGGTCAACTAACATTTGAGACAAAATAGAGCAAAAATAAGCGACATACTGCTTACAAATTCTTAAAAGACAATATCATGTAGATTCATAACGTGAACTAAATTCACCTTCTATAGGCATAACACGCAAATTATGAAGTTTTTGACATGAGGCCTTTAATCAAAATTTTCACTATGATGACGTCATCAAAATGAAAAATGGTTATTACTGCGCTCGTAGAGAATTGTCTTAGCTACAACATATCGAAATTTTGAAGAAAATTGATCAATATTTACAGAGATACAATCAATTTTACATAAATATGCTGACGTCATAATATGCAAATTCGTATTTTGAGTTCCAAGGCCATTATGATGACGTCATAATATGTGTAATGGCCAAATGAGACATGAAATCATATCTCCGACTCATACTCTATCAAAATATGAAAAAAATATTGATTTCCAGTTGCATTCTACAGAGCTATAATGGATTTTGTATAAGCCTGTTTTTGCCCATATATGCTATGTATTAAAAGACCTCGCGCGCACTGACATTTATCTTGAATTTACGCTCATCTTGTTAATAATGGTCATAATGAGATAAACATGGTATCAAATTCCTTGAAAAAATATGAGAAATATCATGAAAGAAAAAAAAATGGCGATTCTATGTTTTTTAATGGTGTTACGCGCGAAAACGCGCGCGCATGCTCATACGCGCGATTTTTTATAAAATGCTTAATATGACCTGAAACGTATGCAAAATAAATTTGAGACGATTTTGAGCATTTAAAAATTTTGCGCGCGCACTGACGCGCGGACGTACGCGCACGCGCGCGTTTTGTGACCTGAAATTAACCGGACTGATATTAACCTTAATCATGATAAATATGAATGAAAAATACCTTTTGGTTATGAAGATATGATCATGAGATGATTTTCAGAAAATTTCACAAAATGGCGCCTATATGACGTCATCAGTCAAGGTCAAGGTTGAAAACCTTACCGTGTCTTGTCCATATGCCTATACATATGTGTGTCAAATATCAAAGCATTTGATTGAACCATTTCAAAGTTATCTTGCTAACAAAAAAGTGGCAAGAATTAAGAAAAATAAATAAATAATAAATAATAAATAAATAAATAAAGGCAATTTTAACAAAAATATAAGGTGGTCTGTATTAGATACAGCCCACCTGATAAATAATAACAATCTTGACGAAATCAATAGGTGATACGTAGACTTCGTTACGTATCACCTAACTAGACTTTAATTCGTCACTTAGACGAATTAGGTGATACGTATGATAATGGTTTACATAATGAATAATGCATTACACGATATATTGTTTTGTAAAATGCTTCTCCCATTTATATGCTTCTCCCATTATGATCTATTCATATGTCAAGATTAAATTGTGTTTCCTTGATCATCATGGATCTAGGGAAGATAGATTGAAACAATATATGACCTTTGACCCTGTGCAGTAACCAGTTACACATTTGACTCTAATTTACATCATGAAGAACACCTTTTGACGATTTTATCTTATTCAAAGAAATGAAAATGTAATTGATAAATGATTATCATCATTATGATAATGATGATCATGATGATCATGATCATGATCATGAGCGCGATCATGACATCTTATTGAAAAAATGAGGGTTGATTTAGATAGCATATAGTCTCAGCTACAACATACTCAAAAATCAACAAAATCCAAGCAGAAATAACGGCGATATTGCTCGCAAAAGACAGGAATGTAGACTCCAGATTTGAGAAAAAGTCATCTCCCATAGGGTTTACACGCAAAAAGTAATGGATTAAGTGAAAATAGGGTAATAATAAAGTAAAAAGGGTTATTTATGACATTATTTGCGATTCTACGTGTTTAAATAATCAAAGGAGATGGTACAGTGAAGGTCAAAAGGAAAAAAAAGTGAAGCAAAAAATTGTTGGAGACACCCGGACTCGAACCAGGGATCTCGAGGTTGGAAGTCAAGTGCGTTACCGATATACCAAAACATCTCCCATAGCGATTACACGTAAACGGGAAATGGAATTCTGAAATCCTACTTTGCAAGTGAAATATGAGCATGATCCCGGCATCTAATCGAAAAATAAAGGGCACACTTGTGATAGCTCATTGTCTCAGCTACAACATATTCGAAGCTCAGCGAAAATGAAGCTAAAACAACGGAGATTTTGCTCGCGAAAGACAGGAGTGTAGAATCCAGTTTTGAGAAAAAGTCATGTCCCATAGAGAATACACGCAAAATGTGAAAAATTGACATGCCTCCTTTAATCGCAAAAATACACCATGATACTTTTGTCAAAAATAAAAATTGTGAATACTGGATTTGTAGAAAATTGTCTCAGCTAGAACATATCAAAATTTGAAAGAAAATTGATCGATATTTACAGAGATACAATCAATTTTCCAAAAATATGCTGACGTCATAATATGCAAATTGAAATTTTGAGTTTGGAGGCCATTATGATGACGTCATAAGTTAATTGAGGATCAAATGAGACATGAAATCGAATCTCCGACTCATAATCTATCCAAATATGAAAAATATTAGGAGTTTTTATCTATTATAAAGAGTTACAATTAATTTTATATAGGCATGTTTTTGCCAATGTATTGTGGATAAAGATAACGCAAATCCGCGCGTGCTGTCAACTTTGACGGACGCTCATTGCGTTAATAAAAGGTGAACAAATTATCAAAATGCTTGGAAAAATGTACCAAATATGATGACAGAAAAAAATCGGCGATTCTATGTTGCAAAATGCCAGTACGCGCGAAAACGCGCGCGCATGGGCGTGTGCGTAATTTTTTTATCAAATGCTCCATATGGCCTGAAACGTATGTAAAAAAAATTTGGGATGATTTGGAGCATTTTAAAAAATTTCGCGCGCGTAAACGCGCGGACAAAAGCGTACGCGCATTTTTGCGCGCATTTTTTGACCTGAAATTGACCAGACAGATATTGATCATATTCATGATAAATATGAATTAAAAATTACTATCCGTTATGAAGATATAATCATAAGTTGATTTTCACAAAATGGCGCCTGGATGACGTCACGATAATTTTGAGTCTTTGAAAAGTCACGCAGTTCTAAGTTGGACTAAGATCTATCATCATTGAAAGTTTTATGACAATGGCTTTATTCAGTCTTGAGATATCCTGCGAACAAAATCGAGGAAGAATAATAGGAATAGGAATAATAATAAAAATCTTGACGAAATCAATAGGTGATACGTAGACTTCGTTACGTATCACCTAACTAGACTTTAATTCGTCACTTAGACGAATTAGGTGATACGTATGATAATGGTTTACATAACGAATAATGCATTACATGATATATTATTTTGCTTCTCCCATTCATATGCTTCTCCCATTATGATCTATTCATATGTCAAGATTAAATTGTGTCTCCTTGATCATCATAGATCTAGGGAAGATAGATTGAAACAATATATGACCTTTGACCCTGTGCAGTAACCAGTTACACATTTGACTCTAATTTACATCATGAAGAACACCTTTTGACGATTTTATCTTATTCAAAGAAATGAAAATGTAATTGATAAATGATTAGCATCATTATGATAATGATGATCGTGATGATCATGATCATGATCATGAGCGCGATCATGACATCTTATTGAAAAAATGAGGGTTGATTTAGATAGCATATAGTCTCAGCTACAACATACTCAAAAATCAACAAAATCCAAGCCGAAATAACGGCGATATTGCTCGCAAAAGACAGGAATGTAGACTCCAGATTTGAGAAAAAGTCATTTCCCATAGGGATTACACGCAAAAAGTAATGGATTAAGTGAAAATAGGGTAATAATAAAGTAAAAAGGGTTATTTATGACATTATTTGCGAATCTACGTGTTTAAATAATCAAAGGAGATGGTACAGTGAAGGTCAAAAGGAAAAAAAAGTGAAAAAAAAAGTGTTGGAGACACCCGGACTCGAACCAGGGATCTCGAGGTTGGAAGTCAAGTGCGTTACCGAAACATCTCCCATTGCGATTACACGTAAACAGGAAATGGAATTCAGAAATCCTACTTTGCAAGTGAAATATGAGCATGATCCCGGCATTTAATCGAAAAATAAAGTGCACACTTTTAATAGCTCATTGTCTCAGCTACAACATATCCGAAGCTCAGCGAAAACGAAGCTAAAACAACGGAGATTTTGCTCGCGAAAGACAGGAGTGTAGAATCCAGTTTTGAGAAAAAGTCATGTCCCATAGAGAATACACGCAAAATGCGAAAAATTGACATGCCTCCTTAAATCGCAAAAATGCACCATGATACTTTTGTCAAAAATAAAAATTGTGAATATCACATTTGTAGAAAATTGTCTCAGCTAGAACATATCAAAATTAAAAAGAAAATTGATCCATATTTACAGAGATACAATTGGTTTTCCAAAAATATGCTTACGTCATAATGTGCAAATTAAAATGTTGAGTTCGGAGGCCATTATGATGACGTCATAAGTTAATTGAGGATCAAATGAGACATGAAATCGAATCTCCGACTCATAATCTATCCAAATATGAAAAATATTAGGAGTTTTTATCTATTATAAAGAGTTACAATTAATTTTATATAGGCATGTTTTTGCCAATGTATTGTGGATAAAGATAACGCAAATCCGCGCGTGCTGTCAACTTTGACGGACGCTCATTGCGTTAATAAAAGGTGAACAAATTATCAAAATGCTTGGAAAAATGTACCAAATATGATGACAGAAAAAAATCGGCGATTCTATGTTGCAAAATGCCAGTACGCGCGAAAACGCGCGCGCATGGGCGTGTGCGTAATTTTTTTATCAAATGCTCCATATGGCCTGAAACGTATGTAAAAAAAATTTGGGATGATTTGGAGCATTTTAAAAAATTTCGCGCGCGTAAACGCGCGGACAAAAGAGTACGCGCATTTTTGCGCGCATTTTTTGACCTGAAATTGACCAGACAGATATTGATCATATTCATGATAAATATGAATTAAAAATTACTATCCGTTATGAAGATATAATCATAAGTTGATTTTCACAAAATGGCGCCTGGATGACGTCACGATAATTTTGAGTCTTTGAAAAGTCACGCAGTTCTAAGTTGGACTAAGATCTATCATCATTGAAAGTTTTATGACAATGGCTTTATTCAGTCTTGAGATATCCTGCGAACAAAATCGAGGAAGAATAATAGGAATAGGAATAATAATAAAAATCTTGACGAAATCAATAGGTGATACGTAGACTTCGTTACGTATCACCTAACTAGACTTTAATTCGTCACTTAGACGAATTAGGTGATACGTATGATAATGGTTTACATAACGAATAATGCATTACATGATATATTATTTTGCTTCTCCCATTCATATGCTTCTCCCATTATGATCTATTCATATGTCAAGATTAAATTGTGTCTCCTTGATCATCATAGATCTAGGGAAGATAGATTGAAACAATATATGACCTTTGACCCTGTGCAGTAACCAGTTACACATTTGACTCTAATTTACATCATGAAGAACACCTTTTGACGATTTTATCTTATTCAAAGAAATGAAAATGTAATTGATAAATGATTAGCATCATTATGATAATGATGATCGTGATGATCATGATCATGATCATGAGCGCGATCATGACATCTTATTGAAAAAATGAGGGTTGATTTAGATAGCATATAGTCTCAGCTACAACATACTCAAAAATCAACAAAATCCAAGCCGAAATAACGGCGATATTGCTCGCAAAAGACAGGAATGTAGACTCCAGATTTGAGAAAAAGTCATTTCCCATAGGGATTACACGCAAAAAGTAATGGATTAAGTGAAAATAGGGTAATAATAAAGTAAAAAGGGTTATTTATGACATTATTTGCGAATCTACGTGTTTAAATAATCAAAGGAGATGGTACAGTGAAGGTCAAAAGGAAAAAAAAGTGAAAAAAAAAGTGTTGGAGACACCCGGACTCGAACCAGGGATCTCGAGGTTGGAAGTCAAGTGCGTTACCGAAACATCTCCCATTGCGATTACACGTAAACAGGAAATGGAATTCAGAAATCCTACTTTGCAAGTGAAATATGAGCATGATCCCGGCATTTAATCGAAAAATAAAGTGCACACTTTTAATAGCTCATTGTCTCAGCTACAACATATCCGAAGCTCAGCGAAAACGAAGCTAAAACAACGGAGATTTTGCTCGCGAAAGACAGGAGTGTAGAATCCAGTTTTGAGAAAAAGTCATGTCCCATAGAGAATACACGCAAAATGCGAAAAATTGACATGCCTCCTTAAATCGCAAAAATGCACCATGATACTTTTGTCAAAAATAAAAATTGTGAATATCACATTTGTAGAAAATTGTCTCAGCTAGAACATATCAAAATTAAAAAGAAAATTGATCCATATTTACAGAGATACAATTGGTTTTCCAAAAATATGCTTACGTCATAATGTGCAAATTAAAATGTTGAGTTCGGAGGCCATTATGATGACGTCATGATTTAATTGAGGGTCAAACGAGACATGAAATCATATCTCCGACTCATAATCTATCTAAATATGAAAAAAATATTGGGAGTTCCTATCTATTCTAAAGAGTTACAATGAATTTTGTATAGGCATGATTTTGCCCATGTATTGTGGATAAAGATAACGCACATCCGCGCGCGCTGTCAACTTTGGCGGACGCTCATTGCGTTATTAAAAGATGAACAAGTTATCAAAATGCTTGGAAAAATGTGCCAAATATGATGATAAAGAAAATTCGGCGATTCTATGTTGCAAAATGCTAGTACGCGCAAAAAATGTGCGCGCATGCGCGTGAGCGCAATTTTTTATCAAATGCTCTATATGGCCTGAAACGTATGCAAAAAAAATTTGGGATGATTTAGAGCATTTTAAATTTTTGCGCGCGCGTAAACGCGCGGACGAGCGCGCACGCGCGCATTTGCGCACGTTTTTTGACCTGAAATTGACCGGACGGATAATGATCTTAATCGTGATAATTATGAATGAGAAATACTTTTCCGTTATGAAGATATGATCATTAGTTGATTTTCACAAAATGGCGCCTAGATGACGTCATGATGACTTTGAGTCTTTGAAAAGTCACGCAGTTCTAAGTTAGACTAAGATCTATCATCATTGAAAGATTCATAACAATGGCTTCATTCAGTCTTGAGATATCCTGCGAACAAATTCGAGGAAGAATAATAAATAATAATAATAAATAAATAACAATCTTGACGAAATCAAAAGGTGATACGTAGACTTCGTTACGTATCACCTAACTAGACTTTAATTCGTCACTTTGACGAATTAGGTGATACGTGCTATTTTGTTATCATGAAAGTGTGCCGATGATGATCTCATGATAATGATCATAAATACGATAAAGACCATGATTAAGAGTGGTATAGCGCCCCCTTCAGGTATTCGATAGAGATTTGTAGAATCAGGATTTCAGAAAAAGTCGCCTAACACGCAACCTAAGAAAATTCCGACATGCCACCTTTAATTGAAATTTTTACTATGATGATGTCATCGAAATGATAAATGATGTACGACAATATTGTAGATATTTTATTAGCTACACCGTATCAAAATTTGGGAGAACATAGAATACCAATAAGCTAGATAGTGCTCAAAGATCAATGTCATGAAGAGTCATGATGTGAACGAAATTCACCTTCCTTAGGCTTAACACGCAAATTAAGAAAATTCTGAAATGTGGCCTTTAATTGAATTTTGTACTATAATGACGTCAATAAAATAAAAAGCAGTGTGTATTGATCTTGTAGGCAATTTCCTAAGCTACAAGATACCACAATTTGGAAGAAAATCAGTCAATATTATGAGAAATACACTAAATTTTCAAAAAATATAATGACGTCATAATATGCAATTTTGTATTTTGACTTCCAAGGCCATTATGATGACGTCAAGATGTATTTAACTCATAGCCTACCATGAGGCTGCGTGCACGCTACTGTTATGCTGCTTCTTGCATGCTAGCAAACATTCGTAATAGCAGTTATTGTTCATGCCCATTGGACTGTGCCTAGTGTTTTGCACGCGCTATTGTTAGTACCATCGCGTTAATCCGATTATCTCGTTATAAATCTGGCACTGGGGGGATTAGCCCTGTAGCAGGATAAGAGTTAATGGCTAAATAAGCTATGAAATCATATCTCCGACTCATACTCTATCAAAATATGAAACAAATTTGGCATTCCTTGTTCATCCCAATGGACGTTTTATAGGCATGTTTTTGCCCATATATATTATGTAATACATGAGCTCGCACACAAGGATATTTATCTTGAACAGACGCTCATTACGTTATTGATAGTGATAAAGGGATGAACATGGTATCAAACATGATGACAGAGAAAATTTGGCGATTATATGTTGCAAAATGCCAGAACGCGCAAAAAAAGCGCGCGCATGCGCGTTTGAGTGATTTTTTGTCAAATGCTCCATATGGCTTGAAACGTGTGCAAAATAAATTGGAAATGATTTGGAGCATTTTAAATTTTTGCGCGCACGTAAACGCGCGCACAAACGCGTACGCGCGGATTTGCGCACGTTTTTTTATCTGAAATTGACCGGAAGGATATTGATATTATTCATGATAAATATGAATGAGAAATTACTTTCCGTTATGAAGATATGATCATAAGTTGATTTTTACAAAATGGCGCCTGGATGACGTCACGATAATTTTGAGTCTTTGAAAAGTCATGCAGTTCTAAGTTAGACTAAGATCTATCATCATTGAAAGTTTCATGACAATGGCTTTTGCCATTCTTGAGATATCCTGCGAACAAAATTGAGGAAGAATAATAATAATTTCTTCTATACAGACACAAAATAAATACTAGACTTTAATTCGTCACTTTGACGAATTAGGTGATACGTATTTTGTTATCATGAAAGTGTGCCGATGATGATCTAATGATAATGATCATAAACACGATAAAGACCATGATTAAGAGTGGTATAGCGCCCCCTTCAGGTATTCGATAGAGATTTGTAGAATCATGATTTCAGAAAAAGTCGCCTAACACGCTAACTAAGAAAATTCTGACATGTCGCCTTTAATTGAAATTTTCACTAAGACCCCGTTCTCACTCACTTTGAAAGTGGTCTTAGTTAGACCGCTCCAGAGGAACGGGTCTTGAGGAACGGTTTGCGAGCGTTCACACTCCGAGCAGTTTTTTATGGCTCAAATCGCTCCACGAGTCAAAGTGGTCTTGTTGCTATGGCAGCTCAGGTCAGCAGGTCAATTTTTTCGCGCGCGGAATACAAACCGTATGTACCGTACTACATGTTTCGCACCGAAGGTCACTAGCTCACTTCCGTTCAAAGTACGCTTTCCGTTCACATTGCACGTTAGAGCGCTCCAAACCGCTCTTAATAAGACCCGCTCCTCAAGACCACCTCGGAAGGTGGTCTTCTGGAGCGGTCCAGAAGTCCACTTCCTGGACCACTTTGACCGTTCTCACTCACCTAAGAACCGCTCCTGAGGAACGGGTCTTAGTTAGAGCGCTCCAGAGCGCTCCAACGAAGTGAGTGCGAACGGGGTCTTAGATGATGTCATCGAAATGATAAATGATGTACGTCAATGTTGTAGATAATTTTTTAGCTACACCGTATCAAAATTTGGAAGAACATAGAGTACTCATAAGCTAGATAGTGCTCAAAGATCAATGTCATGAAGATTCATGATGTGAACGAAATTCACCTTCCTTAGGCATAACACGCAAATTAAGAAAATTCTGAAATGTGGCCTTTAATTGAATTTTGTACTATGATGACGTCAATGAAATAAAAAGTAGTGTGTATTTATCTTGAAGGCGATTGCCTCAACTACAAGATACCGAAATTTGGAAGAAAATCAGTCAATATTATGAGAAATACACTAAATTTTCCATAAATATAATGACGTCATAATATGCAATTTTGTATTTTGACTTCCAAGGCCATTATGATGACGTCAAGATGTATTGAATGGCCAAATGAGATATGAAATCATATCTCTGACTCATACTCTATCTAAATATGAACAAAAAATGGCAGTCCTTATTCACCCCGATGCACTTTTTATAGGCATGTTTTTGCCCATATATGCTATGTAATACATGAGCTCGCGCGCACGGATATTTTTCTTGAACGGACGCTCATTCCGTTATTAATAGTGATAAAGAGATGAACATGGTATTAAATTGTTCAGAAAAATATGAGGAATATCCTGTCAAAACAAATATAAAAAGGAATTATTTTTCGTTCGGCCGTGACAAACGAAAACGTGCAAAAATGCGTGTTTTGCGCGATTTTTTATGAAATGCTTATAATGGCCTGAAACGTATGCAAAAAAAAATTTAAACGATTTTGAGCAATTTAAAATTTTACGCGCGCGTTAACGCGCGCACGTACGCGTACGCGCAGTTTTGCGCGCATTTATTGACCTGAAATTGACCGGACAGATATTGATCTTAATCCTGATAATTATAAATGAGAAATTCCTTTCCGTTATAAAGATATGATCATAAGTTGATTTTCACAAAATGGCGCCTGGATGACGTCACGATAACTTTGACTCTCTAAAAAGTCGCGCAGTTCTAAGTTAGACTAAGCTCTATCATCATGGCAAGTTTCATGATAATGGCTTTATTCAGTCTTGAGATATCCTGCGAACAAATTCGAGGAAGAATAATAATAAATAACTAGACTTTAATTCGTCACTTAGACGAATTAGGTGATACGTATGATAATGGTTTACATAACGAATAATGCATTACACAATATATTATTTTGTAAAATGCTTCTCCCATTTATATGCTTCTCCCATTATGATCTATTCATATGTCAAGATTAAATTGTGTCTCCTTGATCATCATGAATCTAGGGAAGATAGATTGAAACAATATATGACCTTTGACCCTGTGCAGTAACCAGTTACACATTTGACTCTTATTTATATCATGAAGAACACCTTTTGACGATTTTATCTTATTCAAAGAAATGAAAATGTAATTGATAAATGATTTTCATCATTACGATAATGATGATCATGATGATAATGATCATGATCATGAGCGCAATCATGACATCTTATTGAAAAAATGAGGAGTGATTTAGATAGCATATAGTCTCAGCTACAACATACTAAAAAATCAACAAAATCCAAGCAGAAATAACGGCGATATTGCTCGCAAAAGACAGGAATGTAGACTCCAGATTTGAGAAAAAGTCATCTCCCATAGGGATTACACGCAAAAAGTAATGGATTAAGTGAAAATAGGGTAATAATAAAGTAAAAAGGGTTGTTTATGACATTATTTGCGATTCTACGTGTTTAAATAATCAAAGGAGATGGTACAGTGAAGGTCAAAAGGAAAAAAAAAGTGAAGAAAAAAAATGTTGGAGACACCCGGACTCGAACCAGGGATCTCGAGGTTAGAAGTCAAGTGCGTTACCGATATACCAAAACATCTCCCATAGCGATTACACGTAAACGGGAAATGGAATTCTGAAATCCTACTTTGCAAGTGAAATATTGGCATGAACCCGGCATCTAATCGAAAAATAAAGGGCACACTTGTGATAGCTCATTGTCTCAGCTACAACATATCCGAAGCTCAGCGAAAACGAAGCTAAAACAACGGAGATTTTGCTCGCGAAAGACAGAAGTGTAGAATCCAGTTTTGAGAAAAAGTCATGTCCCATAGAGAATACACGCAAAATGTGAAAAATTGACATGCCTCCTTCAATCGCAAAAATACACCATGATAATTTTGTCAAAAATAAAAGTTGTGGATACTGCATTTGTAGAAAATTGTCTCAGCTAAAACATATCAAAATTTGAAAGAAAATTGATTGATATTTACAGAGATACAATCAATTTTCCAAAAATATGCTGACGTCATAATATGCAAATTAAAATTTTGAGTTTGGAGGCCATTATGATGCCTTTATGAGTTAATTGAGGATCAAATGAGACATGAAATCATATCTCCAACTCATAATCTATCCAAATATGAAAAAATATTAGGAGTTTCTATCTATTCTAAAGAGTTACAATGAATTTGATATAGGCATGTTTTTGCCCATGTATTGTGGATAAAGATAACGCAAATCCGCGCGTGCTGTCAACTTTGACGGACGCTCATTGGATTATTAAAAGGTGAGCAAGTTATCAAAATGCTTGAAAAAATGTGCCAAATACGATGACAGAAAAAAATCGGCGATTCTATGTTGCAAAATGCCAGTACGCGCGAAAATGCGCGCGCATGCGCGTGTGCGTAATTTTTTTATCAAATGCTCCATATGGCCTGAAACGTATGTAAAAAAAATTTGGGATGATTTAGAGCATTTTAAAAAAACTCGCGCGCGTAAACGCGCGGACAAAAGCGTACGCGCATTTTTGCGCGCATTTTTTGACCTGAAATTGACCAGACGGATATTGATCTTAATCGTGATAATTATGAATGAGAAATACTTTTCCGTTATGAAGATATGATCATTAGTTGATTTTCACAAAATGGCGCCTAGATGACGTCATGATGACTTTGAGTCTTTGAAAAGTCACGCAGTTCTAAGTTAGACTAAGATCTATCATCATTGAAAGATTCATAACAATGGTTTCATTCAGTCTTGAGATATCCTGCGAACAAATTCGAGGAAGAATAATAATAATAATAAATAATAAATAATAACAATCTTGACGAAATCAATAGGTGATACGTAGACTTCGTTACGTATCACCTAACTAGACTTTAATTCGTCACTTTGACGAATTAGGTGATACGTGCTATTTTGTTATCATGAAAGTGTGCCGATGATGATCTAATGATAATGATCATAAATACGATAAAGACCATGATTAAGAGTGGTATAGCGCCCCTTCTGGTATTCGATAGAGATTTGTAGAATCAGGATTTCAGAAAAAGCCGCCTAACACGCAAACTAAGAAAATTCTGACATGTCACCTTTAATTGAAATTTTCACTATGATGATGTCATCGAAATGATAAATGATGTACGTCTATATTGTAGATAATTTATTAGCTACTCCGTATCAAAATTTGGGAGAACATAGAATACAAATCAGCGAGATAGTGCTCAAAGATCAATGTCATGAAGATTCATGATGTGAACGAAATTCACCTTCCTTAGGCATAACACTCAAGTTAAGAAAATTCTGAAATGTGGCCTTTAATTGAAGTTTGTACTATGATTATGTCAATAAAATAAAAAGTAGTGTGTATTTATCTTGAAGGCAATTGCCTCAACTATAAGATACTGAAATTTGGAAGAAAATCAGTCAATAATATGAGAAATACACTAAGTTTTCCATAATTATAATGACGTCATAATATGCAATTTCGTATTTTGACTTTCAAGGCCATTATGATGACGCCAAGATGTATTTAATGGCCAAATGAGCTAGGAAATCATATCTCCGACTCATACTCTATCTAAATAAGAAAAAAAAATTGGCAGTCCTTATTCATCCCAATGGACTTTTTATAGGTATGTTTTTGTCCAAGTATACTATGTAATACATGAGCTAGCGCGCACGGATATTTATCTTGAATGGACGCTCATTCCGTTATTAATAGTGATAAAGAGATGAATATGGTATCAACATGCTTGGAAAAATGTGCCAAACATGATGACAGAGAAAATTGGGCGATTTTATGTTGCAAAATGCCAGAACGCGCTAAAAACGCGCGCGCATGCACGTTTGAGGGATTTTTTGTCAAATGCTCTATATGGCTTGAAACGTATGCAAAAAAAATTTGGGATGATTTGGAGCATTTTAAATTTTTGCGCGCACGTAAACGCGCGCACAAACGCGTAGGCGCAGATTTTCGCATGTTTTTTGGTCTGAAATTGACCGGAAGGATATTGATCTTATTCATGATAAATATGAATGAAAAATTAGTTTCCGTTATGAAGATATGATCATAAGTTGATTTTCACAAAATGGCGCCTGGATGACGTCACGATGATTTTGTGTCTTTGAAAAGTTGTGCAGTTCTAAGTTAGACTAAGATCTATCATCATTGAAAGTTTCATGACAATGGCTTTTGCCATTCTTGAGATATCCTGCGAACAAAATTGAGGAAGAATAATAATAATTTCTTCTATACAGACACAAAATAAATACTAGACTTTAATTCGTCACTTAGACGAATTAGGTGATACGTATGATATTGGTTTACATAAAGAATGCATTACACGATATCATATTATTTTATAAAATGCTTCTCCCATAATGATCTATCCATATGTCAAGTTTAAATTGTGTCGATCCCTTCATCATTATGGATCTAGGGAAGATAGATTGAGACAATATATGACCATTGACTCTATGCAGTAACCAGCTACACCTTTGACTCTAATTTACATCATGAAGAACGCATTTTGACGATTTTATCTTATTCTAAGAAATGAAAATGTAATTGATAAATAAGAGCTTATGCCTGAATAATTAAAAGTGAATAGTGTATGACGTCTCGATGTCCCGGCGTAAATGAAAAGTCAAAATAAATGTGGGAATACATTAGCGTTCATTTTGAGTCGTCGACGTGAGATTTGCTAGTTGCTTGAAAATAAAGTCTTTAAATATCGGATGGATATATACTGTCACTGTATAAGGAATGTGGCTTAGAGGGATATTGATCTGCCAGTCTTTCTCGAAGGCTTGTCAATTAAAGGAATACAAAAAATTGAATGTATTGCGCTCAAGAAACTACATACAGCATTGCCAGTAAATTTCACGAGATCAATGTTAAAATCTCCCATTATATAAACCTGTTTATGTTGAGTATAAGTTTTCTGTAAAACATTTTCAAAGACAGGGATGAAATCATTGATATTTGATTGGGGTTTTCTATATATGACAACTACAATAATATTCTTATGTCTCGGAAAGTTGCTTTCAATAAACAGTGATTCATAATTGTATGATGGGTATAATATAAATATATCATTGCGTATTTCATATTCAAAATTGTCAGCGACCAATAGACCAACACCTCCACTCTATCCTACTTGGCGATTAGAATGTATAAATGAATAACCAGACACATTGAATAATAGTGGCGTACTGTCATTAATCCAAGTTTCAGAGAAATCTATAAATAAAGTACAGATAAAATTGGATAAAGCATTACGATGTATGTTTAAACTACGCGAATTAAAATGTAAAATACTAAAATGATAGTCAATGTTACTGAATTCAGTCGTAAAATACTCATCAATATAATATTTACAGTTCAGAAACCTACTGAAATGAAACTCTTTTCGGATAAATAGTTTAAATCATTGATATCAGTAAAAGTATCAGTAGTATTACTACCAAATATTGAATGAAGTTCGTCATTATTCAAGTCTTGACTAGGAAATGAAGAATGAGTACAGAGTGGGTTATTAATGTAGCCAAATGCTCATGTTCCCAATAACGCTCATTTTATGTATTTTATTAAGAGAGAAAAAAAAAATGTCAGTCAGTCACTCAAAAGTGTCTGACAGTAAAGTCTAGAAAGTGAAAGGGTTTCCTTACATAATTTGAATACGAGGACACTGCTTACGTTTGAGTTTCACAAATAAGACATACGTGAAATATTCAACATTTCAACATTCAACTGAAAATTGTGACATGATCTCATCATCTGATCAAAAAACTAAAAGCACCGTTTTGATAGCCCATGGTCTCAGCTATAACATACCCAAATTTGGGAGAAAAGAGAGCACAAATAAGCAAGATAGTGCTCATAGATGAATGCCATGTAGATTCAAGATGTGAACAAAATTCACCTTCCATAGACATAACACGCAAATGACGAAAATTCTGACATGTGGCCTTTAATCGATTTTTTTACTATGATGACATCATTTAAATGAAAATTGGTGTAAACTCATCTCGAAGACGATTGCCTCGGCTACATTATATTAAAATCTAGAAGAGAATCGATGAAAATTAAGAGAAATACACTAAATTTTCCATAAACATAATGACGTCATAATATGCATTTTTGTATTTTTGACTTCCAAGGCCAATATGATGACGTCAAGATGTACTTAATAGCCAAATGAGATATGAAATCATACCTTCGACTCATACTCTATCTAAATATGAAAAAAAATTGGCAGTCCTTATTCATCCCAATGGACTTTTTATAGGCATGTTTTTGCCCATATATGCCATGTATTACAAAAATCGCGCGTACGGACGGTTATCTTGAAGGGACGCCCATTCCGTTATAAATAGTGATAAAGAGCTAAACATGGTATCAAATTGTTCGGAAAAATATGAGGAATATTCTGTCATAAGTTTTTGCTCAGGAATTATTTTTCGTTCGGCCGTGACGAACGAAAACGTGCAAAAATGCGTGTTTTGCGCGATTTTTTATGAAATGCTTATAATAGCCTGAAACGTATGCAAAAAAAATTTCAGACGATTTTGAGCAATTTAAAAATTTACGCGCGCATAAACGCGCGCACCTACGCGTACGCGCATTTTTGCGCGCATTTATTGACCGGAAATTGACCGGACAAATATTGACCTTGATCATGACAAATATGAATGAGAAATGGCTTTCTGTTATGAAGATATGATCATAAGTTGATTTTCACGAAATGGCGTCTGGATGACGTCACGATGACCTTGAGTCTTTGAAAAGTTACGCAGTTCTAAGTTAGCCTAAGATCTATCATCATTGAAAAATTCATGACAATGGCTTTATTCAGTCTTGAGATATCCTGCGAACAAATTCGAGGAAGAATAAATAAATAAAAATCTTGACGAAATCAATAGGTGATACGTAGACTTCGTTACGTATCACCTAACTAGACTTTAATTCGTCACTTAGACGAATTAGGTGATACGTATGATAATGGTTTACATAACGAATAATGCATTACACAATATATTATTTTGTAAAATGCTTCTCCCATTTATATGCTTCTCCCATTATGATCTATTCATATGTCAAGATTAAATTGTGTCTCCTTGATCATCATGAATCTAGGGAAGATAGATTGAAACAATATATGACCTTTGACCCTGTGCAGTAACCAGTTACACATTTGACTCTTATTTATATCATGAAGAACACCTTTTGACGATTTTATCTTATTCAAAGAAATGAAAATGTAATTGATAAATGATTTTCATCATTACGATAATGATGATCATGATGATAATGATCATGATCATGAGCGCAATCATGACATCTTATTGAAAAAATGAGGAGTGATTTAGATAGCATATAGTCTCAGCTACAACATACTAAAAAATCAACAAAATCCAAGCAGAAATAACGGCGATATTGCTCGCAAAAGACAGGAATGTAGACTCCAGATTTGAGAAAAAGTCATCTCCCATAGGGATTACACGCAAAAAGTAATGGATTAAGTGAAAATAGGGTAATAATAAAGTAAAAAGGGTTGTTTATGACATTATTTGCGATTCTACGTGTTTAAATAATCAAAGGAGATGGTACAGTGAAGGTCAAAAGGAAAAAAAAAGTGAAGAAAAAAAATGTTGGAGACACCCGGACTCGAACCAGGGATCTCGAGGTTAGAAGTCAAGTGCGTTACCGATATACCAAAACATCTCCCATAGCGATTACACGTAAACGGGAAATGGAATTCTGAAATCCTACTTTGCAAGTGAAATATTGGCATGAACCCGGCATCTAATCGAAAAATAAAGGGCACACTTGTGATAGCTCATTGTCTCAGCTACAACATATCCGAAGCTCAGCGAAAACGAAGCTAAAACAACGGAGATTTTGCTCGCGAAAGACAGAAGTGTAGAATCCAGTTTTGAGAAAAAGTCATGTCCCATAGAGAATACACGCAAAATGTGAAAAATTGACATGCCTCCTTCAATCGCAAAAATACACCATGATAATTTTGTCAAAAATAAAAGTTGTGGATACTGCATTTGTAGAAAATTGTCTCAGCTAAAACATATCAAAATTTGAAAGAAAATTGATTGATATTTACAGAGATACAATCAATTTTCCAAAAATATGCTGACGTCATAATATGCAAATTAAAATTTTGAGTTTGGAGGCCATTATGATGCTTTTATGAGTTAATTGAGGATCAAATGAGACATGAAATCATATCTCCGACTCATAATCTATCCAAATAAGAAAAAATATTAGGAGTTTCTATCTATTCTAAAGAGTTACAATGAATTTTATATAGGCATGTTTTTGCCCATGTATTGTGGATAAAGATAACGCAAATCCGCGCGTGCTGTCAACTTTGACGGACGCTCATTGCGTTATTAAAAGGTGAACAAGTTATCAAAATGCTTGGAAAAATGTACCAAATATGATGACAGAAAAAAATCGGCGATTCTATGTTGCAAAATGCCAGTACGCGCGAAAATGCGCGCGCATGCGCGTGTGCGTAATTTTTTTATCAAATGCTCCATATGGCCTGAAACGTATGTAAAAAAAATTTGGGATGATTTGGAGCATTTAAAAAAAATTCGCGCGCGTAAACGCGCGGACAAAAGCGTACGCGCATTTTTGCGCGCATTTTTTGACCTGAAATTGACCAGACGGATATTGATCTTATTCATGATAAATATGAATGAAAAATTACTTTCCGTTATGAAGATATACTCATAAGTTGATTTTCACAAAATGGCGCCTGGATGACGTCACGATAATTTTGAGTCTTTGAAAAGTCACGCAGTTCTAAGTTGGACTAAGATCTATCATCATTGAAAGTTTTATGACAATGGCTTTATTCAGTCTTGAGATATCCTGCGAACAAAATCGAGGAAGAATAATAAGAATAATAGGAACTAGACTTTAATTCGTCACTTAGACGAATTAGGTGATACGTATGATAATGGTTTACATAACGAATAATGCATTACACAATATATTATTTTGTAAAATGCTTCTTCCATTTATATGCTTCTCCCATTATGATCTATTCATATGTCAAGATTAAATTGTGTCTCCTTGATCATCATGAATCTAGGGAAGATAGATTGAAACAATATATGACCTTTGACCCTGTGCAGTAACCAGTTACACATTTGACTCTTTTTTACATCATGAAGAACACCTTTTGACGATTTTATCTTATTCAAAGAAATGAAAATGTAATTGATAAATGATTATCATCAGTACGATAATGATGATCATGATGATAATGATCATGATCATGAGCGCAATCATGACATTTTATTGAAAAAATGAGGAGTGATTTAGATAGCATATAGTCTCAGCTACAACATACTAAAAAATCAACAAAATCCAAGCAGAAATAACGGCGATATTGCTCGCAAAAGACAGGAATGTAGACTCCAGATTTGAGAAAAAGTCATCTCCCATAGGGATTACACGCAAAAAGTAATGGATTAAGTGAAAATAGGGTAATAATAAAGTAAAAAGGGTTGTTTATGACATTATTTGCGATTCTACGTGTTTAAATAATCAAAGGAGATGGTACAGTGAAGGTCAAAAGGAAAAAAAAGTGAAGAAAAAAAATGTTGGAGACACCCGGACTCGAACCAGGGATCTCGACGTTAGAAGTCAAGTGCGTTACCGATATACCAAAACATCTCCCATAGCGATTACACGTAAACGGGAAATGGAATTCTGAAATCCTACTTTGCAAGTGAAATATTAGCATGATCCCGGCATCTAATCGAAAAATAAAGGGCACACTTGTGATAGCTCATTGTCTCAGCTACAACATATCCGAAGCTCAGCAAAAAAGAAGCTAAAACAACGGAGATTTTGCTCGCGAAAGACAGGAGTGTAGAATCCAGTTTTGAGAAAAAGTCATGTCCCATAGAGAATACACGCAAAATGTGAAAAATTGACATGCCTCCTTTAATCGCAAAAATACACCATGATAATTTTGTCAAAAATAAAAGTTGTGGATACTGCATTTGTAGAAAATTGTCTCAGCTAAAACATATCAAAATTTGAAAGAAAATTGATCGATATATATAGAGATACAATCAATTTTCCAAAAATATGCTGACGTCATAATATGCAAATTAAAATTTTGAGTTTGGAGGCCATTATGATGCTTTTATGAGTTAATTGAGGATCAAATGAGACATGAAATCATATTTCCGACTCATAATCTATCCAAATATGAAAAGATATTAGGAGTTTCTATCTATTCTGAAGAGTTACAATGAATTTTATATAGGCATGTTTTTGCCCATGTATTGTGGATAAAGATAACGCAAATCCGCGCGTGCTGTCAACTTTGACGGACGCTCATTGCGTTATTAAAAGGTGAACAAGTTATCAAAATGCTTGGAAAAATGTACCAAATATGATGACAGAAAAAAATCGGCGATTCTATGTTGCAAAATGCCAGTACGCGCGAAAATGCGCGCGCATGCGCGTGTGCGTAATTTTTTTATCAAATGCTCCATATGGCCTGAAACGTATGTAAAAAAAATTTGGGATGATTTGGAGCATTTTAAAAAATTTCGCGCGCGTAAACGCGCGGACAAAAGCGTACGCGCATTTTTGCGCGCATTTTTTGACCTGAAATTGACCAGACGGATATTGATCTGATTCATGATAAATATGAATGAAAAATTACTTTCCGTTATGAAGATATGATCATAAGTTGATTTTCACAAAATGGCGCCTGGATGACGTCACGATAATTTTGAGTCTTTGAAAAGTCACGCAGTTCTAAGTTAGACTAAGATCTATCATCATTGAAAGTTTCATGACAATGGCTTGATTCAGTCTTGAGATATCCTGCGAACAAAATCGAGGAAGAATAAGAATACTAGGAATAAAAATCTTGACGAAATCAATAGGTGATACGTAGACTTCGTTACGTATCACCTAATAAAAATCTTGACGAAATCAATAGGTGATACGTTGACTTCGTTACGTATCACCTAATGATTCCTTCAAAATTTGCAATTTCAACATTCGATCGAAAATTTCAACATGATCCCAACATCTGATTAAAAAACAAAGTACACCGTTTTCATAGCCCATGGTCTCAGCTATAACATACCCAAATTTGGGAGAGAATAGAGCACAAATTAGCGAGATAGTGCAGAAAGATTGAAGTGATGTAGATTCATAATGTGAACGAAATTCACCCTCCATAGACATAACACGCAAATGACGAAAATTCTGACATGTGGCCTTTAATTGAATTTTTTACTATGATGACATCATTTAAATGAAAATTAGTGTAGACTGATCTCGAAGACGATTGCCTCGGCTACAACATATTAAAATCTAGAAGAGAATCGATGAATATTAAGAGAAATACACTAAATTTTCCATAAACATAATGACGTCATAATATGCATTTTTGTATTTTTGACTTCCAAGGCCATTATGATGACGTCAAGATGTACTTAATGGCCAAATGAGATATGAAATCATACCTTCGACTCATACTCTATCTTAATATGAAAAAAAATTGGCAGTCCTTATTCATATCAATGGACTTTTTATGGGCATGTTTTTGCCCATATACGCTATGTAATACAAAAATCGCGCGTGCGGACGGTTATCTTGAACGGACGCTCATTCCGTTATTAATAGTGATAAAGAGATAAACTTGGTATCAAATTGTTCGGAAAATTATGAGGAATATCCTGTCAAAAGTTTTTGCGGAGGAATTATTTTTCGTTCGGCCGTGACGAACGAAAACGTCCAAAAATGCGTGTTTTGCGCGATTTTTTATGAAATGCTTATAATGGCCTGAAACGTATGCAAACAAAATTTAAGACGATTTTGAGCAATTTTAAATTTTACGCGCGCATTAACGCGCGCACCTACGCGTACGCGCATTTTTGCGCGCATTTATTGATCGGAAATTGACCCGACAAATATTGACCTTGATCATGACAAATATGAATGAGAAATGACTTTCTGTTATGAAGATATGATCATAAGTTGATTTTCACAAAATGGCGCCTGGATGACGTCACGATAATTTTGAGTCTTTGAAAAGTCACACAGTTCTAAGTTAGACTAAGATCTATTATCATTGAAAGTTTTATGACAATGGCTTTATTCAGTCTTGAGATATCCTGCGAACAAAATCGAGGAAGAATAATAATAAAAATCTTGACGAAATCAAAAGGTGATACGTTGACTTCGTTACGTATCACCTAACTAGACTTTAATTCGTCACTTAGACGAATTAGGTGATACGTATGCTAATGGTTTACATAATGAAGAATGCATTACACGATATGTTATTTTAGAAAATGCTCCTCCCATTATGATCTATCCATATGTCAAGTTTTAATTGTGTCGATCCCTTGATCATTATGGATCTAGGGAAGATAGATTGAGACAATATATGACAATTGACTCTGTGCAGTAACCAGTTACACCTTTGACTCTAATTTACATGATGAAGAACGCAATTTGACGATTTTATCTTCTTCAAAGAAATGAAAATGTAATTGATAAATAAGAGCTAATGCCTTAATAATTAAAATTGAATAGTGTATGACGTCACGGTGTCCCGGCGTAAATGAAAAGTCAAAATAAATAAGGGAATACATTAGCGATCATTTTGAGTTGTCGACAAGAGATTCGCTAGTTGCTTGAAAATAAAATCTTTAAATATTGGATGGATATATATTGTCACTGTATAAAGAATGTAGATTAGAGGGATATTGATCTGTTAGTCTTTCTCGAAGGCTTATCAATTAAAGGAATACAAAAAATTGAATGTATTGCGCTCAAGAAATTATGTACAAAATTGCCAATAAATTTCACGAGATCAATGTTAAAATCTCCCATTATATAAACCTGTTTATGTTCAGTATAAGTTTTCTGTAAAACAAATTCAAAGACAGGGATGAAATCATTGATATTTGATTGAGGTTTCCTATATATGACACCTACAATAATATTCTTATGTCTCGGCAAGTTGCTTTTAATAAACAGTGATTCATAATTGTATGATGGGTATAATATAAATATATCATTGCGTATTTCATATTCAAAGTTGTCAGCGACCAATAGACCAACACCTCCACCCTTTTCTTCTTGGCGACTAGAATGTATAAATGAATAACCAAACACATTGAATAATAGTGGCGTACTGTCATTAATCCAAGTTTGAAAGAAATCTATACATAAAGTACAGATGAAATTGGATAAAGCATTAAAATGTATGTTTAAAATACGGGAATTAAAAAGTAAAATACTAAAATGATAGTCAATGTTACTGAATTCAGTCGTAAAATCCTCATCAATATAATATTTACAGTTCAGAAACCTAATTAAATGAAACTCATCTTCTTTTTCGGATAAATAGTTTAAATAATTGATATCAGTGTAAGTATCTGTAGTATTACTACCAAATATTAAATGAAGTTCGTCATTATTCAAGTCTTGAATAGGAAATGAAGAATGAGTACAGAGTGGGTTATTAATGTAGACAAATGCTTATGTTCCCTATAACGCTCATTTCATGTATTTTAGTACCAGAGAAAAAAAGAAGTCAGTCACTCACTAGTGTCTGACAGTAAAGTCTAGAAAGTAGAAGTGTTTCCTTACATAATTTTAATACAAGGACACTACTAACGTTTAAGTTTCACAAATAGGACATACGTGACATAATTCATCATTTCAACATTCAATTGAAAATTGTGACATGATCCCATCATCTGATCGAAAAAACAAAGTCACCCTTTTTTATAGCCCATGGTCTCAGCTATAACATATCCAAATTTGGGAGAAAACAAAGCAGAAATGAGCGAGATAGTGCTGAAAGATGGATGCGATGTAGATTCATAGTGTGGACAAAATTCACCCTCCATAGACATAACACGCAAATGACGAAAATTTTGACATGTGGCCTTTAATTGAATTTTTTACTATGATGACATCAATTAAATGAAAATTGGTGTAAACTGATCTCGAAGACGATTGCCTCGGCTACAACATATTAAAATCTAGAAGAGAATCGATGAATATTAAGAGAAATACACTAAATTTTCCATAAACATAATGACGTCATAATATGCATTTTTGTATTTTTGACTTCCAAGGCCATTATGATGACGTCAAGACGTACTTAATGGCCAAATGAGATATGAAATCATACCTTCGACTCATACTCTATCTAAATATGGAAAAAAAATTGGCAGTCCTTATTCATATCAATGGACTTTTTATGGGCATGTTTTTGCCCATATACGCTATGTAATACAAAAATCGCGCGTGCGGACGGTTATCTTGAACGGACGCTCATTCCGTTATTAATAGTGATAAAGAGATAAACTTGGTATCAAATTGTTCGGAAAATTATGAGGAATATTCGGTCAAAAGCTTTTGCGGAGAAATTATTTTTCGTTCGGCCGTGACGAACGAAAACGTCCAAAAATGCGTGTTTTGCGCGATTTTTTATGAAATGCTTATAATGGCCTGAAACGTATGCAAAAAAAATTTAAGACGATTTTGAGCAATTTTAAATTTTACGCGCGCATTAACGCGCGCACCTACGCGTACGCGCATTTTTGCGCGCATTTATTGATCTGAAATTGACCCGATAAATATTGACCTTGATCATGACAAATATGAATGAGAAATGGCTTTCTGTTATGAAGATATGATCATAAGTTGATTTTCATAAAATGGCGTCTGGATGACGTCACGATGACTTTGAGTCTTTGAAAAGTCACGCAGTTCTAAGTTAGACTAAGATCTATCATCATTGAAAGATTCATAACAATGGCTTCATTCAGTCTTGAGATATCCTGCGAACAAATTCGAGGAAGAATAATAAATAATAATAATAATAAAAATCTTGACGAAATCAATAGGTGATACGTAGACTTCGTTACGTATCACCTAACTAGACTTTAATTCGTCACTTAGACGAATTAGGTGATACGTATGATAATGGTTTACATAACGAATAATGCATTACATGATATATTATTTTGCTTCTCCCATTCATATGCTTCTCCCATTATGATCTATTCATATGTCAAGATTAAATTGTGTCTCCTTGATCATCATAGATCTAGGGAAGATAGATTGAAACAATATATGACCTTTGACCCTGTGCAGTAACCAGTTACACATTTGACTCTAATTTACATCATGAAGAACACCTTTTGACGATTTTATCTTATTTAAAGAAATGAAAATGTAATTGATAAATGATTAGCATCATTATGATAATGATGATCGTGATGATCATGATCATGATCATGAGCGCGATCATGACATCTTATTGAAAAAATGAGGGTTGATTTAGATAGCATATAGTCTCAGCTACAACATACTCAAAAATCAACAAAATCCAAGCCGAAATAACGGCGATATTGCTCGCAAAAGACAGGAATGTAGACTCCAGATTTGAGAAAAAGTCATTTCCCATAGGGATTACACGCAAAAAGTAATGGATTAAGTGAAAATAGGGTAATAATAAAGTAAAAAGGGTTATTTATGACATTATTTGCGAATCTACGTGTTTAAATAATCAAAGGAGATGGTACAGTGAAGGTCAAAAGGAAAAAAAAGTGAAAAAAAAAGTGTTGGAGACACCCGGACTCGAACCAGGGATCTCGAGGTTGGAAGTCAAGTGCGTTACCGATGATACCAAAACATCTCCCATTGCGATTACACGTAAACAGGAAATGGAATTCAGAAATCCTACTTTGCAAGTGAAATATGAGCATGATCCCGGCATTTAATCGAAAAATAAAGTGCACACTTTTGATAGCTCATTGTCTCAGCTACAACATATCCGAAGCTCAGCGAAAACGAAGCTAAAACAACGGAGATTTTGCTCGCGAAAGACAGGAGTGTAGAATCCAGTTTTGAGAAAAAGTCATGTCCCATAGAGAATACACGCAAAATGCGAAAAATTGACATGCCTCCTTAAATCGCAAAAATGCACCATGATACTTTTGTCAAAAATAAAAATTGTGAATATCACATTTGTAGAAAATTGTCTCAGCTAGAACATATCAAAATTAAAAAGAAAATTGATCCATATTTACAGAGATACAATCAATTTTCCAAAAATATGCTGACGTCATAATATGCAAATTAAAATTTTGAGTTTGGAGGCCATTATGATGACGTCATGAGTTAATTTAGGATCAAATGAGACATGAAATCATATTTCCGACTCATAATCTATCCAAATATGAAAAAATATTAGGAGTTTCTATCTATTCTAAAGAGTTACAATGAATTTGATATAGGCATGTTTTTGCCCATGTATTGTGGATAAAGATAACGCAAATCCGCGCGTGCTGTCAACTTTGACGGACGCTCATTGCGTTAATAAAAGGTGAACAAATTATCAAAATGCTTGGAAAAATGTACTAAATATGATGACAGAAAAAAATCGGCGATTCTATGTTGCAAAATGCCAGTACGCGCGAAAACGCGCGCGCATGTGCGTGTGCGTAATTTTTTTATCAAATGCTCCATATGGCCTGAAACGTATGTAAAAAAAATTTGGGATGATTTGGAGCATTTTAAAAAATTTCGCGCGCGTAAACGCGCGGACGAACGCGCACGCGCAAATTTGCGCACGTTTATTGACCTCAAATTAACCGGACGGATATTGATCTTATTCATGATAAATATGAATGAAAAATTACTTTCCGTTATGAAGATATGATCATAAGTTGATTTTCACAAAATGGCGCCTGGATGACGTCACGATAATTTTGAGTCTTTGAAAAGTCACGCAGTTCTAAGTAAGACTAAGATCTATCATCATTGAAAGTTTCATGACAATGGCTTTATTCAGTCTTGAGATATCCTGCGAACAAAATCGAGGAAGAATAATAGGAAGAAGAAGAAGAAGAAGAATAATAATAAAAATCTTGACGAAATCAATAGGTGATACGTAGACTTCGTTACGTATCACCTAACTAGAAATTTAATTCGTCACGAAGACGAATAAGGTGGTCTGTCTTCAAGTCTGATAATAGATTATAATATTTACTATATTGAAAAAGGGGAAGTTATATAGACATGTAAACATTGATGATTATGATGATGATGATCTGGATGGTAATGATTATGATGATCATGATCATGATGATGTTGATGAAGATGATTATCATCATTATGATAATGATGATGATCATGATCATGAGCGTGATTCTGACATCTTATCGGAAAAATGAGGGGTGATCTAGATAACATATAGTCTCAGCGACAACATACTAAAATTTGGGAGAAAACTGTTGAATAAAAACCGAGATACTGGTCAAAACACAATGTCATGCAGATTCATGTTTTGAAAAAAGTGACCTCCCATAGACATAACACGCAAATATGACAAATTATGCATTGTCGCCTTTAATCGAATATTTAACTATGATGACGTAATCTAAATGAAGAATAAATGACATATTTTTGATAGAGAATTATCTCAGCTACAACATATCAAAATCTGGGAGAAGATTGATCACCGATAAGTGAGATAATCTCAATTAAACAAAGACAAAAATGACGTCATCAACAAAATACATTTGTTTGAGTTTAGATGCCAATATGATGACTTTTTTCACTTTGTACGAGTCAGGGTGGTATGAAATCATATCTCCAACTCATGCTCTTTCCAACCATGATATAAAAATTGGGGGTCGATGGACTATCTGAAGAGCTATTTCGATTTATAAAGTAGCATGTTTTTGATCAAATTTCCATTATATTGCCCATAGCAGTACGCGCGGATTTTGAACTTTGACGCGCGCTCACGGCCTTATGAAAGGTCAAGAGTGACTGAAATTAATGTAAATTGTCATTTATGGTAAGAGAAATCTAAATCATGTAAACAAATTGAATTTGACCTTTTCCGCGCGTTGTGAGCGCGCGCACCGCGCGCGGGGACAAGTACGGACGGAAATTTTTGAAATGCTTAAAATGACCTGATTCGTACTCTCGTTTAATAGTTAAGTGATTTTGAGCATTTTAAAAGTTTGACGCGCGCGTACGTGCGCGTCATGACCTTTATGTGACCTTTGATGACATGACTTGTTGACCCTTGACCTGAAGTATATGTGATATGTATATGAATGACCTTTGCTTATGCATCATGAAGATATGATGGATAATGTGATTTCACAAAATGGCGCCTGGATGACGTCATGATGACCTGATGACCTTGAAAAGGTTACTGTCACGTCTTATGGCAATGACCTATGACTGTGCCAAAATTGAATGAAATTGACGGAACCAAACTTGAGTTATCTATGGCACAAAAAAGTGTAGGAAATAAAAATAAACTAGAATTTAAATCGTCACGAAGACGAATAAGGTGGTCTGTCTAAGTCTTATGATAGATTTGAGAATGGGAGAAGTTATATAGACATGTAAACAATGATGATCATGATGAACATGGTGATGATCATGATAGTAAAGGTGATGATGATGATGATAATGATAATGTTATATGACGATGAAAACGATAATGTTAATGATGATGATGAGCATAAGCATGATTCTGACTACTGATTAAAAAAAATGAGGAAATATTTAGATAGCAAATAGTCTCAGCTACAACATACTAAAATTTGGGAGAAAAATGTTGAATAACAACCGAGATACTGGTCAAAACATCTTGTCATGCAGATTCATGTTTTGAAAAAAGTGACCTCCCATAGACATAACACGCAAATATGACAAATTATGCATTGTCGCCTTTAATCGAATATTTCACTATGATGACGTCATCGAAATGAAAAATAAATGACATATTTCTGATAGAGAATTATCTCAGCTACAACATATTAAAATCTGAGAGAAAATTAATCACAGATAAGTGAGATAATTTCAATTAAACAAAGACAAAAATTACGTCATCAACAAAATACATTTGTTTGAGTTTAAATGCCAATATGATGACTTTATTTCACTTTGTACGAGTCAAGGTGGTATGAAATCATATCTCCAACTCATGCTTTTTCCAACCATGATATAAAAATTGGGGGTCGATGGACTATCTGAAGACTTATTTCGATTTTTAAAATGGCATGTTTTTGATCAAATTTGCATTATATCGCCCATAGCAGCACGCGCGGATTTTGAACTTTGACGCACGCTCACGGCCTTATGAAATTTGAAGAGTGACTGAAATTAATGTAAATTGTTAATTACGTTAAGAGGAATGTAAATCATGTAAACATTTTGAATCTGATCTTTTTTGCGCGCTGTGAGCGCGCACACCGCGCGCGGGGACACTTACGGACGGAAAATTTTGAAATGCTTCAAATGAGCTGATTCGTACTCTCGTTTAATAGTTAAGTGATTTTGAGCAATTTTAAATTTTGACGCGCACATACGCGCGCGTCATGACCTTTATGTGACCTTTGATGACATTACCTGTTGACCCTTGACCTGAAGTATATGTGATATGAATATGAATGACCTTTGCTGATGTATCATGAAGATATGATGGATAATGTGATTTCACAAAATGGCGCCTGGATGACGTCACGATGACTTGATGACCTTGAAAATGTTCTTGTCACGTCTCATGATAATGACCTATGACTGTGCCAAAATTGAATCAAATTGACTAAACCGAACTTGAGTTATCCTAGGAACAAAAAACGGGAAGAAATAAAAATAAATAATAATAATAATAATAATAACTAGAAATTTAATTCGTCACGAAGACGAATAAGGTGGTCTGTCTTCATGTCTGATGGTAGATTATACTATTTACTATATTGAGAAAGGTAGAAGTTATATAGACATGTAAACAATGATGATGATGATGATGATCTTGATAGTAATGGTGATGACGATGATGACGATGATAATGATAATGTTAATGATATTGATGATCATGAGCATGATCCTGACATCTTATCGAAAAAATAAGGGGTGATTTAGATAACATATAGTCTCAGGTACAACATACTAAAATTTGGGAGAAAACTGTTGAATAACAACCGAGATACTGGTCAAAACATATTGTCATACAGATTCATGAAAAAAGTGACCTCCTATAGACATAACACGCAAATATGTCAAATTATGCAATGTCGCCTTTAATCGAATATTTCACTACGATGCCGTCATCTAAATGAAAAATAAATGCCTGTTTCTGGTAGAAAATTAGCTCAGCTACAACTATCAAAATTTGGAAGAAAATTGATCAACATTAAGCGAGATACAATCAATTTTCCAAAAATATGCTGACGAATTTTCGATACACTGCAAACAGTATGCCTAGGGTGTGATTGTTACGTCACAATGGAGTTCGCTCATAGTGCGCATTTTGTTATATGCGTAATATACATTGTCATGGTCACCAGCAGCTGGTGCGCGATGAAATGTACAACTGGCTCGATTATTGCTCACTTCTTTCCCACGCATTTTGCCGTTGACTTTTCAGATCGAGCAATAATATTTGTTCTATACGGTTAATAATGTATTTCGTATAGGCATGTTTTGCCCATATGCTATGTATTAAAAGAGCTCGCACGCACAGACATTTACCTTAAACGGACACTCATTTCGTTATTAATGGTCATAAAGAGATAAACATGGTATCAAATTGTTCGGAAAAAAATGGGCAATACTATGATAGACAAAAAATGACGATTTTAGTTTACGTTCGATCATTACGAACAAAAACGTGCGCGTAAATTTATGCGCGCGCAAAGGTGTGCGCACGCAAAATTTTCGAAATCCTTGAAATGGCCTAAAACGTACTCTAATTGGATTAAAAAGTGATTATGAGCATTTTTTATTTTTACGCGCACCAACGTGCGAACGTACGCGTACGCGCGCGTTTATTGACCTCAAGTTGACCGGACGGATATTGACCTTAATCGTTATAAATATGAATGAGAAATGATTTACGGTTATGAAGATATGATCATGAGTTGATTTTCAGAGTACTTCACAAAATGGCGCCTGGATGACGTCACGATATTTTGATGAACTTGAAAATGTTCCTGTCACGTCTTAAGACGATGACCTATGACTGTGTCAAATTTAATTGAATTTGCACGGTTCAATTTTGAGTAATCGTGGGAACAAAAAAGTGGTCACAGATTTATTTTAATTGAATTGTGTTTTTGTACAAATTCAATTAAAATACTAGAAATTTAATTCGTCATGGGGACGAATTAGGTGGTCTGTTTTCAATTTTATGATCATTGAAAAGTCAAAAAAGAAAAAAAACATGAAGAAAAAAAAATTGTTGGAGACTCCCGGACTCGAACCAGGGACCTTGAGGTCGGAAGTCAAGTGCGTTACCGATATACCAAAACATTTCCCATAGAGAATACACGTAAACGGAAAATGGAATTCTCAAATCCCTCTTTGCAAGTGAAATATGAGCATGATCCCGGCATCTGATCGAAAAATAAAGGGCACACTTGTGATAGCTTATTGTCTCAGCTACAACATACTCAAAGCTCAGCGTAAAAAAAGATAAAACGACGGAGATATTGCTCCCGAAAGACGAGAATGTAGAATTCAGTTTTGAGAAAAAGTCATGTCCCATAGAGAATACACGCAAAATGTGAAAAATTGACATGCCTCCTTTAATTGCAAAAATACGCCATGATGCCTTTGTCAAAATGAAAAATACGTCGTGGCTTTATTTGTAGAGAATTGTCTCAGCTAGAACATATCAAAATTTGGATGAAAATTGATCAATATTTACAGAGATACAATCAATTTTCCAAAAATATGATGACGTCATAATATGCAAATTGAAATTTTGAGTTCGGAGGCAATTATGATGACGTCATGAGTTAATTGAGGGTCAAATGAGACATGAAATCATATTTCCGACTCATACTTTATTAAGATATGATAAAAAAATTGGGGTCATCTTGCATCCTAAAGAGCTACAATGGATTTTGTATAGGCATGTTTTTGCCCATATATGCTATGTATTACAAGAGCTCGCACGCACGGACATTTACCTTGAACGGAGGCAATCATGATGACGTCATGAGTTAATTGAGGGTTCGAACGGACTTTACCTTGAACGGACGCTCATTTCGTTATTAATGGTCATAAAGAGATAAACATGGTATCAAATTGTTCGGAATAAATTGGGCAATACTATGATAGACAAAAAAAGGCGATTCTAGGTTGCGTACGACCATTACGAACACAAACGTGCGCGCAAATTTATGCTTGCGAAAATTTTCGAAATTTTCGAAAGGCTTGAAATGGCCTAAAACGTACTCTAATTTGATCAAAAAGTGATTTTGAGCATTTTTTAGTTTTGCGCGCACCGACGCGCGGACGTACGCGTACGCGCGCGTTTATTGATCTTAAGTTGACCGGACGGATATTGACCTTAATCGTTATAAATATGAATGAGAAATTATTTACGGTTATGAAGATATGATCATGAGTAGACTTTCAGGGTACTTCACAAAATGGCGCCTGGATGACGTCACGATATTTTAATGAACTTGAAAATGTTCCTGTCACGTCTTAAGACAATGACCTATGACTGTGTCAAATTTAATTGAATTTGCACGGTTCAATTTTGAGTAATCGTGCACACAAAAAAGTGGTCACAAATTTATTTTAATTGAATTGTGTTTTTGTACAAATTCAATTAAAATACTAGAAATTTAATTCGTCACGAAGACGAATAAGGTGGTCTGTCTAAGTCTTATAATAGAATTGAGAATGGGAGAAGTTATATAGACATGTAAACAATGATGATCATGATGACCATGATGATGATCATGATAGTAAAGGTAATGATGATGATGATAATGATAATGTTATATGATGATAAAAACGACAATGTTAATGATGATGATAATGATCATGATCATGGTGATGTTGATGATCATCATCTTCAGACCATGATGATGATGATGATGATAATGATCATGATCATGGTGATGTTGATGATCATCATCTTCAGACCATGATGATGATGATGGTGACATTGATGATGATGATGATAATGATGATATTGATGATGATGATGACGATGATAAGTATGAACATGATCCTGACATCTGATTGAAAAAATGAGGAAATATTTAGATAGCAAATAGTCTCAGCTACAACATACTAAAATTTGGGAGAAAACTGTTGAATAATAACCGAGATACTGGTCAAAACACATTGTCATGCAGATGCATGTTTTGAAAAAAGTGACCTCCCATAGACATAACACGCAAATATGACAAATTATGCATTGTCGCCTTTAATCGAATATTTTACTATGATGACGTCAAATAAATGAAAAATAAATGACATATTTCTAATAGAGAATTATCTCAGCTACACCATATCGAAATCTGGGAGAAAATCGATTACCGATAAGTGAGATAATCTCAAATAAACAAAGACAAAAATGACGTCATCAACAAAATACATTTGTTTGAGTTTAGATGCCAATATGATGACTTTATTTCACTTTGTACGAGTCAAGGTGGTATCAAATCATATCTCCAACTCATGCTTTCTCCAACCATGATATAAAAATTGGGGGTCAATGGACTATCTGAAGAGCTATTTCGATTTTTAAAATGGCATGTTTTTGATTAAATTTGCACTATATTGCCCATAGCAGTACGCGCGGATTTTGAACTTTGACGCACGCTCACGGCCTTATGAAATATGAAGAGTGACTGAAATTAATGTAAATTGTCAATTACGTTAAGAGTAATCCAAATCATGTAAACATTTTGAATTTCACCTTTTCCGCGCGCTGTGAGCGCGCACACCGCGCGCGGGGACACTTACGGACGGAAAATTTTGAAATGCTTAAAATGACCTGATTCGTACTCTCGTTTAATAGTTTAGTGATTTTGAGCAATTTTAAATTTTGACGCGCACATACGCGCGCGTCATGACCTTTATGTGACCTTTGATGACATGACCTGTTGACCCTTGACCTTAAGTTTATGTGATATGAATATGAATGACCTTTGCTAATGTATCATGAAGATATGATGGATAACGTGATTTCACAAAATGGCGCCTGGATGACGTCACGATATTCTAATGACCTTGAAAATGTTTCTGTCACGTCTTATGACAATGACTTATGCCTGTGCCAAAATTAAAAGAAATTGACATAACCAATCTTACGTTATCCGACACACAAAAAAGTGAAGAAATAAATAAAAATAAAGAAATAATAAAGAAGAAAGAAAATTCTGACGAAATCAATAGGTGGTCTGTTGATAACAGACCACCTAACTAGAAATTTAATTCGTCACGAAGACGAATAAGGTGGTCTGTCTAAGTCTTATGATAGATTTGAGAATGGGAGAAGTTATATAGACATGTAAACAATGATGATCATGATGAACATGGTGATGATCATGATAGTAAAGGTGATGATGATGATAATGATAATGTTATATGATGATAAAAACGATAATGTTAATGATGATGATGATAATGATCATGATCATGATGATGTTGATGATTATCATCTTCAGACCATGATGATGATGATGATGATGGTGACATTGATGATGATGATGATTATGATATTGATGATGATGATGACGATGATGAGTATGAGCATGATCCTGAAATCTGATTGAAAAAAATGAGGAAATATTTAGATAGCAATATAGTCTCAGCTACAACATATTAAGATTTGGTTGAAAACTGTTTTGAATAACAACCGAGACACTGGTCAAAACACATTGTCATGCAGATTCATGTTTTGAAAAAAGTGACCTCCCATAGACATAACACGCAAATATGACAAATTATGCATTGCCGCCTTTAATCGAATATTATACTATGATGACGTCATCTAAATGATAATATATGACAAATTTCTGATAGAAAATTATCTCAGCTACAACATATTAAAATCTGGGTGAAAATCGATCACCGATACGTGAGATAATCTCAATTAAACAAAGACAAAAATGACGTCATCAACAAAATACATTTTTTGGAGTTTAGATGCCAATATTAAGACTTTGTTTCACTTTGTACGAGTCAGGGTGGTATGAAATCATATGTCCAACTCATGCTTTTTCCAACCACGATATAAAAATTGGGGGTCAATGGACTATCTGAAGAGCTATTTCGATTTTTAAAATGGGATGTTTTTGCCCATATATGCTATGTATTACAAGAGCTCGCACGCACGGACATTATCTTATACGGACGCTCATTCCGTTATTAATGGGCAGAAAAAGGTGAACAATGTATCAAAATGCTTGAAATAATGTGTCAGATATGATGACGGAAAAAATTGGCGATTTCATGTTGCCAAATGCCAGGACACGCGAAAACGCACGCCCATGCGCGTGTGCGCGTTTTTTTGCAAAATGCTTAAAATGGCCTGAAACGTATGCAAAATTAATTTGAGACGATTTGAAGCATTTTTATTTTTTGCGCGCGCGCTAACGCGCGGACGTACGCATGCGCGCGCGTTTTCTGACCTGAAACTGACCGGACGAATATTGACCCTAATCATGATAAATATAAATGAGAAATGCCTTTCCGTTATGAAGATATGATCATGAGTAAAAAGTACCAAAAAAAACACAAAATGGCGCCTGGATGACGTCATGAAGACTTGATGACCTTGAACATGTTCCTGTCACGTCTTATGACAATGAACTATGACTGTGCCAAAATTGAACGAAATTGACTAAACTGATCGTGAGTTATCGTCGGAACAAAAAAGTGGGAACAATAAATAAAAATAAAGAATAATAATAATAATAATAACTAGAAATTTAATTCGTCACGAAGACGAATAAGGTGGTCTGTCTCCAAGTCTTATAATAGATTATATTATTTACTATATTGAAAAAGGGAGAAGTTATATAGACATGTAAACAATGATGATTATGATGATGATGATCTTGATAGTAATGATTATGATGATGATGATCATGATGATGTTGATGAGGATGATTATCATCATTATGATAATGATGATGATCATGAGCGTGATTCTGACATCTTATCGGAAAAATGAGGGGTGATTTAGATAACATATAGTCTCAGCGACAACATACTAAAATTTAGGAGAAAACTGTTGAATAACAACCGAGATACTGGTCAAAACACATTGTCATGCAGATTCATGTTTTGAAATAAGTGACCTCCCATAGACATAACACGCAAATATGACAAATTATGCATTGTCGCCTTTAATCGAATATTTTACTATGATGACGTCATCTAAATGAAAAATAAATGACATATTTCTGGTAGAGAATTAGCTTAGCTACAACATATCAAAATCTGAAAGAAGATCGATCACCGATAAGTGAGATAATCTCAATTAAACAAAGACAAAAATGACGTCATCAACAAAATACATTTGTTTGAGTTTAGATAGCAATATAATGACTTTGTTTTACTGTGTACGAGTCAGGGTGGTATGAAATCATATGTCCAACTCATGCTTTTTCCAACCATGATATAAAAATTGGGGGTCAATGGACTATCTGAAGAGCTATTTAGATTTTTAAAATGGGATTTTTTTGCCCATATATGCTATGTATTACAAGAGCTCGCACGCACGGACATTATCTTAAACGGACGCTCATTCCGTTATTAATGGGCAAAAAAAGGTGAACAATGTATCAAAATGCTTGAAAGAATGTGTTAGATATGATGACGGAATAAAATTGGCGATTTCATGTTGCCAAATGCCAGGACACGCGAAAACGCGCGCCCATGCGCGTGTGCGCGTTTTTTTGCAAAATGCTTAAAATGGCCTAAAACGTATGCAAAATTAATTTGAGACGATTTGAAGCATTTTTATTTTTTGCGCGCGCGCTTACGCGCGGACGTACGCATGCGCGCGCTTTTTCTGACCTGAAATTGACCGGACGGATATTGACCCTAATCATGATAAATATAAATGAGAAATGTCTTTCCGTTATGAAGATATGATCATGAGTAAAAAGTACCAAAAAAAAACACAAAATGGCGCCTGGATGACGTCATGAAGACTTGATGACCTTGAAAATTTTCCTGTCACGTCTTATGACAATGACCTATGACTGTGCCAAAATTGAACGAAATTGACTAAACTGATCTTGAGTTATCGTCGGAACAAAAAAGTGGGAACAATAAATAAAAATAAAGAATAAATAAATAAAGAAAGAAAATTCTGACGAAAACAATAGGTGATCTGTCGTTGACAGACCACCTAATAAATAAATAAATAAATAAATAAATAATAAAGAAGAAAGAAAATTCTGACGAAAACAATAGGTGATCTGTCGTTGACAGACCACCTAACTAGAAATTTAATTCGTCACGAAGACGAATAAGGTGGTCTGTCTTCAAGTCTTATAATAGATTATAATATTTACTATATTGAAAAGGGGAGAAGTAATATAGACATGTAAACAATGACGATTATGATGATGATGATCTTGATAGTAATGATTATGATGATGATGATCATGATGATGTTGATGAGGATGATTATCATCATTATGATGATGATCATGATCATGAGCATGATTTTGACATCTTATCGGAAAAATGAGGGGTGATTTAGATAACATATAGTCTCAGCGACAACATACTAAAATTTAGGAAAAAACTGTTGAATAACAACCGAGATACTGGTCAAAACACATTGTCATGCAGATTCATGTTTTGAAATAAGTGACCTCCCATAGACATAACACGCAAATATGACAAATTATTCATTGTCGTCTTTAATCGAATATTTTACTATGATGACGTCATCTAAATGTAAAATAAATGACATATTTCTAGTAGAGAATTAACTCAGCTACAACATATCGAAATCTGGGAGAAAATCGATCACTGATAAGCGAGATAATCTCAATTAAACAAAGACAAAAATGACGTCATCAACGAAATACATTTTCTTTAGTTTAGATGCAAATATAAAGATTTTGTTTCACTTTGTACGAGTCAGGGTGGTATGAAATCATATCTCCAACTCATGCTCTTTCCAACCATGATATAAACATTGGGGGTCGACGGACTATCTGAAGAGCTATTTCGATTTTTAAAATGGCATGTTTTTGATCAAATTTGCATTATATTGCCCATAGCAGTACGCGCGGATTTTGAACTTTGACGCACGCTCACGGCCTTATGAAATATGAAGAGTGGCTGAAATTAATGTAAATTGTCAATTACGTTAAGAGGAATCCAAATCATGCAAACATTTTGAATTTGACCTTTTCTGCGCGCTGTGAGCGCGCACACCGCGCGCGGGGACATGAACGGACGGAAAATTTTGAAATACTTATAATGACCTGATTCGTACTCTCGTTTAATAGTTAAGTGATTTTGAGCAATTTTAAATTTTGACGCGCACATACGCGCGCGTCATGACGTTTATGTGACCTTTGATGACATGACCTGTTGACCCTTGACCTGAAGTATATGTGATATGAATATGAATGAACTTTGAGTACGCATCATGAAGATATGATGGATAATGTGATTACACAAAATGGCGCCTGGATGACGTCACGATATTCTAATGACCTTGAAAATGTTTCTGTCACGTCTTATGATAATGACTTATGCCTGTGCCAAAATTAAAAGAAATTGACATAACCAATCTTACGTTATCCGACACACAAAAATGTGAAGAAATAAATAAAAATAAAGAAATAACTAGAAATTTAATTCGTCATGGGGACGAATTAGGTGGTCTGTCTTCGATTCTTATGATCATGCTCATCTTCAATTGAATTACCCAATAAACTGATGTTAATGTAAAATGATGCATTTATTGTATTAAGATATGAATTGATGAATGAAGTACTGATAAACTGATGAACTAATAAATTGAACTGATGTAAAATGAACTGAATTGATGAGCTAAACGGATGAACTGATGTACTGAACTAAACTGATGAGCTGAACTGATGAACGAAATATTGAGTAATTATCATGATGATGCATAATTAAGTAATATTGACTGCCTTCTGGGCAATACGACGTATATCGCCCGAACCGAAGGTGATGATGATATATGGCAAGTCGTATTGCCCTGAATTAGGCAGTAAATATTAATATTATTAACCACATCAGATATCTAGAGCAAACAAGAAACTCTTACTATCTTATACTATCTTATCAATTTTAAATTACTATCTTATAAATTATGTAGCCTACACTCCACAGGATTTCCTAGCATTAGAAGTTAGAAAAACATCGTCAAACAAGCACTGTGCATCCAGTGCTTGACGAATTTTCGATACACTGCAAACAGTGTGCAAAGGGTCTGATTGTGACGTCACAATAGAGTTCGTGCATGGTACGCATTTTGTTCTAAGCGTAATATACATTGTCATTGTCACCAGCAGCTGGTGCGCGATGTTATTTACAACTGGCTCGATTATTTCTCACGAGTTTGACACGCAAAAAATTGTGGGGTCAACTTGCATCCTAAAGAGCTATAATGTATTTCGTATCTATAAGCATGTTTTTGACCATATATGCTATGTATTACAAGAGCTCGCACGCACAGACATTTACCTTGAACGGACGCTCATTTCGTTATTAATGGTCATAAAGAGATAAACATGGTATCAAATTGTTCGGAAAAAAATGGGAAATACTATGTAAGACAACAAATGACGTTTTTAGGTTGCGTTCGACCATTACGAACAAAAACGTGCGCGCAAATTTATGCGCGCGGAAAGGTGTGCGCACGCAAAATTCTTGAAATGCTTGAAATGGCCTAAAATGTACTCTAATTTGATCAAAAAGTGATTATGAGCATTTTTTATTTTTGCGCGCACCGACGCGCGGACGGACGCGCACGCGCGCGTTTATTGACCTTAAGTTGACCGGATTGATATTGACCATAATCGTTATAAATATGAATAAGAATTGATTTACGGTTATGAAGATATGATCATGAGTTGATTCTCAGAGCACTTCACAAAATGGCGCCTGGATGACGTCACGATATTTTGATGAACTTGAAAATGTTCCTGTCACGTCTTAAGATGATGACCTATGACTGTGTTAAATTTGAAAGAAATTGTACGGTTCAATTTTGAGTAATCGTGCACACAAAAGAGTGGTCACAAATTTATTTTAATTGAATTGTGTTTTTGTACAAATTCAATTAAAATACTAGAAATTTAATTCGTCACGAAGACGAATAAGGTGGTCTGTCTAAGTCTTATGATAGAATTGAGAATGGGAGAAGTTATATAGACATGTAAACAATGATGATCATGATGACCATTGATGATGATCATGATAGTAAAGGTGATGATGATGATGATGATAATGATAATGTTATATGATGATAAAAACGATAATGTTAATGATGATGATGAGCATAAGCATGATCCTGACATCTGATTGAAAAAATAAGGAAATATTTAGATAGCAAATAGTCTCAGCTACAACATACTAAAATTTGGGAGAAAACTGTTGAATAACAACCGAGATACTGGTCAAAACATCTTGTCATGCAGATTCATGTTTTGAAAAAAGTGACCTCCCATAGACATAACACGCAAATATGACAAATTATGCATTGTCGCCTTTAATGGAATATTTAACTATGATGACGTCATCAAAATGAAAAATGAATGGTATATTTTTGATAGAGAATTATCTCAGCTACAACATATTAAATTCTGGGAGAAAATCGATCACCGATAAGTGAGATAATCTCAAATAAACAAAGACAAAAATGACGTCATCAACAAAATACATTTGTTTGAGTTTAGATGCCAATATGATGACTTTATTTCACTTTGTACGAGTCAGGGTGGTATGAAATCATATCTCCAACTCATGCTTTCTCCAACCATGATATAAAAATTGGGGGTCAATGGACTATCTGAAGAGCTATTTCAATTTTTAAAATGGCATGTTTTTGATCAAATTTGCACTATATTGCCCATAGCAGTACGCGCGGATTTTGAACTTTGACGCACGCTCACGGCCTTATGAAATATGAAGAGTGACTGAAATTAATGTAAATTGTCAATTACGTTAAGAGGAATCCAAATCATGTAAACATTTTGAATTTCACCTTTTCCGCGCGCTGTGAGCGCGCACACCGCGCGCGGGGACATGAACGGACGGAAAATTTTGAAATGCTTAAAATGACCTGATTCGTACTCTCGTTTAAGAGTTTAGTGATTTTGAGCAATTTTAAATTTTGACGCGCACATACGCGCGCGTCATGACCTTTATGTGACCTTTGATGACATGACCTGTTGACCCTTGACCTGAAGTATATGTGATATGAATATGAATGACCTTTGCTGATGCATCATGAAGATATGATGGATAATGTGATTTCACAAAATGGCGCCTGGATGACGTCACGATAACTTGATGACCTTGAAAATGTTCTAGACACGTGTCATGACAATGACCTATGACTGTGCCAAAATTGAATCAAATTGACTAAACCAAACTTGAAGTTATCCTGGGCACAAAAAACGGGAAGAAATAAAAATAAAGAATAATAATAACTAGAAATTTAATTCGTCACGAAGACGAATAAGGTGGTCTGTCTTCATGTCTGATGGTAGATTATACTATTTACTATATTGAGAAAGGTAGAAGTTATATAGACATGTAAACAATGATGATGATGTTGATGATGATCATCTTCAGACCATGATGATGATGATGATGGTGACATTGATGATGATGATGATGATGATGATGATATTGATGATAAGGATGAGCATGAGCATGATCCTGACATCTGATTGAAAAAATGAGGTAATATTTAGATAGCAAATAGTCTCAGCTACAACATACTAAAATTTGGGAGAAAACTGTTGAATAACAACCGAGATACTGGTCAAAACACATTGTCATGCAAGATTCATGTTTTGAAAAAAGTGACCTCCCATAGACATAACACGCAAATATGACAAATTATGCATTGTCGCCTTTAATGGAATATTTAACTATGATGACGTCATCAAAATGAAAAATAAATGACATATTTTTGGTAGAAAATTATCTCAGCTACAACATATCGAAATCTGGGAGAAGATTGATCACCGATAAGTGAGATAATCTCAATTAAACAAAGACAAAAATAACGTCATCAACAAAATACATTTTCTTTAGTTTAGATGCAAATATGAAGATTTTGTTTCACTTTGTACGAGTCAGGGTGGTATGAAATCATATCTCCAACTCATGCTCTTTCCAACCATGATATAAAAATTGGGGGTCGACGGACTATCTGAAGAGCTATTTCGATTCATAAAGTAGCATGTTTTTGATCAAATTTACATTATATTGCCCATAGCAGTACGCGCGGATTTTGAACTTTGACGCGCGCTCACGGCCTTATGAAAGGTCAAGAGTGACTGAAATTAATGTAAATTGTCATTTATGGTAAGAGGAATCTAAATCATGTAAACAAATTGAATTTGACCTTTTCCGCGCGTTGTGAGCGCGCGCACCGCGCGCGGGGACAAGTACGGACGGAAATTTTTGAAATTCTTAAAATGACCTGATTCGTACTCTCGTTTAATAGTTAAGTGATTTTGAGCATTTTAAAATTTTGACGCGCGCGTACGTGCGCGTCATGACCTTTATGTGACCTTTGATGACATGACTTGTTGACCCTTGACCTGAAGTATATGTGATATGTATATGAATGACCTTTGCTTATGCATCATGAATATATGATGGATAATGTGATTTCACAAAATGGCGCCTGGATGACGTCATGATGACCTGATGACCTTGAAAAGGTTACTGTCACGTCTTATGGCAATGACCTATGACTGTGCCAAAATTGAATCAAATTGACGGAACCAAACTTGAGTTATCTATGGCACAAAAAAGTGTAGGAAATAAAAATAAATAATAATAATAATAAAGAAAGAAAATTCTGACGAAAACAATAGGTGATCTGTCGTTGACAGACCACCTAACTAGAAATTTAATTCGTCACGAAGACGAATAAGGTGGTCTGTCTAAGTCTTATGATAGATTTGAGAATGGGAGAAGTTATATAGACATGTAAACAATGATGATCATGATAAACATGATGATGATCATGATAGTAAAGGTGATGATGATGATGATAATGATAATGTTATATGATGATAAAAACGATAATGTTAATGATTATGATGATAATGATCATGATCATGATGATGTTGATGATGATCATCTTCAGACCATGATGATGATGATGATGATGAGCATGAGCATGATCCTGACATCTGATTGAAAAAATGAGGAAATATTTAGATAGCAAATAGTCTCAGCTACAACATACTAAAATTTGGGAGAAAACTGTTGAATAATAACCGTGATACTGGTCAAAACACATTGTCAAGCAGATTCATGTTTAGAAAAAAGTGACCTCCCATAGACATAACACGCAAATATGACAAATTATGCATTGTCGCCTTTAATCGAATATTTAACTATGATGACGTCATCTAAATGAAAAATAAATGGCATATTTCTGATAGAGAATTATCTCAGCTACAACATATCAAAATCTGGGAGAAGATCGATGACCGATAAGTGAGATAATCTCAAATAAACAAAGCCAAAAATGACGTCATCAACAAAATACATTTGTTTGAGTTTAGATGCCAATATGATGACTTTATTTCACTTTGTACGAGTCAGGGTGGTATGAAATCATATCTCCAACTCATGCTTTCTCCAACCATAATATAAAAATTTGGGGTCAATGGACTATCTGAAGAGCTATTTCGATTTTTAAAATGGCATGTTTTTGATCAAATTTGCATTATATTGCCCATAGCAGTACGCGCGGATTTTGAACTTTGACGCACGCTCACGGCCTTATTAAATATGAAGAGTGACTGAAATTAATGTAAATTGTCAATTACGTTAAGAGGAATCCAAATCATGTAAACATTTTGAATTTGACCATTTCCGCGCGCTGTGAGCGCGCACACCGCGCGCGGGGACAAGTACGGACGAAAAATTTTGAAATGCTTCAAATGACCTGATTCGTACTCTAATTCGATCAAAAAGTGATTTTGAGCATTTTAAATTTTTGTGCGCGCACCGACGCGCGGACGGACGCGTACGTGCCCGTTAATTGACCTTTAATTAACCGGACGGATATTGACCTTAATCATGATAAATATGAATGAGCAATGAATATCCGTTATGGAGATATGAACATGAGTGGATTTTCACAAAATGGCGCTTGGATGACGTCACGATAATCTGATGAACTTGAAAAGTTTCCTGTCACGTCTCATGATGATGACCTATGACTGTGTCAAAATTGAGAGAAATTGGGTGGATGGATATGGAGAAATCGGATACACAAAAAAGTGGCTAAATAAATAAAAATAAATAATAAATAATAATAAATAAAGAAAGAAAATTCTGACGAAATCAATAGGTGGTCTGTTGATAACAGACCACCTAACTAGAAATTTAATTCGTCATGGGGACGAATTAGGTGGTCTGTCTTCATGAAGTACTGATGAACTGATGAACTGATAGATTAAACTGATGTGAAATGAACTGAATTCATGAGCTAAACGGATAAACTTATGAACTGAACTAAACTGATGAGCTGAACTGATGAACGAATTATTTAGAAATTATAATGATTATTGATGATCGTGATCAAATTTAATGGGAAAAAATATCAAAATAAGTAAGCCTAATGAATATGACACAAAGTATTGAGAAATTAACTACTTGATCATGATCATGATTGTCATGATGACGATAATGATAATGATGATGATGATGATCATGAGCGTGATCTTGACATCTGATTGCAAAAAAATTGAGGGGATATTTATATAGCATATAGTCTCAGCTACAACATACTCAAAAATCAACAAAAATCAAGCTGAAATAACGGCGATATTGCTCGCAAAAGACAAGAATGTAGAATCCAGATTTGAGAAAAAGTCATCTCCCATAAGGATTACACTCAAAGAGTAATGGATCAAGTGATAATAGGGTAATAATAAAGTAAATATGGTTGTTTATTACATTATTTGCGATTGTACGTGTTTTAATATTCAAAGGAGATGGTACAGTAAAAGGTCAAAAAGAAAAAAAATTGTTGGAGACGCCCAGACTCGAACCAGGGACCTCGAGGTCGGAAGTCAAGTGCGTTACCGGTAGACCAAAACATTTCCCATAGAGAGTACACGTAAACGAAAAATGGAATTCTCAAATCCCACTTTGTAAGTGAAATATGAGCATGATCCCGGCATCTGATCGAGCAATAAATGGCACACTTGTGATAGCTCATTGTCTCAGCTACAACATACTCAAAGCTCAGCGTAAACGAAAATAAAACGACGGAGATATTGCTCGCGAGAGACAAGAATCATCATCATTAAGACAATGATGATGACCATGAGCGTGATCCTCGAATCCTATTGGAAGAATGTGGGGTGATTTAGATAACATATAGTCTCAGCTACAACATACTCGAAAATCAACATAATCCAAGCAGAAATAATGTCGATATATTGCTCGCAAAAGACAGGAATGTAGAATCCAGATTTTAGAAAAAGTCATGTCCCATAGAGAATACACGCAAAATGTGAAAAATTGACATGCCTCCTTTAATCGCAAAAATACGCCATGATGCTTTTGTCAAAATGAAAAATCGTGGCAACGACATTTGTTGAAAATTGTCTCAGCTAAAACATATCAAAATTTGGAAGAAAATTGATCAACATTTACAGAAATACAATCAATTTTCCAAAAATATGCTGACGAATTTTCGATACACTGCAATCAGTTTGCCTAGGGTGTGATTGTTACGTCACAATGGAGTTCGGGCATAGTGCGCATTTTGTTATACACGTAATATACATTGTCATTGTCACCAGCAGCTGGTGCGCGATGAAATGTACAACTGGGTCAATTATTGCTTACTAGTTTCACACGCATTTTGCCGTTGACTTTTCTACGGAAGCGTTAAAGTGCCATTCTACTTGACGACATGACGAGATATTTCATCTTGTCAAGTCGACTTAATATCCATATCATGTCGACATGTAAAGATATTTAACCTACCATGTCGACTTATCAACTTTTATTAGTCGACATGGCGAAATAAATTATCTTGCCAAGTCGACTTCGCAAAAAGTTCATGTCGTCATGGCGACATAAGTTATCTTACCAAGTCGACTTCTAAAAAAATACATGTCGTCATGGCGACATAAATTATCTTGCCAAGTCGACTTCGCAAAAAGTTCATGTCGTCATGGCGACATAAGTTATCTTACCAAGTCGACTTCGCAAAAAGTTCATGTCGTCATGGCGACATAAGTTATCTTGCCAAGTCGACTTCACAAAAAAGTTCATCTCGTAATAGCGACATAAATTATCTCACCAAGTCGACTTCCCAAAAAGTATATGTCGCCATGGCGAGATATGTAGTGTGACAACTATTTCATGCAGCGCGCGTATATGGCAAGCACTTTGTGTAAAAACCAGATAAACTCTGTTTTTCTCAGATAAACTGAGTTTATCAATAGATAAACACAGTTTATCAATAGATAAACACAGTTTATCAGTTGGTAAACTCAGTTTATCTAGAAAAACTCAGTTTATCAACTGATACAGGAGTTGTTCCACGTGAATGGAAAAAGGCTCAGGTAGTACCAATATTCAAATCTGGAGATATTTCTTCTTTGAATAATTACCGCCCCATTTCAATATTACCTATCGTGAGTAAAATTATAGAAAGGGCCGTCCACCAACAACTCAGTGAATTCTTGGACGTAAATCAATTATTACACCCTAATCAGTCTGGTTTTAGACCTAAACATTCAACAGCTACTGCCCTTGCAAAACTTGTAAATCAATGGTCGTTGAATATTGATAACAAAGAAATTTCTGGAGTTGCCTTCATAGATCTTCGTAAGGCTTTTGATACTGTTGACCATGAGCTACTTCTACATAAACTAGCTTGTATAGGTTGTAGTAATAGGACTATTTATTGGTTCAAATCATATAGGGATCGACAACAAGTGACCCAATCCAAAGGAGCCAAGTCGCATCAATCAACCATCAAATTAGGTGTGCCACAAGGTTCAATTCTTGGTCCCCTTTTATTTTCAATATAAGTTAATAGTCTACCTGAATGTACTCCTGAAGGTATCATATGTATGCTGACGATACGACACTTACCGTCATTGCAAATGATGCAACTGTTGTGGTAGACAAATTAACTGTTGCGTTAATCAGAGTCATAGCATGGATTAAGGGAAATCGTCTTGTTCTTAACACTGAAAAATTTGTGTCATGTTAATAGGCTCTCCTGCTAATCTCAAGAAAATTGAATCTTTCACCATTTCATTAAACGGCAATTTGATCCAAAGAGTTAAATTCACCAAGTGCTTAGGACTTTTGATAGATGAAGAATTAAAATGGTCTAAACAAATCGAAAACGTAAGTAAACTTACCAAGAAAAACATTAGCATGATAAAGAGAGCAAAGAGTTTTTTGCCTCAAAAATCCTTAAAGTTACTTTATAACAGTCTAGTGTTGCCACGATTAGATTACTGCTCTGTTGTATGGTCGAACCGATTTCATTCTCATACAACTAAGCTGCAAAAAATTCAAAAGAGGGCCGCAAGAATAATATTGAACAAGACATATGACACACCGTCGGCTGACTTGTTCACAAGTCTTAAATAGATGACACTAGACAAGCGGTTTGAGTTAAGTCGCGTTGTGATGATATATAAATGCGTTCATAACTTAGCACCTTCTTACCTTCAGGTAGGCTTAATCAATCCTAATGATGTACATGAGCATCATACAAGGCAAATAGACAGTGGATGTTTACGTGTGCCTAGATTTCACACTGATTGTTATAAGTGTATCCCAGTTCTTTCTTCCATATTTGAATGGAATAAGCTAGATAATTCGTTGAGAACGGCTTCCTTTATCAATTCATTTAAAAGATTATTTAAACAAAGTTGTAATTTGTGAATGGCTCAGCCGTACATACACTACGTACATGTTCTGTAATATTTACATGACTTATTCACATAATTGCGACTTAATTAATATTTTCCTATTGACATTACTGTTTTATACTAGGTTAATGATATATGTTTATTTTGCAAACGAGTATTATTTTTGTAACTGTTCTGTATAAATGTTATAAACGATGCAAATGTGTTCATTAAGGGCCCCATGGAAGACCACTACTTGTTGGTGAATGGGCTACCCTGTCAAAAGATTAGAAATAAATAAATAAACTGGGTTTTTCTGATAAACTCTGTGTATCTGTTGATAAACTGAGTTTATCATTGATAAACACAGTTTTTCTGATAAACTGAGTATATCTGAAAAAAACAGAGTTTATCTGGTTTTTACACAAAGGGCTTGCCATATACGCGCGCTGCATGAAATAGTCGTCACACTACATATCTCGCCATGACGACATATACTTTTTTGGAAGTCGACTTGGTGAGATAATTTATGTCGCTATTACGAGATGAACTTTTTTTGTGAAGTCGACTTGGCAAGATAATACATGTCGCCATGACGACATGAACTTTTTGTGAAGTCGACTTGGCAAGATAATTTATTTCGCCATGTCGACATTACTTTTTGGGAAGTCGACTTGGTAAGATAATATAAGTCGCCATGACGACATGTATTTTTTTAGAAGTCGACTTGGTAAGATAACTTATGTCGCCATGACGACATGAACTTTTTGTGAAGTCGACTTGGCAAGATAATTTATTTCGCCATGTCGACTAATAAAAGTTGATAAGTCGACATGGTAGGTTAAATATCTTTACATGTCGACATGATATGGATATTAAGTCGACTTGACAAGATGAAATATCTCGTCAAGTCGTCAAGTAGAATGGCACTTTAACGCTTCCGTACTTTTCAGATCGAGCCATAATATTTTTTTCTATACAGTTAATAATGTATTTCGTATAGGCATGTTTTTGCCCATATATGCTATGTATTACAAGAGCTCGCACGCACAGACGTTTACCTTAAACTGACGCTCATTTCGTTATTAATGGTCATAAAGAGATAAACATGGTATCAAATTGTTCGGAATAAAATGGGCAATACTATGATAGACAAAAAAGGCGATTCTAGGTTGCGTAAGACCATTACGAACACAAACGCGCGCGCAAATTTATGCGCGCGCAAAGGTGTGCCCACGAAAAAATCTCGAAATGCTTGAAATGGCCTAAAACGTACTCTAATTTGATCAAAAAGTGATTATGAGCATTTTTTATTTTTGCGCGCACCGACGCGCGGACGAACGCGTACGCGCGCGTTTATTGACCTTAAGTTGACCGGATGTATATTGACCATAATTGTTATAAATATGAATGAGAAATGATTTACGGTTATGAAGATATGATCATGAGTTGATTCTCAGAGCACTTCACAAAATGGCGCCTGGATGACGTCACGATATTTTGATGAACTTGAAAATGTTCCTGTCACGTCTTCAGATGATGACCTATAACTGTGTTAAATTTGAAAGAAATTGGACGGTTCAATTTTGAGTAATCGTGCACACAAAAGAGTGGTCACAAATTTATTTTAATTGAATTGTGTTTTTGTACAAATTCAATTAAAATACTAGAAATTTAATTCGTCATGAAGACGAATAAGGTGGTCTGTCTAAGTCTTATGATAGATTTGAGAATGGGAGAAGTTATATAGACATGTAAACAATGATGATCATGATGAACATGATGATGATGATAGTAAAGGTGATGATCATCATGATAATGATAATGTTATATGATGATAAAAACGATAATGTTACTGATGATGATGATAATGATCATGATCATGGTGATGTTGATGATCATCATCTTTAGACCATGATGATGATGATGGTGACATTGATGATGATGATGATGATGATGATATTGATGATGATGATGACGATGATGAGTATGAGCATGATCCTAAAATCTGATTGAAAAAAATGAGGAAATATTTAGATAGCAAATAGTCTCAGCTACAACATACTAAAATTTGGGAGAAAACTGTTGAATAACAACCGAGATACTGGTCAAAACACATTGTCATGCAGATTCATGTTTTGAAAAAAGTGACCTCCCATAGACATAACACGCAAATATGACAAATTATGCATTGTCGCATTTAATCGAATATTTAACTATGATGACGTCATCTAAATGAAAAATAAATGTAATATTTATGATAGAGAATTATCTCAGCTACAACATATCAAAATCTGGGAGAAGATCGATCACCGATAAGTGAGATAATCTCAAATAAACAATGACAAAAATGACGTCATCAACAAAATACATTTGTTTGAGTTTAGATGCCAATATAATGACTTTGTTACACTTTGTACGAGTCAGGGTGGTATGAAATCATATCTCCAACTCATGCTTTCTCCAACCATGATATAAAAATTGGGGGTCGACGGACTATCTGAAGAGCTATTTCGATTTTTAAAATGGCATGTTTTTGATCAAATTTGCATTATTTTGCCCATAGCAGCACGCGCGGATTTTGAACTTTGACGCACGCTGACGGCCTTATGAAATATGAAGAGTGACTGAAATTAATATAAATTGTCAATTACGTTAAGAGGAATCCAAATCTTGTAAACATTTTGAATTTGACCATTTCCGCGCGCTGTGAGCGCGCACACCGCGCGCGGGGACAAGTACGGACGAACATTTTTGAAATGCTTCAAATGACCTGATTCGTACTCTAATTCGATCAAAAAGTGATTTTGAGCATTTTAAATTTTTGTGCGCGCACCGACGCGCGGACGGACGCGTACGTGCGCGTTATTTGACCTTTAATTAACCGGACGGATATTGACCTTAATCATGATAAATATGAATGAGCAATGAATATCCGTTATGGAGATATGAACATGAGTGGATTTTCACAAAATGGCGCCTGGATGACGTCACGATAATCTGATGAACTTGAAAAGTTTCCTGTCACGTCTCATGATGATGACCTATGACTGTGTCAAAATTGAGAGAAATTGGGTGGATGGATATTGAGAAATCGGATACACAAAAAAGTGGCTAAATAAATAAAAATAAATAATAAATAATAAAGAAAGAAAGAAAATTCTGACGAAATCAATAGGTGGTCTGTTGATAACAGACCACCTAACCACCTAACTAGAATTTAATTCGTCACGAAGACGAATAAGGTGGTCTGTCTAAGTCTTATGATAGATTTGAGAATGGGAGAAGTTATATAGACATGTAAACAATGATGATCATGAAGAACATGGTAATGATCATGATAGTAAAGGTGATGATGATGATGATAATGATAATGTTATATGATGATAAAAACGATAATGTTAATGATGATGATGATGATGATCATGATCATGATGATGGTGATGACGATCATCTTCAGACCATGATGATGATGATGGTGACATTGATGATGATGATGATGATGATATTTTTGATGATGATGAAGAGCATGAGCATGATCCTGACATCTGATTGACAAAATGAGGAAATATTTAGATAGCATATAGTCTCAGCTACAACATACTAAGATTTGGGAGAAAACTGTTGAATAACAACCGAGATACTGGTCAAAACACATTGTCATGCAGATTCATGTTTAGAAAAAAGTGACCTCCCATAGACATAACACGCAAATATGACAAATTATGCATTGTCACCTTTAATCGAATATTTAACTATGATGACGTCATCGAAATGAAAAATGAATGGTATATTTTTGATAGAGAATTATCTCAGCTACAACATATTAAATTCTGGGAGAAAATCGATCACCGATAAGTGAGATAATCTCAATTAAACAAAGACAAAAATGACGTCATCGACAAAATACATTTGTTTGAGTTTAGATGCCAATATGATGACTTTATTTCACTTTGTACGAGTCAGGGTGGTATGAAATCATATCTCCAACTCATGCTTTCTCCAACCATGATATAAACATTGGGGGTCAATGGACTATCTGAAGAGCTATTTCGATTTTTAAAATGGCATGTTTTTGATCAAATTTGCATTATATTGCCCATAGCAGCACGCGCGGATTTTGAACTTTGACGCACGCTCACGGCCTTATGAAATATGAAGAGTGACTGAAATTAATGTAAATTGTCAATTACGTTAAGAGGAATCCAAATCATGTAAACATTTTGAATTTGACCTTTTCCGCGCGCTGTGAGCGCGCACACCGCGCGCGGGGACACAAACGGACGGAAAATTTTGAAATGCTTCAAATGACCTGATTCGTACTCTCGTTTAATAGTTAAGTGATTTTGAGCAATTTTAAATTTTGACGCGCACATACGCGCGCGTCATGACCTTTATGTGACCTTTGATGACATGACCTGTTGACCCTTGACCTGAAGTATATGTTATATGAATATGAATGAATTTTGAGTATGCATCATGAAGATATGATGGATAATGTGATTTCACAAAATGACGCCTGGATGACGTCACGATAATTTGATGACCTTGAAAATGTTCCTGTCACGTCTCATGATGATTACCTATGACTGTGTCAAAATTAAGAGAAATTGGGTGAATGGATATTGAGAAATCGGATACACAAAAAAGTGGAGAAATAAATAAAAATAAATAATAAATAAATAATAAATAAAGAAAGAAAATTCTGACGAAATCAATAGGTGGTCTGTTGATAACAGACCACCTAATAAAGAAGAAAGAAAATTCTGACGAAATCAATAGGTGGTCTGTTGATAACAGACCACCTAACTAGAAATTTAATTCGTCACGAAGACGAATAAGGTGGTCTGTCTTCATGTCTGATGGTAGATTATACTATTTACTATATTGAGAAAGGTAGAAGTTATATAGACATGTAAACAATGATGATCATGATGAACATGATGATGATCATGATAGTAAAGGTGATGATGATGATAATGATAATGTTATATGATGATAAAAACGATAATGTTAATGATGATGATGAGCACAAGCATGATCCTGACATCTGATTGAAAAAAATGAGGAAATATTTAAATAGCAAATAGTCTCAGCTACAACATACTAAAATTTGGGTGAAAACTGTTAAATAACAACCGAGATACTGGTCAAAACACATTGTCATGCAGATTCATGTTTTGAAAAAAGTGACCTCCCATAGACATAACACGCAAATATGACAAATTAAGCATTGTCGCATTTAATCGAATATTTAACTATGATGACGTCATCTAAATGAAAAATAAATGACATATTTCTGATAGAGAATTATCTCAGCTACAACATATCAAAATCTGGGAGAAGATCGATCACCGATAAGTGAGATAATCTCAAATAAACAAAGACAAAAATGACGTCATCAAAAAAATACATTTTGTTGAGTTTACATGTCAATATGAAGACTTTGTTACACTTTGTACGAGTCAGGGTGGTATGAAATCATGTCTCCAACTCATGATTTCTCCAACCATGATATAAAAATTGGGGGTCAATGGACTATCTGAAGAGCTATTTCGATTTTTAAAATGGCATGTTTTTGATCAAATTTGCATTATATTGCCCATAGCAGCACACGCGGATTTTGAACTTTGACGCACGCTCACGGCCTTATGAAATATGAAGAGTGACTGAAATTAATGTAAATTGTCAATTACGTTAAGAGGAATCCAAATCATGTAAACATTTTGAATTTGACCTTTTCCGCGCGCTGTGAGCGCGCACACCGCGCGCGGGGACACTTACGGACGGAAAATTTTGAAATGCTTAAAATGACCTGATTCGTACTCTCGTTTAATAGTTTAGTGATTTTGAGCAATTTTAAATTTTGACGCGCACATACGCGCGCGTCATGACCTTTATGTGACCTTTGATGACATGACCTGTTGACCCTTGACCTGAAGTATATGTGATATGAATATGTATGGAATTTGAGTATGCATCATGAAGATATGATGGAAAACGTGATATCACAAAATGGCGCATGGATGACGTCACGATAACCTAATGACCTTGAAAATGTTCATGTCATGTCTCATGACAATGAACTATGATTGTGCCGAAATTTATTGAAATTAACTAAGCCAAACTTGAGTTATCCGGGGCACAAAAAACGGGAAGAAATAAAAATAAATAATAATAATAATAACTAGAAATTTAATTCGTCACGAAGACGAATAAGGTGGTCTGTCTAAGTCTTATGATAGAATTGAGAATGGGAGAAGTTATATAGACATGTAAACAATGATGATCATGATGACCATGATGATGATCATGATAGTAAAGGTGATGATGATGATAATGATAATGTTATATGATGATAAAAACGATAATGTTAATGATGATGATGAGCACAAGCATGATCCTGACATCTGATTGAAAAAATAAGGAAATATTGAAATAGCAAATAGTCTCAGCTACAACATACTAAAATTTGGGAGAAAACTGTTGATTAACAACCGAGATACTGGTCAAAACACCTTGTCATGCAGATTCATGTTTTGAAAAAAGTGACCTCCCATAGACATAACACGCAAATATGACAAATTATGCATTGTCGCCTTTAATGGAATATTTAACTATGATGACGTCATCGAAATAAAAAATGAATGGCATATTTTTGATAGAGAATTATCTCAGCTACAATATATTAAATTCTGGGAGAAAATTGATCACCGATAAGTGAGATAATCTCAATTAAACAAAGACAAAAATGACGTCATCAACAAAATACATTTGTTTGAGTTTAGATGCCAATATGATGACTTTGTTTCACTTTGTACGAGTCAGGGTGGTATGAAATCATATCTCCAACTCATGCTCTTTCCAACCATGATATAAAAATTGGGGGTCGATGGACTATCTGAAGAGCTATTTCGATTTTTAAAATGGCATGTTTTTGATCAAATTTGCATTATATTGCCCATAGCAGCACGCGCGGATTTTGAACTTTGACGGACGCTCACGGCCTTATGAAATATGAAGAGTGACTGAAATTAATGTAAATTGTCAATTACATTAAGAGGAATCCAAATCATGTAAACATTTTTAATTTGACGTTTTCCGCGCTCTGTGAGCGCGCACACCGCGCGCGGGGACACTTACGGACGGAAAATTTTGAAATGCTTAAAATGACCTGATTCGTACTCTCGTTTAATAGTTTAGTGATTTTGAGCAATTTAAAATTTTGACGCGCACATACGCGCGCGTCATGACGTTTATGTGACCTTTGATGACATGACCTGTTGACCCTTGACCTGAAGTATATGTGATATGAATATGAATGACCATTGCTGATGCATCATGAAGATATGATGGATAATGTGATTTCACAAAATGGCGCCTGGATGACGTCACGATAACTTGATGACCTTGAAAATGTTCTAGACACGTGTCATGACAATGACCTATGACTGTGCCAAAATTGAATCAAATTGACTAAACCAAACATGAAGTTATCCTGGGCACAAAAAACGGGAAGAAATAAAAATAAAGAATAATAATAATAAAGAAAATTCTGACGAAATCAATAGGTGGTCTGTTGATAACAGACCACCTAACTAGAAATTTAATTCGTCACGAAGACGAATAAGGTGGTCTGTCTAAGTCTTATGATAGAATTGAGAATGGGAGAAGTTATATAGACATGTAAACAATGATGATCATGATGACCATGATGATGATCATGATAGTAAAGGTGATGATGATGATAATGATAATGTTATATGATGATAAAAACGATAATGTTAATGATGATGATGAGCACAAGCATGATCCTGACATCTGATTGAAAAAATAAGGAAATATTTAAATAGCAAATAGTCTCAGCTACAACATACTAAAATTTGGGAGAAAACTGTTGAATAACAACCGAGATACTGGTCAAAAAACCTTGTCATGCAGATTCATGTTTTGAAAAAAGTGACCTCCCATAGACATAACACGCAAATATGACAAATTATGCATTGTCGCCTTAAATCGAATATTTTACTATGATGACGTCATCTAAATGAAAAAAAAATTCAATATTTTTGATAGAAAATTATCTCAGCTACAACATATTAAAATCTGGGAGAAAATCGATTACCGATAAGTGAGATAATCTCAATTAAACAAAGACAAAAATGACGTCATCAAAAAAATACATTTTGTTGAGTTTAGATGTCAATATGAAGACTTTGTTTCACTTTGTACGAGTCAGAGTGGTATGAAATCATATCTCCAACTCATGCTTTCTCCAACCATGATATCAAAATTGGGGGTCGATGGACTATCTGAAGACTTATTTCGATTTTTAAAATGGCATGTTTTTGATCAAATTTGCATTATATCGCCCATAGCAGTACGCGCGGATTTTGAACTTTGACGCACGCTCACGGCCTTATGAAATATGAAGAGTGACTGAAATTAATGTAAATTGTTAATTACGTTAAGAGAAAACCAAATCATGTAAACATTTTGAATTTGACCTTTTCCGCGCGCTGTGAGCGCGCACACCGCGCGCGGGGACACTTACGGACGGAAAATTTTGAAATGCTTAAAATGACCTGATTCGTACTCTCGTTTAATAGTTTAGTGATTTTGAGCAATTCTAAATTTTGACGCGCACATACGCGCGCGTCATGACCTTTATGTGACCTTTGATGACATGACCTGTTGACCCTTTACCTGAAGTATATGTGATATGAATATGAATGACCTTTGCTGATGCATCATGAAGATACGATGGATAATGTGATTTCACAAAATGGCGCCTGGATGACGTCACGATAACTTGATGACCTTGAAAATGTTCTAGTCATGTGTCATGACAATGACCTATGACTGTGCCAAAATTGAATCAAATTGACTCAACCAAACTTGAAGTTATCCGGGGCACAAAAAACGGGAAGAAATAAAAATAAAGAATAATAATAATAATAATAATAAAGAAAATTCTGACGAAATCAATAGGTGGTCTGTTGATAACAGACCACCTAATAACTAGACATATAATACTTGTTTGGAACAAGTATAGGTGGGCTGGTCAACTAAAATTTGAGACAAAATAGACCAGAAATAAGCGAGATACTGCTAAGAAACAATGTCATGTAGATTAATGATGTGAACGAAATTCACCTTCCTTAGGGATAACACGCAACTTAAGAAATTTCTGATATGTGCCCTTTAATCGTATATTTTTACTATGATGACGTGATCAAAATGAAAAATGGTGGTAAATAGGCTAGTAGAGAATTGTCTTAGCTACAACATATCGAAATTTGGAAGAAAATCGATCAATATTAACAGAGATACAATCAATTTTCCATAATTATGCTGACGTCATAATATGCAAATTCGTATTTTGAGTTCCAAGGCCATTATGATGATGTCACGATACACTTAATGGCCAAATGAGACATGGAATCATATTTCCGACTCATACTCTATCTAAATATGAAAACAAATTGAAGGTCACGGTTCATTCAAAAGAGCTATAAGGGATTTTGTATAGGCATGTTTTTGCCCATATATGCTATGTATTAAAAGAGCTCGCGCGCACAGACATTTATCTTGAATTGACGCTCATCTTGTTATTAATGGTCATAAAGAGATAAAAATGGTATCAAATTCCTCGAAAACATATGAGAAATATCATGCAAGAAAAAAAAATGGCGATTCTATGTTTTGTAATGGTGTTACGCGCGAAAACGCGCGCGCATGTGCTTACGCGCGATTTTTTATAAAATGCTTTAAATGACCTGAAACGTATGCAAAATAAATTTTAGACGATTTTGAGCATTTAAAAATTTTGCGCGCGCACTGACGCGCGGACGGACGCGCATGTGCGCGTTTTTTGACCTGAAATTGACCGGACTGATATTGACCTTGATCATGATAAATATCAATGAGAAATGGCTTTTGGTTATGAAGATATGGTCATGAGTTGATTTTCAGAAAATTTTACAAAATGGCGCCTAGATGACGTCATCAGTCAAGGTCAAGGTTGAAAAAATGTCTGTGTTTTTTTTCAATGCCTATACATATGTGTGCTAAATTTTAAGACATTTGATCGAGCCATTTTAAAGTTATCTTGCTCACAAAAAAGTGGGTCGAAATAAGAAAAATAAATAATAAATAAATAATAAATAATAATAAAGGCAATTTTAACAAAATTATAAGGTGGTCTGTATTAGATACAGCCCACCTAATAAAGAAAATTCTGACGAAATCAATAGGTAGTCTGTCGAAGACAGACCACCTAATAATAAATAAAGAACATCCTGCAAAGTTCTAGAGAATTTGCAAGTTCAACTTTCGATTAAAAATTTCGATATGATCCCAACAACTGATCGAAAAACAAAGTACACCGTTTTTGTAGCCCATAGTCTCAGCTATAACATACCAAAATTTGGGATAAAATAGAGCTCAAATGAGCGAGATAATGCTCAAAGATGAGTGTCATGTTGATTCATGATGTGAACGAAATTCACCTTCCATAGAGATAACACGCAAATTAAGAAAATTCTGACATGTCACCTTTAATTGAAATTTTCACCATGATGACGTCATCAAAATGAAAAACAATGGGCATTCATCTTGTAGAGAATTGTCTCAGCTACAACATATCTAAGTTTGGAAGTGAAGTAACCAATATTGACAGAGATACAATCAATTTCCCATAAATTTGCTGACGTCATAATATGCAAATTCGTTTTTTGAGTTCCAAGGCCATTATGATGATGTCACGATATATATAATGGCCAAATGAGACCTGAAATCATATCTCCAACTCATATTCTATCCAAATATGACCCCAAAATTGGGGGTCTCCAGACTTCCTAAAGAGCTACAGTGGAGTTTGTATAAGCAGGGACAAGCATGTTATTGGCCATATATGCTATGTATTACAAGATCTAGCGCGTACGGACGTGTATTTTAAACGGACGCTAATTCCGTCAATAATGGTCATGAAAAGATAAACATGGTATCAAATTGTTCGGAAAGAGATAAGAAATATCCTGTCAAAAATAATCCAGGAGGAATTATTTTTCGTTTGGCCGCTACGAACGAAAACGCGCAAAAATGCGTGTTTTGCGTGATTTTTATGAAATGCTTAAAATGGCCTGATTCGTACTCTCGTTTAATAGTTAAGTGATTTTGAGCATTTTAAAATTTTGACGCGCTCGTACGCGCGCGTCATGACCTTGAGGTGACCTTTGATGACATGACCTGTTGACCCTTGACCTGAAGTAAATGTGATGTGAATATGAATGACCTTTGATAACGCATCATGAAGATATGATTGATAATGTGATTTCACAAAATGGCGCCTGGATGACGTCACTATAATCTGATGAACTTGAAAAGTTTCCTGTCACGTCTCATGATGATGACCTATGACTGTGCTAAAATTGAATCAAATTGACTAAATCAAACTTGAGTTATCCTGGGCACAAAAAACGGGAAGAAATAAAAATAAAGAATAATAATAAAGAAAATTCTGACGAAATCAATAGGTAGTCTGTCGAAGACAGACCACCTAATAATAATAATAATAATAACTAGAAATTTAATTCGTCACGAAGACGAATAAGGTGGTCTGTCTTCATGTCTGATGGTAGATTATACTATTTACTATCTTGAGAAAGGTAGAAGTTATATAGACATGTAAACAATGATGATGATGATGATGATGATCTTGATAGTAATGGTGATGACGATGATGACGATGATAATGATAATGTTAATGATATTGATGATCATGAGCATGATCCTGACATCTTATCGAAAAAATAAGGGGTGATTTAGATAACATATAGTCTCAGCTACAACATACTAAAATTTGGGAGAAAACTGTTGAATAACAACCGAGATACTAGTCAAAACATATTGTCATGCAGATTCATGAAAAAAGTGACCTCCTATAGTATAGACATAACACGCAAATATGACAAATTATGCAATGTCGCCTTTAATCGAATATTTTACTACGATGACGTCATCTAAATGAAAAATAAATGCCTGTTTCTGGTAGAAAATTAGCTCAGCTACAACATATCAAAATTTGGAAGAAAATTGATCAACATTAAGCGAGATACAATCAATTTTCCAAAAATATGCTGACGAATTTTCGATACACTGCAATCAGTTTGCCTAGGGTGTGATTGTTACGTCACAATGGAGTTCGGGCATAGTGCGCATTTTGTTATTCACGTAATATACATTGTGATTGTCACCAGCAGCTGGTGCGCGATGAAATGTACAACTGGGTCAATTATTGCTCACTAGTTTCACACGCATTTTGCCGTTGACTTTTCAGATCGAGCAATAATATATTTTCTATACAGTTAATAATGTATTTCGTATAGGCATGTTTTTGCCCATATATGCTATGTATTACAAGAGCTCGCACGCACAGACATTTACCTTAAACTGACGCTCATTTCATTATTAATGGTCATAAAGAGATAAACATGGTATCAAATTGTTCGGAATAAAATGGGCAATACTATGATAGACAAAAAAGGCGATTCTAGGTTGCGTAAGACCATTACGAACACAAACGCGCGCGCAAATTTATGCGCGCGCAAAGGTGTGCCCACGCAAAAATCTCGAAATGCTTGAAATGGCCTAAAACGTACTCTAATTTGATCAAAAAGTGATTATGAGCATTTTTTATTTTTGCGCGCACCGACGCGCGTACGGACGCGTACGCGCGCGTTTATTGACCTTAAGTTGACCGGATGTATATTGACCATAATTGTTATAAATATGAATGAGAAATGATTTACGGTTATGAAGATATGATCATGAGTTGATTCTCAGAGCACTTCACAAAATGGCGCCTGGATGACGTCACGAAATGTTGATGAACTTGAAAATGTTCCTGTCACGTCTTAAGATGATGACCTATGACTGTGTTAAATTTGAAAGAAATTGGACGGTTCAATTTTGAGTAATCGTGCACACAAAAGAGTGGTCACAAATTTATTTTAATTGAATTGTGTTTTTGTACAAATTCAATTAAAATACTAGAAATTTAATTCGTCACGAAGACGAATAAGGTGGTCTGTCTAAGTCTTATGATAGATTTGAGAATGGGAGAGTTATATAGACATGTAAACAATGATGATCATGATGAACATGGTGATGATCATGATAGTAAAGGTGATGATGATGATGATAATGATAATGTTATATGACGATAAAAACGATAATGTTAATGATGATGATGAGCATAAGCATGATCCTGACAACTGATTAAAAAAAATGAGGAAATATTTAAATAGCAAATAGTCTCAGCTACAACATACTAAAATTTGGGAGAAAACTGTTGAATAACAACCGAGATACTGGTCAAAACATCTTGTCATGCAGATTCATGTTTTGAAAAAAGTGACCTCCCATAGACATAACACGCAAATATAACAAATTATACATTGTCGCTTTTAATGGAATATTTAACTATGATGACGTCATCTAAATGAAAAACAAATGGCATATTTCTGATAGAAAATTATCTCAGCTACAACATATCAAAATCTGGGAGAAAGTCGATCACCGATAAGTGAGATAATCTCAAATAAACAAAGAAAAAAATGACGTCATCAACAAAATACATTTGTTTGAGTTTAGATGCCAATATGATGACTTTGTTTCACTTTGTACGAGTCAGCGTGGTATGAAATCATATCTACAACTCATGCTTTTTCCAACCATGATATAAAAATTGGGGGTCGATGGACTATCTGAAGAGCTATTTCGATTTTTAAAATGGCATGTTTTTGATCAAATTTGCATTATATTGCCCATAGCAGCACGCGCGGATTTTGAACTTTGACGCACGCTCACGGCCTTATGAAATATAAAGAGTGACTGAAATTAATGTAACTTGTCAATTACGTTAAGAGGAATCCAAATCATGTAAACATTTTGAATTTGACCATTTCCGCGCGCTGTGAGCGCGCACACCGCGCGCGGGGACACTTACGGACGGAAAATTTTGAAATGCTTAAAATGACCTGATTCGTACTCTCGTTTAAAAGTTTAGTGATTTTGAGCAATTTTAAATTTTGACGCGCACATACGCGCGCGTCATGACCTTTAAGTGACCTTTGATGACATGACCTGTTGACCCTTGACCTAAAGTATATGTGATATGAATATGAATGAGCAATGAATATCCGTTATGGAGATATGAACATGAGTGGATTTTCACAAAATGGCGCCTGGATGACGTCACGATAATCTGATGAACTTTAAAAGTTTCCTGTCACGTCTCATGATGATGACCTATGACTGTGTCAAAATAGAGAGAAATTAGGTGGATGGATATTGAGAAATCGGATACACAAAAAAGTGGCTAAATAAATAAAAATAAATAATAAACTAGAAATTTAATTCGTCACGAAGACGAATAAGGTGGTCTGTCTAAGTCTTATGATAGATTTGAGAATGGGAGAAGTTATATAGACATGTAAACAATGATGATCATGATGAACATGATGATGATCATGATAGTAAAGGTGATGATGATCATGATAATGATAATGTTATATGATGATAAAAACGATGTTAATGATGATGATGATAATGATCATGATCATGATGATGTTGATGATGATCATCTTCAGACCATGATGATGATGATGGTGACATTGATGATGATGATGATATTGATGATGATGATGATGATGATGAGCATGAGCATGATCCTGACATCTGATTGAAAACATGAGGAAATATTTAGATAGCAAATAGTCTCAGCTACAACATACTAAAATTTGGGAGAAAACTGTTGAATAATAACCGAGATACTGGTCAAAACACATTGTCATGCAGATTCATGTTTTGAAAAAAGTGACCTCCCCTAGACATAACACGCAAATATGACAAATTATGCATTGTCGCCTTTAATCGAATATTTTACTATGATGACGTCCTCTAAATGAAAAATGAATGACATATTTCTGATAGAGAATTATCTCAGCTACAACATAACAAAATCTGGGAGAAGATCGATCACCGATAAGTGAGATAATCTCAAATAAACAAAGACAAAAATGACGTCATCAACAAAATACATTTGTTTGAGTTTAGATGCCAATATGATGACTTTATTTCACTTTGTACGAGTCAGGGTGGTATGAAATCATATCTCCAACTCATGCTTTCTCCAACCATGATATAAAAATTGGGGTCGACGGACTATCTGAAGAGCTATTTCGATTTTTAAAATGGCATGTTTTTGATCAAATTTGCATTATTTTGCCCATAGCAGCACGCGCGGATTTTGAACTTTGACGCACGCTGACGGCCTTATGAAATATAAAGAGTGACTGAAATTAATATAAATTGTCAATTACGTTAAGAGGAATCCAAATCTTGTAAACATTTTGAATTTGACCATTTCCGCGCGCTGTGAGCGCGCACACCGCGCGCGGGGACAAGTACGGACGAACATTTTTGAAATGCTTCAAATGACCTGATTCGTACTCTAATTCGATCAAAAAGTGATTTTGAGCATTTTAAATTTTTGTGCGCGCACCGACGCGCGGACGGACGCGTACGTGCGCGTTATTTGACCTTTAATTAACCGGACGGATATTGACCTTAATCATGATAAATATGAATGAGCAATGAATATCCGTTATGGAGATATGAACATGAGTGGATTTTCACAAAATGGCGCCTGGATGACGTCACGATAATCTGATGAACTTGAAAAGTTTCCTGTCACGTCTCATGATGATGACCTATGACTGTGTCAAAATTGAGAGAAATTGGGTGGATGGATATTGAGAAATCGGATACACAAAAAAGTGGCTAAATAAATAAAAATAAATAATAAATAATAAATAAAGAAAGAAAATTCTGACGAAATCAATAGGTGGTCTGTTGATAACAGACCACCTAACTAGAAATTTAATTCGTCACGAAGACGAATAAGGTGGTCTGTCTTCAAGTCTTATAATAGATTATAATATTTACTATATTGAAAAAGGGAGAATTTATATAAACATGTAAACATTGATGATTATGATGATGATGATCTGGATGGTAATGATTATGATGATCATGACCATGATGATGTTGATGAGGATGATTATCATCATTATGATAATGATGATGATCATAATCATGAGCGTGATTCTGACATCTTATCGAAAAAATGAGGAATGATCTAGATAACATATAGTCTCAGCGACAACATACTAAAATTTGGGATAAAACTGTTGAATAAAAACCGAGATACTGGTCAAAACACAATGTCATGCAGATTCATGTTTTGAAAAAAAGTGACCTCCCATAGACATAACACGCAAATATGACAAATTATGCATTGTCGCCTTTAATCGAATATTTCACTATGATTACGTCATCTAAATGAAAAATAAATAACATATTTCTGATAGAGAATTATCTCAGCTACAACATATCAAAATCTGGGAGAAGATTGATCACCGATAAGTGAGATAATCTCAATTAAACAAAGACAAAAATGACGTCATCAACGAAATACATTTTCTTTAGTTTAGATGCAAATATAAAGATTTTGTTTCACTTTGTACGAGTCAGGGTGGTATGAAATCATATCTCCAACTCATGCTCTTTCCAACCATGATATAAACATTGGGGGTCGACGGACTATCTGAAGAGCTATTTCGATTTTTAAAATGGCATGTTTTTGATCAAATTTGCATTATATTGCCCATAGCAGTACGCGCGGATTTTGAACTTTGACGCACGCTCACGGCCTTATGAAATATGAAGAGTGACTGAAATTAATGTAAATTGTCAATTACGTTAAGAGGAATCCAAATCATGCAAACATTTTGAATTTGACCTTTTCTGCGCGCTGTGAGCGCGCACACCGCGCGCGGGGACATGAACGGACGGAAAATTTTGAAATACTTATAATGACCTGATTCGTACTCTCGTTTAATAGTTAAGTGATTTTGAGCAATTTTAAATTTTGACGCGCACATACGCGCGCGTCATGTTCTTTATGTGACCTTTGATGACATGACCTGTTGACCCTTGACCTGAAGTATATGTGATATGAATATGAATGAACTTTGAGTACGCATCATGAAGATATGATGGATAATGTGATTACACAAAATGGCGCCTGGATGACGTCACGATATTCTAATGACCTTGAAAATGTTTCTGTCACGTCTTATGATAATGACTTATGCCTGTGCCAAAATTAAAAGAAATTGACATAACCAATCTTACGTTATCCGACACACAAAAATGTGAAGAAATAAATAAAAATAAAGAAATAATAAAGAAGAAAGAAAATTCTGACGAAATCAATAGGTGGTCTGTTGATAACAGACCACCTAATAATAAATAAAGAAAGAAAATTCTGACGAAATCAATAGGTGGTCTGTTGATAACAGACCACCTAACTAGAAATTTAATTCGTCACGAAGACGAATAAGGTGGTCTGTCTAAGTCTTATGATATAATTGAGAATGGGAGAAGTTATATAGACATGTAAACAATGATGATCATGATGACCATGATGATGATCATGATAGTAAAGGTGATGATGATGATAATGATAATGTTATATGATGATAAAAACGATAATGTTAATGATGATGATGAGCACAAGCATGATCCTGACATCTGATTGAAAAAATAAGGAAATATTTAAATAGCAAATAGTCTCAGCTACAACATACTAAAATTTGGGAGAAAACTGTTGAATAACAACCGAGATACTGGTCAAAACACCTTGTCATGCAGATTCATGTTTTGAAAAAAGTGACCTCCCATAGACATAACACGCAAATATGACAAATTATGCATTGTCGCATTTAATGGAATATTTAACTATGATGACGTCATCAAAATGAAAAATGAATGGTATATTTTTGATAGAGAATTATCTCAGCTACAACATATTAAATTCTGGGAGAAAATCGATCACTGATAAGTGAGATAATCTCAATTAAACAAAGACAAAAATGACGTCATCAACAAAAAACATTTGTTTGAGTTTAGATGCCAATATGATGACTTTGTTTCACTTTGTACGAGTCAGGGTGGTATGAAATCATATCTCCAACTCATGATTTCTCCAACCATGATATAAAAATTGGGGGTCGATGGACTATCTTAAGAGCTATTTGGATTTTTAAAATGGCATGTTTTTGATCAAATTTGCATTATATTGCCCATAGCAGTACGCGCGGATTTTGAACTTTGACGCACGCATACGGCCTTATGAAATATGAAGAGTGACTGAAATTAATGTAAATTGTCAATTACGTTAAGAGGTATCCAAATCATGTAAACATTTTGAATTTGACCTTTTCCGCGCGTCATGAGCGCGCGCAACGCGCGCGGGGACATGTACGGACGGAAAATTTTGAAATGCTTAAAATGACCTGATTCGTACTCTCCTTTAGTAGTTAAGTGATTTTGAGCTTTTTAAAATTTTGACGCACACGTACGCGCGCGTCATGACCTTTATGTGACCTTTGATGACATGACCTGTTGACCCTTGACCTAAATTATATGTGATATGAATATGAATGACCTTTGCTGATGCATCATGAAGATATGATGGATAATGTGATTTCACAAAATGGCGCCTGGATGACGTCACGATGATTTGATGACCTTGAAAATGTTCATGTCACGTCTCATGACAATGACCTATGAATGTGCCAAAATTTAATGAAATTAACTAAACCAAACTTGAGTTATCCGGGGCACAAAAAACAGGAAGAAATAAAAATAAAGAATAATAATAAATAAAGAAAATTCTGACGAAATCAATAGGTGGTCTGTTGATAACAGACCACCTAATAAAGAAAATTCTGACGAAATCAATAGGTGGTCTGTTGATAACAGACCACCTAACTAGAAATTTAATTCGTCACGAAGACGAATAAGGTGGTCTGTCTAAGTCTTATGATAGAATTGAGAATGGGAGAAGTTATATAGACATGTAAACAATGATGATCATGATGACTATGATGATGATCATGATAGTAAAGGTGATGATGATGATGATAATGATAATGTTATATGATGATAAAAACGATAATGTTAATGATGATGATGAGCACAAGCAAGATCCTGACATCTGATTGAAAAAATAAGAAAATATTTTAATAGCAAATAGTCTCAGCTACAACATACTAAAATTTGGGAGAAAACTGTTGAATAACAACCGAGATACTGGTCAAAACACCTTGTCATGCAGATTCATGTTTTGAAAAAAGTGACCTCCCATAGACATAACACGCAAATATGACAAATTATGCATTGTCGCCTTTAATCGAATATTTTACTATGATGACGTCATCCTAACGAAAAATAAGTGTTATATTTCTGGTAGAGAATTAGCTCAGCTACAACATATCGAAATCTGGGAGAAAATCGATTACCGATAAGTGAGATAATCTCAATTAAACAAAGACAAAAATGACGTCATCAAAAAAATACATTTTGTTGAGTTTACATGTCAATATGAAGACTTTGTTACACTTTGTACGAGTCAGGGTGGTATGAAATCATATTTCCAACTCATGCTTTCTCCAACCATGATATAAAAATTGGGGGTCAATGGACTATCTGAAGAGCTATTTCGATTTTTAAAATGGCATGTTTTTGATCAAATTTGCATTATATTGCCCATAGCAGCACACGCGGATTTTGAACTTTGACGCACGCTCACGGCCTTATGAAATATGAAGAGTGACTGAAATTAATAATAATTGTTATTTACGTTAAGAGGAATCCAAATCATGTAAACATTTTGAATTTGACCTTTTCCGCGCGCCGTGAGCGCGCACACCGCGCGCGGGGACACTTACGGACGGAAAATTTTGAAATGCTTCAAATGACCTGATTCGTACTCTCCTTTAATAGTTAAGTGATTTTGAGCATTTTAAAATTTTGACGCGCGCGTACGTGCGCGTCATGACCTTTATGTGACCTTTGATGACTTGACCTGTTGACCCTTGACCTGAAGTATATGTGATATGAATATGAATGACCTTTGCTGATGTTTCATGAAGATATGATGGATAATGTGATTTCACAAAATGGCGCCTGGATGACGTCACGATAACTTGATGACCTTGAAAATGTTCCTGTCACGTCTCATGATAATGACCTATGACTGTGCCAAAATTGAATCAAATTGACTTAACCGAACTTGAGTTATCCTAGGAACAAAAAACGGGAAGAAATAAAAATAAATAATAATAACTAGAAATGTAATTCGTCACGAAGACGAATAAGGTGGTCTGTCTAAGTCTTATTATAGAATTGAGAATGGGAGAAGTTATATAGACATGTAAACAATGATGATCATGATGACCATGATGATGATCATGATAGTAAAGGTGATGATGATGATGATAATGATAATGTTATATGATGATAAAAACGATAATGTTAATGATGATGATGAGCATAAGCATGATCCTGACATCTGATTGAAAAAATAAGGGAATATTTAGATAGCAAATAGTCTCAGCTACAACATACTAAAATTTGGGAGAAAACTGTTGAATAACAACCGAGATACTGGTCAAAACACCTTGTCATGCAGATTCATGTTTTGAAAAAAGTGACCTCCCATAGACATAACACGCAAATATGACAAATTATGCATTGTCGCCTTTAATGGAATATTTAACTATGATGACGTCATCGAAATGAAAAATGAATGGCATATTTTTGATAGAGAATTATCTCAGCTACAACATATTAAATTCTGGGAGAAAATCGATCACTGATAAGTGAGATAATCTCAATTAAACAAAGACAAAAATGACGTCATCAACAAAATACATTTTCTTTAGTTTAGATGCAAATATAAAGATTTTGTTTCACTTTGTACGAGTCAGGGTGGTATGAAATCATATCTCCAACTCATGCTCTTTCCAACCATGATATAAAAATTGGGGGTCGACGGACTATCTGAAGAGCTATTTCGATTTTTAAAATTGCATGTTTTTGATGAAATATGCATTATATTGCCCATAGCAGCACGCGCGGATTTTGAACTTTGACGCACGCTCACGGCCTTATGAAATATGAAGAGTGACTGAAATTAATGTAAATTGTCAATTACGTTAAGAGGAATCTAAATCATGTAAACATTTTGAATTAGACCTTTTCCGCGCGCTGTGAGTGCGCACACCGCGCGCGGGGACACTTACGGACGGAAAATTTTGAAATGCTTAAAATGACCTGATTCGTACTCTCGTTTAATAGTTTAGTGATTTTGAGCAATTTTAAATTTTGACGCGCACATACGCGCGCGTTATGACCTTTATGTGACCTTTAATGACATGACCTGTTGACCCTTGACCTGAAGTATATGTGATATGAATATGAATGAACTTTGAGTACGTATCATGAAGATATGATGGATAACATGATTTCACAAAATGGCGCATGGATGACGTCACGATAACCTAATGACCTTGGAAATGTTCATGTCATGTCTCATGACAATGAATTATAATTGTGCGAAAATTTATTGAAATTAACTAAACCAAACTTGAGTTATCCGGGGCACAAAAAACGGGAAGAAATAAAAATAAATAATAACTAGAAATTTAATTCGTCACGAAGACGAATAAGGTGGTCTGTCTTCATGTCTGATGGTAGATTATACTATTTACTATATTGAGAAAGGTAGAAGTTATATAGACATGTAAACAATGATGATGATGATGATGATGATCTTGATAGTAATGGTGATGACGATAATGACGATGATAATGATAATGTTAATGATATTGATGATCATGAGCATGATCCTGACATCTTATCGAAAAAATAAGGGGTGATTTAGATAACATATAGTCTCAGCTACAACATACTAAAATTTGGGAGAAAACTGTTGAATAACAACCGAGATACTAGTCAAAACATATTGTCATGCAGATTCATGAAAAAAGTGACCTCCTATAGACATAACACGCAAATATGACAAATTATGCAATGTCGCCTTTAATCGAATATTTCAATACGATGACGTCATCTAAAAGAAAAATAAATGCCTGTTTTTGGTGGAAAATTAGCTCAGCTACAACATATCAAAATTTGGAAGAAAATTGATCAACATTAAGCGAGATACAATCAATTTTCCAACAATATGCTGACGAATTTTCGATACACAGCAATCAGTTGCCTAGGGTGTGATTGTTACGTCACAATGGTGTTCGGGCATAGTGCGCATTTTGTTATACACGTAATATACATTGTCATTGTCACCAGCAGCTGGTGCGCGGTGAAATGTACAACTGGGTCAATTATTGCTCACTAGTTTCACACGCATTTTGCCGTTGACTTTTCAGATCGAGCCATAATATTTTTTTCTATACAGTTAATAATGTATTTCGTATAGGCATGTTTTTGTCCATATATGCTATGTATTACAAGAGCTCGCACGCACAGACGTTTACCTTAAACTGACGCTCATTTCGTTATTAATGGTCATAAAGAGATAAACATGGTATCAAATTGTTCGGAATAAAATGGGCAATACTATGATAGACAAAAAAGGCGATTCTAGGTTGCGTAAGACCATTACGAACACAAACGCGCGCACAAATTTATGCGCGCGCAAAGGTGTGCCCACGCAAAAATCTCGAAATGCTTGAAATTGCCTAAAACGTACTCTAATTTGATCAAAAAGTGATTATGAGCATTTTTTATTTTTGCGCGCACCGACGCGCGGACGGACGCGTACGCGCGCGTTTATTGACCTTAAGTTGACCGGATGTATATTGACCATAATTGTTATAAATATGAATGAGAAATGATTTACGGTTATGAAGATATGATCATGAGTTGATTCTCAGAGCACTTCACAAAATGGCGCCTGGATGACGTCACGATATTTTGATGAACTTGAAAATGTTCCTGTCACGTCTTAAGATGATGACCTATGACTGTGTCAAATTTAATTGAATTTGCACGGTTCAATTTTGAGTAATCGTGGGAACAAAAAAGTGGTCACAGATTTATTTTAATTGAATTGTGTTTTTGTACAAATTCAATTAAAATACTAGAAATTTAATTCGTCACGAAGACGAATAAGGTGGTCTGTCTATGTCTTATAATAGAATTGAGAATGGGAGAAGTTATATAGACATGTAAACAATGATGATCATGATGACCATGATGATGATCATGATAGTAAAGGTGATGATGATGATGATAATGATAATGTTATATGATGATAAAAACGATAATGTTAATGATGATGATGACCATGAGCATGATCCTGACATCAGATTGAAAAAAATGAGGAAATATTTAAATAGCAAATAGTCTCAGCTACAACATACAAAAATTTGGGAGAAAACTGTTGAATAACAACCGAGATACTGGTCAAAACACATTGTCATGCAGATTCATGTTTTGAAAAAAGTGACCTCCCATAGACATAACACGCAAATATAACAAATTATGCATTGTCGCCTTTAATCGAATAATTTACTATGATGACGTCATCTAATGGCAAATTAAATGAAATATTTCTGATAGAAAATTATCTCAGCTACAACATATTAAAATCTGGGAGAAAATTGATCACCGATAAGTGAGATAATCTCAATTAAACAAAGACAAAAATGACGTCATAAACAAAATACATTTGTTTGAGTTTAGATGCCAATATGATGACTTTATTTCACTTTGTACGAGTCAGGGTGGTATGAAATCATATCTACAACTCATGCTTTCTCCAACCATGATATAAAAATTGGGGGTCGATGGACTATCTGAAGAGCTATTTCGATTTTTAAAATGGCATGTTTTTGATCAAATTTGCATTATATCGCCCATAGCAGTACGCGCGGATTTTGAACTTTGACGCACGCTCACGGCCTTATTAAATATGAAGAGTGACTGAAATTAATGTAAATTGTCAATTACGTTAAGAGGAATCCAAATCATGTAAACATTTTGAATTTGACCTTTTCCGCGCTCTGTGAGCGCGCACACCGCGCGCGGGGACACTTACGGACGGAAAATTTTGAAATGCTTAAAATGACCTGATTCGTACTCTCGTTTAATAGTTTAGTGATTTTGAGCAATTATAAATTTTGACGCGCACATACGCGCGCGTCATGACCTTTATGTGACCTTTGATGACATGAGCTGTTGACCCTTGACCTGAAGTATATGTGATATGAATATGAATGACCTTTGAGTACGCATCATGAAGATATGATGGATAATGTGATAACACAAAATGGCGCCTGGATGACGTCACGATAACCTAATGACCTTGAAAATGTTCCTGTCACGTCTCATTACAATGACCTATAATTGTGCCGAAATTTAATGAAATTAACTAAACCAAACTTGAGTTATCCGGGCCACAAAAAACGGGGAGAAATAAAAATAAAGAATAATAATAATAATAATAATAATAAAGAAAATTCTGACGAAATCAATAGGTGGTCTGTTGATAACAGACCACCTAATAATAATAATAAATAAATAAATAAAGAAAATTCTGACGAAATCAATAGGTGGTCTGTTGATAACAGACCACCTAATAATAATAATAACTAGAAATTTAATTCGTCATGGTGACGAATTAGGTGGTCTGTTTTCAATTTTATGATCATTGAAAAGTCAAAAAAGAAAAAAAAATGAAGAAAAAAAATTGTTGGAAACGCCCGGACTCGAACCAGGGACCTCGAGGTCGGAAGTCAAGTGCGTTACCGATATACCAAAACATTTCCCATAGAGAATACACGTAAACGGAAAATGGAATTCTCAAATCCCTCTTTGCAAGTGAGATATGAGCATGATCCCGGCATCTGATCGAAAAACAAAGGGCACATTTGTGATAGCTTATTGTCTCAGCTACAACATACTCAAAGCTCAGCGTAAACAAAGATAAAACGACGGAGATATTGCTCCCGAAAGACGAGAATGTAGAATCCAGTTTTGAGAAAAAGTCATGTCCCTTAGAGAATACACGCAAAATGTGAACAATTGACATGCCTCCTTTAATCGCAAAAATACGCCATGATGCTTTTGTCAAAATGAAATATCGTGATGACTACATTTGTAGAAAATATTCTCAGGTAGAACATATCAAAATTTGAAAGAAAATTGATCATTATTTACAGAGATACAATCAATTTTCCAAAAATCTGCTGACGTCATAATATGAAAATTGAAATTTTGAGTTCGGAGGCCATTATGATGACGTCATGAGTTAATTGAAGGTCAAATGAGACATGAAATCATATCTACAACTCATGCTTTTTCCAACCATGATATAAAAGTTGGGGGTCAATTGACTATCTGAAGAGCTATTTCGATTTTTAAAATGGGATGTTTTTTATCAAATTTGCATTATATTGCCCATAGCAGCACGCGCAGATTTTGAACTTTGACGCGCGCTCACGGCCTTATGAAAGGTCAAGAGTGACTGAAATTAATGTAAATTGTCATTTACGGTAAGAGGAATCTAAATCATGTAAACAATTTGAATTTGACCTTTTCCGCGCGTTATGAGCGCGCGCAACGCGCGCGGTGACACTTACGGACGGAAAATTTTGAAATGCTTAAAATGACCTGATTCGTACTCTCCTGTAAAAGTTAAGTGATTTTGAGCATTTTTAAATTTTGACGCGCGCGTACGTGCGCGTCATGACCTTTATGTGACCTTTGATGACATGACTTGTTGACCCTTGACCTGAAGTATATGTGATATGAATATGAATGACCTTTGCTTATGCATCATGAAGATATGATGGATAACGTGATTTCACAAAATGGCGCCTGGATGACGTCACGATGACCTGATGACCTTGAAAAGGTTACTGTCACGTCTCATGACAATGACCTATGACTGTGTCAAAATTGAAAGAAATTAACACAACCGATCTTGAGTTAGCCGATGAACAAAAAACGGGGAGAAATAAAAATAAAGAATAAATAATAAAGAAAATTCTGACGAAAACAATAGGTGGTCTGTTGATAACAGACCACCTAATAAATAAAGAAAATTCTGACGAAATCAATAGGTGGTCTGTTGATAACAGACCACCTAATAATAATAATAAAGAAAGAAAATTCTGACGAAAACAATAGGTGATCTGTCGTTGACAGACCACCTAACTAGACTTTAATTCGTCACTTTGACGAATTAGGTGATACGTATGCTCATGTGTAACATAATAAAGAACGCATTTTTACGATTTCATATTTCGTTTACTACTCCCATTATGGTCTATCCATGAGTCAAGTTTCAACTGTAGGGCAGAGGGAGACAGACCAAGAGAATAAGAGGGACGCAAGGCAAGAGAGAGAGAGAGAGAGAGGGAGAGGGTGAAAGAGAAGAGAGATAGATAGATGCAGAGACAGACCAAAAAAGGAGAGGGGCAGAACATGAGAGGAGAAGTAAAAGAGCAAGAGAGAGGACAGAGAGAGATGCAATTGAGAACAATGCCTTCCAGATGACCATGATTGAAAGTGGTATAGCGCCCCCTTCAGGTATCCGATTGAGGATTGTTTTATATGATAATTGACATGTCACCTATGATTGAATTTTTGACTATGATAACGTCATGATAATGTTAGATAGTCTACATAAATCTCGTGGAAACTTGTCTCAGCTACAACATACTCAAAAATCAACAAAATCCAAGCAGAAATATCGGCGATATTGCTCAAAACACAGGAATGTAGACTCCAGATTTGAGAAAAAGTCATCTCCCATAGGGATTAAAAGCAAAAAGTAATGGATTAAGAGAAAATAGGGTAATAATAAAGAAAATAGGGTTATTTATTACATTATTTGCGATTCTATGTGTTTTAATACTCAAAGGAGATGGTACAGTGAAAGGTCAAAAAATAAAATGAAGACAAATATTGTTGGAGACACTCGGACTCGAACCATGGATCTCGAGGATGGAAGTCAAGTGCGTTACCGATATACCAAAACATTTCCCATAGCGATTACACGTAAACGGGAAATGGAATTCTCAAATCCTACTTTGCAAGTGAAATATGAGCATAATCCCGGCATCTGATCGAAAAATGAAAGGCACACGTGTGATAGATTATTGTCTCAGCTACAACATATTCGAAGCTCAGCAAAAACTAAGCTAAGACAACGGAGATTTTGCTCGTGAAAGACAGGAAAGTAGAATCCAGTTTTGAGAAAAAGTCATGTCCCATAGAGAATACACGCAAAATGTGAAAAATTGACATGCCTCCTTTAATTGCAAAAATACGCCATGATGCCTTTGTCAAAATGAAAAATTGTGGACACTATATTTGTAGAAAATTGTTTCAGCTAGAACATTTCGAAATTTGAAAGAAAATTAATCAATATTTACAGAGATACAATCAATTTTTCAAAAATATGCAAACGTCATAATATGCAAATTTAAATTTTGAGTTCGGAGGCCATTATGATGACATCACGAGTTAATTGATGGTAAAATGAGACATGAAATCATATTTCCTTTTCAAAATCTATCCACATATGAAAAAATATTGGGAGTTTCTATCTATTCTGAAGAGTTACAATGAATTTTGTATAGGCATGTTTTTGCCCATGTATTGTGGATAAAGATAACGCAGATCCGCGCGTGCTGCCAACTTTGACGGACGCTCATTGCGTTATTTAAAGGTGAACAAGTTATCAAAATGCTTGGAAAATTGTGCCAAATATGATGATAGAGAAAATTCGGCGATTCTATGTTGCAAAATGCCAGTACGCGCGGAAACGCGCACGTATGTGCGTGTGCGCGATTTTTTTGCGAAATGCTTATAATGGCCTGAAACGTATGCAAAAAAAATTTAAAACGATTTTGAGCATTTTAAATTTTTGCGCGCGCATTAACGCGCGCACGAACGCGTACGCGCGCGTTTGCGCACGTTTATTTACCTAAAATTGACCGGACGGATATTAATCTTAATCATGATAAATATGAATGAAAAATTACTTTCCGTTATGAAGATATGATCATAAGTTGATTTTCACAAAATGGCGCCTGGATGACGTCACGATAATTTTGAGTCTTTGAAAAGTCACACAGTTCTAAGTTAGACTAAGATCTATCATCATTGAAAGATTCATAACAATGGCTTTATTCAGTCTTGAGATATCCTGCGAACAAATTCGAGGAAGAATAATAATAAATAAATAAATAAAAATCTTGACGAAATCAATAGGTGATACGTTGACTTCGTTACGTATCACCTAACTAGACTTTAATTCGTCACTTTGACGAATTAGGTGATACGTATGCTAATGGTTTACATAATAAAGAATGCATTACACGATATCATATTATTTCATGAAATGCTTCATCCATTAAGATCTATCCATATGTCAAGTTTAAATTGTGTCCCCTTGATCATTATGGATCTAGGGAAGATAGATTGAAAAAATATGACCATTGACCCTGCGCAGTAACCAGTTACACCTTTGACTCTAATTTACATCATGAAGATAACATTTTGACGATTTTATCTTATTCAAAGAAATGAAAATGTAATTGATAAATGATTATCATCATTATGATTATGATGATCATGATGATCATGATGAAGATCATGAGCGGGATCCTGACATCTTATTGACAAAATGAGGGGTGATTTAGATAGCACATAGTCTTAGCTACAGCATACTAAAAAATCAACAAAATCCAAGCAGAAATAACGGCGATATTGCTCGCAAAAGACAGGAATGTAGAATCCAGATTTGAGAAAAAATTATCTCCCACAGGGATTACACGCAAAAAGTAATGGATTAAGTGAAAATAGGGAAACAATAAAGTAAATAGGGTTGTTTATTACATTATTTGCGATTCTACGTGTTCGAATAATTAAAGGAGATGGTACAGTGAAAGGTCAACAAGAAAAAAAAAGTTCAGAATTTTTTTTGGGAGACACCCGGACTCGAACCCGGGATCTCAAGGTCGGAAGTCAAGTGCGTTACCGATATACCAAAACATTTCCCATAGCGATTACACGTAAACGAAAATGGAATTCTAAAATCCCACTTTGCAAGTAAAATATGAGCATGATCCCGGCATATGATCGAAAAATGAAGTACACATTGGAGATAGCTCATTGTCTCAGCTACAACATACTCGAAGCTCACCAAAAAAAAAGTCAAAACAACGGAGATGTTGCTCGCGAAAGACGGAAATGTAGAATGCAGTTTTGAGAAATAGTCATGTCCCATAGACAATACACGCAAAATGTGAAAAATTGACATGCCTCCTTTAATTGCAAAAATACGCCATGATACCTTTGTCAAACAGGAAAATTGTATACACTATATTTGTAGGAAATTATCTCAGCTACAACATATCAAAATTTTGAAGAAAAACAATCGATATTTTCAGAGATACAATCAATTTTCCAAAAATATGCAAACGTCATAATATGCAAATTTAAATTTTGAGTTCGGAGGCCATTATGATGACATCATGAGTTAATTGAGGATCAAATGAGACATGAAATCATATCTCCAACTCATGATCTATCAACATATGAAAACATATTGGGAGTTCATATCTATTCTGAAGAGTTACAATGAATTTTGTATAGGTATGTTTTTGCCCATATATTGTGGATAATGATAACGCAGATCCGCGCGCGCTGTCAACTTTGACGGACGCTCATTGCGTTATTAAAAGGTGAACAAATTATCAAAATGCTTGGAAAAATGTGCCAAATACGCTGAAATAGAAAATTTGGCAATTCTATGTTACAAAATGCTAGTGCGCACAAAAAACGCGCGCGCATGCGCGTGTGCATGATTTTTTGTCAAATGCTCCATATGGCCTGAAACGTATGCAAAAAAAATTTGAGATGATTTAGAGCATTTTTAATTTTTGCGCGCGCGTAAACGCGCGGACGAACGCGCCCGCGCGCATTTGCGCACGTTTATTGACCTGAAATTGACCGGACGAATATTGATCTTATTCATGATAAATATGAATGAAAACTTACTTTCCGTTATGAAGATATGATCATAAGTTGATTTTCACAAAATGGCGCCTAGATGACGTCATAATGACTTTGAGTCTTTGAAAAGTCACGCAGTTCTAAGTTAGACTAAGATCTATCATCATCGCAAGTTTCATGATAATGGCTTTATTCAGTCTTGAGATATCCTGCGAACAAATTCGAGGAAGAATAATAATAAATAAATAAATAAATAATAAAAATCTTGACGAAATCAAAAGGTGATACGTCTACGTACGTATCACCTAACTAGACTTTAATTCGTCACTTTGACGAATTAGGTGATACGTATGCTATTTTTGTATCATGAAAGTGTGCCGATGATGATCTAATGATAATATTTATAAATACGATAATGATGATATTGATGATGATTTTTTTGGTTTTAAATTACGATGGCCATGATTAAAAGTGGTATAGCGCCCCCTTCAGGTATTCGATAGAGAATTGTAGAATCAGGATTTCAGAAAGAGTCACCCCCATATACGCCTAACACGCAAACTAAGAAAATATTGACATGTCGCCTTTAATTTAAATTTTCGCTATGATGTGGTCATCAAAATGATAAATAATGTACGTTAATCTTGTAGATAATTTTCTTGGCTACAACATATCAAAATTTAGAAGAAAATTGATCAATATTTGTAGAGAAAAAAAATCATTTCTCGTAAATAGGCTGACGTCATAATATGCAAATTCGTATTTTGACTCCCAAGGCCATTTTAATGACGTCAAGATGTACTTAATGTCCAAATGAGATATGAAATCACATCTCCGACTCATACTCGTTCTTAATTTGAAAAAAGTTGGCGGTAAACAAACGTTCCAAAGGGCTATAATGGACTTGTTATAGGCACGTTTTTGCCCATATATGCTATGTATTGCAAAAATCGCGCGTACGGACGGTTATCTTGAACGGACGCTCATTCCGGTATTAATAGTGATGAAGAGATAAACATGGTATCAAATTGTTCGGACAAATATGAGGAATATTCTGTCAAATGTTTTTGCTGAGGAATTATTTTCCGTTCGGCCATGACGAACGAAAACGTGCAAAAATGCGTGTTTTGCGCGAATTTTTATGAAATGCTTAAAATGGCCTAAAACGTATGCAAAAAAAATTTAGGACGATTTTGAGCAATTTGAAATTTTACGCGCGCGTAAACTCGCGCACCTACGCGTACGCGCATTTTTGCGCGCATTTATTGACCTGAAATTGACCGGACGGATATTGATCTTAATCATGATAAATATGAATGAGTAATTACTTTTCGTTATGACGATATGATCATAAGTTGATTTTCACAAAATGGCGCCTGGATGACGTCACGATAACTTTGACTCTCTAAAAAGTCACGCAGTTCTAAGTTAGACTAAGATCTATCATCATGGCAAGTTTCATGATAATGGCTTTATTCAGTCTTGAGATATCCTGCGAACAAATTCGAGGAAGAATAATAATAAATAAATAAATAAATAATAATAATAAAAATCTTGACGAAATCAAAAGGTGATACGTCTACGTACGTATCACCTAACTAGACTTTAATTCGTCACTTTGACGAATTAGGTGATACGTATGCTCATGTGTAACATAATGAAGAACGCATTTTCACGATTTATCTTTCGTTTACTACTCCATTATGGTCTATTCATGAGTCAAGTTTCAACTGTAGGGCAGAGGGAGACAGACCAAGTTAATAAGAGGGAGGCAAGGCAAGGCAAGATAGAGAGAGAGAGAGAGAGAGGGAGAGGGTGAAAGAGAAGAGAGATAGATAGATGCAGAGACAGACCAAAAAAGGAGAGGGGCAGAACATGAGCGGAGGAGGGAAAAGAGCAAAAGAGAGAGAGAGGAGAGAGAGAGAGATAGATGCAATTGAGAACAATGCCTTCCAGATGACCATGAATAAAAGTGGTATAGCGCCCCCTTCAGGTATTCGATTGAGGATTGTTATATATAATAATTGACATGTCACCTATGTTTGAATTTTTGACTATGATAACGTCATGATAATTCTTAGATAGTCTTCATAATTATTGTGGAAACTTGTCTCAGCTACAACATACTCAAAAATCAACAAAATCCAAGCAGAAATAACGGCGATATTGCTCGCAAAAGACAGGAATGTAGACTCCAGATTTGAGAAAAAAGTCACCTCCCATAGGGATTACATGCAAAAAGTAATGGATTAAGTGAAAATAGGGAAATAATAACGTAAAAAGGGTTGTTTATGACATTATTTGCGATTCTACGTGTTTAAATAATCAAAGGAGATGGTACAGTGAAGGTCAAAAGGAAAAAAAAAGTGAAGAAAAAAATTGTTGGAGACACCCGGACTCGAACCAGGGATCTCGAGGTTGGAAGTCAAGTGCGTTACCGATATACCAAAACATCTCCCATAGCGATTACACGTAAACGGGAAATGGAATTCTGAAATCCTACTTTGCCAGTGAAATATAAGCATGATCCCGGCATCTTATCGAAAAATAAAGGGCACACTTGTGATAGCTCATTGTCTCAACTACAACATATCCGAAGCTCAGCGAAAACGAAGGTAAAACAACGGAGATTTTGCTCGCGAAACACAGGAGTGTAGAATCCAGTTTTGAGAAAAAGTCATGTCCCATAGAGAATACACGCAAAATGTGAAAAATTGACATGCCTCCTTTAATCGCAAAAATACACCATGATACTTTTGTCAAAAATAAAAATTGTGAATACTGCATTTGTAGAAAATTGTCTCACCTAAAACATTTTAAAATTTGAAAGAAAATTGATCGATATCGACAGAGATACAATTAATTTTCCAAAAATATGCTGACGTCATAATATGCAAATTGAAATTTTGAGTTTGGAGGCCATTATGATGATGTCATGACTTACTTGAGGATCAAATGAGACATGAAATCATATCTCCGACTCATAATCTATCGAAATATGAAAAAATATTGGGATTTTCTATCTATTCTAAAGAGTTACAATTAATTTTTTATAGGCATGTTTTTGCCCATGTATTGTGGATAAAGATAACGCAAATCCGCGCGTGCTGTGAACTTTGACGGACGCTCATTGTGTTAATAAAAGGTGAACAAATTATCAAAATGCTTGGAAACTGTACCAAATGTGATGACAGAAAAAAATCGGCGATTCTATGTTGCAAAATGCCAGTACGCGCGAAAACGCGCGCGCATGTGCGTGCGCGTAATTTTTTTATCAAATGCTCCATATGGCCTGAAACGTATGTAAAAAAAATTTGGGATGATTTGGAGCATTTTAAAAAAATTCGCGCGCGTAAACGCGCGGACAAAAGCGTACGCGCATTTTTGCGCGCATTTTTTGACCTGAAATTGATTGGACAGATATTGACCTTGATCATGATAAATATGAATGAGAAATGGATTTTCGTTTTGAAGATATGATCATAAGTTGATTTTCACAAAATGGCGGCTGGATGACGTCACGATAATTTTGAGTCTTTGAAAAGTCACGCAGTTCTAAGTTAGATTAAGATCTATCATCATTGCAAGTTTCATGACAATGGCTTTATTCAATCTTGAGATATCCTGCGAACAAATTCGAGGAAGAATAATAAATAATAATAATAATAATAACTAGACTTTAATTCGTCAATTTGACGAATTAGGTGATACGTGCTATTTTGTTATCATGAAAGTGTGCCGATGATGATCTCATGATAATGATCATAAATACGATAAAGACCATGATTAAGAGTGGTAAAGCGCCCCCTTCAGGTATTCGATAGAGATTTGTAGAATCAGGATTTCAGAAAAAGTCGCCTAACACGCAAACTAAGAAAATTCTGACATGTCATCCAAATGATAAATGATGTACGTCTATATTGTAAATAATTTATTAGCTACACCATATCAAAATTTGGGAGAACATAGAATACAAATTATCTTAAACGGACGCTCATTCCGTTATTAATAATGATAAAGAGATAAACATGGTATCAAATTGTTCGGAAAAATATGAGGAATATCCTGTCAAAATTTTTTGCTGAGGAATTATTTTTCGTTCGGCCGTGACGAACGAAAACGCGCAAAAATGCGTGTTTTGCGCAATTTTTTATGAATGATTATAATGGCCTAAAACGTATGCAAAAATTTTTTTAGACGATTTTGAGCAATTTTAAATTTTACGCGCGCATTAACGCGCGCACCTACGCGTACGCGCATTTTTGCGCGCATTTATTGATCTGAAATTGACCCGACAAATATTGACCTTGATCATGACAAATATAAATGAGAAATGGCTTTCTGTTATGAAGATATGATCATAAGTTGATTTTCACAAAATGGCGTCTGGATGACGTCACGATAACTTTGAGTCTTTGAAAAGTCACGCAGTTCTAAGTTAGACTAATATCTATCATCAGTACAAGTTTCATGATAATAGCTTTATTCATTCTTGAGATATCTTGCGAACAAATTCGAGGAAGAATAATAAGAAAAATAAATAATAACTAGAAATTTAATTCGTCATGGTGACGAATTAGGTGGTCTGTTTTCAATTTTATGATCATTGAAAAGTCAAAAAAGAAAACAAAATGAAGGAAAAAAATTGTTGGAGACGCCCGGACTCGAACCAGGGACCTCGAGGTCGGAAGTCAAGTGCGTTACCGATATACCAAAACATTTCCCATAGAGAATACACGTAAACGGAAAATGGAATTCTCAAATCCCTCTTTGCAAGTGAGATATGAGCATGATCCCTGCATCTGATCGAAAAATAAAGGGCACACTTGTGATAGCTTATTGTCTCAGCTACAACATACTCAAAGCTCAGCGTAAACAAAGATAAAACGACGGAGATATTGCTCCCGAAAGACGAGAATGTAGAATCCAGTTTTAAGAAAAAGTCATGTCCCATAGAGAATACATGAAAATGTGAAAAATTGACATGCCTCCTTTAATCGCAAAAAAAAAGCCATGATGTTTTCATCAAAATGAAAATTCGTAGATACTGCAATGATCTGTAGAGAATTGGCTCAGCTAAAACATATTAAAAATTTGGATGAAAATCGATCAATATTTACAGAGATACAATCAATTTTCCAAAAATATGATGACGTCATAATATGCAAATTGAAATTTTGAGTTCGGAGGCCATTATGATGACGTCATGAGTTAATTGAGGGTCAAATGAGACATGAAATCATATTTCCGACTCATACTTTATCAAGATATGAAAAAAAATTGGGGTCATCTTGCATCCTAAAGAGCTACAATGGATTTTGTATAGGCATGTTTTTGCCCATATATGCTATGTATTACAAGAGCTCGCACGCACGGACATTTTCCTTGAACGGAGGCCATCATAAAAACGTCATGAGTTAATTGAGTGTTCGAACGGAACTTACCTTGAACGGACGCTCATTTCGTTAATAATGGTCATAAAGAGATAAACATGGTATCAAATTGTTCGGAATAAAATGGGCAATACTATGATAGACAAAAAAAGGAGATTCTAGGTTGCGTACGACCATTACGAACACAAACGTGCGCGTAAACGGAAAATGGAATTCTCAAATCCCACTTTGTAAGTGAAATATGAGCATGATCCCGGCATCTGATCAAAAAATAAAGGGCACACTAGTGATAGCTTATTATCTCAGCTACAACATACTCAAAGCTCAGCGTAAACAAAGATAAAATGACGGAGATATTGCTCGCTAAAGACGAGAATGTAGAATCCAGTTTTGAGAAAAAGTCACGTCCCTTAGAGAATACACGCAAAATGTGAAAAATTGACATGCCTCCTTTAATCGCAAAAATACGCCATGATGCCATTGTCAAAATGAAATATTGTGTAAATTGTATTTGTAGAAAATATCCTCAGGTAAAACATATCAAAATTTGAAAGAAATTTGATCAATATTTACAGAGATACAATCAATTTTCCAAAAATCTGCGGACGTCATAATATGCAAATTGAAATATTGAGTCCGGAGGCCATTATGATGACGTCATGAGTTAATTGAGGGTCAAATGAGACATGAAATCATATCTCCGACTCATAATCTATATAAATATGAAAGAAAATTGGGGCCACCTTGCATCCTCAAGAGCTACAATGGATTTTGTATAGGCATGTTTTTGCACATGTATGTTATGTATTACAAAAGCTCGCACGCACGGATGCGTATCTTAACGGACGCTCATTCCGTTATTTATGGTCAGAAAAAGGTGAACAAGGTATCAAAATGCTTGAAAAAATGTGCCAAATATGATGACAGAGAAAATTTGGCGATTCTACATTGCGAAATGCAAGTACGCGCGAAAACGCGCACGTATGCGCATGTGCGCGTTTTTTTGCAAAATGCTTAAAATGGCCTGAAACGTATGCAAAATTAATTTTCAACGAATCAGAGCATTATACAATTTTGATGCGCGCGTACGTGCGCGTCGAAGTGCGCGCGCGGAATTTGTTGACATTTTTAGTTGACCTTTGACCTGCAGTTGATGTATACTAAATATGGTTTATTTTTGATGACTCGTTATCGAGATATGTATTACAAGAGCTTGCACGTACGGACATTTACCTTGAACGGAGGCCATCATAAATACGTCACGAGTTAATTGAGTGTTCGAACGGAATTTACCTTGAACGTACGCTCATTTCGTTATTAATGGTCATAAAGAGATAAACATGGTATCAAATTGTTCGGAATAAAATGGGCAATACTATGGTAAACAAAAAAAAGGAGATTTTAGGTTGCGTACGACCATTACGAACACAAACGTGCGCGTAAACGGAAAATGGAATTCTAAAATCCCACTTTGTAAGTGAAATATGAGCATGATCCCGGCATCTGATCAAAAAATATAGGGCACACTTGTGATAGCTTATTGTCTCAGCTACAACATACTCGATGCTCAACGAAAACAAAGCTGAGACGACGGAGATATTGCTCGTGAAAGACGGGAATGTAGAATCCAGTTTTCAGAAAAAGTCATGTCCCATAGAGAATACACGCAAAATGTAAAAAATTGACATGCCTCCTTTAATCGCCAAAATACGCCATGATCCTTTCGTCAAAATGAAAATTCGTTGTGACTGCATCTGTAGAGAATTGTCTCAGCTAAAACATATCAAAATGTGGATGAAAATTGATTAATATTTACAGAGATACAATCAATTTTCCAAAAATATGATGACGTCATAATATGCAAATTGAAATTTTGAGTTCGGAGGCCATTATGATGACGTCATGAGTCACTTGAGGGTCAAATGAGACATGAAATCATATCTCCAATTCATATTCTATCAAAATATGAAAACAAAATTGGGTTCATCTTGCATCCTAAAGCGCTACAATGGATTTTGTATAGGCATGTTTTTGCCCATGTATGCTATGTATTACAAGAGCTCGCACGCACGGACATTATCTTAAACGGACGCTCATTCCGTTATTAATGGGCAGAAAAAGGTGAACAAGGTATCAAAATGCTTGGAAAAATGTGCCAAATATGATGAAAGAGAAAATTTGGCGATTTTATGTTGGCAAATACCAGTACGCGCGAAAACGCGCGCGCACGTGGGTGCGAGCTTTTTTTTGCAAAACGCTTAAAATGGCCTGAAACGTATGCAAAATTAATTTTAAACGATTTGGAGCATTTTTATTTTTTGCGCGCGCGCTGACGCGCGGACGTACGCATGCGCGCGCGTTTTTTGACCTGAAATTGACCGGACAGATATTGACCTTAATCATGATAAATATGAATGAGAAATGCCTTTCCGTTATGAAGATATGATCCTGAGTAAAAAGTACCAAAAAAACACAAAATGGCGCCTGGATGACGTCATGAAGACTTGATGACCTTCAAAAGGTTACTGTCAGGTCTTATGACAATGACCTATGACTGTGCCAAAATTGAAGGAAATTGATTGAACCGATCTTGAGTTATCCTGTGAACAAAAAAGTGTGAAGAAATAAATAAAAATAAAGAATAAATAAAGAAAGAAAATTCTGACGAAAACAATAGGTAGTCTGTCGTTGACAGACCACCTAATAAAGAAAAATCTTGACGAAATCAAAAGGTGATACGTAGACTTCGTTACGTATCACCTAATAAAAATCTTGACGAAATCAATAGGTGATACGTAGACTTCGTTACGTATCACCTAACTAGACTTTAATTCGTCACTTTGACGAATTAGATGATACGTATGCTATTTTTGTATCATGAAAGTGTGCCGATGATGATCTAATGATAATATTTATAAATACGATAATGATGATATTGATGATGATTTTTTGGTTTTAAATGACGATGGCCATGATTAAAAGTGGTATAGCGCCCCCTTCAGGTATTCGATAGAGAATTGTAGAATCAAGATTTCAGAAAAAATCACCCCCATATACGCCTAACACGCAAACTAAGAAAATATTGACCTGTCGCCTTTAATTTAAATTTTCGCTATGATGTGGTCATCAAAATGATAAATAATGTACGTTAATCTTGTAGATAATTTTCTTGGCTACAACATATCAAAATTTAGAAGAAAATTGATCAATATTTGTAGAGAAACAATCATTTCTCGTAAATAGGCTGACGTCATAATATGCAAATTCGTATTTTGACTCCCAAGGCCATTTTAATGACGTCAAGATGTACTTAATGTCCAAATGAGATATGAAATCACATCTCCGACTCATACTCGTTCTTAATTTGAAAAAAGTTGGCGGTAAACAAACGTTTCAAAGGGCTATAATGGACTTGTTATAGGCACGTTTTTGCCCATATATGCTATGTATTGCAAAAATCGCGCGTACGGACGGTTATCTTGAACGGACGCTCATTCCGGTATTAATAGTGATGAAGAGATAAACATGGTATCAAATTGTTCGGACAAATATGAGGAATATTCTGTCAAATGTTTTTGCTAAGGAATTATTTTCCGTTCGGCCATGACGAACGAAAACGTGCAAAAATGTGGGTTTTGCGCGAATTTTTATGAAATGCTTAAAATGGCCTAAAACGTATGCAAAAAAAATTTAGGACGATTTTGAGCAATTTAAAATTTTACGCGCGCGTAAACTCGCGCACCTACACGTACGCGCATTTTTGCGCGCATTTATTGACCTGAAATTGACCGGACGGATATTGATCTTAATCATGATAAATATGAATGAGAAATTACTTTTCGTTATGACGATATGATCATAAGTTGATTTTCACAAAATGGCGCCTGGATGACGTCACGATAATTTTGACTCTCTAAAAAGTCACGCAGTTCTAAGTTAGACTAAGATCTATCATCATGGCAAGTTTCATGATAATGGCTTTATTCAGTCTTGAGATATCCTGCGAACAAATTCGAGGAAGAATAATAATAAATAAATAAATAATAATAAAAATCTTGACGAAATCAAAAGGTGATACGTCTACGTACGTATCACCTAAAAACAGAACGGCGAAAGTTACAATCAATTAGCTAAACAATAGGAGAGTAATAAATGTTTGAAATATGAGATCAGTGTAGCTATGCGATTCTCAAATTGGCAATGTTGTCTGTGGATTATTACTTCTGTTAGTCGTGTATACAAATATAATTAATTTCTTTTTTGTTCTAATTGTCGTCTCCCTTGGGTCACTGTTCAAGATATAGGCCTCTTATAGATCGTATATTATGATGGGTCCACTTAAAGGAAAAAGACCATCCCAAGTCATACATTTTGAGAGATTAATCTATATTTCAGTAATTATGTGTTTTGGAATAATGAGAAAATTGTCTGGCACTGCATTACAGAGACATTACAGATTCAGAAAATTTAAAGTTCAGACACGTATACTGATTACAACTTTCCAAAAGTCAAATCTTTGTTTGTTTTTGTCCAATTTTATTCCAATTTTCACTTGTCTGCTTCCCTGATTTTTCTAAAGTTCTCTGAAAGTTCTTTACTATGAAGGTTGGATTTCTATTTACGGACAGTACAATAAGAACGCCCTCTTGCGCTCAAAATTAATTTAATGACGACACTAAATATGTCAGATTGACATGAAAATTATAAACCTTGTGACCCCTACCGTGAGATCAAATTTGCTTTCTCTTTGTAAATTGCCTAAATGTGGAATTTTATCGCTCGTCTGAAGTAATACCCAGTGTAATCCATTCTGGCACTATTATCTATTGATGGAAGAGAAGGAGAAAATCGAAAGAAATGAAGTCAATTGTCTGGTTTGTGGTATGAACTTTAACCTAGGAGAGCTTTTGTGGGCGAATTGAAAAGCATGTAAAGAAAAATATTTTCATCGTTATGCATGAACACTAGAAAGACATCAGTGACGTATCGAGGGGCCGGGGTTCTATCACGTGATATATTTATCACAGCATTCCATAGCACGCTTTACTGAGCACCATTGTATTGAACATGGCATGAACAAATCCATTTGAGCGAGATTTTGGAGAAAAAAAGCCCTGCAAATGTTAAAATTACATGCAAGTAATACCTTAATAAAATGAAAACTATTAAACCCAACGAGTGATAGTTCTCATACGCTACTCTAAATAATGATGGAATTCATTGTAATGAATAAAGATTTCTGAATTTTTCAAAAATGGAACACTTTCAGAAGAGCAAGGCATCCTATCGGAATATAATTTCCCCTATCGAATGGTAATATTCATACGGTTAATTAGGACATTCCTATCTTTATAACTTGTCCCTTTGTATGAAAGCGAAACAAAATAAGAAAAACAGAACGGCGAAAGTTACAATCAATTAGCTAAACAATAGGAGAGTAATAAATGTTTGAAATATGAGATCAGTGTAGCTATGCGATTCTCAAATTGGCAATGTTGTCAGTGGATTATTACCCCTGTTAGTCGGGTATACAAATATAATTAATTTCTTTTTTGTTCTAATTGTCGTCTCCCTTGGGTCACTGTTCAAGATATAGGCATCTTATAGATCGTATATTATGATGGGTCCACTTAAAGGAAAAAGACCATCCCAAGTCATACATTATGAGAGATAAATCTATATTTCAGTAATTATGTGTTTTGGAATAAATGAGAAGATAGTCTGGCACTGCATAACAAAGACATTACCAATTCAGAAAATTTTAAGCTCAGATACGTATACTAATTACAACCTTCCAAAAGGGAAATCTTTGTTCGTTTTTATCCGATTTTATTCCAATTTGTACTTGTCTGCTTCCCTGATTTTTCCTACTTTCTCTGAAAGTTCTTTACTATGAAGGTTGGATTTATATTCATAGACAATACAATAAGAACGCCCTCTTGCGCTCAAAATTAATTTAATGACGACACTAAATATGTCAGATTGACATGAAAATTATAAACCTTGTGACCCCTACCGTGAGATCAAATTTGCTTTCTCTTTGTAAATTGCCTAAATGTGGAATTTTATCGCTCGTCTGAAGTAATACCCAGTGTAATCCATTCTGGCACTATTATCTATTGATGGAAGAGAAGGAAAAAATCGAAAGAAATGAAGTCAATTGTCTGGTTTGTGGTATGAACTTTAACCTAGGAGAGCTTTTGTGGGCGAATTGAAAAGCATGTAAAGAAAAATATTTTCATCGTTATGCATGAACACTAGAAAGACATCAGTGACGTATCGAGGGGCCGGGGTTCTATCACGTGATATATTTATCACAGCATTCCATAGCACGCTTTACTGAGCACCATTGTATTGAACATGGCATGAACAAATCCATTTGAGCGAGATTTTGGAGAAAAAAAGCCCTGCAAATGTTAAAATCACATGCAAGTAATACCTTAATAAAATGAAAACTATTAAACCCAACGAGTGATAGTTCTCATACGCTTCTCTAAATAATGATGGAATTCATTGTAATGAATAAAGATTTCTGCATTTTTCAAAAATGGAACACTTTCAGAAGAGCAAGGCATCCTATCGGAATATAATTTTCCTTCTCGAATGGTCATATGCATACGGTTAATTAGGACATTCCTATTTTTATAACTTGTCCCTTTGTATGAAAGCGAAACAAAATAAGAAAATCAAAACGGCGACAGTTACAATCAATTAGCTAAACAATAGGAGAGTAATAAATGTTTGAAATATGAGATCAGTGTAGCTATGCGATTCTCAAATTGGCAATGTTGTCAGTGGATTATTACCCCTGTTAGTCGTGTATACAAATATAATTAATTTCTTTTTTGTTCTAATTGTCGTCTCCCTTGGGTCACTGTTCAAGATATAGGCCTCTTATAGATCGTATATTATGATTGGTCCTTTTTAAGGGAAAAGACCATCCCGAGTCATACATTTTGAGAGATGAATTTAAATTTCAGTAATTATGTGTTTTGGAATAAATGAGAATATTGTCTGGCACTGCATAACAGAGACATAACCATTTCAGAAAAATATAAGTTCAGACACGTATACTGATTACAACTTTCCAAAAGTCAAATCTTTGTTTGTTTTTGTCCAATTTTATTCCAATTTTCACTTGTCTGCTTCCCTGATTTTTCTAAAGTTCTCTGAAAGTTCTTTACTATGAAGGTTGGATTTCTATTTACGGACAGTACAATATGAACGCCCTCTTGCGCTCAAAATTAATTTAATGACGACACTAAATATGTCAGATTGACATGAAAATTATAAACCTTGTGACCCCTACCGTGAGATCAAATTTGCTTTCTCTTTGTAAATTGCCTAAATGTGGAATTTTATCGCTCGTCTGAAGTAATACCCAGTGTAATCCATTCTGGCACTATTATCTATTGATGGAAGAGAAGGAAAAAATCGAAAGAAATGAAGTCAATTGTCTGGTTTGTGGTATGAACTTTAACCTAGGAGAGCTTTTGTGGGCGAATTGAAAAGCATGTAAAGAAAAATATTTTCATCGTTATGCATGAACACTAGAAAGACATCAGTGACGTATCGAGGGGCCGGGGTTCTATCACGTGATATATTTATCACAGCATTCCATAGCACGCTTTACTGAGCACCATTGTATTGAACATGGCATGAACAAATCCATTTGAGCGAGATTTTGGAGAAAAAAAGCCCTGCAAATGTTAAAATTACATGCAAGTAATACCTTAATAAAATGAAAACTATTAAACCCAACGAGTGATAGTTCTCATACGCTACTCTAAATAATGATGGAATTCATTGTAATGAATAAAGATTTCTGCATTTTTCAAAAATGGAACACTTTCAGAAGAGCAAGGCATCCTATCGGAATATAATTTTCCCTCTCGAATGGTCATATGCATACGGTTAATTAGGACATTCCTATCTTTATAACTTGTCCCTTTGTATGAAAGCGAAACAAAATAAGAAAAACAGAACGGCGAAAGTTACAATCAATTAGCTAAACAATAGGAGAGTAATAAATGTTTGAAATATGAGATCAGTGTAGCTATGCGATTCTCAAATTGGCAAAGTTGTCAGTGGATTATTACCCCTGTTAGTCGTGTATACAAATATAATTAATTTCTTTTTTGTTCTAATTGTCGTCTCCCTTGGGTCACTGTTCAAGATATAGGCCTCTTATAGATCGTATATTATGATGGGTCCACTTAAAGGAAAAAGACCATCCAAAGTCATACATTTTGAGAGATAAATCTATATTCAGTAATTATGTGTTTTGGAATAAATGAGAAGATAGTCTGGCACTGCATTACAGAGACATTACCAATTCAGAAAATTTTAAGCTCAGATACGTATACTAATTACAAACTTCCAAAAGTGAAATCTTTGATCGTTTTTGTCCGATTTTATTCCAATTTGTACTTGTCTGCTTCCCTGATTTTTCCTACTTTCTCTGAAAGTTCTTTACTATGAAGGTTGGATTTATATTCATAGACAATACAATAAGAACGCCCTCTTGCGCTCAAAATTAATTTAATGACGACACTAAATATGTCAGATTGACATGAAAATTATAAACCTTGTGACCCCTACCGTGAGATCAAATTTGCTTTCTCTTTGTAAATTGCCTAAATGTGGAATTTTATCGCTCGTCTGAAGTAATACCCAGTGTAATCCATTCTGGCACTATTATCTATTGATGGAAGAGAAGGAAAAAATCGAAAGAAATGAAGTCAATTGTCTGGTTTGTGGTATGAACTTTAACCTAGAAGAGCTTTTGTGGACGAATTAAAAAGCATGTAAAGAAAAATATTTTCATCGTTATGCATGAACACTAGAAAGACATCAGTGACGTATCGAGGGGCCGGGGTTCTATCACGTGATATATTTATCACAGCATTCCATAGCACGCTTTACTGAGCACCATTGTATTGAACATGGCATGAACAAATCCATTTGAGCGAGATTTTGGAGAAAAAAGCCCTGCAAATGTTAAAATTACATGCAAGTAATACCTTAATAAAATGAAAACTATTAAACCCAACGAGTGATAGTTCTCATACGCTACTCTAAATAATGATGGAATTCATTGTAATGAATAAAGATTTCTGCATTTTTCAAAAAATGGAACACTTTCAGAAGAGCAAGGCATCCTATCGGAATATAATTTCCCCTCTCGAATGGTCATATGCATACGGTTAATTAGGACATTCCTATCTTTATAACTTGTCCCTTTGTATGAAAGCGAAACAAAATAAGAAAAACAGAACGGCGAAAGTTACAATCAATTAGCTAAACAATAGGAGAGTAATAAATGTTTGAAATATGAGATCAGTGTAGCTATGCGATTCTCAAATTGGCAAAGTTGTCAGTGGATTATTACCCCTGTTAGTCGTGTATACAAATATAATTAATTTCTTTTTTGTTCTAATTGTCGTCTCCCTTGGGTCACTGTTCAAGATATAGGCCTCTTATAGATCGTATATTATGATAAGTCCACTTAAAGAAAAAAGACCATCCCGAGTCATACATTTTGAGAGATAAATCTATATTTCAGTAATTATGTGTTTTGGAATAATGAGAAAATTGTCTGGCACTGCATTACAGAGACATTACAGATTCAGAAAATTTAAAGTTCAGACACGTATACTGATTACAACTTTCCAAAAGTCAAATCTTTGTTAGTTTTTGTCCAATTTTATTCCAATTTTTATTTGTCTGCTTCCCTGATTTTTCTACTTTCTCTGAAAGTTCTTTACTATGAAGGTTGGATTTCTATTTACGGACAGTACAATAAGAACGCCCTCTTGCGCTCAAAATTAATTTAATGACGACACTAAATATGTCAGATTGACATGAAAATTATAAACCTTGTGACCCCTACCGTGAGATCAAATTTGCTTTCTCTTTGTAAATTGCCTAAATGTGGAATTTTATCGCTCGTCTGAAGTAATACCCAGTGTAATCCATTCTGGCACTATTATTTATTGATGGAAGAGAAGGAAAAAAATCGAAAGAAATGAAGTCAATTGTCTGGTTTGTGGTATGAACTTTAACCTAGGAGAGCTTTTGTGGACGAATTGAAAAGCATGTAAAGAAAAATATTTTCATCGTTATGCATGAACACTAGAAAGACATCAGTGACGTATCAAGGGGCCGGGGTTCTATCACGTGATATATTTATCACAGCATTCCATAGCACGCTTTACTGAGCACCATTGTATTGAACATGGCATGAACAAATCCATTTGAGCGAGATTTTGGAGAAAAAAAGCCCTGCAAATGTTAAAATTACATGCAAGTAATACCTTAATAAAATGAAAACTATTAAACCAAACGAGTGATAGTTCTCATACGCTACTCTAAATAATGATGGAATTCATTGTAATAAATAAAGATTTCTGCATTTTTCAAAAATGGAACACTTTCAGAAGAGCAAGGCATCCTATCGGAATATAATTTCCCTTCTCGAATGGTCATATGCATACGGTTAATTAGGACATTCCTATCTTTATAACTTGTCCCTTTGTATGAAAGCGAAACAAAATAAGAAAAACAAAAAGGCGAAAGTTACAATCAATTAGCTAAACAATAGGAGAGTAATAAATGTTTGAAATATGAGATCAGTGTAGCTATGCGATTCTCAAATTGGCAATGTTGCCAGTGGATTATTACCCCTGTTAGTCGTGTATACAAATATAATTATTTTTTTTTGGTTCTAATTGTCGTCTCCCTTGGGTCACTGTCAAGATATAGGCCTCTTACAGATCGTATATTATGATGGGTCCACTTAAAGGAAAAAGACCATCCCGAGTCATACATTTTGAGAGATAAATCTATATTTCAGTAATTATGTGTTTTGGAATAATGAGAAAATTGTCTGGCACTGCATTACAGAGACATTAGAGATTCAGACAATTTAAAGTTCAGACACGTATACTTATTACAACTTTCCGAAAGTCAAATCTTTGTTTGTTTTTGTCCAATTTTATTCCAATTTTCACTTGTCTGCTTCCATGATTTTTCTGTTTTCTTTGACAGTTCTTTAATATGAAGGTTGGATTTCTATTTACGGACAGTACAATAAGAACTCCCTCTTGTGCTTAAGATTACTTTAATAACAAGTGTCAGATTGCAATGAAAATTATAAACCTTGTGACCCCCGCCGTGAGATCAAAATTACTTCCTCTTTGGAAATTGTCTTATTGTGTGATTTTACAGCTCCACTGAAATTATGCCCGGTGTAAGCAATTCAGGCACTACTTGCTATTGATGGAAGAGAAACAAAAAATAGAATGAAATAATTCCAATTGTCTGGCTTGTAATCTGAATTTTAACCTAGGAGAGCTTTTGTGGACGAATTGAAAAGCAAGTAAAGAAAAATATTTTCATCGTTATGCATGAACACTAGAAAGACACCAGTGACGTATCGAGGGGCCGGGGTGCTTTGGTGTGATATATTTATCACAGCATTCCATAGCACGCTTTACTGAGCACCATTGTATTGAACATGGCATGAACAAATCCATTTGAGCGAGATTTTGGAGAAAAAAATCCCTGCAAATGATAAAATAACATGCAAGTAATACCTTAATAAAATGAAAACTATTAAACCCAACGAGTGATAGTTCTCATACGCTTCTCTAAATAATGATGGAATTCATTGTAATGAATAAAGATTTCTGAATTTTTCAAAAATGGAACACTTTCAGAAGAGCAAGGCATCCTATCGGAATATAATTTCCCTTCTCGAATGGTCATATGCATACGGTTAATTAGGACATTCCTATCTTTATAACTTGTCCCTTTGTATGAAAGCGAAACAAAATAAGAAAAACAGAACAGCGAAAGTTTCAATCAATTAGCTAAACAATAGGAGAGTAATAAATGTTTGAAATATGAGATCAGTGTAGCTATGCGATTCTCAAATTAGCAATGTTGCCAGTGGATTATTACCCCTGTTAGTCGTGTATACAAATATAATTAATTTTTTTTGGTTCTAATTGTCGTCTCCCTTGGGTCACTGTTCAAGATATAGGCCTCTTATAGATCGTATATTATGATGGGTCCACTTAAAGGAAAAAGACCATCCCAAGTCATACATTTTGAGAGATAAATCTATATTTCAGTAATTATGTGTTTTGGAATAAATGAGAAGATAGTCTGGCACTGCATAACAGAGACATTACCAATTCAGAAAATGTTAAGCTCAGATACGTATACTAATTACAAACTTCCAAAAGTGAAATCTTTGTTAGTTTTTGTCCGATTTAATTCCAATTTTTACTTGTCTGCTTCCCTGATTTTTCTACTTTCTCTGAAAGTTCTTTACTATGAAGGTTGGATTTATATTCATAGACAATACAATAAGGACGCCCTCTTGCGTTCAAAATTAATTTAATGACGACACTAAATATGTCAGATTGACGTGAAAATTATAAACCTTGTGACCCCTACCGTGAGATCAAATTTGCTTTCTCTTTGTAAATTGCCTAAATGTGGAATTTTATCGCTCGTCTGAAGTAATACCCAGTGTAATCCATTCTGGCACTAATATCTATTGATGGAAGAGAAGGAAAAAATCGAAAGAAATGAAGTCAATTGTCTGGTTTGTGGTATGAACTTTAACCTAGAAGAGCTTTTGTGGACGAATTAAAAAGCATGTAAAGAAAAATATTTTCATCGTTATGCATGAACACTAGAAAGACATCAGTGACGTATCGAGGGGCCGGGGTTCTATCACGTGATATATTTATCACAGCATTCCATAGCACGCTTTACTGAGCACCATTGTATTGAACATGGCATGAACAAATCCATTTGAGCGAGATTTTGGAGAAAAAAAGCCCTGCAAATGTTAAAATAACATGCAAGTAATACCTTAATAAAATGAAAACTATTAAACCCAACGAGTGATAGTTCTCATACGCTTCTCTAAATAATGATAGAATTCATTGTAATGAATAAAGATTTCTGCATTTTTCAAAAATGGAACACTTTCAGAAGAGCAAGGCATCCTATCGGAATATAATTTCCCTTCTCGAATGGTCATATGCATACGGTTAATTAGGACATTCCTATCTTTGTAACTTGTCCCTTTGTATGAAAGCGAAACAAAATGAGAAAAATAGAACAGCGAAAGTTTCAATCAATTAGCTAAACAATAGGAGAGTAATAAATGTTTGAAATATGAGATCAGTGTAGCTATGCGATTCTCAAATTGGCAATGTTGCCAGTGGATTATTACCCCTGTTAGTCGTGTATACAAATATAATTATTTTTTTTTGGTTCTAATTGTCGTCTCCCTTGGGTCACTGTTCAAGATATAGGCCTCTTATAGATCGTATATTATGATGGGTCCACTTAAAGGAAAAAGACCATCCCAAGTCATACATTTTGAGAGATAAATCTAAATTTCAGTAATTATGTGTTTTGGAATAATGAGAAAATTGTCTGGCACTGCATTACAGAGACATTACAGATTCAGACAATTCAAAGTTCAGACATGTATACTGATTACAACTTTCCAAAAGTCAAATCTTTGTTTGTTTTTGTCCAATTTTATTCCAATTTTCACTTGTCTGCTTCCATTATGTTTCTGTTTTCTTTGACAGTTCTTTACTATTAAGGTTGGATTTCTATTTACGGACAGTACAATAAGAACTCCCTCTTGCGCTTAAGATTACTTTAATAACAAGTGTCAGATTGCAATGAAAATTATAAACCTTGTGATCCCCGCCGTGAGATCAAATTTACTTTCTCTTTGGAAATTGTCTTATTGTGTGATTTTACAGCTCTACTGAAATTATGCCCGGTGTAAGCAATTCAGGCACTACTTGCTATTGATGGAAGAGAAAAAAAAATAGAATGAAATAATTCCAATTGTCTGGCTTGTAATCTGAATTTTAACCTAGGAGAGCTTTTGTGGACGAATTGAAAAGCAAGTAAAGAAAAATATTTTCATCGTAATGCATGAACACTAGAAAGACATCAGTGACGTATCGAGGGGCCGGGGTGCTTTCGTGTGATATATTTATCACAGCATTCCATAGCACGCTTTACTGAGCACCATTGTATTGAACATGGCATGTACAAATCCATTTGAGCCTGATTTTGGGAAAAAGGCCCTGCAAATGTTAAAATTACATGCAAGTAATGCCTTAATAGAATAACAACTCTAAAACCCAATGAGTGATAGTTCTCATACGTTTCTTTAAATAATGATGGAATTTATTGTAATGAATACAAAATAGAACTTTTTTAGAACAGTAAGGCATCCTATCGGAATATAATTTTCCCTCTCGGATGTTCATATGCATACGGTTAATAAGGGCATTCCTATCTTTATAACTTGTCCATTTGTATGAAAGTGAAACAAATTAAGAAAAACGGAATGGCGAAAGTTAGAAATCGATCAGCTTAATAATAGGAGAGTTATGAATGTTTGAAATATGAGATCAGTGTAGCTATGGGATTCTCAAATTGGCAATGTTGTCAGTGGATTAACAATACTCCCGTTAGTCGTGTACACAAATATCATTAATTTCTCTTTTATGCTGATTGTCGTCTCCCTTGGGTCACTGCTCAAGATATAGGCCTCTTATAGATCGTATATTATGATAGTTCCTCTTAAAGGAAAAAGACCATCCCGAGTCATACATTTTAAGAGATGAATCTATATTTCGGTAATTTTGTGTTTTGGAATAAATGAGAAAGTTGTCTGGCATTGCATTGTAACAAAGACATTACCGATTCAGAAAATCTAAAGTTCAGATACGTATACTGATTACAACTTTCCAAAAATCTAATCTTTTGTTAGTTTTTGTCCGATTTTATTCCAATTTTTACTTGTCTGCTTCCATGATTTTTCTGTTTTCTTTGACAGTTCTTTACTATGAAGGTTGGATTTCTATTTACGGACAGTACAATAAGGACGCTCTCTTGCGCTTAAAACTAATTTAATGACGACTCTTCATATGTCAGATTGACATGAGAATTATTAACCTTGCGACTCCCACCGTGAGATCAAATTTGCTTTCTCTTTGTAAATTGCCTAAATTTGGGATTTTACCGCTCCGCTGAAGTAATACCAGGTGTAATCAATTCAGGCACTACTTGCGCTTATGGAAGAGAAGACAAAAATCGAATGAAATAAAGTCAATTGTATGGCTTGTAATCTGAATTTTAACCTAGGAGAGCTTTTGTGCACGAATTGAAAAGCATGTAAAGAAAAATATTTTCATCGTTATGCATGAACACTAGAAAGACATCAGTGACGTATCCCGGGGCCGGGGTGCTTTTTGGTGATATATTTATCACAGCATTCCATAACCCGCTTCACTGAGCACCATTGTATGGCATGTACAAATCCATTTGAGCCAGATTTTGCGGTAAAAAGCCCAGAAAATGTATTGTATTTGAAAAATGACATTATGAAATTATGAATTTTCGATATAGAATAAACACATCTCAAGTTTGTCATGACATTAATCTCAACACAAATATAGGCCTACATGTGAAGAACCAATATGCAACTATATACTGAAGCGTAAAGATAAATAATCTTTAATACTGAAATAATAACCTTTAGAACCAAATGATAATGGCAATGAAACTACCATCATTATCTCCTTTCTACACCGTTTTAGAATAGTCTACATGGTCTATGTACAATTCTGTCACAAGATAAGACACTGTAAGGCACTGTTAGTATTAATCATTTGCTTTCACGGTCAAATAAATGTTGATTTCCAAATATGTCTACATGTAAAGGTTGTTAGGTAGGCCCCTATTAAAAAGACAAAGATGAGACATTTACAATACCAAGTTGGAGTCGTATTATTTATATAATTGAATCTGTGTTTCCATGTTGTGACTTACACTGTAAATATGTCAATTCATTTGTTACATACTTACGTATGGAAATCTATAGCAACTCTAATTAGATATATATATATATATATTCAATTAAAAGTTTCTTCTAGCTCTTCATGAAAACATTTAAAACATACAAATACAGAATGGAATGGTAAAATACAAGATAGTAATTACAAATAACAATTGCAATTTATGAGAGCACTTGCGATAGGCAGAAAGAAATATATCAGAGCAGTATTGAAATATGCTCCCCCTATCTGGTCATCAGCAATTACTACACAACAGTCTGCTGACCGAGAGCGCGTCCAAAAAAAGGCCTGTCGTGTTATCCTGAGCGGTTATACTTCCGACACTTCAGCCCTTGAAATACTAGGCATCCCATCCCTAGAAACACGCAGACAAACTCTGCTCTCTAACTTTGGTCTTCGTCTTCTCTCCTCTCGACACCGAGATCTCCTGCCCGAGTTCCGAGGGCAGACAACGACTCGTCAGCTTCGGAATTCAAACGAACTCAATATCCCAATGTGTAGAATTACAAAATATTGCAAATCTGTGATCCCTACCATTGTACGGCTGATGAATCCTGATTTAAAATAAGCTTGAAAGAATAATAATCCATTCGTTTCGTTTAATTGTATTAATTCAGATTTTAAAATTATATATATACCTGTATTTTTACAATGCAATTTTGTTAATCACATCTAGTTTGTTGCCGAATTTTTCCTCTTTTGTTGACAGCTATTTTCTTTTATAAATTCAATTTTCAATAATAATTATATATCTTAATATGGATCTTGAAGCAAAAACATGTGTATTAACCATGTTTTGTCTAATTACGTAAAACTTTTTTTATATGTAAATATCTATAATGAATATATCAATGAAATTGCGGTTTGTTGTTTAGGATTCATTGTTTTATTTTGTAGTCGGTTTAAGTTGGTCTCAAAAATTATGCTGCATTTACATTGTACGGTATTATATTTGTTATATAGTTTATTACACTTTATCCGATTATATATCTAGTTCTCCATTTCAGCCTATTTATCTGTCCTACTCGTTATCTGTCCCTTTTATTGTGTAGTGTCTTTGCCAGATTCTCTTTCTCATTTTTCTATGCCCTCTCTTTATCTCCCCCTCTCTGTTATTATCTTACCAGTCCTTATAATCTTCTGTTAGATTTGTCTTATTGCCTTCTGCTACGCGAACCTTCTCCTTCAATTATCCTTTAGTCATCCGTTTCAATCTCTTCTCTTGTTTCTCTTCTTTTCTTTGATCATATCCTTGATTATTTATTGTGAATCGCCATTTATATGTATATGTTATGCTTTTGAATGTATCTTTTGTAAATTCAATTTGTTTCAGACTCTGGCTGCTATTTGAATGTTTTTTAATCAATAAACCATAACCAACCATAACCAAAGGAGGGATTCCTTATATGAAAGCCTATCCCTATAGAAAAACGACGTAATGATTTTATGAATTATGTTGGATACGGAATAAATTCATCACCGGTTTGTCTTGAAATTAGTCTGTACAAATACAGGCCTATAGAAGCTATTTACAATGTAAATACCCGAAAGTAAAATGTAGCGAAAAAAGAGAAAATAATCTTTAAAACTATAAAATAATAACCTTTAAAACTAAGTAAAAGTGTGACTTTAAAATAGTATGTACAATTTTGTCACAGGAAAAGATATTTGTAATAATATGTGAATAAGGCACTGTTAGTATTGACCATTTCCTTTCACAGTCAAATAGATGTTGATTTCAAATATGTCTACATGTAAAGGTTTTTAGGTAGGCCCTTATTAAAAACCTACCACAATGCTCAGTAGATTTTTTGTTCTACATTGTAGATAATCAAAATAGAATTAGATTTATAACACTCCTTTTAAACTTGAGTATACATTCTGATTAAATGTTATCACACCCTCTCGAACCAGTATGATCTATGTACAATTCGGTCACAAGGAATTACATTAAAAATATTTTTTGAACGATACTAAATTTACAGGTTAAGAAGGTATGAACATGAATCAAATTACTGTTAAGAATTCGCATACAGCTAACATCTATAAGGTACATGTATACAACAATGGCAATCATTAATTAATATGAGATACTTGAAGAATACAAAATCGCAACTACTTTCGAAAAATTGACTTAATCCTTAAACAAAATCTGCACTCAATAATGTAATGCGCAATAATTGAATATTATTAAAGATATATTTCCAGATATTAACACAAACAGTTTTTGACACATGAGGAAAGACGCATATGGGAACTTATAATATTATTATCAACAGTATCTGTTAACGCATAAGACCGCTAACTTCAAACAGTTTCATTAGCCTCGTCCATCACCTCTAGAAATACGCGAACTTTAAATTGACGTATTACGCGATCTGAACAAGATTTTTGTAGGATATGCATTAGGCTTCTGAAATTGCAATTGAGTTGATTTGTTAGTAAGTAGTTTTGGCCGTGTTACAAGTTTGTCAAGTAAATTCATTAACAAATGAAATAAAGCAGTCGATTATTGATTTAACTTTTGAGTGTTTTTTTTTTGTCAGAAAATGTTAATCTTATTACTGATTCCTTCAGTAACTCGTCCAGGTCTTTCAGTTTCTTCCCGGATTTCCATCCGCTCAGTAGCTTCTCGTAGGTTGTATTGTAATTGAAATCGTTCGAGTCTAAGAGGTTCAGAGAACTTTTGTGATCAAAGCTAAAGGCTTTGCAAATCGGGTCAAAATGATTAATACCGAGTAGTTTTGACAAGTTCTTGATATTTTCGTTTGTCACCCTCTAAACCATATTTTTATCAGAGGCCGTAGTGACCAAATAAATTTAAATGAGTTCGAAATGTTAAGCAATCTTTTTTTAAAGGATTATAGCACATGTTTGTTTCATAATTTAAAACTATTGTTCTTTTGAGGAATTTAGTTATTTAGAAAGTTATAATAGGAAAAGGGTTCAGTACACAGCTTACATACTGATTACAATATCACGAGTTGAATGAGTTGATCACTTTGTAAGTGATGATTTCTTCAAGAAGGCTTCAACTGAAATGTTTATAATGGAACGACAAAGCGCTTATCATAGCGTATTGAGAGATGTAGTTGTGACACGCCCACGCATATAATTGTATGTGAGAGGGAACTATTTGGAGCTCGCTGAGTTGAGCTTTGATATAGTACGTGTGCGCGTTTCTCAACTGTCTCTCCCAGTACACAATGACAATAACTATTATGCAGTGATCATATTGATTTTGGGTGGGAAGGAAAGAAACTGTTTTAGTTGTTTTGATCAGCGTAAAATGCATACCAAATCTAGCCTTTACTGCACAAACTATACATTTAAAATTGTATTAAAAACTCATATTTACCTTCACATATATTGTTATTAAAAATCTCATGTTTTTAGACTATTTTTAGTCGATAAATCAATTAGGCGTATTGCAGATTTCTTACCTTTCGGGTTAAAAACGTTATCAGTTAAGACGTTCAAGTTCATCAATCCCATCGCGGTAGACGCCTCTGAAACACTTGCAGAACCTATGTATACGGAAAAAAGGTGTTAATTACCATCTGGTCCAATTGTCATATGGTCTAAAATCATTACGTCCAACATTTTTTTTCTCCATTAACCACTTTTTCCAATTATCATTAGCGTCATGGCGCTTTAACCAACAACAACAAATATCCATGACTAATCGTTCATTTAGATCGTTTATTTAGTAATGGACAACACTGGTAAAATCATACAAAGTAAGATTTATGGCCAAATGATGATTAGGCCATAATTAGACGAAATACGACGGGAATATAATGCTTGGACCAAATGGAAACTGGACTAATGTGGTTTAGATAGATATTAGATAAAAAGGCAATTAGACCAAATTATAATAGACCAAATGTTAATGAGACCAAAATGAAAAGGAATATATATTGGATGAAGCGACCATTCTACCAATGTGATACAGACGAGTGGCTATTGGCCATGCCGGTAAATTGACTGGCACGATGATTGGCTGAAACGTTGATTAGTTATGGATAGCGGGAAGCCTGTAGGGTTTACTCATGTAAACTGGTTGTAGACTAAATGAAGTGGAACGAACTGGCTATTTGACCAAGTGGCATTGAACCAAACTGCAATACACAATTTAAAAACAAAATCGTTTAGTTATAGTATCAGGAAAATTTGCTGGATATTGTTTTGCTTTCTTGGTAAGACAGGGTAAATTCATTATTTTAAAAAAGTAAAGAAAACAAAATACATCATGTTCTTTTGCCTATTTGGGGAAATTTTAACAAATACCTTTGAAAGTAAAGTAAAAGAAAAACCAGCTTAAACTAAAATATTATGGCAGTTCTGTCGCTTTAAGTATTTAACTATTTGACATAAAATAGTGATCACTGTAAAAATGCGAATCATACCTTCAGGTGATGATGCTTTTCGCTTTGCTTGTTCACTCGTGAGATACCGAACTACATCAAGATGACCATCGTTTGATGCAAGCTGAAGAGGAGTATAACCAGCAGTATTACCCCTATCTAATTGTGCTCCTTGACTAACGAGGTACTGAACTACATTAATATGACCATAGGCTGAAGCCGCGTGGAGTGGTGTCCAACCCAATGAATCACCTCTCTCAACCTGTGCTCCATGACCAATGAGGTACTCAACTACGTCAAGATGACCTTCTGTTGATGCCCAGTAAAGAGGTGTCACACCTTTATTAGTAGGCTTATCAATCTGTGCTCCATGACCAATGAGATACTTCACTACGTCAAGATGACCTTTATGTGATGCACGGTTAAGAGGTGTTTCACCATCATTATTGCCCCTCTCAACCTGTGCTCCTTGACTAACGAGATACTGAACTATGCCAAGATGACCATACATTGATGCAAAATGAAGTGGTGTGTCACCATCATTATTGCCCCTCTCAACCTGTGCTCCTTGACTAACGAGATACTGAACTATGCCAAGATGACCTTTGGATGATGCGAGAGAAAGTGATGTAACACCAGCATTATTGACCCTATCTAATTGTGCTCCTTCACTAACAAGGTACTGAACTACGTTAAGATGACCAGTTGTTGATGCAAAAAGAAGCGGTGTTTCACCAGTATTCATGCTACTCTCAACCTGTGCTCCTTGACTAACGAGGTACTGGACTACATTAATATGACCATAGGCTGAAGCGTTATGGAGTGGTGTCCAACCTAATGGATCACCCCTCTCAACCTGTGCTCCATGACCAATGAGGTACGCAACTACGCCAAGATGACCTTCCTTTGAGGCACCATTAAGTGGTATAAAATCTTCGTTATTACCACTCTCTACATGTGCTCCTTGACTAACGAGATACTGAACTACGTCAAGATGCCCACTGTATGATGCCCAGAAAAGAGGTGGCATCAGTGTGTTATCACCCCCATTAACGTGTGCTCCTTGACTAATGAGGTACTTAACTACGTCAAGATGACCTTGACATGATGCCCAGCAAAGATGTGTCACACCATCTTCCTTACTCCCATCAACCTGTGCCCCTTGACCAACGAGAAACTTAACCACGTCAAGATGACCCTTTGAAGCTGCCGAGGAGAGGGCTATATCGACCTCAGAAGGTTTATTCGCTGCTCGCTCATCCATGTTTGTATATGTTTGTGGACCCAATTGTGAACCAAATCTAATAAATATATCTTTGTTCTAAAGCTTATATTTCGTGTTTGTCATAGTCACCTTTGCGTTCTGTGAATCGTTCTTTGAAGATACAGAATACGTCAATGAAGTTACCCGCTCTACAACGTGAGAGGTATAAATATATTCCTCTGTTTCCCTGCAGGTTTAAACTATTCCAAGCCTACTAATGATTATGCATTGGAAACCATGCAGGGGAATGGTTCTATTTGTTAAAGTAATACTTGCAATCCGTCTCGGACAGTCCTGGCGCTGTCAATACAAGTTTGATAACTCCACTTTATTCGTCTGATTTCCTTCATATAAGCTAACGTGCTCCTGACCATCGAAATATAACATCAAAGGTCTGTTGTTTCTAAATTCAATGGTAGATTGTCCATTCTGTTCACAAATCCGTTGATAAAATTGTTCCACAATTGAACGGTAGAAGTTTTTCTTTAAATTTAGCTCCTTGTTTTTTTATCCGAAAACTTTAACTTGTGTTTGATGGTACATTACACAAAGGTATGAACTAAATAACTCATTTGTGTGTGCTTACAGTTTCCGGATCAAACTAACCGATTGAACAGTCATGGAGAAAATGGCGTATCCTTTTGTGAGAAAGGGGCGTTGTTTTGTAGCACGTCATCATGATAGAACGTCACCGTGTCCTGACCTCAGCTTTGCTGCAATGTAATGCAATATTACCTGAAAAGGGAATAAATGCATGGTTGACCAATTAGAATGAGCCGAAACCAAATAGTCGCAGCGTTATTTACTGACATAATATCTATTCATCTTACACACTTGATCGCATACAATTTTTTCATTTTCCCATAATGCGTCAACATATTAAATACGAACTGAAATCGCTTCAAACTTTGTGTATTAGTTCGAAGAACGCATAAATAGATGTATCATTTACAATAATTATTATTCAATCATCAGTAAATATGACTGTTTTTACCACTTTAATTCCTAATCACAGAATCTTTCCTGAAATCTGCCTCCAAAACAACTGTTCTTATTTCTTGGATTCGCAAGAAAATCACCACATAGGACAATTTTTTAAAGTTGTTTTGGCATTTACTTCAGCTAATTTGTCTACATCTCTCGATGTAGGCTATGGCCCGGGAGCCCAACATTTTTTTTCTCAATCTTCCCCTATGTATTTTTTGTTTCATCTGTCTAACGGGCTGTCGGCGTTTCGTATCATCGGCCTCGTCGACCTTTAGAAACTTTCTCCATTTGTATATGTTCTCATGAATTTCTTCTTTTTATTTTTTTTTGTTTGTCGGTCTCGATCGTATCAAGAGGGGATTCGCGGTCTTGTCAATATTGGTCTCTTGAAGCTTGTGTCATTGTCGGTCCCTGGGGCTGTCGCTCTAGTGGACCGTCAGATCGGATCTAGTTGGGGAGTCGCGGTCTTGTCAGTGGACTGTCAATATTGGTCTTTTGAAGCTTGTGTCATTGTCGGTCCCTGGGGCTGTCGCTCTAGTGGACCGTCAGTTATGTATATGTAGTGATATGACTACAGGTGTTATACACATATGCAAATATGCACATACATGTACATGTATCCACTGCTTTCTTGAGTGCGTGTGTGTGTGTGTGTGTGTGTGCAAATATGCTCATATCCACTGCACCTTGTGGAAGCCATGACTTAAACAATGGTAAACACTTCAATGAGCAAGCATGGACAATTGGGCATGAATATGTTAATAAATGTACATGGCAGTGTATGCAGAGAAGGTATGCTGGTCTTGTTTGTATGTTAGTAGAGAGACACATGTTTTGATGGGCTCTGAGAAAGGATGTGTTTAGACACAATATAAGACTCCATGTTGGATTCGGGTGTGTCCCACTATGAACATGACAGACAATGAAAGCGGACAAAATATACAGTTCCTCAGGAAAACAAAGGAACATCCCTTCACTGCTATTATGTAAAAATTTGTAGAACAGGTGAATATGCATGTGACACCTGTTCTACACATTTTTACATAATAGCAGTGAAGGGATGTCCCTCAGTGTCTACCTGAGGAACTGTATATTTTGTCCGCTTTCATTGTCTGTCATGTTCATAGTGACAGTTCATAGATATTGAGAGAGACAGAAAATAGCTGTTTGAGTCTGAACCAATAAAGATGGAAAGATGTAACCAAATGGAATCATTGAAATTAAATACTGCGTCCGTATTGCTTGGTTCGTTACATGTATATTTTGTTAATGTCCTCGTCGTGGGCTTTCGGACAAGTAGGCTGACCTGAACTGACCGAGGCGATCCTGCGAACACCCGCTGCACCCGGGGTCGGCCTTTGGTGTAGTGCAGTATTTACTTTTGTCGGTGTTTAAAACAAAAACAAAATTACATTACATAGAGGAGGAATATAATGAACAAGTGCTTTCTGATATACAGTTTCAGATATTTTTACTTTGACACAAAGCTTTATTCCCTCCCTGGATGTACGTATCAGCCCCAATCCCTCCTCAGTTCTCAACCGGGTCAACTTACATGAACATTTACATCAAAATTGCTGCTGGATGCCTCATATACTCTACCGCGCTAACACCCTGGCTTATCTACAGCTTCACCAGTCAATAGTTTGAGTAAATTTTGGATTTTGTTGTGGCTTGCTTTCAATTCCACGTGTATTCCCCAAGCAACGAACCCGTATTTGCACTCTAAGATCTGCTTCAAGAATGAGAACACAAATGATAACACAAAAGTGGTCTCAATCTTTTCAATCTTTTTCCGAGGAGGGCGTGGGATGGGGGAGGGGGCGTCTATAGAGGAGGGAATGATCGTAATCAGGCACCGAGACTTCTCGCACAAACATCTACACAAGCACACACACACACACACACACACACACACAGCCAAAGGTCTACGTTCACGCATAGTTTGCAGGCACAATCCAGTGTTGGTGTGCGCAACGGTGTCAGCACCCTAAGACTAGTTTTGATATACATGTACTTATGCGCACACTGACCAACATCATGCATTTGTACATATCCTCCATTTTCTGTACATGTTTTCATGCTTCATTCTGAACTCCGAAAGAATACTTAACAAAAATCAATCAGTCCATCAGTTTGTAACAGAAAAACTGATTAATTTCATCCTGCTGACTCATGGACTTCAACACAGGTAAACATTTTCATGTTAAGCGTCCATTAATTGAATAATTGTAATGTCGAGAAAAAAATGGCAATACAGATATAATGATGATGATTTGTAGCAAAGTAGCTCTATGTATTGATGCACCTACTATCATGATTAGCACTCGCAGAAAACACAATTGTAATGGACATAGATTGGAGATTTTGAAGGGGAAAAAACACATTTTTTAAAGAACTTCTTAACATATCTTTAACATTTGTGTAGCATTATAAAACAGCTTTTCATCAGCTATAAGAGCTACCTTTTCGAAATTTGTCACAATTCTCAACTGCTACGGCCTTTTCATCTACAATACCTATTTTACCAGGAACCTATAATATACAAGCACTGCTTTTTAATAGGTTCCTTATATTCTATTTAATGTATTATATCAATGAATAGTTATTGAGACATGCTCATATATACTACATGTATTGTACATTTGTTTATATTTTGTATGTATGTCTATATTTTTGGTAAAATATGGAACAAATTGAAACTTGAAACTATTTCCAGATGTTAAAATCAGGTCAAACCTTCACATTGTGTTTCAATGTATTATATTATTTACAATAATTGTATTGCACATTTTTAAAAAGTTGTGTGTACACCAAATAGCAAGTAATCTGGATTTAATTTGTATTTTCCTTTTTTGTTCACGGGGGGATATTGAACAAACACAAATTACACATTCAAGATATTTCAGTATGCCACGGTTTGGTTAATAACTTGCAAAGTGGTAAATATCCCATTAATCATTTTCATTACAATGTCTATCCCATTGGCGGATCCAGGATGGGTTTTTTTTGGGGGGGGGGGTGGAGGGGTATTAGTATTATAAATCAAATAAAAAAAATTAGTCTAAAACAAATATCAAGCAATCAAAATGAATTTTTAAAAAATACAATAAATGGCCATGAACTCAAATATTAAGTCTTTCCTTCCCCTTTTCCCCCTGTTCTTATTTTCTGGTTGCGGGGAGGGGTGGGCTAGAAGTAGGTGATCCCTGGTCCCTGGATCAGCCACTGGTGTTCATGCATAACGATGAAGAGATATCTTTGATAACCTGCTATTCAAACCGCCCCACAACGGTTCTCCAGGGTTAAAGTCCAGAGTAAAAGCCAGACAAATGTAATTATAGCAAGCAGTGTCTGCATTGCTTTCATGGTAGTTAGGTTCATAGATTGATCCAACGGGGAAACGGAGTTCGCTTTTTTGAATCGTGGATTCCAGGGTTTGATTATAATTTTGGTCAAATGTGCCAAAAGTGCTTGGTTGACATTTGATACTCCCTTTTGGAAAACAGCTTGTCGTACAGTATTTAAACTTGCTCCGAATATACTTTCAAACAGAATAGTTACAAATTCAAAGTTTATTCAACTGATAAAATATAATGAAACATGTTTACGTCTAGCATTTAATACTCTGGCGTTTTTACCTTCTGAAATGTTTACCTCTGGCATTTTTACTTGTCCCTTGTGAAACATTTCTTTTACTCCGATCACATTACTCCAAACCAAGACGTTTTATTTTATCAGAGCTATATTTAAAAAAAAAGTTAGGGCCATGTTTGGGAATAATTGCAAATAACATTGCAATGTTATTGTATTATGTTTTGCATGGGAAATAAAATCATTTGAATCTTGAATCTAATATTTAAAGTTAGAAATTCAGTTAGTGTACGATATTGACCTATTGGCAATGGTCAACGGAGCATGAGTCATATATACACGGTTAATTAGGGCAATCCTATCGTTGTAACTAGTCCATTTGTATGAAAGCGAAACAAAATAAGAAAACAGAATGGCGAAAGTTAGAAATCAATCAGCTTTATAATAGGAAAGATAGGAATGTTTGACATATGAGATCAGTGTAGCTATGCGATTATCAAATTGGCAAATTTGTCAGTGGATTTGTACGTAGTCTTAACAATACTCCCGTTTGTCGTGTACAAACATATCATTAATTGCTGTTTGTTCTAATTGTTGTCTCCCTTGGGTCACTACTCAAAATATAAGCCTTTTACAGATAGTTTATTATGATAGGTCCTCTAAAAGGAAAAAAGACCATCCCGAGACATTCCTTTTTGAGAGATGGATCTATTATGAATGTTGTGTTTTGGAATAAATGAGAAATTTGTCTGGCACTGCATTACAGAGACATTACCGATTCAGAAAATGTTTAAGTTGAGATACGTATACTACTGATTACAACTTTCCAAAAGTCAAATCTATGTCAGTTTTTGTCCTATTTTATTCCGATTTTTACTTGTCTGCTTCCCTAATTTTTTTCTTGTGTTTTCTATGAAAGTTCTTTACTATGAAGGTTGGATTTCTTTTCATGGACAATACAATAAGGACGCCCTCTTGCACTTAAAATTACTTTAATGACGACTCTAAATATGTAAGATTGACATGCAAATTATACACCTTGTGACCCCCACCGTGAGATCAAATTTGCTTTCTCTTTGTAAATTGCCTAAATGTGAGATTTTACCGCTCCGCTGAAGTAATACCCGGTGTAATTAATTCAGGCACTATTTGCTATTGATGGAGAAGAGATGAAAAAAAAATGAATTAAATAAAGTCAATGGTCTGGCTTATGGTCTGAACTTTAACCTAGGAGAGCTTTTGTGGACGAATTGAAAAACATGAAAAGAAGAAATATTTTCATCGTTATGCATGAACACTAGAAAGAGATCAGTGGCGTATCGAGGGGCTGGGGTGCTTTCATGTGATATATTCATCACAGCATTCCATAGCACGCTTAATTCTGAGCACCATTGTATTGAACATGGCATGTATAAATCCATTTAAGCCAGACTTTGGGGAAAAAAGCCCTGCAAATGTTAAAATCATATGCAAGTAATACCTTAATGAAATGTAAGCTATCAAACTCAATGAGTGATAGTTCTCATACGTTTCTTAATAATGGAATTCATTGTAATGAATAAAGATTGCTGCATTTTTCAAAAATGGAACACTTTCAGAAGAGCAAGGCATCATATCGGAATATAATTTCCCCTCTCGGATGGTCATATTCATACGGTTAATTAGGGCATTCCTTTCTTTGTAACTAACCATTTGTATGAAAGCGAAACAAAATAGGAAAAACAGAATGGCGAAAGTTACAATCAATCAACTTAATAATAGGAGATTTATGAATGTTTGAAATGTGAGATCAGTGTAGCTATGCAATTCTGAAATTGGCAATGTTGTCAGTGGATTAACAATGCTCCCGTTAGTCGCGACACAAATATCATTAATTTATCTTTTGTTCTAATTGTCGTCTCCCTTGGGTCTCTACTTAAGATATAGGCCTCTTATAGATCGTATATTATGATAGGTCCTTTTAAAGGGAAAAGACCATACCGAGTCATATATTTTGAGAGATGAATTTAGATTTAGGTAGGTAATACGCTTGGTTGACATTTGATACTTTCTTTTGGAAAACAGCTTGTCGTACAGTATTAAAAAATACTCCGAATATACTTTCAAACAGAATAATTAAAAAAACAAAGTGTATTCAATCGATACGAAATAATGAGGCATGTTTACGTCTTTATTGCATTTGTACCTGTCCCCTGTGGAACATTTCTTTTACTCTGATCACATTACTCCAAATCAAAAGGTTTAATTTGATCAAAGCTATATGTAAAAAAAAAGTTAGGGCCATGTTTAGAAATGTTATTGTATTATGTTTTGCATTGGAAATAAAATCGTTTGAATCTTGGCTCTGATATTTAAAACTTAGAAATTCATTTAGTGTACGATATTGACCTATGGACAATGGTCATTGGAGCATGAGTCATATATACACACGGTTAATTAGGGCATTCCTATCTTTGTAACTAGTCCATTTGTACGAAAGTGAAACAAAATAAGAAAAACAGAATGGCGAAAGTTAGAATCAATCAGCTTAATAGTAGGAGAGTTATGAATGAATGAAATATGAGATCAGTGTAGCTATGCGATTCTCAAATTGGCAATTTTGTCAGTGGATTTTGACGTAGTCATTAACAATACTCCCGTTTGTCGTGTACAAAATTATCATTAATTTATGTTTTGTTCTTATTGTCGTCTCCCTTAGGTCATTACTAAAAACATAGGCCTCTTATAGATAGTATAGTAATACTATAATGATAGGTCCTCTAAAAGGAAAAAGACCTTCCCGAGTAATACATTTTGAGAGATGAATCTATTTCAGTAATTTTGTGTTTTCGGAATAAATGAGAAAATTGTCTGACACTGCATCAGAGACATTACCGACTTTTAAGTTTTTAAGTTTAGATACGTATAGATTAAACCTTTCCAAAAGTTAAATCTTTATTAGTTTTTGTCAGATTTTTTTGAAATTTCATTTGTCTGCTTCCCTGATTTTTATGCTTTCTTTAAAATTTCTTTACAATGAACGTTGGATTTCTATTTATGGACAATACAATAAGGACGCCCTGTAGCTCTTAAAATTACTTTAATGACACGAATGTCATATTGACTTTACAATTATAAACCTTCTAACCCCCACCGTGAGATCAAATTTGCTTTCTCTTTGTAAATTGCCTAAATGTGGGAGTTTACTGCTCCACTGAAGTAATATCCGGTGTTATCAATTCTGGCACTACTATCTATCGATGGAAGAGAAGAAAAAAATCGAATGAAATAAAGTCAATTGCCTGGCTTGAGGTCTGAACTATAACCTAGGAGAGCTTTTTTGAACGAATTAAAAAGCATGTAAAGACAAATATTTTCATCGTTATGCATGAACACTAGAAAGACATCAGTGACGTATCCAGGGGCCGGGGTACTTTTAGGTGATATATTTATCACAGCATTCCATAGCACGCTTTACTGAACACCATTGTATTGAACATGGCATGTACCAATCCATTTGAGCCTGATTTTGGGGAAAAGGCCCTGCAAATGTTAAAATCACATGCAAGTAATACCTTAATAGAATGAAAACTCTAAAACCCAATGTGTGATAGTTCTCATACGTTTCTTTAAATAATGATGGAATTTATTGTAATGAATAAAGAGGTCTGTATTTTTCAAAAGTAGAACTTTTTTAGAAGAGCAAGGCATTCTATCGGAATATAATTGCCCCTCTCAGATGTTCATATGCATACGGTTAATTAGGGCATTCCTATCTTTGTGACTAGTCCATTTGTATGAAAGTGAAACAATATAAGAAAAACAGAATGGCGAAAGTTAGAAATCGATCAGCTTAATAATAGGAGAGTTATGAATGTATGAAATATGGGATCAGTGTAGCTTTTGGATTCTCAAATTGGCAATGTTGTCAGTGGAATAACAATACTCCCGTTAGTCGTGTACACAAATATCATTAATTTCTCTCTTGTTCTGATTGTCGTCTCCCTTGGGTCACTACTCAAGTTATAGGCCTCTTATAGATCGTATATTATGATAGGTCCTCTTAAAGAAAAAAAGACCATCCCGAGTTATACATTTTGAGAGATGAATCTATTTTTCGGTAATTTTGTGTTTTGGAATAAATGAGAAAATTGTCTGGCACTGCATAACATAGACATTACCATTTCAGAAAAAATATAAGTTCAGATACGTATACTGGTTACAACTTTCCAAAAGTCATATCTTTGTTAGTTTTTGTCCGATTTTATTCCAATTTTTACTTGTCTGCTTCCCTGATTTTTCTACTTTCTCTGAAAGTTCTTTACTATGGAGGTTGGATTTATATTTATAGACAATACAATAAGGATGCCCTCTTGCGCTTAACATTAATTTAATGATGACACTTAATATGTCAGATTGACATGAAAATTATGAACCTTGTGACCCCCACAGTGAGATCAAATTTGCTTTCTCTTTGTAAATTGCCCAAATGTGGGAGTTTACTGATCCGCTGAAGTAATACCCAGTGTAATCAATTCTGGCACTACTATCTATTGATGGAAGAGAAGAAAAAAATCGAAAGAAATGAAGTCAATTGTCTGGTTTGTGGTCTGAACTTTAACCTAGGGAGCTTTTGTGGACGAATTTAAAGGAATGAAAGGAAAAATATTGTCATCGTTATGCATGAACACTAGAAAGACATCGGTGACGTATCGAGGGGCCGGGGTTCTATCACGTGATATATTTAGCACAGCATTCCATAGCACGCTTTACGGAGCACCATTGTATTAAACATGGCATGAACAATTCCATTTGAACGAGATTTTCGAGAAAAAAAGCCCATGCAAGTAATACCTTAATAAAATGAAAACTCTTAAACCCAATGAGTGATAGTTCTCATACGCTTCTCTAAATAATGATGGAATTCATTGTAATGAATAAAGATTTCTGCATTTTTCAAAAATGGAACACTTTCAGAAGAGCAAGGCATCCTATCGGAATATAATTTCCCCTCTCGAATGGTCATATGCACACGGTTAATTAGGGCATTCCTATCTTTGTAACTAGTCCATTTGTATGAAAGCGACACAAAATAAGAAAAACAGAATTGCGAAAGTAACAAACAATAAGCTTAATAATAGGAGAGTTATGAATGTTTGAAATATGAGATCAGTGTAGCTATGCGATTCTCAAATAGGCAATGTTGTCAGTGGATTAACAATACTCCCGTTAGTCGTGTACACAAATATCATTAATTTCTTTTTTGTTCTAATTGTCGTCTCGCTTGGGTCTCTACTCAAGATATAGGCCTCTTATAGATCGTATATTATGATAGGTCCTTTTTAAGGGAAAAGACCATCCCGAGTCATACATTTTGAGAGATGAATTTAAATTTCAGTAATTATGTGTTTAGGAATAAATGAGAATATTGTCTGGCACTGCAATACAGAGACATTATACCAGAAAAGTTTAAGTTCAGATACGTATAATGATTTCAAATTTCCAAAAGTCAAATGTTTGTTAGTTTTTGTCCGATTTTATTCCAATTTTTACTTGTCTGCTTCCCTGATTTTTCTACTTTCTCTGAAAGTTCTTTACTATGGAGGTTGGATTTATATTCATAGACAATACAATAAGGATGCCATCTTGCGCTTAACATTAATTTAATGACGACACTTAATATGTCAGATTGACATGAAAATTATGAACCTTGTGACCCCCACAGTGAGATCAAATTTGCTTTCTCTTTGTAAATTGCCCAAATATGGGAGTTTACTGCTCCGCTGAAGTAATACCCAGTGTAATCAATTCTGGCACCATCTATTGATGGAAGAGAAGAAAAAAATCGAAAGAAATAAAGTCAATTGTCTGGCTTGTGGTCTGAACTTTAACCTAGGAGAGCTTTTGTAGACGATTTAAAAAGCATGTAAAGAAAAATATTTTCATCGTTATGCATGAACACTAGAAAGACATCAGTGACGTATCGAGGGGCCGGGGTGCTTTTATGTGATATATTTATCACAGCATTCCATAGCACGCTTTACTGAGCACCATTGTATTGAACAAGGCATGTACAAATCCATTTGAGTGAGATTTTGAAGAAAAAAAGCCCTGAAAATGTTAAAATCACATGCAAGTAATACCTTAATAAAATGAAAACTATAAAACCCAATGAGTGATAGTTCTCATATGCTTCTCTAAATAATGATGGAATTCATTGTAATGAATAAAGATTTCTGCATTTTTCAAAAATGGAACACTTTCAGAAGAGCAAGGCATCCTATCAGGATATAACTTCCCCTCTCGAATGGTCATATGCACACGGTTAATTAGGGCATTCCTATCTGTATAACTAGTCTATTTGTATGAAAGCGAAAGAAAATAAGAAAAATAGAATGGCGAAAGTTAGAATCAATCAGCTTAATAATAGGAGAGTTATGAATGTTTAAAAAATGAGATCAGTGTAGCTATGCGATTCTCAAATTGGCATTGTTGTCAGTGGATTAACAATACTCCCGTTAGTCGTGTACTAAATTATCATTAATTTCTCTTTTGTTCTAATTGTCGTTTCCCATGGGTCTCTACTCAAGATATAGGCCTCTTATAGATCGTATATTATGATAGGTCCTCTTAAAGGGAAAAGACCATCCCCAGTCATACATTTTGAGAGATGAATTTAAATTGCAGTAATTATGTGTTTAGGAATAAATGAGAATATTGTCTGGCACTGCATAGCAGAGACATTACCATTTCAGACAATTTGAAGCTCAGATACGTATACTGATTACAACTTTCCAAAAGTCATATCTTTGTTAGTTTTTGTCCGATTTTATTCCAATTTTTACTTGTCTGCTTCCCTGATTTTTCTACTTTCTCTGAAAGTTCTTTACTATGGAGGTTGGATTTATATTCATAGAACATACAATAAGGATGCCCTCTTGCGCTTAAAATTAATTTAATGATGACACTTAATATGTCAGATTGACATGAAAATTATGAACCTTGTGACCCCCACAGTAAGATCAAATTTGCTTTCTCTTTGTAAATTGCCCAAATGTGGGAGTTTACTGCTCCGCTGAAGTAATACCCAGTGTAATCAATTCTGGCACTACTATCTATTGATGGAAGAGAAGAAAAAAATCGAAAGAAATGAAGTCAATTGTCTGGCTTGTGGTCTGAACTTTAACCTAGGAGAGCTTTTGTGGACGAATTTAAAGGAATGAAAGGAAAAATATTGTCATCGTTATGCATGAACACTAGAAAGACATCAGTGACGTATCGAGGGGCCGGGGTTCTATCACGTGATATATTTAGCACAGCATTCCATAGCACGCTTTACGGAGCACCATTGTATTAAACATGGCATGAACAATTCCATTTGAACGAGATTTTCGAGAAAAAAAGCCCATGCAAGTAATACCTTAATAAAATGAAAACTATGAAACCCAATGAGTTATAGTTCTCATACGCTTCTCTAAATAATGATGGAATTCATTGTAATGAATAAAGATTTCTGCATTTTTCAAAAATGGAACACTTTCAGAAGAGCAAGGCATCCTATCAGGATATAACTTCCCCTCTCGAATGGTCATATGCACACGGTTAATTAGGGCATTCCTATCTTTATAACTAGTCTATTTGTATGAAAGCGAAACAAAATAAGAAAAATAGAATGGCGAAAGTTAGAATCAATCAGCTTAATAATAGGAGCGTTATGAATGTTTAAAAAATGAGATCAGTGTAGCTATGCGATTCTCAAATTGGCAATGTTGTCAGTGGATTAACAATACTCCCGTTAGTCGTGTACAAAATTATCATTAATTTCTCTTTTGTTCTAATTGTCGTTTCCCATGGGTCTCTACTCAAGATATAGGCCTCTTATAGATCGTATATTATGATAGGTCCTCTTAAAGGGAAAAGACCATCCCCAGTCATACATTTTGAGAGATGAATTTAAATTGCAGTAATTATGTGTTTAGGAATAACTGAGAATATTGTCTGGCACTGCATAGCAGAGACATTACCATTTCAGACAATTTGAAGCTCAGATACGTATACTGATTACAACTTTCCAAAAGTCATATCTTTGTTAGTTTTTGTCCGATTTTATTCCAATTTTTACTTGTCTGCTTCCCTGATTTTTCTACTTTCTCTGAAAGTTCTTTACTATGGAGGTTGGATTTATATTCATAGAACATACAATAAGGATGCCCTCTTGCGCTTAAAATTAATTTAATGATGACACTTAATATGTCAGATTGACCTGAAAATTATGAACCTTGTGACCCCCACAGTAAGATCAAATTTGCTTTCTCTTTGTAAATTGCCCAAATGTGGGAGTTTACTGCTCCGCTGAAGTAATACCCAGTGTAATCAATTCTGGCACTACTATCTATTGATGGAAGAGAAGAAAAAAATCGAAAGAAATGAAGTCAATTGTTTGGTTTGTGGTCTGAACTTTAACCTAGGGAGCTTTTGTGGACGAATTTAAAGGATTGAAAGGAAAAATATTGTCATCGTTATGCATGAACACTAGAAAGACATCAGTGACGTATCGAGGGGCCGGGGTTCTATCACGTGATATATTTAGCACAGCATTCCATAGCACGCTTTACGGAGCACCATTGTATTAAACATGGCATGAACAATTCCATTTGAACGAGATTTTCGAGAAAAAAAGCCCATGCAAGTAATACCTTAATAAAATGAAAACTATGAAACCCAATGAGTTATAGTTCTCATACGCTTCTCTAAATAATGATGGAATTCATTGTAATGAATAAAGATTTCTGCATTTTTCAAAAATGGAACACTTTCAGAAGAGCAAGGCATCCTATCAGGATATAACTTCCCCTCTCGAATGGTCATATGCACACGGTTAATTAGGGCATTCCTATCTTTATAACTAGTCTATTTGTATGAAAGCGAAACAAAATAAGAAAAATAGAATGGCGAAAGTTAGAATCAATCAGCTTAATAATAGGAGCGTTATGAATGTTTAAAAAATGAGATCAGTGTAGCTATGCGATTCTCAAATTGGCAATGTTGTCAGTGGATTAACAATACTCCCGTTAGTCGTGTACAAAATTATCATTAATTTCTCTTTTGTTCTAATTGTCGTTTCCCATGGGTCTCTACTCAAGATATAGGCCTCTTATAGATCGTATATTATGATAGGTCCTCTTAAAGGGAAAAGACCATCCCCAGTCATACATTTTGAGAGATGAATTTAAATTGCAGTAATTATGTGTTTAGGAATAACTGAGAATATTGTCTGGCACTGCATAGCAGAGACATTACCATTTCAGACAATTTGAAGCTCAGATACGTATACTGATTACAACTTTCCAAAAGTCATATCTTTGTTAGTTTTTGTCCGATTTTATTCCAATTTTTACTTGTCTGCTTCCCTGATTTTTCTACTTTCTCTGAAAGTTCTTTACTATGGAGGTTGGATTTATATTCATAGAACATACAATAAGGATGCCCTCTTGCGCTTAAAATTAATTTAATGATGACACTTAATATGTCAGATTGACCTGAAAATTATGAACCTTGTGACCCCCACAGTAAGATCAAATTTGCTTTCTCTTTGTAAATTGCCCAAATGTGGGAGTTTACTGCTCCGCTGAAGTAATACCCAGTGTAATCAATTCTGGCACTACTATCTATTGATGGAAGAGAAGAAAAAAATCGAAAGAAATGAAGTCAATTGTTTGGTTTGTGGTCTGAACTTTAACCTAGGGAGCTTTTGTGGACGAATTTAAAGGATTGAAAGGAAAAATATTGTCATCGTTATGCATGAACACTAGAAAGACATCAGTGACGTATCGAGGGGCCGGGGTTCTATCACGTGATATATTTAGCACAGCATTCCATAGCACGCTTTACGGAGCACCATTGTATTAAACATGGCATGAACAATTCCATTTGAACGAGATTTTCGAGAAAAAAAGCCCATGCAAGTAATACCTTAATAAAATGAAAACTATGAAACCCAATGAGTGATAGTTCTCATACGCTTCTCTAAATAATGATGGAATTCATTGTAATGAATAAAGATTTCTGCATTTTTCAAAAATGGAACACTTTCAGAAGAGCAAGGCATCCTATCAGGATATAACTTCCCCTCTCGAATGGTCATATGCACACGGTTAATTAGGGCATTCCTATCTTTATAACTAGTCTATTTGTATGAAAGCGAAACAAAAGAAGAAAAATAGAATGGCGAAAGTTAGAATCAATCAGCTTAATAATAGGAGAGTTATGAATGTTTAAAAAATGAGATCAGTGTAGCTATGCGATTCTCAAATTGGCAATGTTGTCAGTGGATTAACAATACTCCCGTTAGTCGTGTACAAAATTATCATTAATTTCTCTTTTGTTCTAATTGTCGTTTCCCATGGGTCTCTACTCAAGATATAGGCCTCTTATAGATCGTATATTATGATAGGTCCTCTTAAAGGGAAAAGACCATCCCCAGTCATACATTTTGAGAGATGAATTTAAATTGCAGTAATTATGTGTTTAGGAATAAATGAGAATATTGTCTGGCACTGCATAGCAGAGACATTACCATTTCAGACAATTTGAAGCTCAGATACGTATACTGATTACAACTTTCCAAAAGTCATATCTTTGTTAGTTTTTGTCCGATTTTATTCCAATTTTTACTTGTCTGCTTCCCTGATTTTTCTACTTTCTCTGAAAGTTCTTTACTATGGAGGTTGGATTTATATTCATAGAACATACAATAAGGATGCCCTCTTGCGCTTAAAATTAATTTAATGATGACACTTAATATGTCAGATTGACATGAAAATTATGAACCTTGTGACCCCCACAGTAAGATCAAATTTGCTTTCTCTTTGTAAATTGCCCAAATGTGGGAGTTTACTGCTCCGCTGAAGTAATACCCAGTGTAATCAATTCTGGCACTACTATCTATTGATGGAAGAGAAGAAAAAAATCGAAAGAAATGAAGTCAATTGTTTGGTTTGTGGTCTGAACTTTAACCTAGGGAGCTTTTGTGGACGAATTTAAAGGAATGAAAGGAAAAATATTGTCATCGTTATGCATGAACACTAGAAAGACATCAGTGACGTATCGAGGGGCCGGGGTTCTATCACGTGATATATTTAGCACAGCATTCCATAGCACGCTTTACGGAGCACCATTGTATTAAACATGGCATGAACAATTCCATTTGAACGAGATTTTCGAGAAAAAAAGCCCATGCAAGTAATACCTTAATAAAATGAAAACTATGAAACCCAATGAGTGATAGTTCTCATACGCTTCTCTAAATAATGATGGAATTCATTGTAATGAATAAAGATTTCTGCATTTTTCAAAAATGGAACACTTTCAGAAGAGCAAGGCATCCTATCGGAATATAATTTCTTCTCTCGAATGGTCATATGCACACGGTTAATTAGGGCATTCCTATCTTTGTAACTAGTCCATTTGTATGAAAGCGACACAAAATAAGAAAAACAGAATTGCGAAAGTTACAAACAATAAGCTTAATAATAGGAGAGTTATGAATGTTTGAAAAATGAGATCAGTGTAGCTATGCGATTCTCAAATAGGCAATGATGTCAGTGGATTAACAATACTCCCGTTAGTCGTGTACACAAATATCATTAGTTTCTTTTTTGTTCTAATTATCGTCTCCCTTGGGCCACTACTTTAAGATATAGGCCTCTTATAGACCGTATATAAGGATAGGTCCTCTTAAAGGGAAAAGACCATTCCGAGTCATACATTTTGAGAGATGAATTTAAATTTTTTGTAATTTTGTGTTTTGGAATAAATGTGAAAATTGTCTGGCACTGCATAACAGCGACATTACCAATTCAGAAAATTTTGAGCTCAGAAACGTATACTGATTACAACTTTCCAAAAGTCAAATCTTTGTTAGTTTTTGTCCGATTTTATTCCTATTTTTACTTGTTTGCTTCCCTGATTTTTCTACTTTATCTGAAAGTTCTTTAATATGAAGATTGGATTCATATTCATAGACAATATAATAAGGACGCCCATTTGTGCTTAAAATTAATTTAACGACGACACTAAATATGTCACATTGACATGAAAATTATAAACCTTGTGACCCCCACAGTAAGATCAAATTTGCTTTCTCTTTGTAAATTGCCCAAATGTGGGAGTTTACTGCTCCACTGAAGTGATACCCGGTGTAATCAATTTTGGCACTACTATCTATTGATGGAAGAAAAGAAAAAAATCGAAAGAAATAAAGACAATTTTCTGGTTTGTGGTCTGAACTTTAACCTAGGAGAGCTTTTGTGGACGAATTGAAAAGCATGTAAAAAAAAATATTTTAATCGTTATGCATGAACACTAGAAAGACATCAGTGACGTATCGAGGGGCCGAGGTGCTATCATCTGATATATTTATCACAGCATTCCATAGCACGCTTTACTGAGCACCATTGTATTGAACAAGGCATGTACAAATCCATTTGAGTGAGATTTTGAAGAAAAAAAGCCCTGAAAATGTTAAAATCAAATGCAAGTAATACCTTAATAAAATGAAAACTATAAAACCCAATGAGTGATAGTTCTCATACGCTTCTCTAAATAATGATGGAATTCATTGTAATGAATAAAGATTTCTGCATTTTTCAAAAATGGAACACTTTCAGAAGAGCAAGGAATCCTATCAGGATATAACTTCCCCTCTCGAATGGTCATATGCACACGGTTAATTAGGGCATTCCTATCTTTATAACTAGTCAATTTGTATGAAAGCGAAACAAAATAAGAAAAATAAAATGGCGAAAGTTAGAATCAATCAGCTTAATAAGAGGAGAGTTATGAATGCTTAAAAAATGAGATCAGTGTAGCTATGCGATTCTCAAATTGGCAATGTTGTCAGTGGATTAACAATACTCCCGTTAGTCGTGTACAAAATTATCATTAATTTTTCTTTTGTTCTAATAGTCGTTTCCCATGGGTCTCTACTCAAGATATAGGCCTCTTATAGATCGTATATTATGATATATCCTTTTAAAGGGAAAAGACCGTCCCGAGTCATACATTTTGAGAGATGAATTTAAATTTCAGTAATTTTGTTTTTGGAATAAATGAGAAAATTGTCTGGCACTGCATAACAGAGACATTACTAATTCAAAAAATGTTAAGCTCAGATACATATACTGATTACAACTTTCCAAAAGTCAAATCTTGTCTGCTTCCCTGATTTTTCTACTTTCTCTGAAAGTTCTTTACTATGAAGGTTGGATTTATATTCATAGACAATACAATAAGGACGCCCTCTTGCGCTTAAAATTAATTTAATGACGACACTCAATATGTCAGATTGACATGAATTTTATAAACCTTGTGACCCCCACCGTCATAGGCGCCAGAAGTGGGGGGGGGGGGGGGGGGCAGGGGGCAGTTGCCCCCCCCCCAATAAAAAAAGTGTGGGGGGGGGGGGGGGCAAAACGCATTTTTGCCCCCCCCCCAAACGCCCCCCCCCCTAAAAAAAAAGGAGTAAAGATGGTTTGTATTTTTAACCCCAAAAGAACATAACAATAATAAAAACCTGAATTAAATGACTGATACAATTCTATTCAAAGAAAAGGAAAGTTAACAGGAATTAAATTTCCTAAACATTGCGCATGCTACCTATGGAGGTTTTTATAATAGCGCGCGCATATCGTTGACAAATTGTGAGAGAATGGGAAAGCGTGTCTGTGTTTTGTTATAGGGTTGAGAAGCTCATGAGCCCCTGAACGCTGGCGTACTGATAGGGGGGGGGGGGGTAATTTTTATTCGATACCAGTGATTTACAAATGTTGCTGAAATGACATGATTTTCCCGTATTTTTTCTCAATTTTTTTGAAAGTTTGTTGGAAATTAGAAATTCCCAAATTTACAGTCGGGCAAAAAATATGCTTATTTATAAGCCTGTATGTCAGGGTCTGCAGAACGGCCGGGCTCGGGGGCTCGAGCCCCCTCACTTTTTGAAAAAAATTGTTAAAGAGAAAAAGAAAGAAAGAGAGAGAGAAAAAATAAGTGACCTGTCTATGTCACAAAATAATGAGGTATCAAAATATGCTCATCTGACCGTAATTAAATGCCTAAAACTCCCGAGCTTCCGGGGGCTCCGCCCCTGGACCCCACCAAGGGCCCTCTAGGCGGTCCCCTATATGCTTATCTGACCGTTATTAAATACCTAAAAAAAACAAGCTTCCGGGGACTCTACCCCCTGGACCCCACCAAGGGCCATAAGGCGGTGCCCTGGATGCTCATCTGACCGTAATTAAATGCCCAAAACGCCAGAGCTTCCAGGGGCTCTGCTCCCTGGTTTCTCCGCCAATTGGTGGTGGTGGTGATGCAGATTTTTCTTCTGCCCCCCCCTCTAAACGTTTTTGCTCGTTACGTCACTGCCCCTGGAAGGTGAGCCCCTTGGAATATTTGCCCCCCCCCCCCCCATCCCAAACTGCTTCCGGCGCGCCTGCTTGAAAGCATCTTGTACTCTGTCCTGACTAAATTATGCAATGTTGTTCAATTTCTGGATTCTTTGTTAAAAGACTTGCTTGTTGGCAAAAGTGTATACGTCTTTCATACATTTTAAATGTCTAGTCCGATTAATAATAGCACGTAATGATGTTTTTTTTTATTTGACAAGTACTTCACATTATCCTATCGATAAGCTAACGATTTTCTTTAGTATCATATAACAAATGTAACAAATGACAAGTATGGTTTTCGTGAAAATGTATATTCATCGTTAAGGAAAATGTAATTGTTTCCAGACCAATGATTTCAGTGAGAAGAACTTATATTTAATAATGAAGCTGTTGCCGTTTGGACTTACAATAATAAGTAGCCCTGAAAGTGTCGCAATATATCATGTGTGAGTGAGCTTGAAGTTTAATGGTGTATGTATGTTTGAGACTATATAGCCTTTACACTGTTTTATTAAAGAGATATATCTCCAATCAAATCAAACTGAGTGATGTTATCGAACAACTAAACAATATCAATCTTCTATTGTCCTAAATAAACCTGGGAAACCTGAAAATTGCATTACAATGTAAATTCATCGTTAGTGAAAACGTAATACAATATAAAACAATGGGCAAATAATTGTTTACAGACCAATGATTTACGTGAGAAGAACTTACATTTAATGATGAAGCTGTTGCCGTTTGTATATGGACTTGAAATAATAAGTAGCCCTGAAAGTGTCACACTATATCATGTGTGAGTGAGCTTGAAGTTTAATGGTGTAGGTTTGTTTCCATTTAGAATTCAACCAAGTTTTCATTTATGTTTTTATATTTATTTATATGTTATTTATTATTTTTATCACGGAGCATTATATTCACATCATCATCATAATTTAGGATTTCGTTTTATATTATATGTGTCTAGTCTACGAATACCGTCTAAGGGCCATCACAATTTGTGTTGCTGTCATAATGGTCACTTTTAGCGAAAATGGACACATATATAATATTTTAAAACTTTCTTCTCGGTGGGGGAGGGAGGGGACCGGGGTCGGGGTAGGGGTTGGGGTACGATACCAAAAGAATATATAATTTCATGTAATGCTAGATGTGTAATGAAAAATATTTAAATTCAGTATTTTTGCCCGCCCTAGATTTACTTTTATTTGCCACATGTTCTCATATTATTTTTAGACCCCTCGGTAGAACAATTGCGCTGTAATTGCATAACCTATCCATCCGTACCATGTACCCACCTTTTCATTTATGCAATTAGCATACTAGCTTATATCGAGAAATACAGGTGCCATCGGCTGACTTAAAATCACATTTCCTATCCATATCTTGTTTACCTTGAACTCTACACTAATCTTACCTTATTTTAACTACGGAATACTCGCCTGGGGGAACAGCTCAAAATTCCTCATTAATCGAACCCATAGTTCCCCACTTTTTTTTACCCATGTAAGCTCCTGAAGATACACGAACTCTATTAATTCAACTTGAGAATAATTAGGTTTTAACTCACAAAACGCCACTTGGTGGAGGTGGTGATGCAGATTTTTCTTCTGCCCCCCCCCTACCAAACGTTTTTGCTCGTTACGTCACTTTCCCTGGAAGGTGAGCCCCTGGAATGTTTGCCCCCCCCCCCCCAATCCCAAACTGCTTCCGGCGCGCCTGCCCACCGTGAGATCAAATTTGCTTTCTCTTTGTAAATTGCCTAAATATGGAATTTTATCGCTCCGCCGAAGTAATACCCGGTGTAATCAATTCTGGCACTACTATCTATTGATGGAAGAGAAGAAAAAAATCGAAAGAAACTAAGTCAATTGTCTGGTTTGTGGTCTGAAATTTAACCTAGGAGAGCTTTTGTGGACGAATTGAAAAGCATGTAAAGAAAAAAATTGTTATCGTTATGCATGAACACTAGAAAGACATCAGTGACGTATCGAGGGGCCGGGGTTCTATTGCGTGATATATTTATCACAGAATTCCATAGCACGCTTTACGGAGCACCATTGTATTGAACATGGCATGTACAAATCCATTTGAGCCAGATTTTGGAGGAAAATAAAAACTATGAAAACCCAATGAGTGATAGTTCTCATACGTTTCTTTTAAATAATGATGGAATTCATTGTAATGACTAAACATTTCTGCATTTTTCAAAAATGGAACTTTTTCAGTAGAGCCAGGCATTCTCTCGGAATATAATTTCCCCTCTCGGATGGCAATTGGCAATGTTGTCAATAGATTAACAATACTCCCGTTAGTCAAGTACACAAATATCATCAATTTCTTTTTTGTTCTAATCGTCGTCTCGCTTGGGTCTTATAGGCCTCTTATAGATCATATATTATGATAGGTCCTTTTAAAGGGAAAAGACAATCCCGAGTCATACATTTCCAAAAGTCAAATCTTTGTTAGTTTTTGTCCGATTTTATTCAAATTTTCACTTGTCTGCTTCCCTGATTTGTCTGCTTTCTTTGAAAGTTCTTTACTATGAAGGTTTGATCTCTATTTATGGACAGTAAAATAAGGACGCCCTCCTGCGCTTAAATTACTTTAATGACAAGTGTTGGATTGACATGAAAATTATAAACCTTGTAAATTGCCTAAATGTGGGATTTTACCGCTCCGCTGAAGTAATGCTTGGTGTAAGCAATTCAGGCACTACTTGCTATTGATGAAAGAGAAGACAAAAATAGAATGAAATAATTCCAATCGTCTGGCTTGTAGTCTGAACTTTAACCTAGGAGAGCTTTTGTGGACGAGTTGAAAAGCAGGTAGAGAAAAATCTCTTCATCGATATGCATGAACACTAGAAAGACATCTGTGACGTATCCAGGGGCCGGGGTGCTTTCATATGATATATTTATCCACAGCCATCCATAACACGCTGCACTGAGTACCATTATATTGAAAATGCATGTAAACCATCCTTTGGGAGGGAAAAATAAAAAATGTCTGATTACATGCAAGCATGACTTGATTAAACAACAATTTCAAGCCCAACTAGATTTGTAATACTTGTTTGGAACAAGTATAGGTGGGCTGGTCGAACTAAAATTTGAGACAAAATAAAGGGTACATTTGAGATAGCTTATTGTCTCAGCTACAACATACTTGAAGTTCAGCGTAAACAAAGCTAAACGACAGAGATATTGCTCGCGAAAGAATCCAGTTTTGAGAAAAACTCATGTCCCATAGAGAATACACGCAAAATGTGAAAAATTGACATGCCTTTTTTAATCGCGAAAATACGCCCTGATGCCTTTGTCAAAATGAAAATTTGGGCCAATTTTATTTGTAGAAAATTGTCTCAGCTAAAACATATCAAAATTTTGAAGACAATCGATCAATATTTAGAGAGAAACAATCAATTTTCCGTAAATATGCTGACGTCATAATATGCAAATTGAAATTTTGAGTTTGGAGGCCATTATGATGACGTAATGAGTTCATTGAGGGTCAAATGAGACATGAAATCATATCTCCAATTCATACTGTATCAAAATATGACCCAAAAATTGGGGTCACCTTGCATCCTAAAGGGCTACAATGGATCTTGTATAGGCATGTTTTTGCCCATATATGCTATGTATTACAAAAGCTCGCGCGCACGGAAATTTATGTTAAACGGTCGATCATTCCATTATTAATAGTCATAAAGAGACAAGCATGGTATCAATTTGTTTGTAAAAATGTGTGGAATATTATGAAAGAAAAAAAATGGCGATTCTATGTTGTGTAATAGTTTTACGCGCGAAAACGCGCGCGCCGCACGCATGCGCGTGTGTGTGGGCGTTTTTTTATAAAATGCTTAGAATGGCCTAAAACGTATGCAAAATGATTTTGAGACGATTTTGAGCATTTTAAATTTTTGCGCGCGCATTGACGCGCGGACGTACGCGCACGTGCGCGTTTTTTTACCTGAAATTGACCGGACCGATATTGACCTTGATCGTGCAAACTATGAATAAGAAATTACTTTCCGTTATGAAGATATGATCATAAGTTAAAATTCACAAAATGGCGCCTAGATGACGTAATCAGTCAAGGTCAAGCTTGAAAACGTTATTTTGATTTATTTATATGCCTATACATATGTGTGCCAAATTTCAAGGCATTTGATTGAGCCATTTTCAAGTTATCTTGCTAACAAAAAAGTGGTTAGAAATAAGAAAAATATTTAATAACTAGACATATAATACTTGTTTGGAACAAGTATAGGTGGGCTGGTCAACTCAAATTTGAGACAAAATAGAGCAAAAATAAGCGACATACTGCTTACAAATTCTTAAAAGACAATATCATGTAGATTCATAACGTGAACTAAATTCACCTTCTATAGGCATAACACGCAAATTATGAAGTTTTTGACATGAGGCCTTTAATCAAAATTTTCACTATGATGACGTCATCAAAATGAAAAATGGTTATTACTGCGCTTGTAGAGAATTGTCTTAGCTACAACATATCGAAATTTTGAAGAAAATTGATCAACATTTACAGAGATAAAATAAATTTTACATAAATATGCTGACGTCATAATATGCAAATTCGTATTTTGAGTTCCAAGGCCATTGTGATGATGTCACGATACACTTAATGGCCAAATGAGACATGGAATCATATTTCCGACTCATACTCTATCTTAATATGAAAAAAAATTGAGGATCCCGGTGCATTCCAAAGAGCTATAACGGATTTTGTATAGGCATGTTTTTGCCCATATATGCTATGTATTAAAAGACCTCGCGCGCACTGCCATTTATCTTGAATTTACGCTCATCTTGTTAATAATGGTCATAAAGAGATAAACATGGAATCAAATTCCTTGGAAAAATATGAGAAATATCATGAAAGAAAAAAAAATGGCGATTCTATGTTTTTTAATGGTGTTACGCGCGAAAACGCGCGCGCATGCTCTTACGCGCGATTTTTTATAAAATGCTTAAAATGACCTGAAACGTATGCAAAATAAATTTGAGACGATTTTGAGCATTTAAAAATTTTGCGCGCGCATTGACGCGCGGACGTACGCGCACGCGCGCGTTTTTTGACCTGAAATTGACTGGACTGATATTGACCTTGATCATAATAAATATGAATGAGAAATACCTTTTGGTTAGAAAGATATGATCATGAGTTTATTTTCAGAAAATTTCACAAAATGGCGCCTAGATGACGTCATCAGTCAAGGTCAAGGTTGAAAACCTTACTGTGTTTTCTCCATATGCCTATACATATGTGTGCCAAATTTCAAGGTATTTCATTCAACCATTTTCAAGTTATCTTGCTAACAAAAAAGTGGCTATAATTAAGAAAAATAAACTAGACATATAATACTTGTTTGGAACAAGTATAGGTGGGCTGGTCAACTAAAATTTGAGACAAAATAGAGCAAAAATAAGCGACATACTGCTTACAAATTCTTAAAAGACAATATCATGTAGATTCATAACGTGAACTAAATTCAACTTCTATAGGCATAACACGCAAATTATGAAGTTTTTTACATGAGGCCTTTAATCAAAATTTTCACTATGATGACGTCATCAAAATGAAAAATGGTTATTACTGCGCTTGTAGAGAATTGTCTTAGCTACAACATATCGAAATTTTGAAGAAAATTGATCAATATTTACAGAGATACAATCAATTTTACATAAATATGCTGACGTCATAATATGCAAATTCGTATTTTGAGTTCCAAGGCCATTGTGATGATGTCACGATACACTTAATGGCCAAATGAGACATGGAATCATATTTTCGACTCATACTCTATCTAAATATGAAAAAAAAATTGAGGATCCCGGTGCATTCCAAAGGGCTATAACGGATTTTGTATAGGCATGTTTTTGCCCATATATGCTATGTATTAAAAGACCTCGCGCGCACTGACTTTTATCTTGAATTTACGCTCATCTTGTTAATAATGGTCATAAAGAGATAAACATGAAATCAAATTCCTTGAAAAAATATGAGAAATATCATGAAAGAAAAAAAAATGGCGATTCTATGTTTTTTAATGGCGTTACGCGCGAAAACGCGCGCGCATGCTCGTACGCGCGATTTTTTATAAAATGCTTAAAATGACCTGAAACGTATGCAAAATAAATTTGAGACGATTTTAAGCATTTAAAAATTTTGCGCGCGCATTGACGCGCGGACGTACGCGCACGCGCGCGTTTTTTGACCTGAAATTGACCGGACTAATATTGACCTTGATCTTGCAAAATATGAATAAAAAATTACTTTCCATTATGAAGATATGATCATAAGTTAAAATTCACAAAATGGCGCCTAGATGACGTAATCAGTCAAGGTCAAGGTTGAAAACGTTATTTTGATATCTATATATGCCTACACATATTTGTGCCAAATTTCAAGTTATTTGATTGAACCATTTAAAAGTTATCTTGCTAACAAAAAAGTGGGTCGAAATAAGAAAAATAAATAAATAATAATAAACTAGACATATAATACTTGTTTGGAACAAGTATAGGTGGGCTGGTCAACTAACATTTGAGACATAATAGAGCAAAAATAAGCGACATACTGCTTACAAATTCTTAAAAGACAATATCATGTAGATTCATAACGTGAACTAAATTCACCTTCTATAGGCATAACACGCAAATTATGAAGTTTTTGACATGAGGCCTTTAATCAAAATTTTCACTATGATGACGTCATCAAAATGAAAAGAGGTTATTACTGCGCTTGTAGAGAATTGTCTTAGCTACAACATATCGAAATTTTAAAGAAAATTGATCAATATTTACAGAGATACAATCAATTTTACATAAATATGCTGACGTCATAATATGCAAATTCGTATTTTGAGTTCCAAGGCCATTGTGATGATGTCACGATACACTTAATGGCCAAATGAGACATGGAATCATATTTCCGACTCATACTCTATCTTAATATCAAAAAAAATTGAGGATCCCGGTGCATTCCAAAGAGCTATAACGGATTTTGTATAGGCATGTTTTTGCCCATATATGCTATGTATTAAAAGACCTCGCGCGCACTGACATTTATCTTGAATTTACGCTCATCTTGTTAATAATGGTCATAAAGAGATAAACATGGAATCAAATTCCTTGAAAAAATATGAGAAATATCATGAAAGAAAAAAAAATGGCGATTCTATGTTTTTTAATGGTGTTACGCGCGAAAACGCGCGCGCATGCTCTTACGCGCGATTTTTTATAAAATGCTTAAAATGACCTGAAACGTATGCAAAATAAATTTGAGACGATTTTGAGCATTTTAAACTTTTGCGCGCGCACTGACGCGCGGACGTACGCGCACGCGCGCGTTTTAGGACATGAAATTAACCGGACCGATATTAATCTTGATCATGATAAATATGAATGAGAAATGACTTTCCTTTATGAAGATATGATCATGAGTTAATTTTCACAAAATGGCGCCTAGATGACGTCATCAGTCAAGGTCAAGGTTGAAAAGGTTATTTTGATTTTTCTATATGCCTATACATATGTGTACCAAATTTCAAAGCATTTGATTGAACCATTTCAAAATTATCTTGCTAACAAAAAAGTGGGTCGAAATAAGAAAAATAAATAAATAATAAATAAATAATAATAATAAAGGCAATTTTAACAAAAATATAAGGTGGTCTGTATTAGATACAGCCCACCTGATAAATAATAATAAAGGCAATTTTAACAAAAATATAAGGTGGTCTGTATTAGATACAGCCCACCTGATAATAATAAACTAGAAATTTAATTCGTCATTCGGACGAATTAGGTGGTCTGTCTTCTTGATCATGATGATCATGATGATCATGTTAGTAATGGTCATGATGATAATGATAATGGTGATGATGATGATGATAATGACAATGATGATTATGATGATGATGATGATGATGTTGATGAGGATGATAATCATCATGAAATACGCTTAGGCTGAATGACGACGCTGTAGCTTATATGCAAATGAGGCAAATGGGGGTGGCAAAATACGCTTAGGCTGAATGACGACGCTGTAGCTTATATGCAAATGAGGCAAATGGGGGTGGCAAAATACGCTTAGGCTGAATGACGACGCTGTAGCTTATATGCAAATGAGGCAAATCCGCGCGTGCTACCTTTTCGTGTAAAATATGTTTTATTTGTCTATGGTGTCTACCCAAAAAAGTGCGGGGCCCCGTTCAGCGGCCCATGTTCATGTAGAATGGCATTATAAAAACTTTTGTGTTTACAAATTCATGGTTGACTCTTTATTTGTTGAAAATATGAAAGGGTGATTTTCAGCATTTTTTCTTTGTAGAGAGGGTTCGGGGGGGGGGGGGTCTGAATGTCCTCATTGCAAGGGGGCCGTATCAGGCGTGACAAGAGACTCGCCAAAAGCACCCTAAACAAGTATTAACGTGATGCAAAAAATACACCCTGTATCGTTACGTGTAATTTGCTACCCTAAATAAGTAGGCCTAATCATTTTTTGTAAATCCCTAACAGCTAACGGAGAAAGCAACACTGCCGAACATTATTTTATGTGGGGATTTCAACGCCCCACATATTAACTGGGAGAATAATACTGTTATAATAGATGCTGCACAAAATAAACCTCAATACGGGAGAAGACTCAATGAAACTCTCCTTGACATGACCCATGACAACATGCTCTCACAGATGCAATGTGATGCTACAAGAGAAAAGAACATTTTGGACCTCACGTTCACTACAATACCAAACCAAATCACCAAATCTGAAATTGTTCCTGGGATGTCTGATCACAAGGCAGTGTCGATTCACCTTTCCACCTCATTGAAATACACCCGCAAAAAACCTCGCAAGGTATACGTTTATAAAAAAGGCAATATGAAAGGTTTGGGTGACGACATTATACAATTCAAGGACTCCTTTATTAGATCTGCTGGCGATAGGGAGGTAAATCTAAATTGGGAAACCTTCAAAAGTGAATTATTTCGTTTGATGGACATACATATCCCGCAGAAAAAATTGTCATCATGGCAGGATGTACCATGGATGACGAATGATATCAAGAGACAAATTCGAAAGAAAAAAAGATTATACAACAAGGCAAAGAAAGTTGACACTGAACAATACTGGCAGGATTTTCGAGACATAAGAAAGGCTGTCAAAGCTAGCATGAGAAAATCATACGAGGAGTACATAAATGGAATATTTACGGACAGTGACGATGAAAAACAATCACACAAAAGATTCTGGAAATTCGTTAACAGCAAGAAGGACTCGGGTACGATTCCCACCTTAAAAACAGCTTATGGACTTGCAACAGACAACCTTTCAAAAGCTGAGGCGCTCAATAATCAGTATGAATCTGTATTTACAAACGAAACCCGAGAGGCAATACCAGACAAAGGACCAAGTCCTTATGTGTCGATGTCAAACATAACTTTTACGTTGGAAGGGATTGAAAGAATGCTTAAATCTCTCAATTCAAATAAAGCATGTGGCCCAGATCTAATTCCTGTCAGGATCTTGAAGGTATATGCAAAGGAAATAGCCCCTATACTTCGTGTCATATTCATTCAATCTTATGACACAGGCAAATTACCACAGGACTGGTTGATTGCTAATATTGTACCTGTTTATAAAAAGGGAAATAAATGCAAACCAGAGAATTACAGACCTATATCTCTAACATGTGTCACATCTAAACTGATGGAACATGTGATCTTTCACTCCATTATGGAACATCTGGATGAAAATGATATACTTGTGAAGTATCAACATGGTTTCCGCAAGAAGCATTCTACTGAATCCCAACTCATCACTACGGTGGAAGAACTATCCAGATCCTTAGATAACAACCATCAAACAGATGTAATGATTTTGGACTTCTCCAAGGCCTTCGACAAGGTTGCTCATCAACGGCTTTTAAGTAAGCTGAAATACTACGGAATTCGTGATGTGACCCTAAGCTGGATATCGACTTGGTTAACTTCCAGGACTCAACGAGTGGTTGTTGATGGAGAGGCTTCAACGTCGGTTCATGTCACATCAGGAGTGCCTCAGGGCACAGTTCTAGGTCCTCTTATGTTCCTCTTATTCATAAATGATATTGGTGCCGAGGTCGATTCTACCATCAAATTATTTGCGGACGATTGCCTCTTGATGCGAAGAATAGCATCTGTAGATGACACAGTAAAACTTCAATCAGATATGGACAGACTCTTGGAGTGGGCTAATCGTTGGCAAATGCAATTCAACGCCAAAAAATGCTACTCAATGCGAATTCACAGAAAGAGGCATCCCATAATGCACACCTATACTATGAGGGGAGATGATGTTCTAGGTGTGGCCAGCAAAGCATATCTTGGAATCGAGCTACATGATCGTCTAAGTTGGAAATCGCATGTAGATGCGGTCACAAACAAGGCCTCGAGGACCCTTGGATTCATTCGGAGGAATCTCGGAAGACAATGTCCAACAGAAGTGAAAAAACTGGCATACATCTCTCTCGTACGGTCCCAGCTAGAGTATGCTTCGGTAGTATGGGACCCCAATAAGCGGAATCAAATACTCGAGAAGGTCCAAAGACGTGCACTTCGTTTCATTTGTGGAAACTACCAGCGTGATGCCAGTGTAACATCCATGCGAGAACCTCCCAACACTTGAAGAAAGAAGAAAACGGGCACGTTTGTCAATGTTCTACAAGATAGCAAATAACAAAATTGCGATACCAATACCGGAGTACATCAAACCGAGGCAGCGCACTACAAGGAGGAGTCAACAACAACGATATATGAGACTAGGCTCTTCAATGGACTCTTACAAATTTAGTTATTTCCCCAGGACACTTAAGGACTGGGACGAGCTACCTCAAATCATCGTTGAACTGCCCTCTTTGGAGCAGTGGCTCTTGAAACAATTTAGTTCCCTTTTCAGGAACTGTACCGCATAGAGCTGTATAATTATTATACAACTCTATGCTTTATCCTCATCTAGATGCTGAACAGGCGTTGATGAGTATCACCATAGAAGTAGAAGTAGAACTAAGCAAGTGTTCCTCCAAGGCTGAGTTCGCCATAGTGCCGAATTAGGACAAAGCAGCATTTTTTCTACCGGGGTACGGTGCCGTGGCACCCTGTAGCCCGCGCAATAAAACAATACAGTTTATTTGATTTATGTAAAACAGGCTATGACTTCAGCTTCAGCTAGAAATGGTGAATGTAATTTGTTCGAGTGTTGAATGACTCTAAGTAAGTTGATTTTTTTTTTACCCTAAATGCGTAAATCATCACTTTGAAAATGATACCCTTTTTCTTGATTTTTGGTGATTTTGAGACCCTATTCACGTTACGTACGTAACGTGCCTGATCGTGAAAAACAACCCTTTTTACGTGATTTTTTGGTCGCGCCTGATATCTCCCTTGCAATTATGAGGACAGACCCCCTCCCCCCCATGGTTGAAACCATAGGGAACACAAACTAGGCGGAAAGTAAAACTTGGAGTGGTTATGAGTGTTCTTGGCACACTAATATAGTCCCTAGGGAATCCAGCTAGGGGCATCTGCTGTTCTTTCATCATACTGATCTGAGCCATTAATTTTCTGTCTTCACACATATATGAACAAAGACATTCAAATGGCTATTATTGATTTATATGAATTTTTGTATTTTTAAAAATGAGGTACTGACCCCGTACTGATCGGAGGGATATCAAAACAGCGGCTTATAATGCTTAATTAACTAGGCCAGGCTAGCACGTGTCTTAGACTTTGTCGCGTTGGGGGAGCTGAAAGCTATAGGTCTACTTTGTATGCCTATTTTTTATTCAATATTCAGCTTTGTCATATTTGATGATGGTTTTGTCAACGATCAGAGCGATGGTCATAGAGAGTTTCTGTGAGAGGAGAAAGGCAGGTTCACAGGAATCATTCTTGGTCGGAGCGATCATTGAAGCTGTCGATCGTGTCGATGATACTACTCACGTTAATGTTGATGGATACGGCGAGGGAGTTGGATCTGGAGCCAGTGCCAGTGGAAGTACTGCTAGTGCTACTACTAGCAAGAAGGAAGTTCTGCTTTGCTATGTAAACAACATTTCTGAGGATGTCTTGAAGCAGAAATTGCTTGACTTGATTCCGAGGCAGAAGATAATATTGACGAATGTGCTGAAATTTCCTAGTAGCTACAGGCTATCTGAAAATTCGAAGGTAAGAATTTTGTGTCAAGTGTCATGTCTGTGCACACTAGTCTTACTTAGACCCTACATGTCTTACTACTTACTAGGCCGGTCATCTATTACACACACAGTACTTACGCGATCGAGGTTTGTGAGCAGTTGCCTCCCGTAGGCAGTGTGTGGTCTTGTACAGCAAATGTTGTAAGGAAAGGACCAAGCTCAGCAGCTCAAAAAGCTTGAAATTTCATTTGGTTGAGATGATAAGATTTTTTTCGAAGAATCTGGTGTGAAAACAGATATTATCCCTTGGAAAAATAAGATGGAATTATTTTCTGAGAATTTTGCTGATTTTTGGGAGAGGTTGTGACTGCCACTGAATTGACCCCATGGCTCTGTGTGTGTAATATGGGACTGTCATGACTGTTGCACATTCACTGTTGCAGTAATCAAAACAAGACATCAGAATTTCTCTAAGCAAGATATAATTTTGTCAAGTTTGATAGATTACCTGATTCATGGGCACTTCAGCTCTTATTTGTGCTGCAAATTTGAGGATTTAGAGTAGAAAATGTAATTATTTTCCTCTTGAACTGTGAATGAAGTAGTGGGCAAAAGGGTGCGGCGATAGAGGTCTACACACAAAAGCTATTGTACTAGTTGTACTTCAATTTGAAGCCTATTCGCCCGTGAAGACTATCTTGGAGTATAAGCTTATCTTCAGATAAGCTTGTACATGTATAAGTGATTTTTGTGTGACAAAGACAGCCATAATTGTCCATGATGTCAGGTTGGGTTGACTGTCATTCTGAAAATTAACTTTGCCTTTGCTTTGGCTTTAAGCTGTTCACTAGTACTTTTATGGACCTTGTTCAGGGCTCTCTTGGTTCAGTAGGCAATGGGTCACTTATGCAATGTTCAACATGTATAACTACAAGATTAGGTACGCCACATTAGCACTAGAGGGCAGTCTCTGTTTTGTATCAGAATTGCACAGGCATTTTTGTACACAAGGTAGTCAAGGAATTGCAAGTGAATGAGGAACGATATTTTTGAAAATCTGCTAATGGTGATAAATTCAACTTATTTTTTGTAGCAATGAATTATTTCAGTCCCACATATTTTTGAAATTGATGACATTGCAGAGGGTCGCAATGTCTCTAGGAGTAGAGGTGGATAGTTTCACTTGGGGCTGAGTGGTTCTGACCTACATGTATGAGTGTAATGGGTTAATCTTTTGATTTATAGGGCCCTGCACTGCAGCCCAAATGCAAAACCAACTTCCAAGTTGATTTCCATTTGGTGCACATTGTTGGTTTGGGAAAGATTTCCATAGACATGAGACATGCCTTATGTACCCCCTTTGAAAAAGAGAACATGGAGGAAGAGCTTTCTGAGACACCATTGATTTATAATTCAATTCAAGGCATCATAGAAAGGACAGGGCCAGCGTGAGTTGGAACTGTGTGCGGATCGTGGTTTAATTTGAAATAAATTTTTGTTTTTGATCTTTGTAGACTATGACCAATATTTTATTAAATGAGTTTGGAAAAAGAAAGAAATAATAATAATTTTACCAAGACATTAAAAGAAAGAGATTCGATGAAATTGGCAACAATAGTCAAAATTGACTAATAGCCATTATAATACCAAACGAAGAAGAAGAAGAAGAAATTTTATATTCACTCTTTTTATTTTTATTTATTTTTTGTTATTGTCTTGAATTTGTTACCTATATGTAAAAAGATGATAATACTGTCAGGCTTTATCAAATGTCATAATAAATATTGTCATGAAATTAGTATCTTTTCAGAGCTGAATAGATACTCTATTACTAGTGCAAGTTAAGTGTGTTCATATTTAACTTGCAATATTGCATGAGAGAATACAAAATGGTGAGGGTCAGAGGGTGGCCAGCGAGCTAAGTTTGTTTTTGTTATTAATTTTCCTTGTGTATATAGTGGAAAACATGTGATAGGATTTAAAATTATCTTGTGTTTTATTCTTTTAACATTTAGGTGATTTCGAAGGTTTCAGATTTCGACGTTGATGAGGCCACTGTTGAGAATTTCATCAGGCCTGATGTGGTGTCTGTGGCGGAGGCGCGGGGCTCACCATCAAAAAGGCGCCTCAGTGTTTCTGGGGATGTTGTAGAGGTAATAATGATCATTTTACAGGATTGATGTAACATCATATTTTTGTGTACATGTTCATGCCACATGTCTTTTTTATCATTTAATTTTTTGTTTGATGAATTTAATTGTGATGAGGTTGGGTCTTATGATAAATAAATTTAGTGGATTTTTTTTGTTTTGTTTTCTTTTTTTACTTTTTTTTTTGCTCTTGTTTGTGCTTGTAATATTTTGTTTGTTTATTTATTTGGTCTGTGTGTTTGTAATATCCTGTGGCATGCATGTTAGCAAATTAAATTTCTATGATTGATATATGGATATATAGAAGTTCTAGAGTGGCTTTAAAAAAAAAAGATAGCAGTAGTTGTAAAAATGAAATGGATAAGTGGAGTAATACCACTTCTATAAGTGATTTAGTATGAAGATTTATTGTAATGGTGGTAAAGGTACATTATATCAAAAATAGAATGTATTATTGTTGTGATGCAGTAGTGGAAATAAAGGTAGCAATGACAGAAATACTCTTTGAAAGTTTTGGTGTGATATTGCAAATATTTGTATTAATGTTACGTAAAATAAAAGCAGATGTAAATATTTAAGTGTGCAGATAGGTTTACTGTAATGAATGTTATGGTTAGATAAATTTAAGCATTTTATGTTTGATTAGTTTGTTGTGTAATTTGTAATGTGATTGTTTTTTTGTTTTTGTTTTTTTTGTTTTTTTTTGTATATAGGTGGGACCATGTGTTAACACAGCTGCTTTCAAACGGCGGTGCTTGCAAATGGAGGGTTGTGGAGCCTCAGTAGAAGTTGTGTTGTGGGGAGAGGCAGCCTTGAAGGATGTATCTTGTGGTAAAGCTGTAATTACAGCTTTAGTGAAGGATGGAGGGCGGCTGACTTCGACAGTATCAAGCCAAATAGAAGTAGGTTTATGATAATTTGATATATTTTTTTATTGGAAAAATGAAATATATGAGAATAGTGGTATGGATTTATAATGTTTGCATGTTTGCTTGACAAATATTAAAGGTAAAGGAAACGTGGGAATCAGTATGCTTTCAGTCATGGTTCTCACCAGGGCCTTTACACATGGCGGGGCCACCATGCGTAAATTTCAAAACCACTTTTGCCACCATGTGTAAATTTAGAAGTAGAAATGCCACCATGTGTAAATTTCAGAATGAAAGTGCTTTTTGACACTCTTTGTGTGCACTAAATGCCAAATTAAAACAACACCATTTGTAAATTTATCTGCACCATGCGTGAATATTTCCTACATGCTGAACATTACATTTCCACCATGGGTAATGAAAATCTTGCTGAGAACCCTGCTTTGAGTATTAAAATGGGTATGACAATACTGAAAATTTGAGCAAAACTGAACTATTTGTTTAAAAGTTTTGATTGTTCAAAGTTTCAATAGATCTCTGTTATGGAGATTTTTGAGTTTACATCTTTGCTGCATTTGCGATGTAATAGTAGCAATTCTCTGTTCCTTTTTGTGTATGAATTTTCAATAAAATGGATAAATAGGGATTTTTATAATCAGGAGTCCGCATAATTCTTATCGAAACGCTTGCCGAATTTTGTAGCCATGTCATACTCAAGCAATAAATTAAAAGAATTGTTATTTTTATTGAAAATGAAGGAAATCTGAAATTTTGTGTGTAATATGAATGGTGAGTTCTTTACTATGACATCACAGATGCTGACAAAGCTGCGAACTAAAAGGTCTGCATAATAAGGATTTAATGAATCCTTCAAAGTTTATAAATATTGAACAGATTGTGTGATTTGCTTAAATTTTCATTGTTTATTCTTGTTAAGTGGGATGGCTAATGCAGGATAGCCTCTTGGGCTATGAAATATGCTTTGTAGCATTGCGAATATGTGTTCTATCTTTTCTCTAGACAGTGGTGACACAACATTTGCTCCTGCGACATTTGTTCCGCCATCTATATCTTGAAAGGTCTAAGATGAAGGTCATGATTTTTTTTTTTTTTTTTGCTCAGGACAATGTGAAGATTAGGATTAGGGTTAGGGTTAAGGTTAGGTTTAGGTTCAAGATTAACATGGCAAAGTTAGTCTGGAGGAATTGTCACAGGAGCAAATGTCATAGAACCTAGACAGCAGCTATTTCACTGTATTATATTAATCACAAAATGATAATTTCATAATTCATTTATTTTCTCCATTTAGGAAATAGGTATTGGAAATTGAAGCACAATTTGATACCATTTCACAAATTTACACATGAGCAGAGAGATATTATGTTCTCATCGACTTGTTATAGGAGTGTTAAATGTCATTTAATTTACAAATATTGTTTTGTTTGAATATGTGCATGTAGGTGTATGTACATGTATGAAATGTTGATTGCTATAGCTCAAAATAAAGTTTTCTTGTGAAGAGGATTTTTATGCCTCCGCCCACCGAAAGTGGTGCCGGAGGCATTATGTTTTCGGGTTGTCCGTCCGTCCGTCCGTCTGTCCGTCCGTCCCGCCTCGCTCGTTCTTGCGATAATTGAAGAACCATTTGAGGTATGAACATCAAACTTGGTCCGAGTATGTATCACCATAAGAAGACGATCTGAATAGATTTTGGGGTATGTGGGTCAAAGGTCAAGGTCACAGAGATCAATTGCTGATATTTCAGGTGTTAGTCTCGTTCTCGCGATAACTCAAGAACCATTTGAGGTATGAACTTCAAACTTAGTGCTAGTATGTATCATCATAGGAAGACGGTATGATCAGATTTTGGGGTATGTAGGTCAAAGGTCAAGGTCACAGAGATCAATTGCTGATATTTATGGTTTTAGTCTCATTTTTGCAATAACCCAAGAACCAATTGAGGTATGAATTTCAAATTTGGTGTAAGTATGTATCACCTAAGGAAGACAATCTGATTAGATTTTGGGGTATGTAGGTCAAAGGTCAAGGTCACAGGAGTCAATTAATGACATTTCAGGTGTTATTATTATCTTTCTTGCAATAAGTCGAGAACCATTTTAGGTTTGAACCTCAAACTTGGTGCTAGTATGTATCATCATAGGAAGAAGATCTGATTAAATTTTGGGGTCATGCAGTTGAAGTTCAAGGTCAGAGAGTTCAATAAAATACATAAAAATGGCTTGTTCTTGTGATAATTTGAGAACTATTTGACGGATCAACTTCATTCTTGGCTTGTGTATGCATATGGAAGGGGCAATGATTTGATTAGAATTTGGGGTCAAGTTCAAGGTCATAGAGTTCAATAACATATATAATAATCGCTCGTTATTGCGCTAACTTAAGAACCATTTGATAGGTCAACTTTAAACTTGGTTCATGTATGTGTATGGGAGGGACAATGATCTGACTAGGCTTTAGGGTCATGACGTTAAAGTTCAAGGTCACAGAGGCCATAAAATACATGAAAATGACTAGTTCTTACTAGAATTTCAAAAATTAAAATGAATATGCCATTCATTTCCGATCTGGTGATGGCGGAGGCATAAATTTTGACCGCGCTCGGTCGAAGATCCATCTAGTTTATGTGAATTTGGTTGCATTTTTTTTAATACTATTTTGTTATTTTCTTTTGCAGAGTAGTTCATCCGTAGTGGCCAGTGGGGTCATTGTAGGAATGGAGGACGCAGAGAACGGGTATGTTTTTTTTTTTTTTTTTTTTTTTGTTTGTTTTTGTATTTTGTATTGGTTTGAAGAAAAAAAAAGATCATAGAAGGATCAAGTGCTATATTTTGAACATTTGTTTGAAAATCAAGGCTGCTCTATTTTATGCCATACCAGTTGTTTATTGGGGGAGTGAAGCCCAGGTATCAGTGTGTTTCCAGTCCATGAAGAATAATGAGAAAAGTAAACTGAACATTTGAGGAAAATTGGACACTTTGTTTAGAGTTATGGACTTCGAAAGTTTCATTAAATCTTTATTCTACCATTCTGGACTATTAACCATATTTTGTGGTTTGGCACAATAACTTTTGATTCAGAATCTTTCCAAAATACACCAGATGCATCATTAGAAAGAGTACATATTTCTGTATAGATTGTGTCCATTTTTGTTGCAGACCATATTGCATTTGACACCAGGAATTTGAAAATGGAGAAAAAGCTTTTAAATCCTTAGATTGGCAACATATTGGAGGGCTGAAAATCACTGTTTTATCAAAATTGACATTTTTAATAACTTTTTGTAAAATTTCTTAAGCATACATGATGTATGTGTAGGTTTTATTGTTGAGCCCACCAGAGGTAAGGGGAGACAAAGGGATTGCCTGCAGTGTCTGTCTGTCCGTAGTCTGTCTGTCTGTCCATCGTCTGTCCGTAACGCTACAAAAACCTGAATAACTCTATACTGAGGGCTTCAATTTCAATCAAACTTGGAGGGTAGAGTGGTTATGCAAAATTACACATTTTACCAAACAGCAGGGTAAAGGTGAAAGGTCACAGATAGGGGTCAACAATATTTATTGGCCAAAGTAAAGTTTTTAGGGTGCTTTTTGACTTTTGATCTACATGTCTGCTTGGATTTAAACTTAGGTGGTAGATGTGTCTTGGGGAGTTGAAGGTCAGCACAAGATCAAAGGTTGCAGACGGGTCAATGTCATTTTTTTAAGGGCATGTTTTGATTATAGCTCATAACTTTTGATCTACTTGTATGCTTGCAACCAAACTTGGGTGGTGGATGTCTTTTGGCTTTTGGGGAGTTGAAGGTCACCACAAGGACAAAGGTCGCAGACAGGGGTAAACAAAATTTTTGACGCCAATGTCAAGTTCTTTAAGGCGCGTTTCAGTTATGGCTCATTTCTGTAGCAAGTCACTATCATTTGTTCATATATATGCTTTGCCTTGATTCCACTTTTTATAACAATGAAAGTTTGATTTGTAAAAATGTGTTGTGGTACGTTTGTGGGCGAGACACATTTCAGCACTTGCCTTGTTATAAATACATATCATTTTTATTAAAACATGTTGGAATTAACGATTTAACCCATTGGGTGAATTGACATGGAATCACCAAATTATTGAAAGAGATATTTTCTGTATTCACATGATGATTGATGTATTTAATTTGATATGTGTATTCATGTTTTTTTTTAAACATATGTTTTGTTCATTTTAAGGTTTCCGATTGAAGTTGTGCTACACAATGGTGAATCTCTCTTCATAGATGAATCCCTCTTCATTGGTGACTTCAACTTTGATATGAAGTTGCCAGTAAAGGTGGAGTATACAGTAGCTTCTGGAGGGCACGTTCAAAGCATTGCTGTAGGGAAACAGTGAAACATTGGGTTTGATCTGAAGTTATAACATGATATTAAAGTTTTTGTTTCAAGTTTAATTTTTTTTTTCATTTGGAGTTGTGCAAGCTATTGTTTATATTGTGTTTTGATAATTTTATGATAAGGAAGATTAAAGGAACATCATTAATTGTTGAAGATATCTGGTGTCTTTGATAAGGTGCCAGTAAGGGGGAAGTATACGGCAACTTCTGGAGGGCAAGCATTGCTGTAGAGAAGGAGTGAAGCATTGAGATTGGTCTGAGGCTATAACATGACATTACAGTTTGTTTGTTTGTTTTTCAAGTTAGGAATTTTTTTTTCAGTTGCAGTTGTGCAAACTGTTGTTTTTATTGTGTTTTGATAATTTCATTATAATTAAGATTAAGGGAACGTTAGTAATACTTGAAGATATCATGTGTCTTTGCTATGAAGCTGCCAGTAAAGGTGAAGTATGTATGCCCCCAAAAAAAGTAGAAAAAGAAACAAAATTTTAAAAATCCACTAAATTCATGATAAGACCCAACCTTATCATGATTAAATTCTATTCTCATATATTTCATTTTTCCAATAAAAAAAAATATCAAATTATCATAAACCTACTCCTATCTGCACACTTAAATATTTACATCTAAATAGAAGAAAACTCATGATCAGGTGAAACTGAGGATCATATAGGCATTTTAACTTGCCGTTTTCTGTTTGTGCTGTAGCTGTTTGCATTGTAGTGTTTGCACTAGCTGAATGAGTCTCAAACTTGCTAGTTTGAGTGCTTATCATATATGCTAGATTGCAGCGGTTACGTATTATATTTTAATATTGCATTTTGATCCAACTTTTCTATGGTAATTTTGTGGAATAGAACTTAAAGTATGAAAGTGTAATATGAAATTGTAGGTTACTTTGTAACAGCATTAGAATATTTTATGCATCAGCTTAATATAGATGTTAACAATAAAATGTAAGATGGTAGACTATGTGAGATAGGAATGCAAATATTGTTGGAATTGTTTTATTCAATATTTTTGTTATGATTTTTTTACAGAGAGATCATAATGAAGGCTTGTGAATCATGAAATAATGCTTTGTATAATATAAAGTGGTCCAGATATCTAATCATGGTATAATTGAGTTTGACAAAAAGGTGAGATATTTTTATTACCGTATTTACAAATTTTGTATTGCTTTTATTTAGATTAAGGGATTGTTTTTATACAAAAATAATACACAGGTGAGAGTGTGTTAGTGGTGATGCAGCACACTCAAGAGTATTACATTGGAAATACCCGATATGCATGCATCACCACTTACATAACGAACTTATAACTTGTGCATTGTTTGTTTTATAAGATGGGTCGGCAACATGAATATAAGGGGGAAAAATACAATGTGTGAACAAATAGTCCAGAAGCTACATGTAGGCTGTATGTCACTACTAGTAGCATAGCTAAAGGTGAAATAATGCCTCGTATGTATGCACATGTATTATCAGCGCGCATTGGGTTGTATGCATATAAGAAATATTGTACGCAATGTAGGGTACTGTTATGCTTTTAAGCAGATTTTGCAAGGTGGTGCATGTTAGTGCACAAATTAAGGAACATACCTATGAGTCATTGAAGGACATGTGATTGGATACATTCTCAAACTTATTTTATAACAGTATCTGTTTGTTACCCATTTTGGTTGTGAAATTATGTCGGGTGTGAAGAGTGTGTTTTGTGTTTAATTATGTGTTAGGACTTACAGGATAATGATTAGTGATTGATTCACTTGAGATGTTTTGAAATTTGAATTGTAAGTGATACTAACGTTAAGTGATACAGTGGTGTTATTTATTTCAGAGGTTACATTTGTTTGGTTGATACATCTGTCAATGGTTGATAAAATGTTCATGAGTTTCTTGCCAGTTTAAAGTTTATTTTTAATTGAGTTTGACAAAAAGGTGAGATATTTTTATTACCGTATTTACAAATTTTTTATTGCTTTTATTTAGATTAAGGGATTGTTTTTATACAAAAATAATACACAGGTGAGAGTGTGTTAGTGGTGATGCAGCACACTCAAGAGTATTACATTGGAAATACCCGATATGCATGCATCACCACTTACATAACGAACTTATAACTTGTGCATTGTTTGTTTTATAAGATGGGTCGGCAACATGAATATAAGGGGGAAAAATACAATGTGTGAACAAATAGTCCAGAAGCTACATGTAGGCTGTATGTCACTACTAGTAGCATAGCTAAAGGTGAAATAATGCCTCGTATGTATGCACATGTATTATCAGCGCGCATTGGGTTGTATGCATATAAGAAATATTGTACGCAATGTAGGGTACTGTTATGCTTTTAAGCAGATTTTGCAAGGTGGTGCATGTTAGTGCACAAATTAAGGAACATACCTATGAGTCATTGAAGGACATGTGATTGGATACATTCTCAAACTTATTTTATAACAGTATCTGTTTGTCTGTTACCCATTTTGGTTGTGAAATTATGTCGGGTGTGAAGAGTGTGTTTTGTGTTTAATTATGTGTTAGGACTTACAGGATAATGATTAGTGATTGATTCACTTGAGATGTTTTGAAATTTGAATTGTAAGTGATACTAACGTTAAGTGATACAGTGGTGTTATTTATTTCAGAGGTTACATTTGTTTGGTTGATACATCTGTCAATGGTTGATAAAATGTTCATGAGTTTCTTGCCAGTTTAAAGTTTATTTTTGAGAAATAAATTTATTTTTAAAGAGAAAAATGAAATCATTTGTCTTAGTTTTACATGTATAATGTTGCTTGTAGTGAATTGAAAATTGGGCATTTGTAGTTGTTGATTCTGAATATTGCAGTGAAAACTGTTGTGTGTAGGAATGTTTTAAACGTTTGTAGGTACATATATGTCTAATGTTTCATTGACCACATTTTGTTGTTTGGCTCAATACCTTTTGGTTCAGAGCTCTAAAAATTATACCAGATGCATGAGTAGAAAGAGCAAAAATTTCTGCACGCACTATGTCTATTTTTGTTGCATGACTATATTGCATTTGATGCCAGGAATTTTAAAAACGAGAATAAGCATTAGAATCCTTAAATTGGCAACACATTGAGAGGTTCAAAATCATTGATTTTTTTATAAAAACTTAACATTTTTGACAAAATTGTTAACAATGTACACCTGTATATTGTTTTTTAAAACCATGTAACACTAAAAGAAAAATATTATTGTATATTGTTGCCAATTTGAAGAGCAAAATGTGATCAATTTAGCTCTTAAATAATTCTTGTCCTGAAAGGGTTAAAATCTATTGTTTTTACAGGTTTGTGAGGGAACGATGAATTGGTCTTAGCAGTATATGTAGGTGTCTGTGTTGAAAGTGATACATGTAAGTTTGCTTTTTTGTGTCGTGTTTTGGCTGATTTTGAATGTGATTGTTGTGACTAATAATGATAGGTGAGGGTATTTAACTTGTGAGAAATGTGTTAATAAGGAATTATGGAAATTAATTTAGAATTAATTGAAATTAGACCCCCCCCCCCAAAAAAAAGCTATTTTTTAAATTGTACATTTGTGGGGAAGATGCATATCACATAATGGATTCACTTGTTAAATATATATTTCAGCAGTATAAATTTTGAGATAAATTGAATTTTTTTTTGGATTTGGATAATTTGATTTATTCTTTTTAGGTTTGTAGGCATAATGGATGAAGTGAAGTTGATTTAGAAAAAAATTAAGTCCATTGTATGTGAGGTGTGACGCAAATGAAGATATTTAAAATTTGAGATTGATTGATAAAAATTGGGAAGAAATCTGCCAATGAGGATCATGATATGTGTTGTATATGATTATCGATCATTTATTTATCAAAGAAGAATTTATTACAAGGAATTAATGCTTGTAATTCTGAATTTCTCAGCTTTAATATTGACAGGAAGATTGTACGTTTCAGAAAAATATGATGGGAAAAAACTATAATGTCTTTAACAAAAGGTGGCGTTTGGCTCCGTCATTAGACACTCGATTGCTTTCTCGCGCACGTATATTGTTTTGATTTGGTGTGCAAATTATGCAAATTTGGTTGGCTCGCTGCAATATATATAGTCCAGAATCTGCACGGTCCCTTATAATTTCCCTACACATTTCATTCACGCCGTCGAAGGTGGCGTTATCAACAAACTCATAATTATGCTCACAAACGCCTCCGGGCGTCCTAATTTAATGATCACGCCATAATCGGCTGGTAGCAAGTAAGTAGGGTGAGGTAGTGTTGGTGTGGTGGAGATCAAAATTAAATAGGCCAGAATCTGGACTACAAAAAAAGTACAATATCCATGCCCATGGTTGGATTGATATCATATTCTTTTAAAAGTAATTCGGTCGTGAGCTGGCAGACATATCATTATCAGAAATCCGGGCTAGCTCGCCCCACGTGACATCTCGCCCCGGCCTCAAAGACTGTTTGTGCTCATTGTGCCATTTTCAACCACAATATGTAATGGAATTGTGTTAAATGATACTATTGAAGACAATCTATAACTTCTTTTTATGTAAAATGACAATCTATAACTTCTCTTTAGGTAAAGTGACCAAAAAATGGCTTCACAGCTCGCAATTTAAATTAAATGTGCGTTGTATCGACTCGGACCATTGAAATTCGAGCAGTGTTTTTGTCAGTAAATCACTGCAAAAATATCATTTTCATAATGTATGAAGGTCTATTTTTGATTCCTGTTATAAATTTCGTTATTGAGAAGTCGAGTGTACTACATTTTAAACGAGCTGGCTGATGTTTGTTCACATTCTTTCGTCCTGGCCGTAAATTAGCAGACTACTGCTAGTGCTACCGTCGGGACATCTTGTTCCAGTCTTTGAGGCTGGGGCGACATGTCCCGTGGGGCGAGTTAGCCCGACTCCTAGTTTGGGCTGATGATACATGTACGTCATCGTGAACTTTTTCATGCCAGGGAAGTTTTTGTTAGTTGAAAAGCAGTTGTAAGCTGAAAATTTCGTTATCTTTTAGCGGAGGTAAGTCGAAATTTCGTGATTTTTGCTGTGGACTTTGTCATTTTAATAATCGGTTATTTCGTGGCTTAGGACATATGACGGCCCAGTACGCGCGTAGGATAGGGTGTCTGATGGCGCACCCGATGTCGTGTATTGGACGCATCCCGATGTCACTATGTGGTCTACGTGCATTGTGCGACCATGCAAAATTGGTCAATGTCAATGATTTTATGAAACAATTTGAAATTCAAACCTTTAACTTAGGACTCGTGATCCTGAAGGTGAAACTCAATAAATGAGGTGTCATATGAAAGAGCAGGTTTTTTGTGGTGATTTTAATCAATTAGTTTTTCCTGCCAATTTTGGAAAAAACAGTTGTTGTATATTTGTAAAATAAAAACTAGGGTCTAAGTTAGATCTAACAAGTTAAAAGTTAGATCTAGGGTCTACCTAGACCGAATTTTCCGTCTCTTTCGTTCGTTAGCCTCTTATTGGGGTAGGGTTGGCCGGCTCTCTCTTTAGAGACGGAAACCGTCTATACACATTCCCATGATAACGCCATGGCCATTTCAAGTCGTAGCGTTTTGCCCCCAAAATCCCCCAAAATGTCATTTTACCTCGTGCATGTTATATTGTAAATTAGGCCTAGGCTATAATAATTCAGTTTCACTTACCAACTTGACTGAAATAATCCGTTTAATGGTCTCTTTTAAGGAAATCATGGGTCAAAATCGACATCCATGTTGAAAATCTTGCAAGCCGTGTTAAACTCTCGCTGCCGGAGTCATCTAAATCAATATCATCCCTTCTAGTCTAGTCTAGATCTACGCCGAAGGCAAAATGATTATGAAGGAAAAACTGTGCGCCATCTACACGTTCGTAATGGCGTTACCACAGTTTTTCCTTCATAATCATTTCGCCTTCGGCGTAGACTAGAAGGGATGAGATTGATTTAGATGACTCCGGCAGCGAGAGTTTAACACGGCTTGCAAGATTTTCAACATGGATGTCGATTTTGACCCATAATTTCCTTAAAAGGGACCATCAAACGGATTATTTCAGTCAAGTTGGTAAGTGAAACTGAATTATTATAGCTTAGGCCTAATTTACAATATAACATGCACAAGGTAAAATGACATTTTGGGGGATTTTGGGGGCAAAACGCTACGACTTGAAATGGCCGTGGCGTTATCATGGGAATGTGTATAGACGGTTTCCGTCTCTAAAGAGAGAGCCGGCCGACCCTACCCCAATAAGAGGCTATAACGAACGAAAGAGACGGAAAATTCGGTCTAGGGTCTACCTAGACCGAAAGCTTCAGTCTCTATAATCGTCGGTTGTTCCACTGAGACTACGTCTGGCTCCACTAGACCTCCGGTTATAGAGACTGAATGACCGCCTATGCCATCGTATGTTGAAGATATCACGGCTAGATTTTAGCCGTTGGCCCCCTCCCACAAACATGACAAACTTGCCACGGCCGTATTGTTATGCCCCAAAATCCCCCAAAATGTCATTTTACCTCGTGCATATCCAATTTTAAATTAGGCCTAGATTAGGCTATAATAGTATACATCGGTTCTACTTACTAACTTGATTGAAATAATCCGTTTAATGGTCCCTTTTAAGGAAATTATGGGTCAAAATCGACATCCATGTTCAAAATCTTGCAAGCCGTGTTAAACTCTCGCTGCCGTCAATCTCATCCCTTCTAGTCTACGCCGAAGGCAAAATGATTATGAAGGAAAAACTGTGATAACGCCATTACGAACGTGTAGATGGCGCAGCAGTGCGGGGCAATGAAAGACAATCGAAACATGCGGGTTGATGTGATTGTTACATTTTGGATTTGCCGATATTGTGTATTGTGATGCATGAAAACAATACTGAGTTTATAGTAGGGAGGCCAATGCCCAAATCTAACTTTTTAATTACGAATTTGTTTAAAATAAAACAAAGATTAAAAGAAAGCATTTACTTTCTCTAAGAAAACTCACCCATCTGCCGACTCCAGAAGTTCCATAAAGTAGGAGATATCCAGCTTTTAAGCACTCGCTTCCTTCTACGCTTGGCCGTACGCAAGAGCCTTGAAACAATCAATTTCATGGTCCCAAAAATTACGTCGAGAATTAGACAGGCCCGAGGGAATGGGCGTGTCATCATGGTCATTGCCCGGACAACAAGTTCAAAACTTCGCGCGAAAGTACATTCATCATCACCGGCTAGCCTTGAATTAGTCGCACACACCGACACAGTACTACAGGCCGTCCAGGTACGGTAATTGCATGCAAGCCGCAATCGAGCCATGCTAGCCATGCCATAATGAGAGAAAGCTCGAAAACCACTCATTGTAAATTAAGAAAATGATTGAAATAAATAAATAGGCCTACCTTAGTTTTGATATGTATTCCAATTATTTCCTCATGAGTAAAGATCAATCTGACACTGCAAAATCCAACAGTTGCAGCGAACACAATACGGAATCAAACATAGTCAATAGGACTGCACGCATTGATAGACGTGTACTGACGGAGATATTTCTCTCCCTCTCTCTCTCTCTCTCTCTCTCACTAACCATGATGATATCATACACTAAAACACACACGTTCAAATCATGGCATTCATTACACTTCTCAATTGGAGTATAGACTGCTCACGTAGACTTTTTTTTTTTACTGAAATGTCTTTTTTTACACTTCTCATACATTACAGCACGACACTGGTGTCTAGTGCTGAGAAAAAGGTACTATGTGTGAGACTACGTCAAATTTGTTTTGCGCGCGATGAGACCGGACCTCATACATATTCATATTATGATGTCGCAAGACTTCTATTTTGGGCTGGAACAATGACGTCTTTGTTCACAGTTTTGCTCCCCAATTTGAGATGGCTCTAGCTATGGGGCTCAAACCAACGCAAGATTGACAAAAACATCGTACTCTATCTACCTTTGACTGTGCAGTTTGTAAAAATCTGCAATTAAAAAGATATAATCCTTTTTCGTTATATTTTCTAGTTGTTAAAAGTGACATTTGTGCACAACTGATATGTTAATCTCTATCAAAAGTTCTTTGATATTAAATCGATTCCATATTTTTAGGCGCTACCTTCAGTCATTGAGAAGGATTTTAGTGAGCTAACCTCATCGCCCTCTAGGACCCTTCTAGTTTCTCATATGTGCGCGCCAAGGTCGTCTGCTAACAGAATTATTGGATCTAAAAACGTCAAAATCTGCAAGATCGTCAACAAATAGTGAAAGACCGTTACAGATCCGTGATTATAGGTATGTTGTGGAGTGTGTAATTGTGTATTTGTTATACATTTTATTCCATAGATATTTGTTTTCTTTTTTTTCCCCATTTTTTTTCTTCTGGTAATTTTCTGACTTGGAGAGACGAGCGCACAAATCGTAGGCGTAGAAGCCTTACGCCCGGGCATTGGCCTCCCTATCTAGATACTATATGTGACTATAGGCCTAGATCATAGATCTAGACTAGACCTAGATCTAGATCTAGTCTAGATCTATTAATTTCTAATTCCAATCATGAATATCTTGATAGTTGATAATTAGACAGGTCACAGCTGACAGGCGATCGGCTTGTAAAAGTCATGGGATAATATTTATCCCCTCGCCAAAGTCAAAGAAGGAGGGGATCTAGACCCCTGTATTATGCTGCTCGCTGTCGAAGCCCTTCCTTCTGTGTGCCTTAAGTACAAATCTGGTTTAAAATCAATAACTTTAGAGTAATGTTTGACGGATTTTAATGAAATTTGATATGAAGGTAAATGGTATAAAAACACCGCATAAGTTCAATTTCAGAGTATGTAGGTCAAAGGTCATAGCTCATTAAATATGCGAATCTGGTTTCTGTTCGATAACTTTAGTAATATTTGATGGATTTTCATGAAATTCGATATGAAGGTACAGGGCATAAAAACGAGGCATAAGTTCAATTTCCGAGTATGTAGGTCAAAGGTCATGGCTCATTAAATATGCGAATCTGGTTTCCGATTGATAACTTTAGTAATGTTTGACAGATTTTAATCAAATTTTATATGAAGGTACATGCTATCAAAATACAGCATAAGTTCAGTTTCGGAGTATGTAGGTCAAAGGTCATAGTTCATTAAATGTGCAAATCTGGTTTCTATTCGATAACTTTAGTAATGTTTGACGGATTTTAATGAAATTTGATAGGAAGGTACATGCTATCAAAATACAGCATAAGTTCAGTTTCGGAGTATGTAGGTCAAAGGTCATAGCTCATTAAATATGCGAATCTGGTTTCTGTTTGATAACTTTAGTATTATTTGATGGATTTTCATGAAATTCGATATGAAGGTACATAGTATAAAAACACAGCATAAGTTCAATTTCCGAGTATGTAGGTCAAAGGTCATGGCTCATTAAATATGCGAATCTGGTTTCCGATTGATAACTTTAGTAATGTTTGAAAGATTTTAATCAAATTTGATATGAAGGTACATGCTATCAAAATACAGCATAAGTTAAGTTTCGGAGTATGTAGGTCAAAGGTCATAGTTCATTAAATGTGCAAATCTGGTTTCTATTCGATAACTTTAGTAATGTTTGACGGATTTTAATGAAATTTGATAGGAAGGTACATGCTATCAAAATACAGCATAAGTTCAGTTTCGGAGTATGTAGGTCAAAGGTCATAGCTCATTAAATATGCGAATCTGGTTTCTGTTTGATAACTTTAGTATTATTTGATGGATTTTCATGAAATTCGATATGAAGGTACATAGTATAAAAACACAGCATAAGTTCAATTTCCGAGTATGTAGGTCAAAGGTCATAGCTCATTAAATATGCGAATCTGGTTTCCAATCGATAACTTTAGTAATGTTTGACAGATTTTAATCAAATTTGATATGAAGGTACATGGCATCAAAACACGGCCTAAGTTTGATTTCCCAATATGTAGGTCAAAGGTCATAGCTCATTAAATATGTGAATCTGGTTTCTGTTTGATAACTTTAGTATTATTTGATGGATTTTCATGAAATTCGATATGAAGGTACATGGTATAAAAACACAGCATAAGTTCAATTTCGGAGTATGTAGGTCAAAGGTCATAGCTCATTAAATATGCGAATCTGGTTTCTGATATCGATAACTTTAGTAATGTTTGACGGATTTTAATCAAATTTGATATGAAAGTACATGGCATCAAAACATGGCCTTAGTTTGATTTCCCAGTATGTACCCTGCGAAGGGATGCTATGCTTTGCGTTGACTTGTTTTATTTATGTCATTTAGCATTATGAATGAGGGCTCATTATTTGTATTTATTGTAATATATTGATATTGGTATTTTATTAAATGTAATTTTTTGTTTTGTTTTGTTTGTATTTTAGGTTACTGAGAGTTGAAGAGAGAGTTGCAGAAAGTAAGTTGATATGCTTAGAAAGGCTGAAGTCAAGTAGTTTTTAAATTAAAGCTATGATGGAATGAAACAGATCCGCATAATTGGGAACAATTGAATGCAGAATACGAAAGCTATGGCTTTAAGAAATTTTCTATATAACTTTTTGACACTACCAAGTTACTTTTAATTATGTCAGTAAAGGTATAGACCAGTTTTGGAAAAGCCCCCCTCTCAAAAAATGAAATGGTACCTTTTTTTAACAATCATGTGAAAGAATATGTTTTGACTAATACCTGATGATACAAATTTTGATACTAATTGATATATTTGGTAAATTATTATATCTATCCGGAGTGGATAGATATCGCGCATGTGTCGCATAGTCCCATATACATCTTTCTGTGTACAGTGCTTGTAACTTTACCATGACTGGGTCAAATTTCTCATCATTTTGATGATCCAGAACCTTTCAGTACACACCAATACTTACCGTATATGCTAGATGATCAACCTTTTGTGATCGATTTCACAACGTTTTTTTCGCAATGCAATCGCATGACCAAAACTGGTCTTGAATGAGGGCTCACTATTTGTATTTATTTTTGTAATATATTCATATTGGTTTTTTATAAAATGCAATTGTTTTTTTCTTTTCTTTTTTTATTTCTAGTGCTTTTAATCAACAAATGTCAGTTTGATTAAAGAAATGACCCACACCAGACGGTTATTTCTGTCTATGACTCTCTATGTTTTGCTGGAGTGTGGGGTGGAGGGGGGGGGGGGGGGGGGGAGTCACAGGTTGAACATTGGCACATAGAGAGGTCAAAAGTCATTTGAGGTCAAGCGTTAAAGTTTACCTGCAACCTCAGCTACACTACAAACACAAACACATTTTACCTTCACACATGTAAAATATCAATGCAATAATTTTACTTGTATCAAAGGGGGAGGGAGTAGATGCAGTGGAAGCAGGTGAAAGGCAGTAGCATATCATGTAATACCCCTTCTCAAAGTTTATGGGATGTTGCATTCTATGGCAGATATTTCAAAATCAGCTTGCGATAGGCCCTACAATTCTTATAGATGGCAATGGACATTGCGATATTCTAGTTATTTTCACAAGTGGGCGAGACACAACATCGCTAATGCCTTGTTTAAACTGAAAAGTCATCCACAAAGTAGATGAGGTTTAGACATTGGTCAGTTAAAAATTTATGTTGTGCCACCACCCATGATAATGTCATTACAGAAATGGTACAATTTGAAACAGGAAAAGAGCTTAAAATGAAAATGCATTGAAGTACTGTACCTAAACAAAATATTGATATTAACATTATTTCTGAACTGTTGGTTCTTACAAAAGTTATTGATTTCGGTCTAAGTTGCAGTTTGGGATGTAATGTGGAGTTTGAATCTTTCCATTTCAGATTTGATAGATCTACTCTTACTGTTGGACAGTTACTGAGAGAGAAGCAAGGAGGCAGAGGTAAATTCAGCTCTTACTGTTGGACAGTTAGTGAGAGGGAAGCAAGGAGGCAGAGGTAAATAGAGTTGTTACTGTTGGACAGTTATTGAGAGACGAGCAAGGAGGAAGAGGTGAATAGAGCTCTTACTGTTGGACAGTTACTGACACAGAAGCAAGGAGGCAGAGGTGAATAGAACTCTTACTGTTGGACAGTTAATGAGAGAGAAGCAAGGAGGCAGAGGTAAATAGAACTCTTATTGTTGGACAGTTACTGACACAGAAGCAAGGAGGCAGAGGTAAATAGAACTCTTACTGTTGGACAGTTAATGAGAGAGAAGCAAGGAGGCAGAGGTAAATAGAGTTGTTACTGTTGGACAGTTATTGAGAGACAAGCAAGGAGGAAGAGGTGAATAGAGCTGTTACTGTTGGACAGTTACTGAGACAGAAGCAAGGAGGCAGAGGTGAATAGAGCTCTTACTGTTGGACAGTTACTGACACAGAAGCAAGGAGGCAGAGGTGAATAGAACTCTTACTGTTGGACAGTTAATGAGAGAGAAGCAAGGAGGCAACAACTCAACAACCCATGTGTTGTGATGCCAGGCAATGAGAAAAATTGTGTAATCAGGTTGCTCAGGCGCAGGCGCGTGTATCGTCTCGAGTGACGATCATCAGAGATATATATTGCTAGAGTGGTGTGTACTCTATCTCTATGGTCGCAGTTCAAGTAACAGCGATGTGTTACATGTAGATACCTACACCAACATGATATCTAGTACATCGTTAATGTGCATAATAATTTTAATGTGGATACATGCTAAAGTAAGGTTGGTAATAAGTCACTCTATTAAAAGCTGGAGATAATTTTAATGAAAAACAAACAATGCATATATATATTTTTTTCTTAAAAGTATTCTTTCATTACAAATATATGTGAAACTGTTATACAAAGTGGCATTATTAATGTATGTCCCATTTTTTTCCTACTCATTGTTTTATGTAACTCTAGGTAGCCAACTGTGGAGTGATCAAGCTACAGATCTATCTACAGTGGACTCTCATTATAAAGAGCACTGATATATCCATTAGAGTAAGGTAATTTTTGTGGTTTCAGATTGTAATTTTACTTTGTATTTTATTATTTTTGTAACCCTGATATACCTTGGTTTCATTATAATGAGCATAATCCTCTGGTCCCAAGGACTAGCATAGGCGTATGTTCTTGTATAGGACTGTATTTAGTGCTTTGGGAGACCAGGGCCCCATCTTACAAAGAATTGCAATCAATCTCAAAATGGCAATTGCCAATCAAGATACCGGGAGTGGAACATAACAATTTTAGTTCATTTGAAACTGCAAACCTCATCAATGAACATTTCTGTACTATAGCGGCAGACTTACCAAAGCTTCAGAGATCACACTTACCTGCATTTTTGCCTGCCCAATACAACTGTCCCCTAGTACAACCATGGCAAGTGTACAAATACCTACGTTCTCTTAGTCAAGGTAAAGCCGGAATTACTGGGGATATTCCTGTTCGGATCATTCGCGAATTTGCCTATGAATTGTCAGTCCCACTTACAGATATTCTTAATGTATCATTTCAACAATCTGAGGTTCCATTACAATGGAAACAAGCAGAAGTAGTTCCTGTTCCTAAGGTGCACCCACCGACACTTTTGGATCTTAGACCAATAGCCCTGACAAGCTATTTTGCTAAGATAGCCGAATCGTTTATTGCCAAGTGGCTGTTAGAAGATATAACCAAAAATCTTGATCCTAATCAGTTTGGAAATCGTAAAGGCTTATCGACGACACATTACCTCATTGGTTTGATACACCAGATATTGGAGAATGCAGAAAAGGTGAAATTTACATCAACGATATTGACTACAGATTATTCGAAAGCCTTCGATAGAATAAACCACAATGTTTTAGTTCAAAAGCTTCTCAATCTTGATGTCAGACCATGCCTTATTAACTGGATAATGAGCTTTTTGGATAATCGATTGCAGTGTGTCAAATATAATGGAACAAAATCAAACTGGAATGTCATAAATACAGGAGTTCCACAAGGAACAAAACTTGGACCTTTATTATTTTTGATACTAATGAATGATGCATGCCAAGATTCCATTATACCATATTTCAAATACGTAGACGATTTGTCAATGGTAGAAAGCAGGAGTATATGTAAAGCTTCAAAATTACAAGATGAACTTCGCAAACTACAGGAATGGTCAAATAGGAATGATATGAAACTAAATGCCTCTAAATGTTCAGTTATGCAGATCTCCTTTTGTAAGCAACCTGTACAACAGACAGCCCTGTTTATTGATGATACCCAACTATGTAATGTAGAATCTCCCAAAATATTGGGTTTGATCGTACAGAGTGACCTAAAATGGAATAAACACGTAACTGATCTCTTGAAGAGAAGTAACAAGAAGTTGTACATACTCAGGAGACTGAAATCATTCAAACTACCTATTGTAGATCTTATCACCATATTTAGAGGATATATAAGACCGATTGTAGAGTACTGTGCCCCTGTGTTCAACGGAGCTCTTACAAAACAGCACATCTATGCACTTGAATCAATTCAAAAGAGAGCATGCAGAATAATTCTGGGTAGTAGTTATACTTCATACAATGTTGCACTAGAAACATGTAACTTAGTGACTCTTGAGGAAAGAAGAAAACAATTATGTCTTACGTTTGCTCATAATCTGGAAGAAAATCCCTTTTCATTGAATTGGCTAGTTAAAAAACAGGAAAGTCGCTACTGCTTGAGGAGAACAACAAAATACACCCAGTACAAGTGCAAAACTAACAGATTTAGAAAGAGTCCAATACCATACCTTATAGATCTTCTAAATAATGAATAATTTAAATGTATTTTTACACAATGTATATATATATTAACAATATTTGATAAATATTTTTATCATTATCAAACGTTTCAATACGTACCCAACTATGATTTAGTTTTAACGTAGGAAACCATGTTTTACAACCCACTTTGGAATATGTTTATCTTTTTACAGAGACATCAATTTATAATTATGTACTTACTGTTGATGAACAGGCAACATAGAGCAACATTTTGCTGACTTTTAATTTTCAATGAATATGAATTGTTAAAGACACAGGTGCAATAATTTCAGTATTAGCTTTTTACTTAGTTGTAAGTTATGTATTGTCTTGCTTTTGATCAATTATTGTTATTACTATTGTGAAGTTTAATATATTTTAAAAATGTAAATAATGTATAGTGATTGATTGATTTTAAATGCTACGCATGAATACTGTCAAATGTAACCAATACTGTTTGAATGAATGATTGTAACAAATGAAATATAATGTTATGTAATGAAGCTCATGTATACATGTAAACATGCACAATTCAGCATTTTGGCTGCGAGGCATTGTTTTTTAATAAAACCATTATTGAATTGAATGAAGATCATCATAGCATGCACATATTGGTCAACAACATAGCCACTATCAACCAATCAGAATCGTTGTTTGAAACTTTCAATCAATCGCAACTCTTTTTAAGACAGGGCCCAGGTCGTAGCATTATAGTAATCTAAAGAAGGGGAAGTGAACAAAAAAAGTTTAAAAATCACATACAGCTTTCCATCAACCACTTTGAAGATTAATGACATACACTACAAAAATCACTGCCCTCATACAGGTATCATAAAACAAAATTAATCGGAGAAGAGATACCAGTCATGAAATAATAAGTATTGGTATGAGGATGCTACAAAATGTTATACAATTCAACATAGTCAGAAGTAAAATCACACCAAAAAAAATAAAATGAATAAAAAGCATTGGTAACTTAAGCATTGATAAAGTTAATTATCGTGCATAAATCAAAAAGAAAACGAACAGACTACCAGCAGCAAAGTAGGGTTTAAGATTTATGTAGTAATAAATAAAAATAATAATAACCATATAAGCATTTTCTTTTTCAAAAATATTCTTTCATTACAAATGGCATATATGTGAACCTGTTATACAAAGTGGCATTATTAAATGTATGTCCCATTTTTTTCCTACTCGTTGTTTTATGTTACTCTAGGTACCCAACTGTGAAGTGATCAAGCTACAGATCTATCTACAGTGGACTCTCATTATAAAGAGCACTGATATAACAAGGTTCTATTATAACAAGGTAATTTTTATGGCTCCAGATTGTAATTTTCTTCTGTATTTTATTATTTTTGTAACCCTGATAAACGAGGTTCATTATAACGAGCATAATCCTCTGGTCCCAAGGACCTTGTTATCACTTACCATCTAGGCATTTAACAAAACTCCCTGTAAAGTTGAGAAGTATGTAGAAAAGGCATTGACTGGTATCCCTGTTATGAGAACAGGGTTTTAAATTGTTTAAAATGGCTTTGAGCTTTACAATCTTTTTTCTTTTTCTCCCTGTTCAAGCAATAGTGATGACAGTAGGAAGCTTTTGATGCACTTTGTAGGAAAACCAGAATTGCAGGGTGTTGTAAAATGGAAGGGGGGGTGGAGGTAGGGGTCTCAACATGTAAATGAGCATGTTATTTTATAGGAATCATGTATAGTGTCCCAAAATAACGAATTTATGTACATTTTGTGGATAAAAATGATTAATATCTGTATATATATATATATATATATATATGTATTGTAGCATAATCTTACCTCACAAACGTTAACATTTTTGCCTTCTGAAAGATGGATGATGCTCCTTTTCATTTTAACAAACCTTTTAATATTTACCCCCTCTCCTTACAGGTGTCTGGCTGTCACTTATGTGTTTGTGTTTGTCTCCTGGAAATTTGATCTTTTCAGGAAAAGTAATTGTTTTATGTTGACATCTTTTCATTGTATACATTTGAACCAAAGAACCTTCATCTCACCTCTTTTCCTAATCTCAGAAGAGATCCTGCTCTCAGAAGAGAGTGTCCCACACTCAAGAAGGGTGTGCGTCTTTATCCATTTCATCACATTTCACCCACGGGAGACCGTGGTAGAGTTGTATAAAGAATCCACAGAAGAAATTACTGAAAAAGAAAAGAAAATACTGAAAAAGAAAAGAAAATACTGAAAAAGAAAACAGGAACCAGGTGAGACTCCTGGATATATAATCAATAACAGGAACCAGGTGAAACTCCTGGATATATAATCAATAACAGGAAGCAGGTGAAACTCCTGGATATATAAGCAATAACAGGAACCAGGTGAGACTCCTGGATATATAAGCAATAACAGGAACCAGGTGAGACTCCTGGATATATAATCAATAACAGGAACCAGGTGAAACTCCTGGATATATAATCAATAACAGGAAGCAGGTGAAACTCCTGGATATATAAGCAATAACAGGAACCAGGTGAGACTCCTGGATATATAAGCAATAACAGGGACAGTGTGTTAGAAAAACAAACAGGCTTGATAGGAATAAATACAATTTATCAAATTACAGTTTTGAGAAATAAAAGGCAAGTTTGCAAAAAGTGGGAAACAAACTTGGGATATTTTCAGTTGTAGGGATACAATAAAGTGTGTTTGCTTACAAAGAACTTTGGGTGAGCGTATTGGAAATTCATTAACCAGTGATAAGATTAATTAATCAGAAGAAAAGCAGGATATTTGATCGTTTACAGATTTTTTTCAAAAGGAAGTAAGCGTGGTAAAATTGAAAAAGGAGTGGGGAAAATTGAAGAAAGAAAAGAAGGTTTAGAAATACAAGTGAACTAGAGTAGTTGGATAGAAGATATTTGATTACAGAGGTTTTTAAGTTAAAAGAAAAAGAAGTGAGTTTGAAAAATTACAAAGAGAGTGAGTAAAATTGAAGTCAAGAGAACAAGTAACCTTGAGTAGTTTGAAAGAGCATATTTTATTACAGAGAGGTTTTTTTAAAGAAAGGAGTAAGCTTTAAATTACAAAGAGTGAGGACGATTGAAGAGAGTAAGGTTCAAAAGTTTATAGAGTTAGAAAAAAAAAAGGAAGTGACTGATAAATTATACATACTGAAGTCAAGTGTGGAGAATTGAAGAGAATTAAGTGCAGAGATACAAGGGGGCTTGAGTAGTTGCAGAGAGGGTATTTGATCATTCACAGATTTTGTTTAAAAAATCCCTGATAAATTACAAAAAGATTGAGGAAAATTGAAGTAAGAGGAAACGTAAATACAAGTGAGCTTAGGTGGTTGGAAAGAAAATATTTGATTAGAGAGTTTTTAGAATAAAAAGACCGGAACTTGGTAAATTACATATTCGTGAGGAAAATTAAAGCCAGAGAACAAGATTGAGAAATAAAGTGGGCTTAAGAACTTTGATAGAGGATATTTGATGACACTTTTTTTTTTAATTTAAGAAAGAGGTAAGCTTGATTAATTACAAAAGCGTGAGAAAAGTTGAAGTAAGAGAATAAAGTCCAGAACTTACAGAGTTTAGAGAAAAGGAGGTGTCTTTGATAAGTTGAACATATTAAAAAAAAAGAAAAAAAGGGTGAGGAAAATTGAAGAGAATAAGGTTCAGAAATACAAGTGGGCTTGAGAAGTTGCAGAGAAGGTATTTTATCATTTACAGAGTTTTGGAGAAAAGAAGGGAGCGTGATAAATAAAAAGAATAAGGAAATTATTAAAGAGATCAAGGTAGAAAAATACAAGTGGGCTTGAGTGGTTGGAAAGAAAATATTTGATCACAGATTTTCTTTTCTTTTTTTTAAAGTGAGCTTGATAAATAACAAAAGTAGAAAAATTGAAGTAAGAGAACAAGGTTTAGGAAAAACATATAAGCTTAAGTAGTTTCATAGAGAGTAGGAAACGTGTTAATATAACTAATATTCAAGTAATTAACTAAAGTTTGTTGATAAAGAAGAGAGTTGAAGGAAATTTTGATAAGATATTCAGTGTTTGTATTAAGTGACTTTCATTACAAGGAAAATAACATTATAATAAACCCTTAAGTGTGAAAAGGGGATAAACAATTTTGCATCGAGAGTGACAGAGTCCACTTGCGAGTCTGCTTCATTGACAAACAGATTTTAAAAATTGTCAGGGAACTAAAAGTTTTTAATAAAGTATTGTACTTTGAAGAGATATATTGCAGAATAGATACAAAGATTCGTACGTGAAATCTTTAAAAGTATTACCTTCTTGTACATCCAAAACACATCAAGGCATTTATTTGAATATTACTAATTAGACTGTAAACTTTTAATATTGTGCATTTTATGCCTATTGCGATAAAGAGATTGAAAATGGCTGCCACTCAATTCAGCTCTATTGTTCATGAGATTCTAAGCATGCTTTCCAGTTACACATCGATGATCAACACAGATGTTGATGAATGTTATTGCATGGATAAGATCAATAAAAGTGACAACTATGTAACATGCGAGTCTTGTACCAACCATTTCCATGTGACATGTGAGGAATACTTGAACAATGACAAACTTGCTGACCGGAGATTGATTTGGATTTGCTCATGCTGTGGTCATAGCAATATTGGCGATCGAATATTTGACAAAGTATGTATTCCATCTCATTATAACAGATATGAGCCTCTCATGTCAGCAGATGATGATGATGACAATGACGATGAGAACATGGAGATCTTCAAACAGACAAGACGAGTAAGGACATCAAAGAAGAGGTATGTTAAAGTAAAAAGGAGCACGCTGTTTGCAGAGCCATGTAGCAGATATGAAAATGGTGTAACAGACAATCTGTCTCATTTCATAGATCAAAACTTGCTCAATGAAGAAGTTGACGATAAGTGGGTGAAAGTGAAATGCAAGAGAGCAAAACTGATGGCAAGAAAAAGAGAAGAAAGATTGCATTCAAATTCAAAAGAAGAAAATGAACAGGACAAAAGGCAGAAAAGATCAATTCATGGTGTATTGTTGGAACCAGGTGTTACCTACATTGGCAAAGCATTCAAGACATTTTATGGGAGTCGTAAGAGAAAAAACACAGTACACAAAAAAGAGTGTAAGGTGAAGCAGAAAATGAAAAATGAAGAAGAAGATGTCAGTGTGCAATCCTATGCAGAAAATCTATTGAGCATTTATGCTTGCAGTGTGCAATCTCTACATTCTATGAAGGTTTACAATGAAGCCTGTGAAGAAATGGAAAGAATGCAAAATCAATCATACGCTGACGTAACTGCTAGTTTGTCTCCATTGTCAAAACCAGATTCTGATCAACGCTCTAACCAAAGAACTTGCAACATTCTGGAAAAGATGCAGGATTTGAGACGATACAGAGTCTACGCAGGAGGTAAAAGAGGAAGAGGTCGAAAAAGGAACATGAAAGGTCAGTCTTCCAAAGCCGGGAAAAAAGGCACTGATGGAAATCACTCTTCTGATAAATCAGAGATTAGATTTGACAAAGATGAAGGAATAGAATTAGCAGTAAAGAATGAGAAGCTGGATACAAAGAAATCTATGAATGCAAGTGACCAAGGACTTGATCCAAATACATGTAAAAATGATGAACACTCAGACCAGCATATTTGCAATATGAAAGACAACAAAGGTTCAGATGGAGTTGTGCAGGACGATTCAAAGAATAATCTGTTGCAATCAAATTTTGATGAAAATAGGGAAATTGAAACAGACGATGATAGTGGCAGTGATGTTCATATACCAGTGAAACGTTCGTGTGCAAGGAATTGTATAGAATCTGATAGTGATACAGACACAAGTCCTGGATGTGATTTATTCGATAGAAGTGTTTCACCAGAACGCAATATGCCTTTGAATGTTTGTGATAGACCAAAAGATATGCCCAGAAATGAACCAGTAGGCAATGTCTGTGAATCGGTATTGGAAAATGATGATATGATGAAAAATGATTTTTCAGATGTTTCAGATGGTGTAGAAGAAGATGCAGTGTTTGACAGTGACCTGAAGAATAGAAGCTTTGATACAGTAAAAGATGGTACAGACAATGATACTGATATGTCATTTAATGATCATGCTCATTCAAGGAATCCTTTAGAATCTTCTTCAGATTCAAATATCAAAGATGAAGACATTGAAAAGGCAATAGATGCTAATATGTACACATGTACTGATGAAACAGAAACAGAAGTTGAATTTGTAGCAGATCTTGGATTACGTGGTAGACCGGATAAAGATTTCAAATTTGTACCCCTCCAGAATAATGACAAACAGAACATTTGTTCAAAACCGAATATCAGATATATAGGCAAAGGCTGTGATTCAAGGTTAGATAGAAATAGCTGTCTTGGAGTTCCTTTACAGAGTAAACAAATTACTGGTGATGGCAATTGTTTCTTTCGTGCAATTTCCTATGTAATTTTTGGAACTGAGCGTAATCATGCAATTTTAAGAAATGCCACTGTGAAACATTTATTGCAAACCAAGGACATGTTTAGTAATACATTGAGGCAAGAATATAGAACAGTCAGAGAATATGTTTTGAAACGTAGAATAAAGGAAGACGGAACGTGGGCTACAGACACTGAAATTAGCGCTTTAGCAAATTTAATCGATACTGATATTTATTCATACAATGACCAAGTACCATGTTGGCAATTGTACTCCGCAAAGAAACCTGGAAGAATCAATATTGTTACATCTGATAAGGGAATTTATATACTGTACACAGGAAATGTTCATTTTAATGTTGTTGAATCTGTAGATTTTGTCAATTTCAATTCATTGGAACAGACAAGAACAACTAAAGAAGATAGAACGTCAAAGAGAACTTTGCCATGTCAATCAATTCAGGCTGATGTTAAAGTAAAGCATGTGTTGAAGAAGTGTAGATCCAAGTCGCAGATAGTGGAAGAAATTGATGAAGTAGTGGATAAGTCTCCTGAAACATTTCAAAACCATGTTGATCCAAACGGAAAAAAACGTAGGCTCACGTTGGAGACTGGTACGATAAATCACGATGAGAGGAAAGGTACTGCAAATCTTTTGGACATGACATATGAACAGTGTGCAAGTAATCAGTCTGAATCAGTCGTTCACAACGAACGTAACACCAAGGACGAAACCCTTGAAAGTGATCACAAAGACAAATGCACGAGAGTCGATACACAAATAACGCTTGTTGCCCAAGGGACATTCAATCAAGGTGATACAAGATTTGGTGACTTAAGTGGAAAGCAGTGTGTTACCAATTCACTTTCTGCACTGTTGTATAGCAAGGTAAAAAATGCCAATGATTGGAAAAGTACAGATCTAGACAGGATTTTGAATAACGGTAATGAATTATACTGTTACATACGGCGATCCACTTCACTCGACAACCAATACTTATTGATATCTGATCTATTTGAATATTTGGATGCGTACAATGAATTGTTTAACATAGTACGCCGTGAACCAGTCACTGGATTGTTAGATGGAGATGAATTGATATTGGCCCAGTCTCTTTCGATGACATTGAAGCAATCACTCAAAAAAGAACTCTGTACTGATTCTGATGCATGTTTTGTGACATTTGCTAGAAGTACTTTCATTGTATTATCTGGTCAAGATGGTTTCTTTATATTTGATTCACATTCCAGAAGCAGTCGAGGTTTCCTGAGTTGTAACGGACACAGTGTTGTACTTCGTACTCAAAGCTGGCAAGGTGTGTACAAGCATTGCATGAGGTTAGCAAAATCAATGGGATGCCCCCTGCACACCGAATATGAAGTAACTAGTGTATGTGCTAAAGCAACTTCCGGTAAGAATGAAACCTTGAAAGGCTATCCACAGTTACAGGATTTTGTTTGTAATCCAATTCCTTCGTCAAATACGCACAGTGAAAGTCAGTCTGGAAGCTCTGGATGTTCCATACATTGTGAAAGCTTTGATGAAGTTCAAATATTGGATGAGAGTGTTTCCCCACAAAAGATGATTGATAACCCAAATGTATTTCTCTTCCCTGAAGAAGCAAATGAAACAATCATTCATGATGTACATTATAACGGTCAGGAATTGAAACTGAAGAGTGTGACAATTGGCTTAACCAAATTGAAAGAATCACAGCTAAATAATAGTTGTCTTCTGAACGGAAATGACTCTATCAAGACAGAATATGTAAATGAACAAAAAGGAGATTCAAAAAATTGTACTAAATCCGGGAATGACTCTGATAGATTGAATTTAGTGAACAAAATTCAGAATTCCAACTCTATCTTAAGCAGAAAACGAAAATGGAGGAACCTCGAAAGCGATGCAAAAGTTGATGTCGACCTTGGCAAGGAAATTCGAAAAACCAAATTGGTGAAAATGAATGAGAACGACAGCTTAAGAATTGATGCAAGCGAATGTGCTGATAGTAATGATGAATTAATAATAATTGGAGAAGTTCATGTTGGAAATGTAGACCATGGAAAGAAAAAACGTAAAAAGAGACAAAGTTCTAATAAAAGAAGGAAGCGCAATAGACAGCAAATGAGAGAAAAACGAGCCCTGACCAAAGATGAAATCATTAAGAAAACGGAAAAGTGTATTCACAATGCGCAAATGAGAAAAATGAAAAAAACGATTAAAAAGACAAATAAATATCAATATGATTCAACCTACAAAATGGAAAAAATAAATAAAGTAAAACAAAGGCAAAAAGAAACGTATAAAGAGGATTCAAATTTAAAGAACATACAGCTAAATATTATGAAAACCAAATATCATTCTGATTTACAATATAAAAAGAAAATTTTGTATAGAAATAAAAATAAATATCGCAACAATGAAAATTTCAGGGAAAAACAACGAGATACCATGAAAAAACGAATAAAGGAATTATATCGCAACAATGAAAATTTCAGACGAATGCATAAAAACAAAATAAGAAGTAAATATTCAAACAATGAAAATTTCAAGGAAAAACAACAAGATACCATGAAAATATTGTCAAAAATTAGATACAAAGGTAAAGAATTTAAGGAAAAGAAATTGATGAGCTTAAAAATGAAGTATAAAAAAATTGAAAAATATAGGCAAAATGTAATAAAACAAAATCGAAAAAGGTTTGCACTTCGAACAGTAAAATTGTCCGAGTTTGATATTGTACTTGAAGAGTTTAGAAAGATAATTTCTCATGGCCCAGAATATGTGTGCTGTGTATGCTTAAAACTTCTCTTTGAGAACCAAGTATTGAAATGTAAAAAGAGTAATTATAAAATTCAGACATGCATAAGTGAAGAATATTTGCATGTTTGCAATTCAGAATGCCGGTCAAAATGTTTAATAGGCGAGTCAGCCAGATCATCACTATGGATATGCTTCACCTGTCATAGAAAATTGAAAGCCGGAAAAGTACCTCCAGAAGCAAATATGAATAATTTACAATTACATGAAGTTCCAGAAGAACTTGCCAATCTGAACAATTTAGAACAGCATTTGATTGCATTGAATATCCCTTTCATGAAGTTAATGGCGTTGCCTAAAGGTGGTCAAAATGGAGTCCATGGCCCAGTCGTGTGCGTACCTTCAAACACTTGTGAAACAGTAGATATGTTGCCAAGACCACAGACTGAAGATCAATTGATCCGTGTTAAACTCAAACGAAAATTGTCGTACAAAAGCTATTATGAGTACAAATTTGTAGATAAATCTAACTTGCTTAATGCTCTGCAGTATTTAAAAGCAAATAATAAGTGGTATTTTGATGTTACAGTAAATGATAAATGGGAAAACTCACTTGAACGAAATGAAAAGGATAATGAAAAGGAAGAAGCAGTGGAAATCGGTGGTAAAGCTCGTTTAGCAAAATATTGGAAGGAAATGGAAGAACAAATTGATTACATTTTGTCCAAAGACAAAAATGCTATTGAAAACATGCAAGACAACAGTAAACTACACAAAAAAATAGATGATAATGACACTGAAGATGATATGGAAGAACGATTACGTGGTATTCAGTTAGACTCGTGTCTCCAGCCAGTAGATATTGGACAGGAAATATTAGATCAGTATTTTGAAGACATAATATGTTGTGCTCCTTGTGAAGGAAGAAGCCCGGTATCAATTCTACAAGATGAAAGCAATGAGGCCAAATGTTTCCCAGTGTTATTTCCTAAAGGTCAACCAACATTCCATGATAGAAGAGATGAAAAAATAACATTAGGACGTTATCTGCATAACCGACTGATGCACGTGGACAATAGATTTGCTCAGAATACAGATTACATCTTTTATGCACAATATATCTATGAAATTCAACAGGTTATATCACAAGTTTCTATCGCTTTAAGGCAAAGTCCAAACAAAAAAGATGATTCGTCTTCAATAACTGCCTCAGATTTGAAAGATGCAGAGAAAGTTAAAAAAATACTAAAATCAGACAAGGGCTATAAATTTTTAAAGCAAATTCGTGGAACACCTCCATTCTGGCAAAAGACACAAAAAGATGTTCTCGCAATGGTAAGACAGCTTGGAAAGCCCACATGGTTTGCTTCTTTCTCATCTGCCGATATGAGATGGCCAGAATTAATGAATACATTGCTTAGACAAAAAGGAGACACCAGGGAATCGAGTGAATTAGACTATACAGAAAAATGTAATCTTTTAAGATCAAATCCAGTAACAGTTGCCAGAATGTTTGATAAAAGATTTCACACTTTTATGAAGAGAGTTATTTTATCTCCCGCTGCACCGATTGGTAAAGTAGTTGATTCATTTTGGAGAGTAGAGTATCAAGCTCGTGGTTCCCCTCACATTCATGCCTTGTTCTGGGTTCAAAATGCTCCACAGTTGGGTATCGATAAAGATGATGATGTCGTACAATTCGTAGATAAATACATTTCTTGCCAGAAACCGGATGAAAAGGAAGATCGAGAACTGCATGAAATAGTAAGCAAGGTCCAACAACACAGTAAGAAACATTCTAAATCTTGCACAAAAACAGGGAAGGCGTGTAGATTTAATTTCCCGAGACCACCATCTGGAAAAACATTCATTGTAACACCTGTTGAAGAGATTCCAGCTAAAGATTGTGGGAAAGTGCAAAATAAGGGAAAGGACAATGATCAAGTTAAAGCTTCTGAAAAGACTAAAGATAATGCAGAGAAATTGTTGAAGTCAGTTAAAGATGCATTATCCAATGGAATCGAGTACAACAGTGTAAACCATCTCTTTGAAAAGCTTGGCATTACACAAAATCAATTTGAGAATGCACATAATGAATTAGCATCACAACAAAGTATAATCATCAAAAGAGAAATACAAGATGTATGGGTGAATCAGTTTAATCCAAGTCTACTAAGAAGCTGGAATGCCAACATGGATTTGCAGTTCGTAACAAATGTATTTGCATGCGTGGCTTATATTGTATCCTACATGTCAAAAGCTGAACGAGAAATCGGAATGCTATTGAGTCATACACTATCAGAAATGAAAGAGGGAAATGAAAACGCAAAGGAAAGCATGAAAAAACTTGGCCAGGTGTACATGCAAAATCGTGAAGTGTCTGCTCAAGAAAGCGTCTATCGTGTTTGCAGTCTCAGATTGAAAGAATGTTCTAGGAAAGTGGAATTCATTCCTGTTGGACCCGACCCTGTCAGAATGAGTTTACCATTAAGCGTTATAAAAAGCAGACCAGATAACGATAATGATGATGATGAGAATGTTTGGATGCCTAGCAAGCTCGACAGATACAAAGCTCGACCTAAAAACGCAGAATTCAGTGATATGTGTCTTGCAACGTTTTGTTCTCAGTATAGAATCTTAACTGCATCCCAAAAGCCAAGTACAAGAAGTAAAAATGTTTTTAAATTAGATAACGATCTGGGATATATTCAGAAGCGTACTCGTACGGGAGATGCAGTTGTAAGATATCCCCGATTCTCACCCATCATCTCACCCGAAAAATATTATTTGAGCATTTTGCAACTGTTTCTGCCATATTTTGAAGATGGACAATTAAAGCCCCCAACATTTGAAACACATGAAGAGTTCTACGAGACAGGTTCTGTGAAAATATGTGGACGTGAATTGGAGAAAGTCTGGTCAATTGTCTGTACTAACCGAAAAAAGTTTGAAATAAATGCCGATGCAATTGATCATGCACAGGAGCATCTTGACAAATTTGGTCCACACGAAGATGCATGGGGTCTTTTATGTCCGGAAAAGGAAGTAGAGCGACTTGAACATCCCAAAGAAAATGTAGATGTCGAAGATTGTGATGGAGATCTTGATATCCCAGATTTAAAGAACGAACCGAAAAAAGATGACTATAGCATCGAACTACGTTCAGTAAAAATTTCCAAACAAGATGGACATTGTTTGATGAGGTCTTTGAATGAGAAGCAACAGAGTGTTTTTTACAAAATACGACAGTGGTGTTTAGATAGAGTAAATGGAAAATCGGTTGAACCGTTTCATATGTTTCTAACTGGAGGTGCTGGCACTGGAAAGAGTCATTTGATCAAATGTCTTTACTATGAAGCAACACGTATACTAGCCCGAATGTTGCCACATCCTGATGATGTCTCAGTATTGAAAATGGCTCCAACCGGAGTAGCTGCATACAATATCAATGGCCATACTATACATAGTATTCTTTCTATTCCAATCAATGCACAAGTACTGTATCAACCGCTGAGTGATGAGAAAATAAGTGTCCTTCGAAATAAGCTGGCTGAATTGCAAATTTTAATCATAGATGAAGTATCAATGGTAGATCAAAAGATGATGTCTTACATTCACGGCCGCCTACGACAAATAAAACAATCACGCGATCAAACTGCTTTTGCTGGTGTTTCAGTTATTGCTGTGGGAGACATGTATCAGTTACCTCCAGTCTTAGGAACTCCTTTATATAAAGACACACTCAATGGTGCATTGTGGAATGATAATTTCAAGAAAGTAGAACTTGAAGACATTATGAGACAAAAAGACGATACCCAATTCGCTGTTCTCTTAAATAGATTACGTGTAAAAGAAGGGGAAGAGATTCTCTGTGATGAAGACCTAGCAATGCTCAAGTCCTGTGAGACTGGTGAAGAATGTGAAAATGCTCTGCATATCTATGCATGTAACAATCAAGTAGATGCTTGGAACAAGAAATTATTGCATACAAAATGTGGAGATGTGATATGCGTAAAAGCACAAGACATGGACAAAGATGTTAAAAAAGGAAATCAAATACTGCAAAAACCTTATACAAAGATGAAAACCCAGTTGCCTCCTTATCTGTGGATTGCAGTTAATGCTAGAGTGATGTTGCTCAAAAACATTGATGTTAGTAAAGGCCTGACAAATGGATGTTTCGGAAATGTAACAGAAATAATAACGGATCATACAAATTTGAATCCAGTTTGCATCAAAGTTAATTTTGAGAAGGCCGATATTGGTATTCATTCCATCGAAATGTCTCAAGAATCCATTGGTAAGAAATATGTGAGAAAACAATTTCCACTTAAGCTTGCTTATGCTTGCACAATTCATAAAGTACAAGGTTCGACATTAGACAAAGCTGTTGTTTCATTAAAAAATGTATTTCAATCTGGACAGGCATATGTTGGACTTAGTCGCGTTACTTCGTTATCTGGACTTGTGATAGAACATTTCGATCCTAAACGTATATATTGTAAACCAGAAATTAAAGAACGCATTGAGATTATGAAGCCGTTTATCGAGAATGAAACTTCTGAAGATATTCACGATTATAACTTTTCTTTGGTAATGCAAAATGTACAAGGATTAAAACAGCATTTTACTGATTTCAAATCCCAGTGCCGATTTGTGAATGTAGATTGTATTTGCTTGACTGAAACATGGATTAATGATGATGATCTCTGTGACATTGTTTTAGATAACTTTCAATTTTATCATCAGCCACGACATCTTTCATACTGTAATTTTGGAGTTGGAAATGTACTCAAAGAACAATCGCATGGAGGTGTTGGAATGTATATCAAGAATACATATTCAAGTAGATTAGACATATCTGTCGACAACTTAGAGTTTATCGCAATTCTTGTCACCAAACCAGTTTCTGTTGTGATTTCAGTTGTTTATCGACCTCCATCATATAGTATCAAATCATTCTGTGAATCATTAGACAATTTGCTAGATGCATTACACAAAAGAAGCATTAGATGTATTGTGATGGGAGATTTTAATGAGGATTTGTTTAAAGGTTCTTCACAGGTAAACAAGCTAATGTGTAATAAAGGTTACAAACAGCATGTTGTTAATGCTACTACTGAGAAGGGAACAATGATAGATCATGTGTACAGCAAAGGACTAGATTTATTGGAAACAGAGGTCATCCCTACATATTATAGTTACCACGAAGCTGTTAAGATTGCATTTTGATATTTATTGTAAAACGAGAATGATAACAAGAGTAAATTCCATAATTTCTTGCGAAATAACATATTTATTTATCATGTTTTTATTCTTACAAAAATGAATATGAGTAAATTACATGGAATCTTTAAAAAGCATAATAGTTGTGTATACTTTTTGGATTGCCTTACACTTATCAATGACACCATCTGCGATTGACATCACATTGAAAGCATGATGTAAACTTGGTAAAACAAGTTCCTCAGTTGGTTTTTCAAAAATTTGTTTAAATATGACATTACTATTTTCATCAAACTGGTAAAATAGAGAAATTGTATTCCGTACTTAGTTATCAAATAGGGATAACATGCTCACAATTCTGTATCAAATTTTTGGAGTAATGCAGTGTGCATCTCGTTCTACTTTAAGGTGATGTGTGTGTTTTGTATGTTGTCAATCCTTGCCTTTTACCCCACAGTAACTTTAAATTTACTGGCATCATGACATATACATGTATTTTTAACTTTTAGATAGCAATACAAAAAGAGTGGTACACATTAATATATTGGATTCATAAACAAATAAAAAGATGATAAATTCATGTGTTTTTTTTTCCCAGGATAAAGATATACCTGATCAGAATTTGAAAGTTGGAACATTCTACATGTATGAATTTGCACAGTGCTCCTTCCCGACTGGGTTGGAGTAGGAGACGGGGTGGAAACCATTCAACTCTGAGGAAGACATTCAACTCAGAGTTTAAGCTTGAACATGACAAGGAGACATGCAAAGGTAAGTAAAGACAAAATATATTATTATAGTTCTGGAATATCAGAATGGGAAGGTTCCTGATTATAAATAAATGTTATCATTGGGATGCAATGCTGAATAATCTGTGAAAGACGAATTGTTTGCTAGTGATATGTAGGATGTTTGTTGAGAAAAGTATTCACTATGATTTCAATTATGTTGTACAGTCAACAAAAAAAATATACATATATATATATATATTAAAGTATTGGATTCATAAATAAATAACAAGATGATAAATTCATGGTTTTTCTTCCCAGGATAAAGATTTTAAACCTGATCAGAATTTCAAAGTTGAAACATTCTACATGTATGAATTTCCAAAGTGCTCCTTCCCGACTGGGTTGGAGTGGGAGATGGGGTGGAAACCATTACTCTGAGGAAGACATTAAACTCAGAGTCGAATGCGTTCATTAATAAGGTTAACATTTTTAAGAAAGAAAAATTCAATACTGTTTATATTCCTAATCTTCAAATGATTTTTTAATTTCACTTCTTCAGATAACTTCTTTAGATGACTGAAAAGCGCAACATTGCAAAGCTCATTTCTACAACCCTAGTCATCAATGACAGTGCACCACCATATCCCTTTGCTCACCAGTTGAAACAAACTACCGCCCTCGAGTCAGAAGGCTGTCCTCATCGTCCAACACACAGCGGTAACATCATCCCAGGACTTCAGCCCTCTGGTGATACCTGGTTCAGCGAAGACTAGGCCTTGGGGAGTGTTTACAGCTCTGTCATCATAATAGCATTGTGGCAGAAGTTTGAAACACCAGCATATACATGTAATGTATCGGGACCTTCACAGGGTAAGGAAAATTGCCAAACTAAAATGTTTGAAAAAGCCTTACCCTACTGTACTGAGTTATTTCAAGGTCCTCCGGATAGATGGGAGACCTCGGCCACTACACTGTTAATTCCCACAACATTGGCACACCTGGAGTAAATTGGCAATTCTATGACATACCTTTTTGCTTTGAAAATGTTACATTGGGGTTGCACAGACAGAACACTTTTTATGTCAAATGCGTTCATTAATCAGGTTAACACTTTTAAGAAAGAAAAATTTAGTACTGTTCATATTCTTAATCTTCAAATGATTTTTTTTTAATTTCACTTCTTCAGATGACTGCAAAGCGCAACGTTGCAAAGCTCATTTCTACAACCCTAATCACCAATGACAGTGCACCACCATATCCCTTTGCTCACCAGTTGAAACAAACTACTGCCCTTGAGTCAAAAGGCTGTCCTCATCGTCCAACACACAGCAGTAACATCAGCCCAGGACTTCAGCCCTCCGGTGATACCTGGTTCAGCGAAGACTAGGCCTTGGGGAATGTTTACGGCTCTGTCATCATAACATCATTGTGGCAGAACATCAGCATATACATGTAATGTATCGGGACTTTCACAGGGTAAGGAAAGATTGCCAAACTAAAATGTTTGAAAAAGCCTAACCCTACTGTACTGAGTTATTTCAAGCTCCTCTGGATAGATGGCTGACCTCGACCACTACACTGTTGATTCCCACAAAATTTGCACACCTGGAGTAAATTGGCAATTCTATGACATATCTTTTTGCTTTGAAAATGTTACATTGGGGTTGCATAAACAGAACAATTTTTATGTCAAATGCGTTCATTAATAAGGTTAACACTTTTAAGAAAACAAAATTCAGTACTGTTTATATTCCTAATCTTCAAATGATTTTTGTTTATTTCACTTCTTCAGATAACTTCTTCAGATGACTGCAAAGCGCAACGTTGCAAAGCTCATTTCTACAACCCTAGTCACCAATGACAGTGCACCACCATATCCCTTTGCTCACCAGTTGAAACAAACTACCGCCCTCGAGTCAGAAGGCTGTCCTCATCGTCCAACACACAGCGGTAACATCACCCCAGGACTTCAGCCCTCCAGTGATGCCTGGTTCAGCGAAGACTAGGCCTTGGGGAGTGTGTACGGCTCTGTCATCGAAACAGCATTGTGGCAGAAGTATGGAACACCAGCATATACATGCAATGTATCGGGACCTTCACAGGGTAAGGAAACATTGCCAAACTAAAATGTTTCAAAAAGCCTAACCCTACTGTACTGAGTTATTTCAAGCTCCTCCTGATAGATGGCTGACCTCTGCCACTACACTGTTGATTCCCACAAAATTGGCACACCTGGAGTAAATTGGCAATTCCATCACATATTTTTGCTTTGAAAATGTTACATTGGGGTTGCATAGACAGAATACTTTTTAAGTCAAATGCTTTCATTAATAATGTTAACACTTTTAAAAAAGAAACATTTAGTACTGTTTATTTTCCTAATCTTCAAATGATTTTATTTATTTTACTTCTTCAGATGACTGCAAAGCGCAACGTTGCAAAGCACATTTCTACAACCCTAGTCACCAATGACAGTGCACCACCATATCCCTTTGCTCACCAGTTCAAACAAACTACCGCCCTCGAGTTAAAAGGCTGTTCTCATCGTCCAACACACAGCGGTAACATCACTCCAGGACTTCAACCCTCCGGTGATATCATCCTGTCTTTAGATAAGGGATGACTGCTCTACCCTCCTTACTTGTACAGCAGTTCGGCATTTCTTGTCTAATGGATCAGACACCCCATCTGCAGTCCCACTGCAATCGTTTCAGTCAGGACTGACACTGGCGCAGTCAGCTTCTTCAAACGTGATGGCCGGTCCCAGACCCTGCCATTTGTATGTCGCAAAGATTTGGCGTCATCCTGGTCAGCAATCCTGCCTTTATCAACAATCGTGACGATAACTATGCCTAGCCTCTTGACCAAGACTTTTTGAATGCCACTCTGTATGGCTCAGCATACTTTTTTTTCCTTTATTCATACTAACATGTGTTCATGTCCATTTTTGCACCTCTGATTCTTACATTTATTTTCTGATACCATGTTTCTGTGTGATTTTAGTCTTATTTTTACTGGTATGACAATGTAAACATATACTTTTGTTCCACACAAGATATTTTTGGATTTTGTGTCCACTTTCATGTAACTACATGTATTTTTATACGATAGTTTTTGTTTGTGATGGTTCAATTCCTTTTACGGTAAGCTCCCATCCCTTTCTTGTTGTATCTTATTTCAGGTGATAACATGTAACAGCTTGTGGAAAGTCATATTGTGATTTGTTGCCTGTTGGGAAGAAAGTTTTCTTTTTTTGTTTCACCTAAATACTTAAGTTTTCTGCAAAGAGGAATTTCATTTTTGGTTAGTAATGTTTTCTATTTTGAGAACATCTGATCTTGGTTTTTAACACATTCCTAGGTGTGCCATTTCCACTGCTATTGTCATCATAGTTTTGTGACAGATCAGAACTTGATTGTTTAATCAAGGCTTCCAAATATATTCATTTTTTTATGATTATAATGTCAGTTTATTTGCAGCATTTACCCCATATATAGTGGTAACGTACGATCAACTGTCAATTTCTACTGCATTTATTATACATAGCAGTGTGTTGCTTGTTGTAACAAAAAGGTATAGGGCTGTTAGGGATTATCCATAATATACATTGTTTTTAGTTTTGTTGTGTATATCTGAGCTTATATCTCACTTGCTATGCAGGGGGCCTATCATAAAGTCAGTAGGTATCTTTGTTTATGTACCTGTGTTATATATGTATTCCATTTCTGTTACATATATATATATACATGTTAGAATGCCCTTTTCAGAGATTTGTACAAGGCTTTTTTTTTAGTATGTGCTTTTATTTATTTAGTATATCAAATTTTATTGGATATGCTGTTTTTTTAATTTATTTCTTTTAAAATGTGTTTGAAGATGATAGGCGATTACCATTTGTAATATTGCATTGCTGTTGTTTTTTACATAGCCAAGGAAGTAGCGTGATGTTAAGTTTGGTGCAGAATGTCATTTACATGCATGAAGATAGGTCTATGCAATTTACCTTTGACTTTGGTTTGATAAGCTTTGTTTAGTGCTTTGAACATGATTTTAACAATTAATAGACCTGTTTACTAATGTACTTCATTTCATGTTTTTCTCTAAAGTACATTGTAGGGGTGAAACAAGAAGATTAGGGAACACTGTAAAACATAATACAGGGAAAACAAGAGCCAGAGGCGGGAAAGGGAGAGGGTCCCCCCCCCCCCCCCACTCCGTGAACGGAGGGATACCATGTGTGTTGCCAAAATGTCCGGTAAAGAGGTACTTGTCACGCACCAAAGTCCGGCTTGTATTGACTTTACACACCGGACTTGGGGGGGTGTTTTCAAAAGGAGGGAACATGCATTATGCGTACCCTAAATAACACTGAGTGAGGGGAGGGGGGGGGGGAGGGTGAGAGAGTATAAAAAAGAGAAGGGCAGAGATAGATAAGAGACATCACAAGAAAGGAAGAGGGAGGCAAGGAAGAAGTGACACAGAGAGGGGGAGGGTGAAGAGTAAAGAGAGAGAGAGGGATGCAGAGACAAAGCAAGAGAGAAGGGCAAAACAAGAAAGGAGAAGGGGGACATGGCAATAGAGAGGAGAAAGAGATACAATTGATAACGAGGCACTCAATACTTCTAGCATAAATAGATTTGAATATTTACTATACAGTACGTCCCACAAAAAACGAAAGCGAGAACTATCGATGTTTCATCATAACTTGGTCACATTTAATAAACGACACATATAATTCACATTTCTAAAAAGTTGAGTTTCGGCCCTTTAATATGACACCTCAATCAGGACAAATGAGCAAGGAACGACAAAGTTTTGTTTGTTTAAAGTAGTGCTTGCATTTCCATAATTTTATCAAACGAATTCGTTTTCACTGGCTGCCTGCAGTAGCAACAAGCAAAATTGACAAAAGACTTCACTCCATTTCGTTGACAATTGGCCGTAGACGAAAGACTTCATGCATGGCTCATTGTTAACGAAACGGAGTTAGGTCTTTTGTTAATTCCGTTTGTTGCTACGGCAGTCAGCAAGTGAAAACGAATTTGTGTCATACTCGTAGGAAAGGGCAGATACTCAACTTTCTGGAAATGTGATTTTCTCATTGAAATTCGGATACCGTCCGCCAAATGACTTTTTTGTTTCCTCTCTTCAAGTTGATTTTAATCACTCATGCGTGAAATATGCAATATACGAGTAGCATCAAATGAAAGAGGAGGATCTTAGCTTTCGAATATGTGTCATTTAACAATTATAATTATAATTGTGATTAAGTTAAGATAAAACATCAATAATTCTCGGTTTCGTTTTTGGGGGAACACACTGTAAAGAGAAAGGGAGAATTTATATAGACATGTAAACAATGATGATGATGATGATGGTAATGATAATGTTAGATGATCATGATAATTGTAATGATATGTATATCTCATTAGTCTAAAGTTAATAGCGCCACCTTGTGGTGAGATATGTCATGTAGACAACAACGATGCATGGATGCTACCGTGCGAGTCTCAAGTACCGATAAGTATGTATCAAGTAATAAAGTTACATTTGAGCTTAACTAGATGTCAAGCATGATTATTACAACTATAACTAACGATAACAAGTACAACGGTATTAAAATTTATTTAAAAAAACACACATACACCGTGACACAGAACAAACAAACAAAGGAGAAAGGAAAAGCACGGGTAGAAAAGAGAAAAGTGGCTAGAAATTGTATATTGAAAAGAAGAAACAAAAATTAAAATCTTTTCAAGGCTTCCCATTTCATTAAATGAATTGAGAGGGTATACTGTTCCAATGAAAGTTTTTATTCTTCATTTCTTTTTCCCAGTAATATATCTTCTATTTCTTTTCCTTTTAAGGGTTTGTTTCCATCTCTTTACTGTGGAAATCACAAATTTGATAAATCCAAATATGGTTCAAGAATTGCTCTGTTTTTATGGAACATGTACTGTCATCTATTCCTATATGAGTTTCTTTCCATGCAGGATAATATCTTCAGAATTGGTAAATTAAGTCTATCAGCACATTTCCCCCAGATTTCTTTTATGTTATTACATTCAAATACTACATGTTGATAAGTTTCTTCATTTTTTTTGTGCAAAAAGAGCACAACCCATTTTAATGAAACCTGAATCTATGTAAACGATGATTTGTATATAAAATATCATGCATGGCAACACAAAAAAGAAAAAAAAAAGGAAGCGACCACGACTTGAACAAAGCGTGAGTGTCAATGACTACGAAGACAGCGAAATCACAGGAGAAGCTACAAACCAACTCGCGAGACATGACATCGCCAAGAAGCCCCAGTGAGAGTAAACCATCTCCGAGCGTGAACGTCGTTATCCTTTGAGAGTACGAAGACGCCCGGTTATGTTGGATTTGTAAATACATGTAGTAAACTGTACAAGTTAAACAAGGCAAAATAATCTCCTTTGTACAGTTGGAGTGTTGGGTAGTCAACCCCTTCACTCATATTAGTTAAATAGTATAGGCATGTAACGTAGCTAGTATCTTCAACTATTATTTAGTGTTGAAGAAGGAAAACTGTGCTATCCAAGAGGCAGAATAATCCTCTAGTACAGTTGGAGATACAGACAGTCTACCCTGTTACTCATTTACTTATTAAGTGTTGTAGAAAAAGTGAAAAATCTTACTTGTAAAGTTGTAATATTTGACAGAGGATCGTGTTGAAAGCGAACAATCAAGATCTAAAAAAGGAAGCAAATACTGGAAGAACTCCACTGAAATGAATACTCGAACAAACGAACACAAATGAGAACTGGACTATATTCAACTTTATTTCGGAAATAAATCTCATCTAATCTCAAACCTGGCTGGATTTGAATAGTGGGTCACATTGTATCAGATTTGATAGTTGTTACAAAAACAAAAAAAGATATATGTATTCTTTGTATTTGATGAAAAGGGGGATGTAATGATATATATATCTCGTTAGTCTAACGTTAATAGCGCCACCTTGTGGTGAGATATGTCATATAGACAACAACGATGCATGGATGCTACCGTGCGAGTCTCACGTACCGATAAGTATGTATCAAGTAATAAAGTTACATTTGAGCTGAACTAGATGTCAAGCATGATTATTACAATAATGTTGATAATATTGATGATTATCATGAGCGTGATCCTGACATTTGATTGAAAAAAGAGGGGACAATTAGAAAGCATATAGTCTGAGCTACAACATACTCAAACATAAACAAAAACCAAGCAGAAATAACGGCGCTATTGATCGCAAAAGACAGGAATGTAGAATCCACATTTAAGAAAAAGTCATCTCCGATAGGGATTACACGCAAAGTGGATCAAGTGATAATAGGGTATAATGATAACGTATATCTTATGATAGATTTGAATATTTACTATATAGAGAAAGTGAGAAGTTATATAAACATGTAAACAATGATGATGATGATGAACATAGAATGGTGATCATAATAGTATATGGTGATGATGATATATGTTAATAATGATGATAATGATAATGTTAATTATGATGAGGATAATGATTATGACGATGATGATGATGATCATCATGATCAAGATGATGTTGATGATCATGATGATGTTGATTATGATCATCATCAGACCATGATGATGATAATGATCATCGTGATCCTGAAAATGAGGGGACATTCAGATAGCATATAGTCTGTAAAGAGAAAGGGAGAATTTATATAGACATGTAAACAATGATGATGATGATGATGATGATGATGGTAATGATAATGTTAGATGATCATGATAATTGTAATGATATGTATATCTCATTAGTCTAAAGTTAATAGCGCCACCTTGTGGTGAGATATGTCATGTAGACAACAACGATATATGCATGGATGCTACCGTGCGAGTCTCAAGTACCGATAAGTATGTATCAAGTAATAAAGTTACATTTGAGCTTAACTAGATGTCAAGCATGATTATTACAACTATAACAAACGATAACAAGTACACCGGTATTAAAATTTATTTAAAAAAACACACATACACCGTGACACAGAACGAACAAACAAAGGAGAAAGGAAAAGCACGGGTAGAAAAAAGAAAAGTGGCTAGAAATTGTATATTGAAAAGAAGAAACAAATAAATATAGTTGTTTATTACATTATTTGCGATTCTACGTGTTTTAATATTCAAAGGGGATGGTACAGTGAAAGGTCAAAAACAAAAAAAAGTGAAGAAAAAAAATTGTTGGAGACGCCCGGACTCGAACCAGGGACCTCGAGGTCGGAAGTCAAGTGCGTTACCGATATACCAAAACATTTCCCATAGAGATTACACGTAAACGGAAAATGGAATTTTCAAATCCCACTTTGTAAGTAGTATGAGCATGTTCCCGGCATCTGATCAAAAAATAAAGGACACACTCGTGATAGCTTATTCTCTCAGCTACTACATACTCAAAGCTCAGCATAAACAAAGATGAAACGACGGAGATATTGCTCGCGAAAGACGAGAATGTAGAATCCAGTTTTCAGAAAAAGTCATGTCCCATAGAGAATACACGCAAAATGTAAAAAATTGACATGCCTCCTTTAATCGCAAAAATACGCCATGATGCTTTCGTCAAAATGAAAATTCGTGTCAACTGCATCTGTAGAGAATTGTCTCAGCTAAAACATATCAAAATGTGGATGAAAATTGATCAATATTTACAGAGATACAATCAATTTTCCAAAAATATGATGACGTCATAATATGCAAATTAAAATTTTGAGTTCGGAGGCCATTATGATGACGTCATGAGTCAATTGAGGGTCAAATGAGACATGAAATCATATCTCCAATTCATACTCTATCAAAATATGAAAACAAAATTGGGTTCACGTTGCATCCTAAAGCGCTACAATGGATTTTGTATAGGCATGTTTTTGCCCATGTATGCTATGTATTACAAGAGCTCGCACGCACGGACATTATCTTAAACAGACGCTCATTCCGTTATTAATGGGCAGAAAAAGGTGAACAAGGTATCAAAATGCTTGGAAAAATGTGCCAAATATGATGACAGAGAAAATTTTGCGATTTTACGATGGCAAATACCAGTACGCGCAAAAACGCGCGCGCACGAGTGTGCGAGCTTTTTTTTGCGAAACGCTTAAAATGGCCTGAAACGTATGCAAAATTAATTTGAAACGATTTGGAGCATTTTTATTTTTTGCGCGCGCGCTGACGCGCGGACGTACGCATGCGCGCGCGTTCTTTGACCTGAAATTTACCGGACGGATATTGACCTTAATCATGATAAATATTAATAAGAAATGCCTTTCGGTTATGAAGATATGATCATGAATTGAAAGTACCAACAAAAATACAAAATGGCGCCTGGATGACGTCATGAAAATTTGATGACCTTGAAAATGTTCCTGTCACGTCTTATGGCAATGACCTATGACTGTGCCAAAATTTAACAAAATTGACTGAACTGATCTTGAGTTATCCTGTACACAAAAAAGTGGGGAGAAATAAAAATAAACTAGACATATAATACTTGTTTGGAACAAGTATAGGTGGGCTGGTCAACTTAAATTTGAGACAAAATAGAGCAAAAATAAGCGAGATACTGCTTAAATATTCTTGAAAAACAATATCATGTAGTTTCATGACGTGAACGAAATTCACCTTCTATAGGGATAACGCAAATTATGAAGGCCTTTTGACATGAGGCCTTTAATCGAGATTTTCAGTATGATGACGTCATCAAAATGAAAAATGATTTTTACTGAGCTGATAGAGAATTGTCTTAGCTACAACATATCGAAATTTTGAAGAAAATCGATCAATATTTACAGAGATACAATCAATTTTCCATAAATATGCTGACGTCATAATATGCAAATTCGTATTTTGAGTTCCAAGGCCATTATGATGATGTCACGATACACCTAATGGCCAAATGAGACATGGAATCATATCTCCCACTCATACTCTATCTAAATATGAAAAAAAATTGAAGGTCACGGTTCATTCCAAAGAGCTATAATGAATTTTGTATAGGCATGTTTTTGCCCATATATGCTATGTATTAAAAGAGCTCGCGCGCACTGACATTTATCTTGAATTGACGCTCATCTTGTTATTAATGGTCATAAAGAGATAAACATGGTATCAAATTCCTTGAAAAAATATAATAAATATCATGAAGAAAAAAAAATGGCGATTTTATGTTTTGTAATGGTGTTACGCGCGAAAACGCGCGCGCATGTGCTTACGCGCGATTTTTTATAAAATGCTTAAAATGACCTGAAACGTATGCAAAAAAAATTTAAGACGATTTCGAGCATTTAAAATTTTTGCGCGCGTAATGACGCGCGGACGTACGCGCACGCGCGCGTTTTTTGACCTGAATTTGACCGGACTGATATTGACCTTGATCATGATAAATATGAATGAGATATTACTTTTGGTTATGAAGATATGATCATAAGTTGATTTTCAAAATTTTTCACAAAATGGCGCCTAGATGACGTCATCAGTCAAGGTCAAGGTCGAAAAATTTGCTGTGTTTTGTGAATATGCCTATACATATGTGTGTTAAATTTTAAGATATTTGATTGAGCCATTTTCAAATTATCTTGAACACAAAAAAGTGGGTCGAAATAAGAAAAATAAACTAGACATATAATACTTGTTTGGAACAAGTATAGGTGGGCTGGTCAACTAACATTTGAGACAAAATAGAGCAAAAATAAGCGACATACTGCTTACAAATTCTTAAAAGACAATATCATGTAGATTCATAACGTGAACTAAATTCACCTTCTATAGGCATAACACGCAAATTATGAAGTTTTTGACATGAGGCCTTTAATCAAAATTTTCACAATGATGACGTCATCAAAATGAAAAATGGTTATTACTGCGCTTGTAGAGAATTGTCTTAGCTACAACATATCGAAATTTTGAAGAAAATTGATCAATATTTACAGAGATACTATCAATTTTACATAAATATGCTGACGTCATAATATGCAAATTCGTATTTTGAGTTCCTAGGCCATTGTGATGATGTCATGATACACTTAATGGCCAAATGAGACATGGAATCATATTTCCGACTCATACTCTATCTTAATATGAAAAAAAATTGAGGATCCCGGTGCATTCCAGAGAGCTATAACGGATTTTGTATAGGCATGTTTTTGCCCATATATGCTATGTATTAAAAGACCTCGCGCGCACTGACATTTATCTTGAATTTACGCTCATCTTGTTAATAATGGTCATAAACAGATAAACATGGAATCAAATTCCTTGAAAAAATATGAGAAATATCATGAAAGAAAAAAAAATGGCGATTCTATGTTTTTTAATGGTGTTACGCGCGAAAACGCGCGCGCATGCTCGTACGCGCGATTTTTTATAAAATGCTTAAAATGACCTGAAACGTATGCAAAATAAATTTGAGACGATTTTGAGCATTTAAAAATTTTGCGCGCGCATTGACGCGCGGACGTACGCGCACGCGCGCGTTTTTTGACCTGAAATTGACCGGACTGATATTGACCTTAATGATGATAAATATGATTGAAAAATCACTTTGGGTTATGAAGATATGATCAAGAGTTGATTTTCGGAAAATTTCACAAAATGGCGCCTAGATGACGTCATCAGTCAAGGTCAAGGTTGAAAACATAGCCGTGTTTTCTCCATATGCCTATACATATGTGTGTCAAATTTCAAGGTATTTGAATAAACCATTTTCAAGTTATCTTGCCTACAAAAAAGTGGGTCGAAATAAGAAAAATAAATAATAATAATAACTAGACATATAATACTTGTTTGGAACAAGTATAGGTGGGCTGGTCAACTAAAATTTGAGACAAAATAGAGCAAAAATAAGCGACATACTGCTTACAAATTCTTAAAAAACAATATCATGTAGATTCATAACGTGAACTAAATTCACCTTCTATAGGCATAACACGCAAATTATGAAGTTTTTGACATGAGGCCTTTAATCAAAATGTTCACTATGATGACGTCATCAAAATGAAAAATGGTTATTACTGCGCTTGTAGAGAATTGTCTTAGCTACAACATATCGAAATTTTGAAGAAAATTGATCAATATTTACAGAGATACAATCAATTTTACATAAATATGCTGACGTCATAATATGCAAATTCGTATTTTGAGTTCCAAGGCCATTGTGATGATGTCACGATACACTTAATGGCCAAATGAGACATGGAATCATATTTCCGACTCATACTCTATCTAAATATGAAAACAAATTGAGGATCCCGGTGCATTCCAAAGAGCTATAACGGATTTTGTATAGGCATGTTTTTGCCCATATATGCTATGTATTAAAAGAGCTCGCGCGCACTGACATTTATCTTGAATTTACGCTCATCTTGTTAATAATGGTCATAAAGAGATAAACATGGTATCAAATTCCTTGGAAAAATATGAGAAATATCATGAAAGAAAAAAAAATGGCGATTCTATGTTTTGTAATGGTGTTACGCGCGAAAACGCGCGCGCATGCTCATACGCGCGATTTTTTATAAAATGCTTAAAATGACCTGAAACGTATGCAAAATAAATTTGAGACGATTTTGAGCATTTTGAAATTTTGCGCGCGCACTGACGCGCGGACGTACGCGCACGCGCGCGTTTTTTGACCTGAAATTGACCGGACTGATATTGACCTTAATGATGATAAATATGATTGAAAAATCACTTTGGGTTATGAAGATATGATCAAGAGTTGATTTTCGGAAAATTTCACAAAATGGCGCCTAGATGACGTCATCAGTCAAGGTCAAGGTTGAAAACATAGCCGTGTTTTCTCCATATGTGACCCGGCACCACAAAACCAACAAAAAGTCGCAACCAGCGATTCTCCGTAATCAGCTAAAATGTCAATTTAGGTGAAAAAAATAGATTTTTGTTTGTTTGCATTTTCTGAAAGAGTGGTCTTTTCTGTACCTAGTATCAAAATTTGGAAGTCTAGAACATAGTAGAAGATGTGTTTTAAACGGTTTTTCTAGACCAGTTTTTTTCGCACAGCCTTCGGTCTCTTCCAAAATTTGATCACTTTTCCCGAGCGAAATTATCGTAGTCCGGAAATGGTTGGTCGTTGCTAACGGGTCGTGCTACGCGGGCTGTGATTGGTCCGTTATAGCAATCAGTGCGGCGCGCCATTTTGTTTGTATCCGCTTTCACATCCGAGTTCCAGATTTGCGTTCGTCTTATATTCTCCGTTAACGACTTCGACTAGCTTGATTGTACATCACATATCCAGAATTTGTTGATCAAGAGTAGACCTAAGAACATTATTATATTTTATACATTTGAGAGTGACAAGTTGCGAAAAAGTCTACAACGTCGTTACAATGCCAGGTTCTGTACGTGAGCAGAGCCGTGGGATGGTACCGGGGTGCACCAACGCAGATGCCCGGGTAGCTCGGGCGGTCAACGAAGCGATGATGCGGGGGCTAGCTGCGGGGGATCAGGCCAACCTTACAGCTTTGCTTACTGAACACTTCGGGCAAGACAGCGACGAGAGAATTCCTGATAATGTGGTTACAAATAATTGCCCAGATGTATACAAAACAAGATAGGTGACAAGCAGTGTTATGTAAGGGGGAACAAAAAGACTCCAGGTCCACCATGAATAGGCATTGTCTAGTGCAGGTGTCTCGGCACTATGTTGCAGTTCACTTAATCTGTCCAATTACAACTCCATACATTTACAACATAATAACTTTTGAAAGACTTAAGTCCACACATTGAAACCTCAGAAACATAATGAACAGACTATGTTTGACATCAGGCCAAATTTCAGCCTAATCTGAAAATCTCTTCATAGTGGTTGCTATGGCCTTTTGATTCACCCTTCTATTGATTTCCCTGTGGTTTGCTTGCTCCGCATGCTTGAATAGCCCCAAACTTTAAAGCTCTCTTTCTCACAATTTAATACCAGTAACCTCCCTCACCAGCTCTTTTCATTCACTAAATTGAAAGGGTTAGGAAGCTTCAATTTGGACAAGTAATATACCATTTTAATGAGGAGAACTTCTTCTTTCATAATCAGATGAAATCAGGAAAATAATTTTTTGCGACTTTTTGGTGGTTTTGTGGTGCCGGGTCACATATGCCTATACATATTTGTGCTAAATTTCAAGGTATTTGAATAAACCATTTTCAAGTTATCTTGCCTACAAAAAAGTGGGTCGAAATAAGAAAAATAAATAATAACTAGACATATAATACTTGTTTGGAACAAGTATAGGTGGGCTGGTCAACTTAAATTTGAGACAAAATAGAGCAAAAATAAGCGAGATACTGCTTAAAAATTCTTAAAAAACAATATCATGTAGTTTCATGACGTGAACGAAATTCACCTTCTATAGGGATAAGGCAAATTATGAAGGCCTTTTGACATGAGGCCTTTAATCGAGATTTTCACTATGATGACGTCATCAAAATGAAAAATGGTTATTATTAAACTTGTAGAGAATTATCTTAGCTACAACATATCGAAATTTTGAAGAAAATTGATCAATATTTACAGGGATACAGTCAATTTTCCATAAATATGCTGACGTCATAATATGCAAATACGTATTTTGAGTTCCAAGGCCATTATGATGATGTCACGATACACTTAATGGCCAAATGAGACATGAAATCATATCTCCGACTCATACTCTATCTAAATATGAAAACAAATTGAGGATCCCGGTGCATTCCAAAGAGCTATAATGCATTTTGTATAGGCATGTTTTTGCCCATATATGCTATGTATTAAAAGAGCTCGCGCGCACGGACATTTATCTTGAATGGACGCTCATCTTGTTATTAATGGTCATAAAGATATAAACGTGGTATCAAATTGTACAAACAAATATATGAAATATCATGAAAGAAAAAAAAATGGCGATTCTATGTTATGTAATGGTGTTACGCGCGAAAACGCGCGCGCATGCATGTGTGCGCGATTTTTTATGAAATGCTTAAAATGGCCTGAAACGTATGTAAAAAAAATTTGAGACGATTTGGAGCATTTTACAATTTTGCGCGCGCACTGACGCGCGGACGTACGCGCACGCGCGCGTTTTTTGACCTGAAATTGATTGGACTGATATTGACCTTCATCATGATAAATATGAATGAAAAATGGTTTTTGGTTATGAAGATATGATCATGAGTTGATTTTCAAAATTTTTCACAAAATGGCGCCTAGATGACGTCATCAGTCAAGGTCAAGGTCGAAAAATTTGCTGTGTTTTGTGAATATGCCTATACATATGTGTGTTAAATTTTAAGATATTTGATTGAGCCATTTTCAAATTATCTTGAACACAAAAAAGTGGGTCGAAATAAGAAAAATAAATAATAAAGAATAATAATAAAGGCAATTTTAACAAAATTATAAGGTGGTCTGTATTAGATACAGCCCACCTAATAATAACTAGAAATTTAATTCGTCACGAGGACGAATAAGGTGGTCTGTCTTCATGTCTGATGGTAGATATTACTATTTACTATATTGAGAAAGGTAGAAGTTATATAGACATGTAAACAATGATGATGATGATGATGATCTTGATAGTAATGGTGATGACGATGATAATGATAATGTTAATAATATTGATGATCATGAGCATGATCCTGACATCTTATCGAGAAAATGAGGGGTGAATTAGATAACATATAGTCTCAGCTACAACATACTAAAATTTGGAAGGAAACTGTTGAATAACAACCGAGATACTGGTCAAAACACATTGTCATGCAGATTCATATTTTGAAAAAAGTGACCTATAGACATAACACGCAAATATGACAAATTATGCATTGTCGCCATTAATCGAATATTTCACTATAATGAAGTCATCTAAATGAAAAATAAATGGCATAATTTTGATAGAGAATTATCTCAGCTACAACATATCAAAATCTGGAAGAAAATCGATCACCGATAAGTGAGATAATCTCAAATAAACAAAGACAAAAATGACGTCATCAACAAAATACATTTGTTTGAGTTTAGATGCCAATATGATGACTTTGTTTCACTTTGAACGAGTCAGGGTGGTATGAAATCATATCTCCAACTCATGTTTTCTCCAACCATGATATAAAAATTGGGGGTCGACGGACTATCTGAAGAGCTATTTCGATTTTTAAAATGGCATGTTTTTGCCCATATATGCTATGTATTACAATAGCACGCACGCACGGACATTATCTTAAACGGACGCTCATTCCGTTATTAATGGGCAGAAACGGGTGAACAATGTATCAAAATGCTTGGCAAAATGATTCAAATATGATGACGGAGAAAATTTGGCGATTTTATGTTGCTAAATGCCAGGACACGCGGAAACGCGCGCCCATGCGCGTGTGCACGTTTTTTTGCAAAATGCTTAAAATGGCCTGAAACGTATGCAAAATTAATTTGAGACGATTTGAAGCATTTTTATTTTTTGCGAGCGCGCTAACGCGCGAACGTACGCATGCGCGCGCGTTTTCTGACCTGAAACTGACCGGACGGATATTGACCCTAATCATGATAAATATAAATGAGAAATGCCTTTCCGTTATGAAGATATGATCATGAGTAAAAAGTACCCCAAAAAACACAAAATGGCGCCTGGATGACGTCATGAAGACTTGATGACCTTGAAAATGTCCCTGTCACGTCTTATGACAATGACCTATGACTGTGCCAAAATTGAACGAAATTGACAAAATAGATCTTGAGTTATCGTCGGAACAAAAAAGTGGGAACAATAAATAAAAATAAAGAATAATAAATAAATAAATAAATAAATAATAAAGAAGAAAGAAAATTCTGACGAAAACAATAGGTGATCTGTCGTTGACAGACCACCTAATAAATAATAAAGAAAGAAAATTCTGACGAAAACAATAGGTGATCTGTCGTTGACAGACCACCTAATAATAATAATAATAAAGAAAATTCTGACGAAATCAATAGGTGGTCTGTTGATAACAGACCACCTAATAATAATAATAAAGGCAATTTTAACAAAATTATAAGGTGGTCTGTATTAGATACAGCCCACCTAATAAAGGCAATTTTAACAAAATTATAAGGTGGTCTGTATTAGATACAGCCCACCTAATAATAAATAAATAATAATAATAATAAAGGCAATTTTAACAAAATTATAAGGTGGTCTGTATTAGATACAGCCCACCTAATAAATAATAAATAATAAATAAAGGCGATTTTAACAAAAATATAAGGTGGTCTGTATTAGATACAGCCCACCTGATAATAAAGGCAATTTTAACAAAATTATAAGGTGGTCTGTATTAGATACAGCCCACCTAATAATAACTAGACATAATAATAATACTTGTTTGGAACAAGTATAGGTGGGCTGGTCAACTAAAATTCGAGACAAAATAGAACAAAAAGAAGCGAGATACTGCTTAAAAATTCTTAAAAAGCAATATCATGTAGTTTCCTGACGTGAACGAAATTCACCTTCTATAGGGATAACACGCAAATTATGAAATTTCTGACATGAGGCCTTTAATCGAAATTTTCACTATGATGACGTCATCAAAATGAAAAATGGTGTTAACTGAGCTTGTAGAGAATTGTCTTAGCTACATCATATTGAAATTTGGAAGAAAATCGATCAATATTTACAGAGATACAATCAATGTTACATAAATATGCTGACGTCATTATATGCAAATTCGTATTTTGAGTTCCAAGGCCATTATGATGATGTCACGATATACTTAATGGCCAAATGAGACATGGAATCATATTTCCGACCCATACACTATCTAAATATGAAAAAACATTGAAGGTCACGGTTCATTCCAAAGAGCTATAATGGATTTTGTATAGGCATGTTTTTGCCCATATATGCTATGTAATAAAAGAGCTCGCGCGCACGGACATTTATCTTGACTTGACGCTCATCTTGTTATTAATGGTCATAAAGAGATAAACATGGTATCAAATTCCTGGAAAAAATTTGAGAAATATCATGAAAGAAAAAAAAATGGCGATTCTATGTTGTGTAATGGTGTTACGCGCGAAAACGCGCGCGCATGCTCATACGCGCGATTTTTTATAAAATGCTTAAAATGACCTGAAACGTATGCAAAATAAATTTGAGACGATTTTGAGCATTTAAATTTTTTGCGCGCGCACTGACGCGCGGACGTACGCGCACGCGCGCGTTTTTTGACCTGAAATTGATTGGACTGATATTGACCTTGATCATGATAAATATGAATTAGAAATGGTTTTTGGTTATGGAGATATGATCATGAGATGATTTTCAGAAAATTTAACAAAATGGCGCCTAGATGACGTCATCAGTCAAGGTCAAGGTCAAAAAATTTGTTGTGTTTTGTGAATATGCCTATACATATGTGTTTTAATTTTTAAGATATTTGATTGAGCCATTTTCAAATTATCTTGCACACAAAAAAGTGGGTCGAAATAAGAAAAATAAATAAATAATAAATAATAAAGGCAATTTTAACAAAAATATAAGGTGGTCTGTATTAGATACAGCCCACCTGATAATAATAAAGGCAATTTTAACAAAATTATAAGGTGGTCTGTATTAGATACAGCCCACCTAATAATAAAGAAAATTCTGACGAAAACAATAGGTGGTCTGTTGATAACAGACCACCTAATAAATAAATAATAAAGGCAATTCTAACGAAATTATAAGGTGGTCTGTACGTTATACAGCCCACCTGACTAGATTTGTAATACTTGTTTGGAACAAGTATAGGTGGGCTGGTCAACTAAAATTTGAGACAAAATAGAGCAAAAATAAGCGACATACTGCTTACAAATTCTTAAAAGACAATATCATGTAGATTCATAACTTGAACTAAATTCACCTTCTATAGGCATAACACGCAAATTATGAAGTTTTTGACATGAGGCCTTTAACCAAAATTTTCACTATGATGACGTCATCAAAATGAAAAATGGTTATTACTGCGCTTGTAGAGAATTGTCTTAGCTACAACATATCGAAATTTTGAAGAAAATTGATCAACATTTACAGAGATAAAATAAATTTTACATAAATATGCTGACGTCATAATATGCAAATTCGTATTTTGAGTTCCAAGGCCATTGTGATGATGTCACGATATACTTAATGGCCCAATGAGACATGGAATCATATTTCCGACTCATACTCTATCTAAATATGAAAAAAAATTGAGGATTCCGGTGCATTCCAAAGAGCTATAACGGATTTTGTATAGGCATGTTTTTGCCCATATATGCTATGTATTAAAAGAGCTCGCGCGCACTGACATTTATCTTGAATTTACGCTCATCTTGTTAATAATGGTCATAAAGAGATAAACATGGTATCAAATTCCTTGAAAAAATATGAGAAATATCATGAAAGAAAAAAAAATGGCGATTCTACGTTTGTTAATGGTGTTACGCGCGAAAACGCGCGCGCATGCTCGTACGCGCGATTTTTTATAAAATGCTTAAAATGACCTGAAACGTATGCAAAATAAATTTGAGACGATTTTGAGCATTTAAAAATTTTGCGCGCGCACTGACGCGCGGACGTACGCGCATGCGCGCGTTTTTTGACCTGAAATTGACTGGACTGATATTGACCATGATCATAATAAATATGAATGAGAAATACCTTTTGGTTATGAAGATATGATCATGAGTTTATTTTCAGAAAATTTCACAAAATGGCGCCTAGATGACGTCATCAGTCAAGGTTAAGGTTGAAAACCTCACCGTGTCTTGTCCATATGCCTATACATATGTGTGCCAAATATCAAAGCATTTGATTGAACCATTTCAAAGTTATCTTGCTAACAAAAAAGTGGGTCGAAATAAGAAAAATAAATAATAAACTAGACATGTAATACTTGTTTGGAACAAGTATAGGTGGGCTGGTCAACTAAAATTTGAGACAAAAAAAAAGCAAAAATAAGCGAGATACTGCTTTAAAATTCTTAAAAAACAATATCATGTAGATTCATTACGTGAACGAAATTCACCTTCTATAGTCATAACACGCAAATTATGACATTTCTGACATGAGTCCTTTAATCAAAATTCTCACTCTGATGACGTCATCAAAATGAAATATGGTGATTATTGAGTTTGTAGAAAATTATCTAAGCTACAATATATCGAAATTTGGAAGAAAATCGATCAATATTTACAGAGATATAATCAATTTTCCATAAACATGCTGACGTCATAATATGTTAATTCCTATTTTTAGTTCGAAGGCCATTATGATGATGTAAAAATATTTTTAATAGCCAAATGAGACATTAAATCATATTTCCGACTCATTCTCTTTTAAAATATGAAAAAAATATTGGGGGTCCAGTTCCATCCCAAAGAGCTATAATGGAATTTGTATAGGCATGTTTTTGCCCATATATGCTATGTATTACAAGAGCTCGCGCGCACAGACATTTATCTTGAATGGACGCTTATCTTTTTAATAATGGTCATAAAGAGATAAACATGGTATCAAATTGTTCAAAAAAATATGAGAAATATCATGATAGACAAAAAATGGCGATTCTATGTTGTGTAATGGTGTTACGCGCGAAAACGCGCGCGCATGCGCGTGTGCGCGATTTTTTATAAAATTCTTAAAATGACCTGAAACGTATGCAAAAAAAATTTGAGACGATCTTGAGCATTTAAAAATTTTGCGCGCGCATTAACGCGCGGACGTACGCGCACGTGCGCGTTTTTTTACCTGAAATTGACCGGACTGATATTGACCTTGATCATGATAAATATGAATGAGAAATAACTTACCGTTATGAAAATATGATCATAAGTAAATTTTCAGAAAATTTCACAAAATGGCGCCTAGATGACGTCATCAGTCAAGGTCAAGGTTGAAAACCTTACTTTGTTTTGTCCATATGGCTATACATATGTGTGCTAAATATCAAATCATTTGATTGAGCCATTTTCAACTTACCTTGCTAACAAAAAAGTGGGTCGAAATAAGAAAAATAAATAAATAAATAAATAAAGGCAATTTTAACAAACATATAAGGTGGTCTGTATTAGATACAGCCCACCTGATAAATAATAAAGGCGATTTTAACAAAAATATAAGGTGGTCTGTATTAGATACAGCCCACCTGATAAACTAGACATGTAATACTTGTTTGGAACAAGTATAGGTGGGCTGGTCAACTAAAATTTGAGACAAAATAGAACAAAAATATGCGAGATACTGCTAAAAAAAAACAATGCAATGTAGATTCATGATGTGAACGAAATTCACCGTCCGTATTATCAGGCAATAACACGCAAATTATGAAATTTCTGACATGTGGCCTTTAATCGAAATTTTCACTTTGGTGACGTCATCAAAATGAAAAATGATGAAAATTGAGCTTGTACTTTGTATTGTCTTAGTTACAATATATCGAAATTTGGAAGAAAATCACTCAATATTATACAGAGATAGGTCTAGTCTACAACCAATTTTCCATAAATATGCTGACGTCTAATAATGTAAATTAGGTTTAGGGTTGTGATTAAAGCCTCGGTCACAAATGCCATTACGAATTGCTACGAACGCCGTACGAACGATTTTCAGACAATGGTAAGAGTTAGGGTAAGGGAAAAATGATAAAAAGTGACTGGTTTTGGCAGCTGGGTCGAGTGTCTTTGGGCCGAGTTATTCCCGTATCTGGATTACATCGTTCATCCAGGCCAGTAGTTACGTGTTATTTTCATCAATCGTGTTGTTTTATACCTTGAATACCTTAAAATATACCAAAGCTTTTGGAAGAACCCGTCTCCAGCTGCCAAGTTTTTGTTTTTCCGATGAACAGGTTAGTAGATATTCCATTTATTTTTTTGTATTCAATAGTTGAATAACTGTGTCATAAAAGCAATTACTCATGCTTGTGTATAAGTCACGGGTTCGCCTAAATCACAACATTAAAAGTGTGTGCACAAAATGGTGATCATATTTTGATGCAGTGCATGCAGTGCACGTGTAGTAGCTCAATGTGTGGATCTGGATGCGTTTTATTTTTTCGTAGGCCTACTCCAGCGAGCCCAGATTGCAGTAGATCTATGTACTTATTTTATTTTCATTCATATAATAACAAGCTACGAAAGCTTGCAAAGAGGTCACAAACTATTACACTTTGATTATTTTTTGCTTTGCCTCACTAGATCTAGATTATAAAGGTAAAAAAACTGAAGAAATACTGAGTGAGATTGTAACCCTCGGCTCAACCATGTGTCGATAGGGTGTCTGATCGCGCGCACCTGGTTTTGTGTGCTAAAGTCCTTTCCATAGACACATTGCACACATAAAATATCTTTAGATAATCTATGCAGTCTATGTGCATTGCGTGACCATGCAAAATCGGTCAACGTTTTTAAAAATAAATTTAGATTGAAACATTTATCTGTTGTGATCCTGAAGGTGATACTCAATAAATGAAGTGTCTGAAAGAGCAGATTAATCTTCATATTTCCAAAGGGGTGTAATTTCGGATTTCTAAAAATATCGTGTCAAAACAGAGATTTAAATGTTTTATTCATCTGTTCATGGTAACTCTGAGATTTTCCATTTTTGAGAATTGTCCCTCCGAGGATAATAAGTTCAATTCGTAAGGAATATGTTGATGTGCTTATTTTTTTGCTAGCCCCAAGGGATCACTTACGATTTAAGTTTGAAAATACTTGACCCCCACTTTTTGCATATCGCCTAATAAGGCCATGTAAAATTGATTACATGTTGATCGTCCGGATTTTTTGAAAAAGAGGAGGAGGGTGTACCATGTTATTTGATATTTGATATTTTTCCCAAGATGGCTCCCGCGTGTAAAATCCAGCGCTAGAGCGCGGCCACGCTATCGTGAGGTATCTGCGATGCGATGATCAGTTGACTCGATCAACTCGAGCTAGCTAGCTCCTCGACTTGATCAACTCGAGCTAGCTAGCTCCTTGACTCAAGCATATATACATGCGATATATGCATGCGCAGTGCATGCATCATCGCATCATTTTTTAGCGCAGCTTCACTTCAGCATATCGCCGATCATATAGCATATCAACCACTATACATTTCAATACAATTTTTTCTAGAGTCTTAGTATGTTTGTACAAGAATATTTGAACAGCGTATTTGAAGAAAAGGTGGAAAAGATGCATATGGTATTAAAGTATTTTGTGTTGTTTTCTGAATAAAAAGAAAATATTTCAAATATCAAATATAAGGAGGCGGGCGGAAAAAATGAAGCGGGCGGGGACGATCAACATGAAATCAATTTTACATGGCCTAATGCTTTTCTATAATGCAGCTGTTGAGCAAAAATGATAACTTGGCGTGTAGGCCTACCACTTTTTTGTCCACTCTGGGCCAAAAATTGGATGAATATTGCCTAGACTCTAGATTTTGAGTGACTAATCTTTTGATAGAGACATCGGTGAGTGTTGAAATTTGAAATGTGTTTTTCTGAGTAGTTGATTTTTTTCGATTATCCATCCATAATGGTGAAAAATAATCTAAGAGGGAAAATTGAAATATTGTTCAGACACCCTACCCTTGACTCAAGTCAACTCCAAAGTTCTATTAGTAATACGCTGTCCTTACCGATTGAGTAACGAGTTAATGACAGGTTGATTTTTACAATTACTATCACCCTATTAACAACCTTATAGGATTCCAAGTTCGCATGCGCTGGTTTCTCTCGCGAGTGCGCCAGGGTTGGCATATTTCCCGGACGCCGGGAAATAAGCGGTATTTACTGCTTTTTACTGGGAAATACCGGGAAATATATTTTTCCACTCATTTGTTCATAGGGATTGTCCATTTTTGAACATAATAACAATGGTGGTGAATATGGTTCCTCTGGTGTATATTAGATAGCCAATTAAACAGATACCGAGATGTGATTGGTCCACAGCTCATCACATGATATCAATTGTGAGGATTCAAATTGTTATATTTTCCTGGCTGGTCACTTTTCGGTGTGATATTAACCAGCTGGTGAAATGAATATATTTTTAATCAATGCATGTCGCCCTCTTGAGGAATGTATGTCACCAATTACACACATTACACCATTATTGAGGGCAATTTTTTTTCCTCTTGAAATTTTTTTTTCCACATTTTTTGCTTCCCCAAAAATGTTTTTTGGAGGAAATTTTGTTTTAATATTTTTTTTTTTTATTCCTTCTCTCCCTTGAAATTCAAAAAAAAAAAATCATAATTTTTTTTTATTTAAGAATTCTTTTTTTTTCAAGTTTTTTTTTTCTTTCTTGAATTATCTCAAAAATATTATTTTTCCCCCAATTTTTGTTCGCACTTCTTTTTCTAAAATGTAGATTGTCCCTGAAACCTGCCCCCCCCCAAAAAAAAAAAAAAAACAATATCAAACAAAGGTTATCTAATAAACAGTTATTGACTGGCAGGGGGTACCGGTATATAACATTCTTTGGACCTGAAGGGAGTTATATTTCCCTCAGCGCTGTGAGCTTCTGGAAAATATAACCACTTGTGAAATATAACTCCCTCCAGCGGTCCAAATAATGTTTTATTACACCCCCTGCCAGTCAATAACTGTATTATGTGTGTTGTACATGAATGTACATGTATGTTTGGGTGTGTACATGTATGCAGTGTGGATTTTATAAATCTGTTTGTGTGTTGTTACTATGAGTGTTGCTACTATGAGTGTTGTGCTGCGAATTATTTCAGAACAATATTTTTAGTTGTTGAGGCTAAAAACAAGTAAAATTATTAATACCCGGTAAATAGAGAATTAAAATCATATTTCCTGTTTTTTACATATTTACCGGACGCCCATCTTATTAACCGGTATTTACTGCCCAACCGTGGCGTGCGCATGTGCACGTTTTTTTTGTGAGCTCAATCTGGGTAATTAAGGTGTGTTCTGGATAATGGATATGCATAGGATAGCCATAGTGTCTATACAGAGTGAGTCAAAAAAAAGTTTACACTTAGAAAATTGCTTATTATTTTTTAAATCATCAATGAACATTAAATTATTATACATCTTATGAAAGAGTGTTTTATCCCAAATCATTTGGTATCATTTTTGTGTGGTATGTGTTCACGCTTGGATGACCAGGAGGCATTGTTTGGGAGAGTGCAAAAATCGACTTGCGCCAAAGTTGCAATGTTATATTTGTATTAATAACAATTGGGATTTGGGTGTTAATTCGGTCTTTGCAGATCCAAATAACATCCCCAACAAAATTAATCATGCCACACATATCAAATATCAACGAACAATTGTGCATGTGTGTGCGTCTTTGCTTCTGCAAAAATATATGCAATGCATTTCATTAGATACATTCAATTCATTCTCTCACTCCGCTAATCCTTACATAATACATACTGTAGGCTTCACTTTGGCACAAGTCGATTTTTGCACTCTCGCAAACAATACCTCCTGGTCATCCAAACGTGAACACATACCACACAAAAATGGTACCAAATGATTTGGGATAAAACACTTTTTCATAAGATGTAAAATAATTTACTGTACATAGATGATTTTAAAAAAAATTAGCAATTTTCTAGGTGTTAACTTTTTTTTGACTCACATGGTAGTATAGATCTACATACATGTATGGTGTTTTGACCAAAGTTCACGCGTGACCTACATGTAAAATAATAAATTGCCACTAAAAAAAACAGTAAGATTTCGAAAATCAGATATCGCAAATAGAAAGAGGAACATGGATTTACCCAGAGATGAAATTTTCTTTGAAATTGGGTACGAAATTGTGAAAATATCGACAAAAGTTTGGCAAATTTTGCAATCATTTGTGTCCGTTTTGAAAGATTATTACCGACATGGGTCTAAAAATCTTTATTTTGAGAGCTGATTTTCTCAAAATTTTAAGTAAAAGGTGGTACCAACTGATTGTATTTGTACCAATTATGATAACCGTATTTGCCGGGGATAAGGCCGCAGCGCCACATAGGCCGCACTCCTGATTTTGACATTTGAAGAAAAAAAACATATATATATCTTGCCTTGCAAATTATGATAACCGTATTTGCCGGCGATAAGGCTGCAGCGCCACATAGGTTGCACTCCTGATTTTGACATTTAAAAAAAAAAAAAAAAAAAAAAATTTTGTTGAAGGCGGGATACGAAGTCTGCTTGGCTATCCCGACTCTGATGCTTTCTCTTGTGTATTGCGCCTTTTTCTTGTGTATTGCGCCATAGCTTTGCTCGCGCGAGCTGAGACTGGATTGAGGTTGCTTAACTATGGCAAAAACTTAAATCTAGATCTACCAGTAGCGTTTGGCTGATAAGTTATGAATTTTATTTACGAGATTAACAAATCTTTGCCCTTCATTTAAAAAATATAACACATAATTGCGGTAAGACATGTGTTATTCTAGACAGTTATTCTAGAAATGTCCATCACCTTTCATTCTTTCATGTTCTGCTCGTTGGTACTTGCTGGTGTCAGTGATAGAACATTGGTCACGCACCCGATTGTCCAATGTGGATGCTCGCTAGTTCACACCACTCACGATCTATCTCTGTATGGTATGTATGGTGCATTTTACCACCACCAACGTTGTTTATCTGAAAACTTCAGGGAAAAAATTAATATTTATTTTTCGGGGGCTACTTTTCAACCTTGCCTGCATGATTGCAGAGTGTGCAGCATTTAATATGTAGGTGAAACCAACAGCGCTCTCAAGAAACGCTTTTATGGACACAGATCTACTGCCAACACATGCTAGCTTGACATTTCAGTTGACCATCATTTTAATTTACCCAACCAATCTCTGACTTGATTCTATAGGGCATAGAATCTCTATTAATAGGCCATTTTCGTAATGTACATGTAACCAAATTTAATGCAGAAGTCTTGGTGCAGTGCCTCAATAGAAATTATTTCATTCACCTGATAAATATTTCAATAGACAGAATCAGAACTGCATACAAAAGTTGTTGTCAGGTTGGACAAACATTATGGCTTGACCTACCTAGCAACACTTATATATGCAGTTGTATTTTGACTATTGAAATACTATTATTCTTAACAGGTAAACAAAATAATTTGTATTGAGGCACTTCACAAACACTTATGCATTACATTTGCTTACATTAGGAAAATGGCATATTGCCTTGATTTACCGGTACTATGGTATGTTGCAGCAGGAAGCTGTAATGAGTGGAGACCCCACCCAAGAGGCTCCTTTGAAGTCATCTGTGGCACCGCGTGTCTTTTGTTTCCCCTACCATATTCCCCTTAATCCCCCTCCAAAATTGTAGAGCTCCTAGCACTAGGTCCTCCCTTTCCACACACAGCCCAGCCCAGCGAGCATGGCGGCTTTTGCTTTCCCGGCTTGTACTTAATGGGGGAATAGTGGTGATAACTTGACAACTTCTAGCCCTGAATCAATAAATGCGCAAACATATAAACACAATTTCATTCAGTTCTTTATGAAGATAAACATTTGGAGTACCTTCCTAGCTATGTAAAAATTTCTGAAATTTTCGGAAAATGTCAATAATTAGATGAGAAAATCATGATGATGAAAACCTTTCATTCGCTCTAACTCATGAGTTCCTTGGTCGATTTCGCTGGTTGAAATGGCCATATCTTCAGTAGAGCTATATGAGAATGGAAAATGCATTTGATGACTACATGTAATAGAAAATTGCATTGGTCATATGATGACATAAATGGTACCCTGGGGTACCAAAAAAAATTCGGCCATTTCGTTGAATTATTTAATTTTTTTTTAAGGCTGTACCCTGGGTTACCAAAAAGTGGGAAATTATTTTTGTGTGATTTTTTCAACCTTCAATTGTGTCCAATGTTCTTGTAAAAAATCCTTTAAGTCCTGTATTTCTAAAATTCATTGTTGTTATGAGTAATTATTCTATTATTGATATCATTTCATGCTGTTATGATACACCCTGTATTATTATTGTGGTATAATTATAAATGAAAGTTCTATTTTGTGTTATGATGCTATCTGTGTACAGCAGTCATGATAATCTCATGTGTTGTGAATAAACAAATTTTCCAATTGAATAATAAAAATGAAAATCACATTATGAAGTGGTATTATCTTTTATTTTCTGTCTTGGCAAGAATGAGGAGAATACAGGTTCCAGAAGGTACTGTACATAACTTGGCAGGTTCATAGTGACGCCGGAGCTAGCTAGCACTATAATGTGCGATAGCCACCGTAGTGCGCTTGTGATCGTGAGCGAGCGCTATAGCGCGAGCAGTGCATGCATCATAGAGATATATCTCTATGGCATGCATGCACACCATGCATAGTATACACCATAGAGATACCACGGAACTATGTACACGCACTCCATACATTGTACTCGAGTGGACGCGAGATGGCGCTACACAACGCGGTACCCCGGGGTACTACGGTACCCCGGGGTAACGCGTGGTGCATCATATGTTGTTGTGAATTCTGTATTCTATATGTTATAGCTACAGTATGAGTCAAAATAAACTACCCCCCCCCCCCCCCTAACGCGTATAACGTTTTCAATACGTTAATTATATATTTAACGGGTGTAGGCGTTACCCGTTAGCGTTACCCGTTAGTTTTGTTAATTTTGTTACTTAGTTTTGTTAATTTTGTTAATTTTGTTAAATGATCTTCTAAAATTGACCGAACGAAGAAACGATATATGCGCTTCAAGAAAATGATGCCTAAAATATCTGAAACATCGTAATTATCATCTCAAAGTACGAGCACGAGTATGTTCAAAATTATTTACGATAAAACAATGCCAAACTAATCTGAAACATCCCTATTATCGTCTCAAAATTAGCGAATGAAGTTACGATATGTGCTTCAAGAAAATGATGCCTAAAATATCTGAAACATTGTAATTATCTTCTAAAATTGACCGAAAGAAGGAACGATATATGCGCTTCAAGAAAATGATGCCGAAAATATCTGAAACATCGTACTTATCATCTTAAAATACGAGCACGAGTATATTCAAAATTATTTACGATAAAACAATGCCAAACTAATCTGAAACATCCTAATTATCTATAGGCCTACAGTAGGTTTGCGGTTGCACCATGTGTGAGAGAGAGAGAGAGAGAGGTTGGAGAGGATGAGTGGCTCGACGTTACGAACAGGTTGACTATCGTCGTCAGAAGTGGAGAATAGCTGGCGTGCGTGAGCTTAAGTCACCGGGGTGCGGACGTCAGGGAAAATGTAAATACATCTTCACTGAACATGACTTAATTTTTTGGTGCCATGCATGGCTTCAAAGCTCGATGCTTGCATATTTTTGCAAAAGAGTGAATAAAGAACTTAGGGAAGCAGATGGCGTTGCGTAACATTTCGTAATATTTGGAATGCCAGAGAGGTACTGTGCATTGATATGGACAGCTGTTGATGGAAATGATGGCTGGAGAGGGTTAAATTTCTTTTTGTTAAGCCAGGTTAATCTTGTATATTTTTCCCTCAGAATATTCTTTCGAGACCCTCTCCATTCATTACAGCTTCCTGGTTGCAGCAGGGAGAAATATTGGATGAGACGTTTTTTTTAAATGCAAAATTTGTTTCTACTTTAAATTGAAATTTGGACAGCTACACAGGCCATTAACAAAGTTTGTTTTCTCCTCAGATTCAAGGTCGTGAAACGGAAGACTCCAAACCAGACCACCATTGAGAGATTACCTGTTGGGAGTCTCGTGACCACCACTTTCATCCCAGCTTACTTTACCTCAGTACCATCCTCCGTGGTAATCACCACCTTCTCCACACTTTTGACTGTCTTCATCATTCACGTAAGCATCCCTTTGTTTACCCCCCTCCCCCCTCAATTTGGTTTTCTTTACTACCATGTAAGTCAACAAAAAATTTACACCTAGAAAATTGCTAATTATTTTAAAAATCATCTTTGAACAGTAAATTATTTTACATATTATGAAAGAGTGTTTTATCCAAAATAATTTGGTATAATTTTTGTGTGGTATGTGTGTTTACGCTTGGATGAACAGGAGGCATTGTTTGCGAGTGTGCAAAAATCGACTTGCGCCCAAGTGATGCCTACAGTATGTATTATGTTGGGATTAGCAGAGTAAAAGAATGAATTGAATGTATCAAAATGAACATTGCATATGCCTTTTGCAGAAGCAAAGTCACACACACACACATGCGCTCACAAATGTTTGTTTATATTTTATTTTTTGATATTTGATATGTGTGGCATGACTAATTTTGTAAGGGATGTTATTTGAATCCTCAAAGACTGAATTAATACCCAAATCCCAATTTTGTTATTCAAACATCACATAAGCAACTTTGGCACAAGTCGATTTCTGCACTCTCGCAAACAATGCCTCCTGTTCATCCAAGCGTGAACACATACCACACAAAATGATATTAAATGGTTCAGGTTAAAATACTCTTTCATAAGATGTATAATAATTTATTGTTTATAGATGATTTTTTAAATAATGACCTTGTTTGTACAATATATGCATAAATAGCTCATATTTGTGATATCAGATCTGATAGGCAGATTACTATCAAAATTGAGTTGACAAATAAACTTAGTGCATGTTATGCCATATGCAGTCAGAGATCTATCTAGTTTGTTTTTTTTAATTGCAAAATTTGGTTCTACTTTAAATTAGAATTGGACAGCTACACATGCCATTAACAAAGTTTGCTCTCTCCTCAGATTCAAGGTCGTGAAACGGAAGACTCCAAACCAGACCACCATTGACAGATTACCTGTTGGGAGTCTCGTGACCACCACTTTCATCCCATCTTACTTCACCTCAGTACCATCCTCCGTGGTAATCACCACATTCTCCACACTTTTGACTGTCTTCATCATTCACGTAAGCATCCCTTTGTTTACCTCCCCCTTTCAATTTGGCCTCCCTTACTATATCTCTCTGATCCCTTTGTTCTTAGGCTTTCCTCTCTTTTCCCACCCAAATGCCTTCCCATTCAAGGTTTTTATCACTGTTTTCATTAGGCATCCCCTATTCTTATTTACATTTTCCTTTACCCTCTCCCTTGTCCCATGATATATAACTTATATATATACTAGCTGGACCCGCGGAAATCCGCGGGATTCTAGAGGGGGCGGGGGGTGTAAATAGATATATAGAGACTGTCTAAATTAAAACCACCAAGAACTTTATTTGCCATTCAAGCCATTAAAAAAATAAACTTGTTTAGCGTCCCCGCCCGCTTCCTTTTTGGGGGCCGCCTCCTATTTATTTATTTTTTGATTTTTTTTTTTTTTTAAGAAAATAAAACAGCGTCCCCGTCCGCTTCCTTTTTGGGGGCCGCCTCCTATTTTTTTTTCTTTTTTTCTTTTTTTTTATTTTGGATTTTTTTTTGGATTTTTTGAAAGAAAACAAAACATGAAAAGCACTGCTAAAATGTATTTCTGATTAAAAAAAAAGAAAATTACTGTAATAGAAGCAGGACCCGCGGAATACCTAAGGGGGGGGGGGAGGGTGTAAATAGATATGTAAATTAAAACCACCAAGAACTGTATTTGCAAATTAGAGGAAACCATAAGTTCCTACCCAACTTTATTTGCCATTTTGAGGACACCATAAGTCTAACTTGTTGGTATTCACATTGAAAAATCCACGGGATTATAGGGGGTTGGGGGGGGTGGGGGCTGTAAAATGTTAATAGATATATATGCGCTGTCGAAAATAATATTGATTTAAATACAAACAAAATTAAGGTTAATTTAGGTTACGTTAGATTTTATATAATTTAACACCCTTTTTTTTCTTTGGAACATTTTTTTCTTCTTTTATTTTCATTTTTATTTCTCTTTCTTGTATATGATTACTTTTTATTTATTTTTTCATTTTCTTCTCTTTTTATTTATATTTTACTTGTAAAAATATAAACCTTTTCTTTGCCGTTTAATGTAGCGTTTTGATTTTTTTTTTTATCTGTACCATGTAATAAAAATTAAAAATTGGAAGAAAAAAGTGAAATCAGATATTTGTAATTAAAATTTGTTGCAGATAATTTATAATTTAATTTCGTTTTCACTTTCGTTAATTATGATTATTGTCTTCAATTGTTCCTATCCATATTCTCACTTTCGCCGCCTCCTATTTTTTTTTTTTTTTTTTTTTTTTTTTAATAGGGTCTTTTGTCTATATATTTATATATATATATATATATATTTTTTTTTTTTTTTGAAAGAAAAAAAACAGCGTCACCGCCCGTTTCCTTTTTGGGGGCCGCCTCCTATTTTTTTTTGTTTTTTTGTTGAATTTTTTGAAAGAAAAAAAACATGAAAAACACTGCTAAAATGTATTTCTGACTTAAAAAAAAAAAAAAAAAAAATTGTCGGCCGCCATCTTGAAAAATAGCCCGAATGTCAGGGAAAATGTACGGAGCGGCCATTTTGAAAGTAAAAAAAAAAAAAGGGCCTCCTCCCCATTTTTCGAAAAAACAGGACGCTAAACATGTTTTTGTTTTTAATTTGGCCTTATTTAAAAAAAAAAAAAACGATCCAACTGTACCGGTAGTTATTCTTTAAGCCACTGGAACTGCGTAAGTGTGGCGTACCGGCTACGCAGAAATTAGGCTGCGTATTAATGGGAAAAAAGTCCCTGCGTAGGTTATGCGTAGGCTGGCGTACGGGTTTGCTTATGGTTGCTTACTGTGTTGAAAGCTTTTACTGCTTTGTCGATCTGGCGTAGGGTAGCGTACTGTTGCGTAGGCATGTAGCATAGTGTTGCGTAAAAAGACGTACTTTCTACGTCAAGTTTCTATGCCTAAAGTACGCGAAAAAATTAAACATGTTGAATTGTTTTCGTTCATCTTGCGTACCCCTTTCTGTCCCTCAGCATATAGTAACGTAGGCCAGCGTAGGTGGTACGCAACACTACGCAACTCTACGTATTGACCCACGCCAATTAGTGACCCGCAGGTGTCACAAATAAAGTATTAAAAAAATGCTCATCTGACCCTAATTAAACGCCTAAAACCCCCAAGCTTTCGGGGGTTTATGGCCCCTTGAAACCCGTGGACCCCACGCCTATATTATATATACACTCAACTCGCTGCGATCTGATCTCTCCCCCCCCCCCCCCCCCCCCACTTTGAAGAACGTAACCCCCTGAGCTTTTGGGGGTTAATGACCCCTTGTAACCCATGGACCCCACGCCTATATTATATATACACTCAACTCAGGACCCATTCTAGAGGGGGGCGCAGGCAAAAAATTAAGTTTTTCATTTCTGGGGCTCCATTTCAAATTTTCGGAAAATTTTCGGGGGCTACTTTTTCAACTTTCGGGGGCTCTTTTTTCTGGGGCTACTTTTTCATTAATTCATAAAAGGATAGGCCTACACTTTGTTGAGATTTGTTTAGTAGGCTAAGGTTTCAGGCTTCCTACAGCCTACTTCATAATTGCCTATTTAAAAAAAAAAAAACATTTTTCTAGTTCAATAACCAAGTTTTCATGCATTGATTTGATGCTAGAACTGTAACATAATAATAGACCCTAGATTGTGATTATTTCTGACCATGAATTTCGATAATCATTTTTCAAAGTAAAATTTTCATAAGAAAATATCAGACAGTCGTTTAAAAACGTAGACATTATTTATAGTAATACTTTTACTAATTCTAAGCTCAGGTTTCGTAAATCTATTCACGAAACTATATTGAAATCGCGGCAATAATGATGCAAACCAACAGATAACAATTTCAAAGTGTCAAATCTCTTCGACTCGAGCTCAGCTGAACTCACACACACTTCAGCGTAACTCCAGCAAGCTCGAACACCGGCGCCGCAGGCGTCGGACGCCTGCGGTGCCCAGTGCCGGTGTTGAAGCTTCCCAAGCAGCGCAGAGCACTGTGTGTTGAATGAAAGCAGCTTGCGACTCAACTGTCAGTCCATTGGTTTTCTTGTGAAAACTTTCCTTTAGAAAATGATAATCAAACTTGAGTACACATGGCCGTAATAATCACAAAATAAGCTTTGATTTCATACCTCCATTCACGAAAACTATATAAAAATCGCGGCAATCATGATGGAAAAAGGTCTCTAAGTTTGGACGTCGACGGGAATTAGCCCAGTGTATCTCGCTTGTGCAGGTACCGCTTGTGCAGTGCAGTGCAGCTAGTACAAAGCACATCCTATAGAAAGATACCTAACACGGGGTAAGTCGTACCCATTCAGCGTGCATTTAATACGCAACTTAATGTGAGTGGATGGTCATCGGTCGTGTGTCTACGGATGTCATGTTGAATATCCATGAGGTATCTCTGTCGTCACGCATATCCTGCATTATGCATGTCGCGTCTGTTTTCGCCCTGGACGTCGACACGGAGGAGGACCTCTGGCGGAGTATAGCCAATTCCACAGAGTAGACTCTCCCGCGGACGATGGCACCGGGCACCGGGACCCCGAGGGGAGGGTTCAGGAGGAGATAGCTGCACCAACTTCGGTCGGCGATCTCATTAAAAAACAATAGAATACAAAGGCCGGCGGAGACGTCGCGCCCCCCGCGGAGCCTTAGCGTATTATTATTATAGACTAGCTGGACCCGCGGAAATCCGCGGGATTCTAGAGGGGGGCGGGGGGTGTAATAAATAGATATATAGAGACTGTCTAAATTAAAACCACCAAGAACTTTATTTGCCATTCAAGCCATTAAAAAAATATACTTGTTTAGGACCCGCGGAAATCCGCGGGATTCTAGAGGGGGGGGCGGGGGTGTAAATAGATATATAGAGACTGTCTAAATTAAAACCACCAAGAACTTTATTTGCCATTCAGGCCATTACAAAATATACATGTTTAGCGTCCCCGCCCGCTTCCTTTTTGGGGGCCGCCTCCAATTTTTTTTTTTGATTTTTTTTTTTTTTTTTTTTTTTTTTTTTTTTTTTTAGGGGCCGCCTCCTATTTTTTATTTTGAAAGAAAAAAAACATAAAAAGCACTGCTAAAATGTATTTCTGACTTTAAAAAAAAAAAAAAAAAATCTCGGCCGCCATCTTGAAAAATAGCCTGAATGTCAGGGAAAATGTACGGAGCGGCCAGCGAAAGAAAAAAAAAAAAAAGGGCCTCCTCCCATTTTTGTAAAAAACAGGACGCTTTAAGCATGTTTTTTTTTTAATTTGGCCTTATATTAAATTTAAAAAACAATCCAACTGTACCGGTAGTTATTCTTTAAGCCACTGGAACTGTGTAGAGTTCTGTAGAGTGGCGTACCGACTACGCAGAAATTAGGCTGCGTATTAATGGGAAAAGGTCCCTGCGTAGGTTATGCGTAGGCTGGCGTACGGGTTTGCTTATGGTTGCTTACTGTGTTGAAAGCTTTTACTGCTTTGTCAATCTGGCGTAGGGTAGCGTACTGTTGCGTAGGCATGTAGCGTAGTGTTGCGTAAAAGACGTACTTTCTGCGTCAAGTTTCTATGCCTAAAGTACGCGAAAAAAATTAAACATGTTGAATTGTTTTTGTTCATCTTGCGTACCCCTTTCCGTCCCTCAGCATATAGTAACGTAGGCCAGCGTAGGTGGTACGCAACACTACGCAACTCTACGTATTGACCCACGCCAATTAGTGACCCGCAGGTGCCACAAATAAAGTATTAAAAAAAATGTTCATCTGACCCTAATTAAACGCCTAAAACCCCCAAGCTTTCGGGGGTTTATGGCCCCTTGAAACCCGTGGACCCCACGCCTATATTATATATACACTCAACTCAGGACCCGCGGAAATCCACGGAATTCTAGAGGGGGGCGCAGGCAAAAAATTAAGTTTTTCATTTCTGGGGCTCCATTTCAAATTTTCGGAAAATTTTCAGGGGCTACTTTTTCAACTTTTGGGGGTTCTTTTTTCTGGGGCTACTTTTTCATTAATTCATAAAAGGATAGGCCTACACTTTGTTGAGATTTGTTTAGTAGGCTAAGGTTTGAGGCTTCCTACATCCTACTTCATAATTGCCTATTTAAAAAAAAAAAAAAATTCTCTAGTTCAATAACTAAGTTTCCATGCATTGATTTGATGCAAGAATTGTAACATAATAATAGTTCCTAGATTGTGATTATTTCTGACCATGAATTTCGATAATCATTTTTCAAAGTAAAATTTTCATAAGAAAATCAGACAGTCGTTTAAAAACGTAGACATTAGTAATACTTTTACTAATTCTAAGCTCAGGTTTCGTAAATCTATTCACGAAACTATATTGAAATCGCGGCAATAATGATGCAAACCAACAGATAACAATTTCAAAGTGTCAAATCTCTTCGACTCGAGCTCAGCTGAACTCACACACACTTCAGCTTAACTCCAGCAAGCTCGAACACCGGCGCCGCAGGCGTCGGACGCCTGCGGTGCCCGGTGCCGGTGTTGGAGCTTCCCGAGCACGCAGCTGTACTGTGTGTTGAATGAAAGCAGCTTGCGACTGAAGTGTCAGTCCATTGGTTTTCTTGTGAAAACTTTCCTTTAGAAAATGATAATCAAACTTGAGTATACATGGCCGTAATAATCACAAAATAAGCTTTGATTTCATACCTCATTCACGAAAACTATATAAAAATCGCGGCAATCATGATGGAAATAGGTCTCTAAGTTTGGACGTCGACGGGAAGCCCCGTTCATCTCTTGTGCAGCTACTACATGCAAAGCACATCCTATAGAAAGATACCTAACACGGGGTAAGTCGTACCCATTCAGCGTGCATTTAATACGCAACTTAATGTGAGTGGATGGTCATCGGTCGTGTGTCTACGGATGTTATGTTGAATATCCATGAGGTATCTCTGTCGTCACGCATATCATGCATTATGCATGTCGCGTCTGTTTTCGCCCTGGACGTCGACACGGAGGAGGACCTCGGGCGGAGTATAGCCAATTCGCTAGAGTAGACTCTCCCGCGGACGACGGCACCGGGCACGGGTACCCCGAGGGGAGGGTTCAGGAGGAGATAGCTGCACCAACTTGGGTCGGCGATCTCATTAAAAAACAATAGAATACAAAGGCCGGCGGAGACGTCGCGCCCCCCGCGGAGCCTTAGCGTATTACTTATAGTGATGATGATGATATTTTCCGTGTGTGTTTCCTCTCCATTCCCAGCCAAGTTTGATTGGGAGTCACAGCCTCTTTATTGCTCTATGTTTACACCCCCTTCCTTAGCTGTATGCATATGTTTGTATTATGTTTAGTATATAGTATTATGTTTTTTATGTTTCCTCGTCAGTTAGCCTCTGATGAAGTTTCCGCTAGGATAAACAAATTAGGCCCTACATTAACTCTCATTAAATTAAAATGATCAGATAAAACTTTGACATGATTTTGTACCTCCTTCATGAAAGCACAATCCCATAGATATACTTCATGTGTGTGTACTTAAGAAAAGAAGATATCATTTTGAAGGTTGGATATGTTTTGTTGCATCTTCAATTGTATGTGATAGGGGAGCTCAACACCAAAGCTATTTTGTAAAACACATATCAATTTTAAGATTGTGTATAGCCTTCTAATATGTTATCTATAGAGTTTGATAGCAAGTTTTGAGAAAATTGCAATTTATACACAAGTAGTCAACAATAACTTTCCACAATTTTGTGTTGGGATCATTCAATTCATACCAGTTGTACATACCTTGAAAACTTGTGTCCGAAACAAAAAATGTTCATTTCATAAAATATTCAAACTCATGCAAAATAATATGAATGTTAATGATTTAAATTTTATTATATATTTATATTTTGTATTACAGATACTGTACATATCAACAGTTGATTGACAGTTGGAAGTTCCCATCACACTTGTCATCAAACCAGACAGCTTTCAACCAGAATCTTCCAGGTGTAAAAAAAAAAAGTAAAGTAATACATTAGTAATATGAAATGCATATATTTTGGATTGTAAATCATTTTTTTATTTAAAAAAAAAAAAAAAAAAAAAACACATACAGTTCTGCACATGTACAAAATCACACACCCAAAATAATGTTCATAATTATATGGAAATTACATGTACACTGTAGGTGTAAATGTCACCCTTTATATTTTGCGATTAATTATAGGTTTTGTCGTCTGATTAGAAGATGATGTAAATCATAGCAGAGGAAAAAAAAGATTACCTTTTTTTTAGGTTGGAGAGGTTTTGTTGCATCCTCAACTCTATGGGTGACAAGGAGGGCTCAACACCAAAGCTATCTTGTAATAAACATATCGATTTCAAGATTGCGTAAAGCCTTTCAATATGTTTTCTATAGAGTTTGATAGCAAGTTTTGAGAAAATTGTAATTAATACACAAGTAGTCATTGGTCATTATACAAATGACGCACAGGTTTGAGTGCGTCGGTAGGGATTGTGTGCACAAGGTACCTTTGAATGGTTTTAGACCAAATTCAAAGGTAGCGTGTGCACACAATTGCCCCAACCCACATATTAAACCTGTGCATCATCTGTTTTAAAAGATGGGGCCCCCAAAATTGTCAAAAATATAAAATGTTGTTATTTTACAGATTTATTGGATGCATGGCAAAATCATGCGTCCGGTAATTATAATTACAGGACGCATGATTTTTAAATTTGCATAATTTGTTTGTTGTTACTTAGTGCAATGGATTTAACCAAATGGTGAATGACTTAAGCCTAAACCTTAACAAAATAAAGTCAGGCCTAACTGACCTTTACATGAAACCTTAACAAAAGAAAGTCATTAAATCAATAAAAACTTATTTTGCAAGCTTTTTTGAGTGTTGGGGAGGTGCAATCTAAATTAAAAGAGGTCTGGATCTTGTCCATATCAAGTACAGAAATTGAGGCTTTATGTGTGGAGCTTCCTGGCCCCTCTCGCTTCAGTTTCACCAACACAGCCTCGAGAAATTGAAATTTGTTACAGATATCTAAAGTATAGTGATCCAAAAAGTGGCGTTGTATGCCACAGTGAAGGTACTAAAGTCTAGGTTTACAACTGACCGTCGGTCTATGTACAGAAGCATAGAACTTAGTTTAGAACTATAACAGTTTGTCCAATTCTGGCATAAAAATGTCTCCTAAATTGACGTTCTTGATTTGTGCAAACTTTTCCAACTTTGAGAATCCATACTCTAATTGAAATTTTCATGCTAGTCACATCTGAATCATCCAACAACTTAGATAATTCTTCTTCTTATAGAAGCTGGAAAGTCAAATCGCCGCTGCGATTTCGCCATTTTGTTTAGGATATCAGTGTTATTGATTCCGATATTGCATATATCGTGTTGATATTGCGTGCATCAAGTAAAAATAATTACAAGGTAATTGACCAATCACATTGCAGGGATTCTTCTAACCATCTTATAGTACATTATGTGAATGAATCATAATTGAATGGCCTTTTTTATATTCAATATCAAAACAAAATATTAACATAAATTGATATATATCCAATCAATACTGATGGTTTAAAAAGCATTTCATCTCCTTGTTTATGTCTCATGCATATCTTTTTCTTTTCTTTTCTTTTCTCTGTCTGCAGGTCCTGGATTTTCAGTACGGTATATGTTTTGTGTTCTTTGTATAAAAGACTTCTATACACTCCTTCCATTTTCAGACGTCTTGTTGGACTGAAATATTTTTCACTTCCACTCATTTCACCTCCCCTCTAAGAAGACATTTCCCATAAGCAAAAAAATCATTACATGTTCATTTTTCATAAGAATTTATCACAGCTGTGAGCTCATTTCATCCATTTCACCTCATTTTTTCATGAACGATTCATCCCAATAACGCTTGAAATAAGATCTGAAACGAATTGGAAAAGACTTGAAACGAATTGGAAAAGACTTGGAACGAATTGGAACGAATTGGAAAAGACTTGAAACGAATATTAAATAACTGATTACAATTCCTTAAAAAGTGTAAACGTGTGAACTTCTTTAATTCTTGGTGTAAAAGTGAATGATATTTTGGTATACGAGTTGTTAAGCTTAATGTAAATAAATTAATGATAAAGAGTGAATTTTTTTATATTAAAAAGACAACTTTGGGCTGTGGTGAGTTGCTTTGATTATAAACTGGTGGAATTTTCAAAGATTGGTGACAAGGTTGTGTGTGTATATATTTATAGAACGTTAAAGACAATACAAAAAAAAACACAAAGAAAACTGGAGATTGCATAAGAGATTATAGGAAAAGCGAGACTGACTGTCAAGGAACAGATAATTGAGCATAGTGGTATATTCGAGATTGTAAGAGAGACTAAATAAAGGAGTGAGTCTGATTCATTGAATAACGGCAAGATAGTCTTTGTGTAACTTACAGGAAAGCAAATAATTTAGCAGAGTTGTTTGATAGAAGAGGCACAGTGTTATTGATTGTTATAAGGAAAGAAATTTCAAGAACGTGAAACCAAGAGTGTCGTAAAATTTGTTTATAATCGAGTAAAACAAGGGGTTTTGTGAGAACGTCAAGATCAAAATAAGCAAAGTGTGCTAAGTACATATAAAAAAGAGTGACGGTGAGATAAACCTGATTACTAAAGTTCCGAGTATATGCACGAATGTGTGTAAGCCTATGTTATAATCATTAAAAAGAAAAGAAAACGCATTATATATTGAAGAACTATATATCATATAGATATAAGCCAAGAGATTGCTTTTTCCCGTCTAAATTATATACGTGAAGTTCTGAGCCAAATCGTATCGATTTGTACAGCTGATCATTAAAACCATGTTGGAAACGGACACATCACTTGGACCGGATAATAACACGTACATCATGAAAGGCAATGGGGATTGCTGCGTCTGTGGCCTAGATATTCAAGAGAATGAGAACAAAACAACCTGTGAAACATGCTTAAACCATTACCATGTGCCATGTATGGGATTACCTTCTGCAGAAGAGTTGACTAATGCTCAAGTAGTATGGATATGTTGCTATTGTGGTAACAACAATTTGTCTAAGCGCTTATATGACCAATTTGGTATCCCTATTGACGTAAACATGTACGAACATCTAACGAAAGACAATAATGATAATGACCACGCAGCACAGCCAAGTCCTATAACTCGTGCACAAGACAAGAGAAACAAATTTTCATCAAGCGGGAAAAAGCATATTCCTCGGGGCAAGAAAAGACTACTTTCGCCAAACCAATCAACCACAAAGAAAAGGAAATCTGATGAATGTAAGAATAGTAACATAATCGAAGATAATGATTGCCAATCGTGTACAAGTGACATTAAAACGACATTCACAAGAAATACATTTAGGAAGAGAACCAATTATGATCGAACTGATGTAACTGCTGATGATAGTGCCGAAATTTGGAGAACGGTAAAGACAAGGAGAACTAAGCCGCTTAATGAAAGAGGTGTGTCCCGTAAAGCAACGAATGAGAATAATGACCCATATTCTAGCATGGACAAAGGCAAAGGTCGAGAGAAAGGTGTCACGTACATTGGGAAAGCAATGGCATACTTGTACTCAAGATCAACAAGAAGAAAACAAAAATCACATTTGAAGCAATCTCAAAATGGAAATAATAAAGACCTTGCCAACGACTCAACAGAAAAGAACATCACCACCAATGAGAACGACCTTGCCAACGACAAAACAGGAAAACAGTCCACCAAAGAAAACGAAGATAACAATAGTAATAGAGTTTTTGTAAAAAGTTTGAGCACTCCTGTGAAAGACAATGAACAAGAAAGTCAAATATCTTCCGACCATAGTTATCAAATTGGTGTGATGGCTACACTTTTTGCTAAGAACAACGACATGAGCAAATGGACCTCTTCAAATCTTGATACTATCGTGACATGTGCTAAAGACGCCGATATACCGGGTGATCCACGTGAATCGGCCAACAATCCTAGTGGAAAGATAATTCATGCCTTTGACAAATGTTTTGAGTTAGAAATTTGTGAATCCCACACCGGCCCTCTAATACAAGAACACACTGAAACGAATGTACCCTCTGGTAAAGTTCCGCTGATCAATGCCCTACAAGATGCACTAGATACACAACGAAAGTCAGATGGTTGCCTTGTCGAATTCAACGAACATACCTTTGTTATAATGCCTCATACCACTGGATATTATATCTTTGACACACATGCACAAAAAGAAATAGGTGGACGACACATGTTGATGCACACGAACACATGGACAGGTGCTTACGCATTTTGTTTACAATTGGCACATATAACGAATCTCCCAAATAGTGTAGCATACAGACTCATCCAAGTGAAAGTACATGACCCTCAACAGAACAATGTATCGCAATTTCCGAAAGACACAAACAAAGATGACGACAGTAAAACTGTACAAAGGAACACACTTGCATCTACAAGTAATCTAATTGAAGAGGAAGGCATAGCCAACATCGCACCACAATGTCCCAAACTATTATCCACAGTGACATCAAATACACATGAAAACCCCCCTATCGGTGATCCTACAAAGATTAAAATCCCCACAGAAAGTATCGATGAAGAACATGTATTTGCAGATGATAAGTCAAACCACTTGCAACAGGAAGAGGGGAAAGGAAAGAGTGAAACAAGCATGCCTACAAGCATATTTGATGAAGACCCTGATGATTTGATAATACTAGGAGAAATACAAAAGTCTGTCTTGCACTTTTCACCTGTGAATGAAATGAAGAAGAAAGACTATTGCACAAAGTTAAACATTCAACAGATCACACCCAATTCTGATAATGAAGGTCATACATGTCAACCTATTGAACATCCATGTACAATCAAACATGTAACGGGTGATGGAAATTGCTTCTTTCGTGCCATATCATTTTGTGTATCAGGAAACGAGAACAACCACTTACTTGTGAGAAAAGCTATTGTTGTTCATCTTTTGAAAAACAAGAACAGATTTGAGACACGTGTGAGAGATGGTTTTGCCAACGTTTCAGATTACGTGACAAAGAGCAAAGTATTTCAAAGGGGTACCTGGGCTACCGAAATGGAGATTATGGTTTTGGCGAATTTGATTGAAACTGATATATACATATATGACGAGCAGAACGCTAAATGGAGTATATTTTCGGGCAAGGATGTACAACTTGGAGTGGTTACCTCTGACAAAGGAATTTACTTGAGACATACTCAACGTATACATTACGATGTTGTTTTGTCAGTACAATCATTTCACTGCGATAATTCCAACGAACAGTACATTGGAACTGAAAAGGAAAACACACTTGCAACTGATGCTCCACAATATCAAGAGAAATGCACAAATGATAGTGATAATATAAACATTCCCATCAATGGTTTGCAAACAGTTGAGGCTCCCCAAAAAAGCATCCATGTAGTTTCAGTGACCGATGAAAGTGAAAAGAAAATTGGATCGTCTGTTGCTCCAAAAGTATCTATGTTAATTAGACAACAGACATCGAATGTTTGTGAGACTTCTGAAAGAAAAGGCATGAAACAAACGAGTAAAACAAACAAGGTGGACAAAGCCTATAAGCAAAAGTGTCATGAAAGTCGTACAACAAATGACCCATCCCAGTTTCAGAAAAAAATACGCACAGAATACCACTTCAATCCTATATCCTATGAGAATGCCAGTCCTACGGATAAAACCCAGTCAAACGAACATAACAAAACGGGTACGAAGGTAAATTTACAAAAAACGATTATTGCTCAGGGAACGTTCAATCAGGGCCATCCAAGATTTGGCAATTCAAGCGGAAAACAATGTGTTTGTAATTCTTTAATTGCAGTGTTAAACAGCAAGTCTAAGAAAGCCAACCAATGGAAGAGTTGTGATCTAGATCGAATTTTGACAATAGGTGATAATTTGTATACCAATATAAGGAAAAGCACTTCAGTCACAACGGATTACTTAGCCATGAATCAATTACCTACGGAATTGGATGGATACGATGACTGGAATGACTATTTTACGATTGTATACCACGAAACAATTCTAGGACAGTTATTGGAAGTTGAATCGCATAATAAAGAACTTGGTTTTGTGACATTAGAACAGGCATTCGAACAACAACTGTGTAAGACTCGTGATGCCCATTTTGTGACTTTCGCCAACAACACATTTGTAGTTATAACAGGACATGAGGGGTATTTTATATTTGATTCGCATTCTAGAAGCAATCGAGGCTTTTTAAGTGGAAATGGGTACAGCATCTTACTTTATACACCAAGCTGGCAAGGGGTTTACAAACATTGTATGACATTAGCAAAGACATTGAGTTGTCATATGAACCATTATTTTGAAGTAACTGGTATATCAGTACAAGCAATATCCGGTAAGAATGAGACATTAACCGGATTTCCTATATTACAAGGCATCCCTACTTGTCAGAATATATCCTCAACTACGCAATACAGCACAACGTCTCAATGCCCAACACATTCTGATGAAAAGAAACGGCAATATGAAGCACCAAGTCCAAATCCAAAAAAGGAACACATTATTGAGCTTACTCATGAAACGACTGATGATTTGCACAAAACGAGTAAACCTAAACTTCCCGATGCACATGACTACAATGGCCAACTATTGTCATTAAAGAATGTAAGGGTTGAATTGAGAAAATTACAAGAAACGGAATTTGGAGACCATTGTTTTGCCAATAAAACGGAAGCGACTGTGACAATAGACAGCTCTGTAGATGAAAACTTAAAACACTCTAAAGTAGAAGATGGAAAAACCAAAAAAAGGATCACTAGTTTGGAAAAAGATGCAAAAGCCAAATCAATTGAAAGCGTTTCCAAGAAATCGAATGGAAAACGAAAATGGAGTAAACTTGAAAATGGAGCTCAACTTAGTTCTGACCGCAAAAAACTCAGACGAACGTCACAAAGGAACAATTCTAGAAAGCATGATTACCAAGCAGAATCCAATCGGGATATGACTGATTCAAAATTGAATGAACCGAAGGTCACCACAAGAGCCAGTGCTAGAAAAGAAAAAGAGATTAACATGAATCCTGAAGGAACAAAAAAGAAACGAAAAAAAAAAAAGAGTTATGGTCAAAGGAACAAACAGAGCAGAGAGATCATGAGGGAAAAACGAGCTACAGCAAACAAAGAAACTAGTATCATGAAGGAAGAAATACGTTTACAAAGTACAATAGCTCGCAAAGCAAGGAAATCAAATGCAATGAAGGTTAGATATGCGAATGATAAAGCTTACAAAACACAACAAATTCTGAGCGCAAAGATTGCACAAAACCAAAAGTATCACGACAGACATTTCTTTGAAATAAACAAAGACAACAATGGAAATAAAATTCATATATGTGGTGAAACTTTTAGGAACAGGCATCTTAATGCAATGAAAGAAAAATATCACTCTGACTTAGAGTATAGAACCAGAAAAATCAAAATCGTAAAAGAAAAATATTTGTCAAATGAAAGGTTCAAGGAAAAAGTTAAGTCAACATCAAGAATTCGGTACAAGAATCCACAATTTAAAGGTGAACATAAAGCAAACATGAAAAATAGTATGAAAAATAAATATGCCAATCCTCATTTCAGACAGCAGCACAATGAAACCATTAGAAAAAGATATACCGATCCTCATTTCAGACAACAGCACAAGGCAACAATGGGAAATGTCATGAGAAAAAGATATGCCAATCCTCATTTCAGACAACAGCACAATGCAACTATTAGAAAAAAATATGCAAATCCTCATTTCAGACAACAGCACAAGGCAACAATGGGAAATGTCATGCGAAGGAGATATGCCAATCCCCATTTCAGACAACAGCACAAGGCAACAATGGGAAATGTCATGAGAAGGAAATATGCCAATCCTCATTTCAGACAGCAGCACAATGCAACCATTAGAAAAAGATATGCCAATCCACATTTCAGACAACAGCACAAGGCATTAATGAAGAGTGTTTCGAAAAACAACTATAGCAATACAGAATTCAAACAAAAAAGGTCAATGTCTTTTAAAATGAAATACCGAAGAATCGCTAAATTCAGGCAAAATGTACTCAAACGTAACTTGAAAAGAGCTGAACTTAATAAACTGAAAATGACCGATTTACATAATGTAATAAAGCACTTTCGACAAATTACTTGTGGTGGACCAGAATATGTGTGCTCTGTGTGTTTCAAACTTCTTTTCAAAAGCCAGGTAATGAAATGTATTAAAAGCAAATATGTGGACACTTCATGTATCAGTGAAAAATATCTGCATGTCTGTAATTCACAATGCAATTTAATATGTGACATAGCAAAATCTGATAGATCATTTTTATGGATTTGTATCACCTGCCACAACAAATTACGAGCTGGAAAACTACCTGCAGAAGCAAATATAAACAATCTACAACTACATGATATTCCGGAAGAAATTGCACAGTTAAACAATTTAGAACAGCATTTAATTGGACTGCATATTCCTTTCATGAAATTAATGGCCTTGCCCAAAGGTGCTCAAAACGGAGTTCATGGTCCAGTTGTGTGTGTACCTTCAAACACAAATGAAACAGTGGAAATGTTGCCTAGACCAGAGACCGAAGACCAAACGATTCGTGTTAAATTGAAAAGGAAATTGTCATACAAAAGCTATTACAAATACAAGTATGTGAATAAATCTAAAGTGTTGAATGCACTACAGTACTTGAAAGAAAACAATAAGTGGTATTTTGATGTCGCCATTGATAACGATTGGGAAAATTCCTTTTCACAGAATAATGACATACACGAAGACGATGTTGAAATAGAAGACTCAGCAATTGATGAACACATGTTGCCAAAAGACCCAAACCCTGAAGAAAACAATCCTATCGACAGTTTACATGACCAACCATTGCACAAAAACGATGTTGAAGATGATTCGGAAGAACGGTTATGTGGGATTCAGTTAGATACATGTTTACAACCAGCAAATATTGGGCAGGACATTTTAGATCAATGTTTTGATGAAATACTTTGTTGTGCTCCTTGTGAAGGAAACAGTCCTGTATCAATACTGAAAGATGAAAGCAATGAAGCAAAACGCTTTCCGTCATTATTTCCAAAGGGTCAGCCAACATTCCATGATGTTAGAAGTGAAAACATAACCTTGGGTCGTTATTTGCAAAATAGATTGATGCATGTGGATAACAGATTTGCTCAAAACACTGATTACATCTTTTATGCCCAGTATATCTATGAAATGCAGCAAGTTTTGTCACAGGTTTCTATTGCATTAAGACAAAGTTCAAACAGGAAGGATGATTTCTCTTGTATCACTGCATCCGATTTCAAAAATGTGGATAAAGTTTCTGAAATACTAAAAGCGGACAAGGGGTACAGATTCTTGAAACAAATTCGTGGCACACCACCATACTGGCAAAATGCACAGAAAAATGTTTTAGCAATGGTTCGACAACTTGGTAAACCAACCTGGTTCGGATCATTTTCTTCAGCTGATTTGAGATGGCCTGAAATAATGAATACACTACTCAGACAAACGGGCGATGCAAGAAAGATAGACGATTTAGATTGGGCAGACAAATGCAATCTTCTAAAATCAAATCCAGTTACTGTTGCTAGAATGTTTGATAAACGATTTCACACTTTTTTGAAAAAAGTTATATTATCACCATCTAAACCCATTGGTAACGTCATAGATTACTTTTATCGTATTGAATTTCAACAAAGGGGATCACCTCATGTTCATATTTTGATATGGATTGAAAATGCACCGATATTAGGAGTTGATAAAGATAAAAATGTTGTACAGTTCATTGATAAGTACATTTCATGCGAGAAGCCTACAGAAAAGGAAGATCCAGAACTACATGAAATTGTTTCACACGTCCAGAGCCACAGTAAGAAACATTCTAAATCATGCAAAAAAAAGGGAACGACGTGTAGATTTAATTTTCCAAGACCAGTGTCCCAAAAAACGTTTATCACGAAACCAGTAGATGTTGGTGAAGGTAAAGATATGAAAACCGATCAAAAGAATGCCAAAGAATTGTTGGAATCTGTAAAAAATGAATTAGCAAACGATACCAACTATGAAAGTACAACTGACCTTTTTGGAAAACTTGGTATTACCCAAGAACAATTTGAGAAGGCATATGCTGAATTAGCATCCCAAGAAAGTATAATCCTCAAAAGAAAACCACAAGATGTCTGGATAAATCAATTTAATCCACACTTACTTAGATGCTGGAATGCTAACATGGATTTGCAATATGTTTCAAATGTATTTGCCTGTGTTTCTTATGTTGTATCTTACTTGTCAAAAGCTGAAAGAGAGGTGGGAATGTTATTGAGCCATACACTATCGGAAATAAAAGAAGGAAATAATGATGCAAAGCAAAGCATGAAAAAACTTGGTCAAGCGTATATGCATAACCGTGAAGTATCAGCACAGGAAAGTGTTTATCGTGTTTGCTCTCTGAGACTAAAAGAATGTTCAAGGAAAGTTGAATATATACCTGTTGGACCTGACCCTATCCGAATTTCTTTACCTCTTAAAATAATACAAAACCGAACAGATGATAACGAGGAGAATATTTGGATGACAAGCAAGGTTGACAGATATAAAGCTCGACCAGATGGTTCCAAATTTGACAATATGTGCCTTGCTTCCTTTTGTTCTGAATACAGAATTTTAACAACTTCTCAGATGGACGCTTCACGTTGTAAAAGAAACAAAAATGTATTTGAATTAAAACAAAATCTAGGATACATTCAGAAAAGAACACGTTCAGATGATGCAGTTATACGATATCCCCGGTTCAATCCTAAAATATCGCCTGAAAATTATAATTTAAGCCTATTACAACTGTTTCTGCCGTATCGCACACAAGAGCAATTAAAACCTCCAGGATTCGAGACCTATGAACATTTTATTCAGAGAGGTTATGTTAACATATCTGGGGAAAAACTGGAAAAAGTGAGCTCGATTGTGATAAAAAACCGTGACATATTTGAAAAGAATGCCGATGCCATTGACGAAGCAAAAGAGTTTTTATGCAAATTTGGACCACAAGAAAATGCTTGGTCTCTTTTATGTCCTGAAACTGAAGCGGAAAGACTTGAATTTCCCAAAGAAGATGTAGACATTGAAGATTTTGAGGCTGATCGTGATATTCCTGATTTAAAATCTACCAAAACAAGAGATGACCACAGTGTTGAACTTCGATCTTCAAAAATTTCTAGACATAAAGGTCATTCTTTGATCAGAACCTTGAATGAAAAGCAAAAAATAGTTTTCTACAACATTAGACAATGGTGTCTTAACAAAGTAAATGGAGGAAAGAGTGAACCATTTCATATTTTTGTTACTGGTGGTGCTGGGACTGGAAAGAGTCATTTAGTAAAATGCATCTATTATGAAGGAACACGAATTCTAGGCCGAATGTTGCATAACCCAGATGATATAACGATACTTAAGATTGCTCCAACTGGTGTAGCTGCATTCAATATTAACGGTTTTACCATACACAGTGCACTCTCTATTCCGCTTCAAATACAATTACCTTACCAGCCGTTAAGTGAAGACAAAATAAGTGCCCTTCGAAATAAACTGGCGCACATACAAGTTATAATCATAGACGAAATATCAATGGTACATCAAAAGTTAATGTGTTATATCCATGGTCGCCTAAGACAAATCAAACAATCACGAAACCAAATGCCTTTTGGTGGTATCTCTGTTATAGCTGTTGGCGACTTTTATCAACTACCTCCTGTTTTTGGTACGCCCTTATATAAAGACACTCTTGAAGGTGCAATATGGATAGATAATTTCAAAAAGGTGGAGCTCGACGATATAATGAGGCAGAAAGATGATTCAAAATTTGCACTCCTTCTAAATAAATTACGTGTAAAATCCAAAAAGGATAAACTATGTGATAAAGATTTAGAAACACTTCAATCCCGTGAAACAGGTGAAGATTGTGAAAATGTTCTCCACATCTATTCCACTAACAAACAAGTACAAGACTGGAACAAACGGGTATTACATAAGAAATGCACAGGTATCGTTTGTATTCTGGCTGAAGACACCCAAAATACGTCAAAGGATAGGACTAAAGTACGTGACAAGCCATTAGCAAACTTGAAAAGTTCATTAGCACCTTACTTATGGATTGCAGTTAAAGCAAGGGTTATGTTGACGAAGAACATTGACGTTGAAAAAGGCTTAACCAACGGATGTTTTGGTAATGTGGACGAAATAGTGATGGACAGTACGAACTCTAAACCAGTGTGTATCAAAGTAGAATTTGACAAATCTGATATTGGTATTTACGCTATTGAAAAGCATCAAGAATCGGTTAAAAAATATGTTAGGCAACAATTCCCACTGAAACTTGCATATGCATGCACAATTCACAAAGTACAAGGTATGTCATTAGATGAAGCTGTTGTCTCGTTGAAAAACATGTTTGAATATGGCCAAGCTTATGTCGGTCTAAGTCGTGTTACATCATTATCTGGACTTGTTGTTCAAGACTTTCATGAAGATCGTATATACTGTAACCCTGAAATAAAAGAAAGCCTTGAAAATATGCATTCATTCATACAACCACCTACAACTACTGATGTTAGTGATCACAACATTTCCATAATTCTTCACAATGTACAAGGATTAAAACAACATTATAGGGATTTGAAATGCAATACTGACTTCTCCAATGCAGATTTGATATGTCTGACAGAGACATGGCTTAATAACGAAGATGACATAATTGATACACTTTTAGATGATTTTAAATTCTACCATCAGCCGAGATATCTTTCATATTGTGCTACCAATCAACTTAGAGAGCAGTCACATGGGGGTGTTGCAATATACACTAAAATAAAAGTTTCAAGTAGATTGAACATAGCTGTCGACAACCTAGAATCTATTGCAATTATCATAACCAATCCCGTCTCTTTCGTTATTTCAGTTATATATCGACCTCCATCCTACAACATAAAACAGTTTTGTGAATGCTTACTCAATTATCTCAATGAATTGCACAAAATAAGTACCAGATGCATAGTGATGGGTGATTTTAACGAAGATTTAATGAAACATAATTCGCAGGTAAACAGAATAATGTGTGATAATGGTTACAAACAATATGTTTCAAAACCCACGACAGAGAACGGTACATTGATCGATCATGTTTACAGCAAAGGACTAGATATATTAGACGCAGACGTGATTCCTATTTATTACAGTTACCACGAAGCTATTAAGATTACACTGTAAATGTAATGTGCAGATATAAGACCTTGATCATTTTTTCGTTTACTCAGTTTATTGATAATATAAAAGAACAGCCAATGGAAAACAAAAATGGCAGAAGCCCCAAAAAATGTTTTTTCCCTTAGTTACACATTACAAATCATTAATACAACAAATATATAACACAGTAAATGATTGCTTAGTTCCTGCCATTCAAAATGTACCCACCCAAGTTTAATTTGCGGGAAAAAAATTAACAAATTGGTGTATTGTGTGTTTTTCACCATCTTGATATTGTTTTATTGTACATGCAATCGCAATTTTGTCAATTAAGCCTACCACTACTTTTTTCTTTACAAAAATCTGTAATTCATCGCGGATATATCATGGATATAAATATTTTGAAAAATAGGATTTTTTTTTGTAATAAAAAAAAAATCCGTACAGCCAGGACCAGACATGCATTGTGTGTCTGGTTCAGAAACGGATTTTTTTTTCTTCATTTGATGGTGACAGCTTTAAATAGGTATTATGCCCGATAATAATTGCCTAAATAAGGAACATGGGTATTTTATTTGTTTAGTTTAATTATTGCACCCTGGCTGCTGATGAAGAGTGCAATAATTAACACACGTACATATCTCATGACATAATAATAATAATAATAATAATAATAATAATAATAATCTTTTAAAGTCCACTCCAAATTTTATTAAGTTAAACCGAAAATGGAAATTCTTTTTGCCCAATTGGTCGTGAGCCCGGCAGCGTATTTTTTATTTACACGGCAGGGAGGGGAAAAGCTTGATTAGTTCCAATGAAACCGCTCGCGGTGAGTCTAGTCTGGAGTGCGTGTGCATGCAGTGATGATGTACTGAATACATAGAGAAAGCTCTATGACTGAATATGACTTGTGTTGTCGATGTACTTGTTGGTACGTGACCGAGGGCATGTACATCTTCACGCCCTCTGTGCCATGTCGCATATAATATCATTCTACCGTCTCTGAGCTCTGTTTGTTGCATAAGAGATCTATCTATTTTGTTTTCTTGTTTTCCTTGTGATGTCTTTCTCCATTTCCTTCTCTAGGTCTACATCATGTTAAGTACACTGCACTGCTAGGTACTCGTACTCCGATTCGGTCTAGTCTAGACTCTTCGCGAGCGGTTTCATTGGAATTAATCGAGAAATTCCCCTCGCTGCCGTGTAAATAAAAAATACGCAGCCCGGCAGCCACTGAGCAGCGCCAGATCGACGTTGCTCTATCCCTTATTGTTGAACGCCAAACAAAGTAGCAGCAACTCTTGTCTTTTAACGTCTTTTGGTATGACGCGGCCGGGGTTCGAATCCACGGACTGAGCCAACACACATGCATCACAATATGTCTGAAAACATTTATGGGAAGAAAATTTAAGATACAGAAATGTTGTGTACAAACAAATGGAGAGCTGCTTATCAGTGACATCACTCACAGTTGCCATTTTTTTTTACACTGTAAACTTTCACAAGATATAACTCTTTTATTATGTGTAGGCCTACGACTTTTTTCAAATTTTCACTTATATCTGCATTTCTAATTTTTCTGCTTTCATACAAAGCAACAAAATATGGGAGTGATTTTATATCTCCGACTCAGACTGACTATCCAAATATTAAAAACATTGAGAGTCCCGGTGCATCACAAAGATCTATTATGGATTTTGTATAGGCATGTTAATTGTGATGACTGAGCTTGTAGAGAATTGTCTTAGCTACAATATATCGAAAGTTGGAAGAAAATCGATCAATGTTTACAGAGATACAATCAATTTTACATATATATGCTGACGTCATAATATGCAAATTCAAATGTTGAGTTCAAAAGCCATTATGATGACGTCAAAATATTTTAAATGGCCAAATGTGACATGATATCATATCTCCGACTCATACTCTATCAAGATATGAAAAAAAATTGGGGCCAGGTGCATCCCAATGAGCTATAATGGATTTTGTATCTAGGCATGTTTTTGCCATATATGCTATGTATTAAAAGAGCTCGCACGCACGGACATTTATCTTGAATGGACGCTCATCTTGTTATTAATGGTCATAAAGAGATACACATGGTATCAAATTGTTCGAAAAAATATGAGAAATATCATTGAAGAAAAAGAAATGGCGATTCTTTGTTGTGTAATGGTGTTACGCACGAAAACGCGCGCGCATGCTCCTGTGCGCGATTTTTTATAAAATGCTTCAAATGACCTAAAACGTATGCAAAATAAATTTGAGACGATTTTGAGCATTTAAAAAATTTGCGCGCGCACTGACGCGCGGACGTACGCGCACGCGCGCGTTTTTTGACATGAATTTGACCGGACTGATATTGACCTTGATCATGATAAATATGAATGAGAAATTACTTTTGGTTAGGAAGATATGATCATGAGTTAATTTTCACAAAATGGCGCCTAGATGACGTCATCAGTCAAGGTCAAGGTTAAAAACCTTACCGTGTTTTGTCCATATGCCTATACATATGTGTGCCAAATTTCAAGTTATTTGATTTAGCTTTTTCCAAGTTATCTTGCTAACAAAAAGTGGGTCGAAATAAGAAAAATAAATAATAAATAATAAATAAATAATAAAGGCGATTTTAACAAAAATATAAGGTGGTCTGTATTAGATACAGCCCACCTGATAAAGATAATAATGAGGTCATTAAATGTTATGGATAGAGGTTTTTGCATTTTTCAGAAATGAAATTTTATCAGAAGAGCAAGGCATGGAGTCAGGTGAAATTTCAGCAATAACCAAAGTAAGGAGGACCGTATATTGTGATAAAGGAGAAAGGTATAGGTCCAATAGGCACATGTAGGCAAACCATGAATAATCGGAATATGTTTGTTCTTCTTTCAGTTTGGTACTCTTTTCAGTAACAGAACGGACACATTTGTATTGCTCTAACGTTAGTAATTGATTTTAGGGAAAACTAAGGATTAATGCCCCTGTCATCCTGGAAATGGGTATTGCTTAATTAAAGAGACAGTTCAGTTCTTTATAAGACCGCTAATGCCTTAAAAGTGCATAATTATTGGTCATATTTCTTAATGACATTTCTAGTGCCCTTTTAGGACCCACAATTGCTTTAAATGTAATGTTGGGAAGCACTATATATACAGTTATATACATGTATATTTATATATTATATATTAAGATATACATGTGTAATTAAAAAACAAAATTATTGTGATTGAACTGACGCCATTTGAGAACAGTCTATGTAGTAATCCACTCACAACGGAATAATTTTACAATGCTTCTTATAAATTGATCTATTTTTGAACCGTGACTTCCATGAAATTATGTAAATAATTATGTACGCTTTAGGAGAACTGTTACGGAAACTATCTCACTGCTCTCGTAACTACATGTAAACACTCAGTCTACTTTTTTACATGGCTCTATTCTCCCTCGAACATCAACCACACAAGACCATGGGTGATTAGAACTGATAAAAGAAGAGATGAGTCGATGAATTTCAGTTCCACACATTTACTTTTATTTTTGGAAGAAAGGCAGCTTAATCTTTGAAGTTGATAAGTTACAGTTAATCATGCTCTTTGGTACTTGCCTTAAATTAGACATTCAAAGAAAATCAAAGCAAATAATGTATCACTAGAAATCAGGAACCTTACATATGACAATCGTATACGTTCTCGGTCAAATGCGTATAGGTAATACAAAGTTAACACAAATAATAAAGATTCCTCTAAGGTACTGATAAATTTAGCAATGTTTTTATTATTTTACATCAGACACAAATCATGTGTAATTATTTTGTATTAAACTCACACCATTTTAGAACAGTAAATTTATACATTATTCACAAGAGAATAATTTTTAAATGCTTTTCTTTAACAAAATATAATTTATTTTCACAGCATAATTATGTTGTTTCCATGATCTATTTGATCATGTGTTTTTTAGGGATACATTAATTACGATGTATATCATTGTAAATTAGATATGAATGAGAATGTACACCTAGTATAGGAAGAGAACTACCCCATCATGATTATGTTAGCACTAGACTGATAATGTAGAAAGATACAGAAATTTCAGCAATAACCAAAGTAAGGAGGACCGTATATTGTGATAAAGGAGAAAGGTATAGGTCCAATAGGCACATGTAGGCAAACCATGAATAATCGGAATATGTTTGTTCTTCTTTCAGTTTGGTACTCTTTTCAGTAACAGAACGGACACATTTGTATTGCTCTAACGTTAATAATTGATTTTAGCTAAAACTAAGGGTTAATGCCCCTGTCATCCTGGAAATGGGTATTGCTTAATTAAAGAGACAGTTCAGTTCTTTATAAGACCGCTAATGCCTTAAAAGTGCATAATTATTGGTCATATTTCTTAATGACATTTCTAGTGCCCTTTTAGGACCCACAATTGCTTTAAATGTAATGTTGGGAAGCACTATATATACAGTTATATACATGTATATTTATATATTATATATTAAGATATACATGTGTAATTAAAAAACAAAATTATTGTGATTGAACTGACGCCATTTGAGAACAGTCTATGTAGTAATCCACTCACAACGGAATAATTTTACAATGCTTCTTATAAATTGATCTATTTTTGAACCGTGACTTCCATGAAATTATGTAAATAATTATGTACGCTTTAGGAGAACTGTTACGGAAACTATCTCACTGCTCTCGTAACTACATGTAAACACTCAGTCTACTTTTTTACATGGCTCTATTCTCCCTCGAACATCAACCACACAAGACCATGGGTGATTAGAACTGATAAAAGAAGAGATGAATCGATGAATTTCAGTTCCACACATTTACTTTTATTTTTGGAAGAAAGGCAGCTTAATCTTTGAAGTTGATAAGTTACAGTTAATCATGCTCTTTGGTACTTGCCTTAAATTAGACATTCAAAGAAAATCAAAGCAAATAATGTATCACTAGAAATCAGGAACCTTACATATGACAATCGTATACGTTCTCGGTCAAATGCGTATAGGTAATACAAAGTTAACACAAATAATAAAGATTCCTCTAAGGTACTGATAAATTTAGCAATGTTTTTATTATTTTACATCAGACACAAATCATGTGTAATTATTTTGTATTAAACTCACACCATTTTAGAACAGTAAATTTATACATTATTCACAAGAGAATAATTTTTAAATGCTTTTCTTTAACAAAATATAATTTATTTTCACAGCATAATTATGTTGTTTCCATGATCTATTTGATCATGTGTTTTTTAGGGATACATTAATTACGATGTATATCATTGTAAATTAGATATGAATGAGAATGTACACCTAGTATAGGAAGAGAACTACCCCATCATGATTATGTTAGCACTAGACTGATAATGTAGAAAGATACAGATATTTGTTTTAATTATTAATACATGTAATGTAAACACTTGAAGAAAAACATAGAAATAAGCTTAAAACACTCTGAAATAACAATTATGAGTAAGTGTTTCCACCCTTTCCACTTTGATGTTCAATTAGATATATTGCTCATTGCTTATCGGACATGTCGGAAATGCACAGAAAGAAAATTATGAAGTATAAACCCATCACCTTTTTTTTTAAATATAAATGGTTAAATAGAAGAAAAAAAACAAGGATTACAAGAACTTGTATGACTGTCTACAATTTAAACGATCGAAAGAAATATACCAACAAAAATTAAACCACGTTTAAAGGCAAAATTCATTTTTATAGGTTTGATAAAAAGTGACTTATTTTCTGTTACAACCCTGTTAGAATAGAGGAAATTTACAATAATTTACAAATAAGGCACTGTATTCAAAGAAACTGTTCGGACAACCTTAGTTTTAACCGCCTTCTTAAAAGAATACAATGTCCTTAGGTTTCTTTTTTACAATGGCCAGGTCGGTGTTTCTGATAGATTTGAGAGCCAATATTAAACTTTGCTGGAATATAATATAAAGTTATCGTAATAATGTCTCCTTTCATTGGTAGGCTAATCATCGAAATTCGTTCGTGGATGACAGAGCACTGGTCAGTATAAAAAGCATTTGAAAATCGACATTGCCCAAGTTTGTGATAATAATGTTCACGAGTTACTTTCATTATTATTCAACTAGGAAGAAGACCGTTGAAGTAAATCTTGGGTTTAGCATCCATTTCATTCAGAGTCAAAATGGACGTGCTATTGTTCAGCTGTCCATGTGATTGAATTGATTAAGATGTCAAAATAAGAAAAAGATGAAGAGCTGCAACTTGTGCATAACCGACTAAATATATAATTATCTTGTAATTTTATCAACTTTTAATACGATAGCAATATCAACCCAAGGCAATTTCAATAACCTTGTGCGTCACCTTTTGGAATGTGTGAAGATGACAATGACGTATTAAGTAAGCTGAACGTGATTTCCATGTGGCATACAATAGGGTATTGGAATTTCCTTTGAATTGAAATTTCTAAAGAAATTTGCGATTGTTTAATTTATAGAATTGCATATGTTTTTCCTTGTCGTGAAATAACGCTGTAATTCCTTATATATAGCAATTCTGATTACATATGAAACTATGAATTATGGATGCAGAATATACCTTTCACTTCTTGTCATTAAATTAATCCGTAAATATATAGGCCTATATAAACAATATACAATGTAAATAATTGAAGTGAAAACGTAAAGAAAGAACAACAAAGAAATAATCTTTCAAAATAAATAATAATCTTTCAAAATATTATAATAACCTTTAAAACTAAATAATAATCTGACTGAAACTGATATATTTTCTTTCTACAACATTTTGAAAATAGTATACATGATCTATGTACAATCAGAAGATCTATGTTCAATCAAAGGATAAGACATTTACAATACTTCACACTAAAAATAATGGTACAAATTTTCACCCTATAGGGTGCAGATCACTGTTACAATAGCAGCCACCTATAGGGTGCAATTTTACATACTTGCACCCTTAGAGGTGCAAAAGAGCACCCTTATGGGTGCAAACCGCTGCTACAATAGCAGCCATGTATTGCAGACTTGCACCCTATAGGTGGCTGCTATTGTAGCAGCGATCTGCACCCCTAATGTACCCCTATTTCTTAGTGTGTATGTTAATGTAGCCCTCGTTACTTTTGTAAGAGTAGGGTACCGAAAATAAAGATAAGACGAGTCTGTAAAACAGGAGGCGAAGAAGAGATGTGTGATGGTTAAACTCGTGACACGGACTGCCTTTTAATAACAAGTAATAATACTATATAACACATAAACAAACTCACAAAATGAAAACACAAATACACTTCTATAGTTCCTATCTTACTAATATATAGGTTTACATCCAAAATTAGCCATTAGATGCAATAGCAAAGTAAATATCAACAAAATGTCCATTTCTAATATTTAACCAAAGACTTACCATTCACTAGAATGGATAATGTATAACTATTAACTTAATAACAAATACTCAAAAACGTATAACTGCTGAATTATGAAGATAACCAATATCTAACTCGACTAAAGCTAAATAAAGTAGACAAGACGATAACAAATATGTACTAACTAATTATAACAAAGAAACTATAACTAACATAATACGAATAGACTAAATAGATTTATACATGTCTGACTAATAATATACAACTGGAGACTACCGAATGATAGATATATAGTGCTTTCGTAAACTGGACATATATCTTGCAAATGAATAATAATTGTTGTTTTCTAACTTAATTCATACTGTAAAGGGCGGAATAGAAAAATGAGCGTTTTGGTCTTTTGGACCATAATAGAACCCACTCATACATATATAATAGTGACGGCTAAAGCATATTTACTTCAGCTACTAACACTATAGTACCTGCTCTATACAGATTACAGAGTTGAGACAAATAAACCTTAAAAAAACCCAAGTTCCTCTTTGTCAAGGTAATACTTGTACTGGTACTATTAGTTAGAAGTTGGTATCCTTTCTTTGTTCTCAAGGATGCGCTCACTCCCTACACACCGTGTGAACGTACATAGTCTAATCACGCAGACACCAATGTATCGTAGATAAATGATTATAAAGTTGTAGGACAATTCCACACCAATCCCTGGTATATCGGAACACATATAAACATGATTATTATCTTGGCATGATATTGTAAGATCCTAGACATAATAAAGGACATAATAACTCAGTACATATTATAAGAAAGTACGGACTTATAGACTAGCAAAATCTGGCCGGTTCAATGTCAAATCAAAGGTTACCTCCTTCTGAGATGGAAATCTCTCAAAACGTTATCAAAGCGAATATGGAAAATCGCAATAATATTTCCCCAACTAGACTATGTCAAATGCTAACTAGAATCACAATAGTGGTTCCTAAACGACAAAATATTGATTAGCTCATATCTTTAAGTAAGAAAGCTAAATAGTTATGTACAATGTGAAATATATATATATATTCGCGGGTACCATTCACCTATACATTATAACGCTTCACAAATAGTTGCAAGAAAGCTACACTTTCTTAACTTAAATTCTTCTCTTAAAACAACGATATCTACAAATGCGAACACCAGAACATATCCAATCATACATCCGTACAACCGCACAAAGTTATATAACATGATAATAATGATTTACCTAAATATAAGTATAATACAAAATATGGTAAATTACCTGTAAAACAGGAGGCGAAGAAGAGATGTGTGATGGTTAATCTCGTGACACGGACTGCGAGGAGTCAAGCGGGTTCACGAGTTCAAAGGTATTTAGAATTATGAACAAAGAAATGTTGCGGGGTCACGTGTTAAAAGATATTTGCATAAAGTGAGTCATGTAATCCAGCATTCTATGTGGAAACAGGATGGGGGTATGTGACTAGTCTTTATAAAACAGTCACCTGGTTACATTAATAAGGCACTGTATTGATCATTTGCTTTCACAGGCAAATAAAGTTTGATTTCCAAATATGTCTACATGTAAACATTATTAGGTAGGCCCATATTGACAGTTGAACATCTGCAAAAATGCTCAATAGGCGTGTTTATGCAATGTAGATAATAAAGATATAATACTCCTTTAAAACTCACCCCTCTCAAACGAATATAGTCTATGAACCAGAAGATTTGTTTAAAATATTTTATGAACGATACTAAATTTGATTAAAATGATTCTGTACAGGTAAGGAAGGTATGAACATTAATCCAAAAATTTCAAATCCATATAAACAGCTGTTTTTAATGAGATATGTATTTATAATAATGGCAATCGATAATGTTTATGAGGTAATGTATAAATACTAAATAAAACAAGATCACAAATAGTTTTTAAAAATTAACCAAAACAAAGAAAAATCTGCATTCAATAGCATAATGCAGAACAATTGAATATTACATTACAAAATATATTTCCAGATATTACAAAATTACTTTCAAACACATGAAGAAAACACACATTGCAATTATATATATATATTTTTAATAAACAGTATCTGTGAACACAGGAGACCGCCGACTTAAGACTATTTCAATCACCATCACCTCTAGATATACGCGACCACTGAAATGACGATTTCGCAATCCGAACATGATTTTGTGTAGGATCTGCATTAGATTAATGGAATCAAATTATAATTAAACCATGAATATATGAAATAAAGCAGTTAGGGATTAATTTTGCTTTTGAGTGCCCTTTTGTACTCGGATTTTAATTTTATTCCGCGTTTCTCCAGTGACTTATACAGCTCCTTCATGTCTTCCAGGGTCTTTCCTAATTTCCATTGGCTGAGTAGTTGCTTGTAGGTTACAGAGTAATCGGACTTGTTCAAGTCTAAGAGGTTCTTACCATGTTCAGGATCCAAGCTAATGGCTTCACAAAACAGGTCGAAATGATTTATACCGAGTCCTTCTGACAAGATATTGATACGTTCATTCATCTCCTTCTCTGCATCTACAATGAAATAACGGTAACTTAGTAAATATCATGTTAACCAGAGGCCGTAGTAGCCAAATAAATGTAAATTCGTTGAAATCAAATGCAATTAATGTTTACAAGGATTATAGCAGATGTTTGTCTCATAATAGTTCCCTCCCACATACAGTAATATGGAAGGGATCCACTTCAGCTTGTCGCAACTATCTCTCTCAATACGCTATGGCGATTACTATTGTGCACCGATCCTATCGGTTATGCCTACATTTGGGAGGGGGGAGGAGGGGGGGGGGGGAGGGGGGGGGGGGGGAAGATTATTTTATTACCTTTTTACTGAGCGTACAATTCATTTCAAACCTAGACTTTACTGCAGGAATGATACATTAAAAGTTTTATCAAAATGTATATTCTACTTTCAGATATCTAGTCATTCATAATTTCGTGTTTTTAGACTACTTTTTAATCTATAACTTAGGCGTATTACAGATGTTGTACCTTCCTGATTAACATTGTCATCAGTAACGACGCTGAAATTCATTGATGCCTTCGCAGTGGACTCATCTGTAACTCTTGCAGAACCTATGTACACAGAAAAATAGGCGTAGATTACCATTTGGTCCAATTTTCATATAGTCTAACATCATTTCGTTAAACAACATATTTTCAAACAACCATTATCACGTTTTTTTTTCTTCTTTTCCCTCTCTCTAATGGTATTGTATGTGGTGCGTGTGCTAGTATGACGAAACATTTTTGACAATAATAACAATACAAATTTGGTTAACAAAAAACATCAAACATTTAAGACTAATCGGTCATTTAGACAAAGGCCTAAAATTAATGGACAAAACTGGCAAATATACCAAATAATACCAATTATACAAAATGAAATTTATGGCTGAATGATAATTAGACCAATCCGTGATTAGACCATATGATTTGTTTTAACGAAATGGGACTATATGGAAATAAAATAGACCAAACAAAATCAAAGACAAACGGAAATATAATGCTTGGACCAACACTTGATATTAGAAGAAAATGCAATTGGACCAAATGATTATGAATCAAATTTTCATTGGACCAAAAGGCGTCATCGGTCTCGTGGACATTTTGAAACATTCTCCATTTCTAGATTCAATTCAATTCATATCATTTCCATTTTCAATAAAAAACAATACAAAGGTATATACAATGATAAGCATTTGCAATATATAAGAAAATGAAAATAGGGAACTAAAAAATAAGGCCAAATGGCCTTGTGGAGGCATAGTTCCCCGAACAGTAGTTAAGAGATTTACATATACAGACAAAACTAAAACAGAAACATACATAACAAAACATGACAGGGACATCGTTCATGGCAGGTAATACAAATGGAAATAATCATTACAAAATCATAGGTTCGAAAACAGTTATAATTATGCTGTATAATATGAATATGGGTACAAGAATTAATGATATTTCGATATAAGATGCTGCTTTAATTTTCTTTTAAATAATGTTCTTATGTATTACTTCTTTTTTGTTTGTCGGTCTCGATCGTATCAAGAGGGGATTCGCGGTCATGTCAATAATGGTCTTTTGAAGCTTGTGTCATTGTTGGTCCCTGGGGCTGTCGTTCTAGTGGACCGTCAGTTAAGTATGTCTTTTGTTAATGTCGGTCTCGTGGGCTCTCGGACACCTCTACGTCGGGCTCAAGTGAAGTGTTAACTTTATTCTGTGGTTTCTAAATAACATATATTCCATAGAGTGGGGAATAACATGAACAAAATGCTTTCTAATACATAGTTGTAGATACTTTGACTTCAAACAAAAATGTTCTCCCTCCATTGATTTACGTAACCGCCCATTACCCCTCCCACTCCCCCATCCCCTCTCCCCCACTCCCCCACTCATCCGCACTCCCCCACCCCCACTCCATCCAACCTCTCCTTAGGTCACCCTTACAAACTCTAAAACCCAATGAGTGATAGTTCTCATAGGCTTCTCTAAACAATGATGGAATTCATTGTAATGAATAAAGATTTCTGCATTTTTCAAAAATGGAACACTTTCAGAAGAGCAAGGCATCCTATCGGAATATAATTTCCCCTCTCGAATGGTCATATGCATACGGTTAATTAGGACATTCCTATCTTTATAACTTGTCCCTTTGTATGAAAGCGAAACAAAATAAGAAAAACAGAATTGCGAAAGTTACAATCAATTAGCTAAACAATAGGAGAGTAATAAATGTTTGAAATATGAGATCAGTGTAGCTATGGGATTCTCAAATTGGCAATGTTGTCAGTGGATTATTACCCCTGTTAGTCGTCTATGCAAATATAATTAATTTCTTTTTTGTCCTAATTGTCGTCTCCCTTGGGTCACTGTTCAAGATATAGGCCTCTTATAGATCGTATATTATGATGGGTCCACTTAAAGGAAAAAGACCCTCCCAAGTCATACATTTTGAGAGATAAATCTATATTTCAGTAATTATGTGTTTTGGAATAATGAGAAAATTGTCTGGCACTGCATTACAGAGACATTACCGATACAGAAAATTATAAAGTTCAGACACGTATACTGAATACAAGTTTCCAAAAGTCAAATCTTTGTTTGTTTTTGTCCAATTTTATTCCAATTTTCACTTGTCTGCTTCCATGATTTTTCTGTTTTCTTTGACAGTTCTTTACTATGACGGTTGGATTTCTTTTTACGGACAGTACAATAAGAACGCCCTCTTGCGCTTAAGATTATTTTAATAACAAATGTCAGATTGCAATGAAAATTATAAACCTAGTGAACCCCGCCGTGATATCAAATTTACTTTCTCTTTGGAAATTGCCTTATTGTGTGATTTTACAGCTCCACTGAAATTATGCCCGGTATAAGCAATTCAGGCACTACTTGCTATTGATGGAAGAGAGAAAAAAATAGAATGAAATAATTCCAATTGTCTGGCTTGTAATCTGAATTTTAATCTAAGAGAGCTTTTGTGGACGAATTGAAAAGCAAGTAAAGAAAAATACTTTCATCGTTATGCATGAACACTAGAAAGACATCAGTGACAAATCGAGGGGCCGGGGTTCTATCACGTGATATATTTATCACAGCATTCCATAGCACGCTTTACTGAGCACCATTGTCTTGAACATAGCATGTACACATCTATTTGAACCTGATTTGGGGGAAAAGGCCCCAGCAAATGTAATATCACATACAAGTAATACATTAATAGAATGAAAACTCTAAAACCCAATGTGTGATAGGTCTCATACGTTTCTTTAAATAATTATGGAATTTATTGTAATGAATAAAGAGGTCTGCATTTTTCAAAACTGAAACTTTTTTAGAACAGTAAGGCATCCTATCGGAATATAATTTTCCCTCTCGGATGTTCATATGCATACGGTTCTACGGTTCATGAGGGCATTCCCCTGTAAAACATTTATTTTACTCCGATCACATTACTCCGTACTAAGACGTTTCATTTTATCAAAGCTATATGTAAACAAAAAAGAGTTAGGGCCATGTTTAGGAATAATTGCAAATAACATTGTAATGTTAATATTGTATTATGTTTTGCATGGGAAATAAAATCATTTAAATCTTGAATCTAATATCTAAAGTTAGAAATTCAGTTAGTGTATGATATTGACCTATGAGCAATGGTCACCGGAGCATGAGTCATATGCACATGGTTAATTAGGGCATTCCTATCTTTGTAACTATTCCATTTGTATGAAAGTGAAACAAAATATAAAAAACAGAATGGCGAATGTTAGAAATCAATCAGCTCAGTAATAGGAAAGTTATGAAAGTTTGAAATATGAGATCAGTGTAGCTATGCAATACTCAAATTGGCAATTTTGTCAGTGGATTTTGACGTAGTCATCAACAATATTCCCGTTTTTTGTGTCCAAAAATATCATTAATTTATGTTTTGTTCTTATTGTCGTCTCCCTTGGGTCACTACTCAAAACATAGGCCTTTTATATTATGATAAGTCCTCTTAAAGGAAAAAGACCATCCAGAGTAATACATTTTGAGAGATGAATCTAAATAAAAAATGTTGGTGTTTTAGAATAAATGAGAAAGTTGTCTGGCACTGCATTACAAAGACATTAACGATTCAGAAAGTTTTAAATTGAGATACGTATACTGATAACAACTTTCCAAAAGTCTAATTCTTTGTTAGTTTTTGTCCGATTTTATTCCAATTTTTACTTGTCTGCTTCCCTGATTGTTCTGCTTTCTTTGAAAGTTCTTTAGTATGCAAGTTAGATTGATGTGCATATACAATACAATAAGGACGCCCTCTTGCGCATACAATTAATTTAATGACGACACTAAATATGTCAGATTGACATGTAAATTATAAACCTAGTGACCCCCACCGTGAGATCAAATTTGCTTTCTCTTTGGAAATTGCCTAAATGTGGGAGTTTATTGCTCCGCTGAAGTAATACCCGGTATAAGCAATTCAGGCACTACTTGCTATTGATGAAAGAGAAGAAAAAAATAGAAGGAAATCATTCCAATTGTCTGGCTTGTAATCTGAATTTTAACCTAGGAAAGCTTTTGTGGACGAATTGAAAAACATGAAAAGAATAATATTTGTATCGTTATGCATGAACACTAGAAAGACATCAGTGACGTATCGAGGGGCCGGGGTTCTATCACGTGATATATTTATCACAGCATTCCATAGCATGCTTTACTGAGCACAATTGTATTGAACATGGCATGAACAAATCCATTTGAGCCAGATTTTGCGGTAAAAAGCCCAGAAAATGTATTGTATTTGAAAAATGACATTATGGAATTATGAATTTTCGATATAGAATTAACACATCTTAAGTTTGTCATTACATTAATCTCAAGACAATATAGGCCTACATGTGAAGAACCAATATGCAACAATATACTGAAGCGTAAAGATAAATAATCTTTAATACTGAAATAATAACCTTTAGAACCAAATGATAATGGCAATGAAACAAACATCATTATCTCCTTTCTACACCGTTTTAGAATAGTCTACATGGTCTATGTACAATTCTGTCACAAGATAAGACACTGTAAGGCACTGTTAGTATTAATCATTTGCTTTCACGGTCAAATAAATGTTGATTTCCAAATATGTCTATATGTAAAGGTTGTTAGGTAGGCCCCTATTAAAAAGACAAAGATGAGACATTTACAATACCAAGTTGGAGTCGTATTATTTATATAATTGAATCTGTGTTTCCATGTTGTGACTTACACTGTAAATATGTCAATTCATTTGTTACATACTTACGTATGGAAATCTATAGCAACTCTAATTAGATATATATATATATATATATATTCAATTAAAAGTTTCTTCTAGCTCTTCATGAAAACATTTAAAACATACAAATACAGAATGGAATGGTAAAATACAAGATAGTAATTACAAATAACAATTGCAATTTATGAGAGCACTTGCGATAGGCAGAAAGAAATATATCAGAGCAGTATTGAAATATGCTCCCCCTATCTGGTCATCAGCAATTACTACACAACAGTCTGCTGACCTAGAGCGCGTCCAAAAAAAGGCCTGTCGTGTTATCCTGAGCGGTTATACTTCCGACACTTCAGCCCTTGAAATACTAGGCATCCCATCCCTAGAAACACGCAGACAAACTCTGCTCTCTAACTTTGGTCTTCGTCTTCTCTCCTCTCGACACCGAGATCTCCTGCCCGAGTTCCGAGGGCAGACAACGACTCGTCAGCTTCGGAATTCAAACGAACTCAATATCCCACTGTGTAGAATTACAAAATATTGCAAATCTGTGATCCCTACCATTGTACGGCTGATGAATCCTGATTTAAAATAAGCTTGAAAGAATAATAATCCATTCGTTTCGTTTAATTGTATTAATTCAGATTTTAAAATTATATATATACCTGTATTTTTACAATGCAATTTTGTTAATCACATCTAGTTTGTTGCCGAATTTTTCCTCTTTTGTTGACAGCTATTTTCTTTTATAAATTCAATTTTCAATAATAATTATATATCTTAATATGGATCTTGATGCAAAAACATGTGTATTAACCATGTTTTGTCTAATTACGTAAAGCTTTTTTTATATGTAAATATCTATAATGAATATATCAATGAAATTGCGGTTTGTTGTTTAGGATTCATTGTTTTATTTTGTAGTCGGTTTAAGTTGGTCTCAAAAATTATGCTGCATTTACATTGTACGGTATTATATTTGTTATATAGTTTATTACACTTTATCCGATTATATATCTAGTTCTCCATTTCAGCCTATTTATCTGTCCTACTCGTTATCTGTCCCTTTTATTGTGTAGTGTCTTTGCCAGATTCTCTTTCTCATTTTTCTATGCCCTCTCTTTATCTCCCCCTCTCTGTTATTATCTTACCAGTCCTTATAATCTTCTGTTAGATTTGTCTTATTGCCTTCTGCTACGCGAACCTTCTCCTTCAATTATCCTTTAGTCATCCGTTTCAATCTCTTCTCTTGTTTCTCTTCTTTTCTTTGATCATATCCTTGATTATTTATTGTGAATCGCCATTTATATGTATATGTTATGCTTTTGAATGTATCTTTTGTAAATTCAATTTGTTTCAGACTCTGGCTGCTATTTGAATGTTTTTTAATCAATAAACCATAACCAACCATAACCAAAGGAGGGATTCCTTATATGAAAGCCTATCCCTATAGAAAAACGACGTAATGATTTTATGAATTATGTTGGATACGGAATAAATTCATCACCGGTTTGTCTTGAAATTAGTCTGTACAAATACAGGCCTATAGAAGCTATTTACAATGTAAATACCCAAAAGTAAAATGTAGCGAAAAAAGAGAAAATAATCTTTAAAACTATAAAATAATAACCTTTAAAACTAAGTAATAGTGTGACTTTAAAATAGTATGTACAATTTTGTCACAGGAAAAGATATTTGTAATAATATGTGAATAAGGCACTGTTAGTATTGACCATTTCCTTTCACAGTCAAATAGATGTTGATTTCAAATATGTCTACATGTAAAGGTTTTTAGGTAGGCCCTTATTAAAAACCTACCACAATGCTCAGTAGATTTTTTGTTCTACATTGTAGATAATCAAAATAGAATTAGATTTATAACACTCCTTTTAAACTTGAGTATACATTCTGATTAAATGTTATCACACCCTCTCGAACCAGTATGATCTATGTACAATTCGGTCACAAGGAATTACATTACAAATATTTTTTGAACGATACTAAATTTACAGGTTAAGAAGGTATGAACATGAATCAAATTACTGTTAAGAATTCGCATACAGCTAACATCTATAAGGTACATGTATACAACAATGGCAATCATTAATTAATATGAGATACTTGAAGAATACAAAATCGCAACTACTTTCGAAAAATTGACTTAATCCTTAAACAAAATCTGCACTCAATAATGTAATGCGCAATAATTGAATATTATTAAAGATATATTTCCAGATATTAACACAAACAGTTTTTGACACATGAGGAAAGACGCATATGGGAACTTATAATATTATTATCAACAGTATCTGTTAACGCATAAGACCGCTAACTTCAAACAGTTTCATTAGCCTCGTCCATCACCTCTAGAAATACGCGAACTTTAAAATGACGTATTACGCGATCTGAACAAGATTTTTGTAGGATATGCATTAGGCTTCTGAAATTGCAATTGAGTTGATTTGTTAGTAAGTAGTTTTGGCCGTGTTACAAGTTTGTCAAGTAAATTCATTAACAAATGAAATAAAGCAGTCGATTATTGATTTAACTTTTGAGTGTTTTTTTTTTGTCAGAAAATGTTAATCTTATTACTGATTCCTTCAGTAACTCGTCCAGGTCTTTCAGTTTCTTCCCGGATTTCCATCCGCTCAGTAGCTTCTCGTAGGTTGTATTGTAATTGAAATCGTTCGAGTCTAAGAGGTTCAGAGAACTTTTGTGATCAAAGCTAAAGGCTTTGCAAATCGGGTCAAAATGATTAATACCGAGTAGTTTTGACAAGTTCTTGATATTTTCGTTTGTCACCCTCTAAACCATATTTTTATCAGAGGCCGTAGTGACCAAATAAATTTAAATGAGTTCGAAATGTTAAGCAATCTTTTTTTAAAGGATTATAGCACATGTTTGTTTCATAATTTAAAACTATTGTTCTTTTGAGGAATTTAGTTATTTAGAAAGTTATAATAGGAAAAGGGTTCAGTACACAGCTTACATACTGATTACAATATCACGAGTTGAATGAGTTGATCACTTTGTAAGTGATGATTTCTTCAAGAAGGCTTCAACTGAAATGTTTATAATGGAACGACAAAGCGCTTATCATAGCGTATTGAGAGATGTAGTTGTGACACGCCCACGCATATAATTGTATGTGAGAGGGAACTATTTGGAGCTCGCTGAGTTGAGCTTTGATATAGTACGTGTGCGCGTTTCTCAACTGTCTCTCCCAGTACACAATGACAATAACTATTATGCAGTGATCATATTGATTTTGGGTGGGAAGGAAAGAAACTGTTTTAGTTGTTTTGATCAGCGTAAAATGCATACCAAATCTAGCCTTTACTGCACAAACTATACATTTAAAATTGTATTAAAAACTCATATTTACCTTCACATATATTGTTATTAAAAATCTCATGTTTTTAGACTATTTTTAGTCGATAAATCAATTAGGCGTATTGCAGATTTCGTACCTTTCGGGTTAAAAACGTTATCAGTTAAGACGTTCAAGTTCATCAATCCCATCGCGGTAGACGCCTCTGAAACACTTGCAGAACCTATGTATACGGAAAAAAGGTGTTAATTACCATCTGGTCCAATTGTCATATGGTCTAAAATCATTACGTCCAACATTTTTTTTCTCCATTAACCACTTTTTCCAATTATCATTAGCGTCATGGCGCTTTAACCAACAACAACAAATATCCATGACTAATCGTTCATTTAGATCGTTCATTTAGTAATGGACAACACTGGTAAAATCATACAAAGTAAGATTTATGGCCAAATGATGATTAGGCCATAATTAGACGAAATACGACGGGAATATAATGCTTGGACCAAATGGAAACTGGACTAATGTGGTTTAGATAGATATTAGATAAAAAGGCAATTAGACCAAATTATAATAGACCAAATGTTAATGGGACCAAAATGAAAAGGAATATATATTGGATGAAGCGACCATTCTACCAATGTGATACAGACGAGTGGCTATTGGCCATGCCGGTAAATTGACTGGCACGATGATTGGCTGAAACGTTGATTAGTTATGGATAGCGGGAAGCCTGTAGGGTTTACTCATGTAAACTGGTTGTAGACTAAATGAAGTGGAACGAACTGGCTATTTGACCAAGTGGCATTGAACCAAACTGCAATACACAATTTAAAAACAAAATCGTTTAGTTATAGTATCAGGAAAATTTGCTGGATATTGTTTTGCTTTCTTGGTAAGCCAGGGTAAATTCATTATTTTAAAAAAGTAAAGAAAACAAAATACATCATGTTCTTTTGCCTATTTGGGGAAATTTTAACAAATACCTTTGAAAAAAAAGTAAAAGAAAAACCAGCTTAAACTAAAATATTATGGCAGTTCTGTCGCTTTAAGTATTTAACTATTTGACATAAAATAGTGATCACTGTAAAAATGTGAATCATACCTTCAGGTGATGATGCTTTTCGCTTTGCTTGTTCACTCGTGAGATACCGAACTACATCAAGATGACCATCGTTTGATGCAAGCTGAAGAGGAGTATAACCAGCAGTATTACCCCTATCTAATTGTGCTCCTTGACTAACGAGGTACTGAACTACATTAATATGACCATAGGCTGAAGCCGCGTGGAGTGGTGTCCAACCCAATGAATCACCTCTCTCAACCTGTGCTCCATGACCAACGAGGTACTCAACTACGTCAAGATGACCTTCTTTTGATGCCCAGGAAAGAGGTGTCGGACCTTTAATAGCAGGCTTATTAATCTGTGCTCCATGACCAATGAGATACTTAACTACGTCAAGATGACCTTTATGTGATGCACGGTTAAGAGGTGTGTCACCCTCATTATTGCCCCTCTCAACCTGTGCTCCTTGACTAACGAGATACTGAACTATGCCAAGATGACCATACATTGATGCAAAATGAAGTGGTGTGTCACCATCATTATTGCCCCTCTCAACCTGTGCTCCTTGACTAACGAGATACTGAACTATGCCAAGATGACCTTTGGATGATGCGAGAGAAAGTGATGTAACACCAGCATTATTGACCCTATCTAATTGTGCTCCTTCACTAACAAGGTACTGAACTACGTTAAGATGACCAGTTGTTGATGCAAAAAGAAGCGGTGTTTCACCAGTATTCATGCTACTCTCAACCTGTGCTCCTTGACTAACGAGGTACTGGACTACATTAATATGACCATAGGCTGAAGCGTTATGGAGTGGTGTCCAACCTAATGGATCACCCCTCTCAACCTGTGCTCCATGACCAATGAGGTACGCAACTACGCCAAGATGACCTTCCTTTGAGGCACCATTAAGTGGTATAAAATCTTCGTTATTACCACTCTCTACATGTGCTCCTTGACTAACGAGATACTGAACTACGTCAAGATGCCCACTGTATGATGCCCAGAAAAGAGGTGGCATCAGTGTGTTATCACCCCCATTAACGTGTGCTCCTTGACTAATGAGGTACTTAACTACGTCAAGATGACCTTGACATGATGCCCAGCAAAGATGTGTCACACCATCTTCCTTACTCCCATCAACCTGTGCCCCTTGACCAACGAGAAACTTAACCACGTCAAGATGACCCTTTGAAGCTGCCGAGGAGAGGGCTATATCGACCTCAGAAGGTTTATTCGCTGCTCGCTCATCCATGTTTGTATATGTTTGTGGACCCAATTGTGAACCAAATCTAATAAATATATCTTTGTTCTAAAGCTTATATTTCGTGTTTGTCATAGTCACCTTTGCGTTCTGTGAATCGTTCTTTGAAGATACAGAATACGTCAATGAAGTTACCCGCTCTACAACGTGAGAGGTATAAATATATTCCTCTGTTTCCCTGCAGGTTTAAACTATTCCAAGCCTACTAATGATTATGCATTGGAAACCATGCAGGGGAATGGTTCTATTTGTTAAAGTAATACTTGCAATCCGTCTCGGACAGTCCTGGCGCTGTCAATACAAGTTTGATAACTCCACTTTATTCGTCTGATTTCCTTCATATAAGCTAACGTGCTCCTGACCATCGAAATATAACATCAAAGGTCTGTTGTTTCTAAATTCAATGGTAGATTGTCCATTCTGTTCACAAATCCGTTGATAAAATTGTTCCACAATTGAACGGTAGAAGTTTTTCTTTAAATTTAGCTCCTTGTTTTTTTATCCGAAAACTTTAACTTGTGTTTGATGGTACATTACACAAAGGTATGAACTAAATAACTCATTTGTGTGTGCTTACAGTTTCCGGATCAAACTAACCGATTGAACAGTCATGGAGAAAATGGCGTATCCTTTTGTGAGAAAGGGGCGTTGTTTTGTAGCACGTCATCATGATAGAACGTCACCGTGTCCTGACCTCAGCTTTGCTGCAATGTAATGCAATATTACCTGAAAAGGGAATAAATGCATGGTTGACCAATTAGAATGAGCCGAAACCAAATAGTCGCAGCGTTATTTACTGACATAATATCTATTCATCTTACACACTTGATCGCATACAATTTTTTCATTTTCCCATAATGCGTCAACATATTAAATACGAACTGAAATCGCTTCAAACTTTGTGTATTAGTTCGAAGAACGCATAAATAGATGTATCATTTACAATAATTATTATTCAATCATCAGTAAATATGACTGTTTTTACCACTTTAATTCCTAATCACAGAATCTTTCCTGAAATCTGCCTCCAAAACAACTGTTCTTATTTCTTGGATTCGCAAGAAAATCACCACATAGGACAATTTTTTAAAGTTGTTTTGGCATTTACTTCAGCTAATTTGTCTACATCTCTCGATGTAGGCTATGGCCCGGGAGCCCAACATTTTTTTTCTCAATCTTCCCCTATGTATTTTTTGTTTCATCTGTCTAACGGGCTGTCGGCGTTTCGTATCATCGGCCTCGTCGACCTTTAGAAACTTTCTCCATTTGTATATGTTCTCATGAATTTCTTCTTTTTATTTTTTTTTGTTTGTCGGTCTCGATCGTATCAAGAGGGGATTCGCGGTCTTGTCAATATTGGTCTCTTGAAGCTTGTGTCATTGTCGGTCCCTGGGGCTGTCGCTCTAGTGGACCGTCAGATCGGATCTAGTTGGGGAGTCGCGGTCTTGTCAGTGGACTGTCAATATTGGTCTTTTGAAGCTTGTGTCATTGTCGGTCCCTGGGGCTGTCGCTCTAGTGGACCGTCAGTTATGTATATGTAGTGATATGACTACAGGTGTTATACACATATGCAAATATGCACATACATGTACATGTATCCACTGCTTTCTTGAGTGTGTGTGTGTGTGTGTGTGTGTGTGTGCAAATATGCTCATATCCACTGCACCTTGTGGAAGCCATGACTTAAACAATGGTAAACACTTCAATGAGCAAGCATGGACAATTGGGCATGAATATGTTAATAAATGTACATGGCAGTGTATGCAGAGAAGGTATGCTGGTCTTGTTGGTATGTTAGTAGAGAGACACATGTTTTGATGGGCTCTGAGAAAGGATGTGTTTAGACACAATATAAGACTCCATGTTGGATTCGGGTGTGTCCCTTGCAGGACATACAGTTCATAGATATTGAGAGAGACAGAAAATAGCTGTTTGAGTCTGAACCAATAAAGATGGAAAGATGTAACCAAATGGAATCATTGAAATTAAATACTGCGTCCGTATTGCTTGGTTCGTTACATGTATATTTTGTTAATGTCCTCGTCGTGGGCTTTCGGACAAGTAGGCTGACCTGAACTGACCGAGGCGATCCTGCGAACACCCGCTGCACCCGGGGTCGGCCTTTGGTGTAGTGCAGTATTTACTTTTGTCGGTGTTTAAAACAAAAACAAAATTACATTACATAGAGGAGGAATATAATGAACAAGTGATATACAGTTTCAGATATTTTTACTTTGACACAAAGCTTTATTCCCTCCCTGGATGTACGTATCAGCCCCAATCCCTCCTCAGTTCTCAACCGGGTCAACTTACATGAACATTTACATCAAAATTGCTGCTGGATGCCTCATATACTCTACCGCGCTAACACCCTGGCTTATCTACAGCTTCACCAGTCAATAGTTTGAGTAAATTTTGGATTTTGTTGCGGCTTGCTTTCAATTCCACGTGTATTCCCCAAGCAACGAACCCGTATTTGCACTCTAAGATCTGCTTCAAGAATGAGAACACAAATGATAACACAAAAGTGGTCTCAATCTTTTCAATCTTTTTCCGAGGAGGGCGTGGGATGGGGGAGGGGGCGTCTATAGAGGAGGGAATGATCGTAATCAGGCACCGAGACTTCTCGCACAAACATCTACACAAGCACACACACACACACACACACACACACACACACAGCCAAAGGTCTACGTTCACGCATAGTTTGCAGGCACAATCCAGTGTTGGTGTGCGCAACGGTGTCAGCACCCTAAGACTAGTTTTGATATACATGTACTTATGCGCACACTGACCAACATCATGCATTTGTACATATCCTCCATTTTCTGTACATGTTTTCATGCTTCATTCTGAACTCCGAAAGAATACTTAACAAAAATCAATCAGTCCATCAGTTTGTAACAGAAAAACTGATTAATTTCATCCTGCTGACTCATGGACTTCAACACAGGTAAACATTTTCATGTTAAGCGTCCATTAATTGAATAATTGTAATGTCGAGAAAAAAATGGCAATACAGATATAATGATGATGATTTGTAGCAAAGTAGCTCTATGTATTGATGCACCTACTATCATGATTAGCACTCGCAGAAAACACAATTGTAATGGACATAGATTGGAGATTTTGAAGGGGAAAAAACACATTTTTTAAAGAACTTCTTAACATATCTTTAACATTTGTGTAGCATTATAAAACAGCTTTTCATCAGCTATAAGAGCTACCTTTTCGAAATTTGTCACAATTCTCAACTGCTACGGCCTTTTCATCTACAATACCTATTTTACCAGGAACCTATAATATACAAGCACTGCTTTTTAATAGGTTCCTTATATTCTATTTAATGTATTATATCAATGAATAATTATTGAGACATGCTCATATATACTACATGTATTGTACATTTGTTTATATTTTGTATGTATGTCTATATTTTTGGTAAAATATGGAACAAATTGAAACTTGAAACTATTTCCAGATGTTAAAATCAGGTCAAACCTTCACATTGTGTTTCAATGTATTATATTATTTACAATAATTGTATTGCACATTTTTAAAAAGTTGTGTGTACACCAAATAGCAAGTAATCTGGATTTAATTTGTATTTTCCTTTTTTGTTCACGGGGGGATATTGAACAAACACAAATTACACATTCAAGATATTTCAGTATGCCACGGTTTGGTTAATAACTTGCAAAGTGGTAAATATCCCATTAATCATTTTCATTACAATGTCTATCCCATTGGCGGATCCAGGATGGGTTTTTTGGGGGGGTGGAGGGGTATTAGTATTATAAATCAAATAAAAAAAATTAGTCTAAAACAAATATCAAGCAATCAAAATGAATTTTTAAAAAATACAATAAATGGCCATGAACTCAAATATTAAGTCTTTCCTTCCCCTTTTCCCCCTGTTCTTATTTTCTGGTTGCGGGGAGGGGTGGGCTAGAAGTAGGTGATCCCTGGTCCCTGGATCAGCCACTGGTGTTCATGCATAACGATGAAGAGATATCTTTGATAACCTGCTATTCAAACCGCCCCACAACGGTTCTCCAGGGTTAAAGTCCAGAGTAAAAGCCAGACAAATGTAATTATAGCAAGCAGTGTCTGCATTGCTTTCATGGTAGTTAGGTTCATAGATTGATCCAACGGGGAAACGGAGTTCGCTTTTTTGAATCGTGGATTCCAGGGTTTGATTATAATTTTGGTCAAATGTGCCAAAAGTGCTTGGTTGACATTTGATACTCCCTTTTGGAAAACAGCTTGTCGTACAGTATTTAAACTTGCTCCGAATATACTTTCAAACAGAATAGTTACAAATTCAAAGTTTATTCAACTGATAAAATATAATGAAACATGTTTACGTCTAGCATTTAATACTCTGGCGTTTTTACCTTCTGAAATGTTTACCTCTGGCATTTTTACCTGTCCCTTGTGAAACATTTCTTTTACTCCGATCACATTACTCCAAACCAAGACGTTTTATTTTATCAGAGCTATATTTAAAAAAAAAGTTAGGGCCATGTTTGGGAATAATTGCAAATAACATTGCAATGTTATTGTATTATGTTTTGCATGGGAAATAAAATCATTTGAATCTTGAATCTAATATTTAAAGTTAGAAATTCAGTTAGTGTACGATATTGACCTATTGGCAATGGTCAACGGAGCATGAGTCATATATACACGGTTAATTAGGGCAATCCTATCGTTGTAACTAGTCCATTTGTATGAAAGCGAAACAAAATAAGAAAACAGAATGGCGAAAGTTAGAAATCAATCAGCTTTATAATAGGAAAGATAGGAATGTTTGACATATGAGATCAGTGTAGCTATGCGATTATCAAATTGGCAAATTTGTCAGTGGATTTGTACGTAGTCTTTACAATACTCCCGTTTGTCGTGTACAAACATATCATTAATTGCTGTTTGTTCTAATTGTTGTCTCCCTTGGGTCACTACTCAAAATATAAGCCTTTTACAGATAGTTTATTATGATAGGTCCTCTAAAAGGAAAAAAGACCATCCCGAGACATTCCTTTTTGAGAGATGGATCTATTATGAATGTTGTGTTTTGGAATAAATGAGAAATTTGTCTGGCACTGCATTACAGAGACATTACCGATTCAGAAAATGTTTAAGTTGAGATACGTATACTACTGATTACAACTTTCCAAAAGTCAAATCTATGTCAGTTTTTGTCCTATTTTATTCCGATTTTTACTTGTCTGCTTCCCTAATTTTTTTCTTGTGTTTTCTATGAAAGTTCTTTACTATGAAGGTTGGATTTCTTTTCATGGACAATACAATAAGGACGCCCTCTTGCACTTAAAATTACTTTAATGACGACTCTAAATATGTAAGATTGACATGCAAATTATACACCTTGTGACCCCCACCGTGAGATCAAATTTGCTTTCTCTTTGTAAATTGCCTAAATGTGAGATTTTACCGCTCCGCTGAAGTAATACCCGGTGTAATTAATTCAGGCACTATTTGCTATTGATGGAGAAGAGATGAAAAAAAAATGAATTAAATAAAGTCAATGGTCTGGCTTATGGTCTGAACTTTAACCTAGGAGAGCTTTTGTGGACGAATTGAAAAACATGAAAAGAAGAAATATTTTCATCGTTATGCATGAACACTAGAAAGAGATCAGTGGCGTATCGAGGGGCTGGGGTGCTTTCATGTGATATATTCATCACAGCATTCCATAGCACGCTTAATTCTGAGCACCATTGTATTGAACATGGCATGTATAAATCCATTTAAGCCAGACTTTGGGGAAAAAAGCCCTGCAAATGTTAAAATCATATGCAAGTAATACCTTAATGAAATGTAAGCTATCAAACTCAATGAGTGATAGTTCTCATACGTTTCTTAATAATGGAATTCATTGTAATGAATAAAGATTGCTGCATTTTTCAAAAATGGAACACTTTCAGAAGAGCAAGGCATCATATCGGAATATAATTTCCCCTCTCGGATGGTCATATTCATACGGTTAATTAGGGCATTCCTTTCTTTGTAACTAACCATTTGTATGAAAGCGAAACAAAATAGGAAAAACAGAATGGCGAAAGTTACAATCAATCAACTTAATAATAGGAGATTTATGAATGTTTGAAATGTGAGATCAGTGTAGCTATGCAATTCTGAAATTGGCAATGTTGTCAGTGGATTAACAATGCTCCCGTTAGTCGCGACACAAATATCATTAATTTATCTTTTGTTCTAATTGTCGTCTCCCTTGGGTCTCTACTTAAGATATAGGCCTCTTATAGATCGTATATTATGATAGGTCCTTTTAAAGGGAAAAGACCATACCGAGTCATATATTTTGAGAGATGAATTTAGATTTAGGTAGGTAATACGCTTGGTTGACATTTGATACTTTCTTTTGGAAAACAGCTTGTCGTACAGTATTAAAAAATACTCCGAATATACTTTCAAACAGAATAATTAAAAAAACAAAGTGTATTCAATCGATACGAAATAATGAGGCATGTTTACGTCTTTATTGCATTTGTACCTGTCCCCTGTGGAACATTTCTTTTACTCTGATCACATTACTCCAAATCAAAAGGTTTAATTTGATCAAAGCTATATGTAAAAAAAAAGTTAGGGCCATGTTTAGAAATGTTATTGTATTATGTTTTGCATTGGAAATAAAATCGTTTGAATCTTGGCTCTGATATTTAAAACTTAGAAATTCATTTAGTGTACGATATTGACCTATGGACAATGGTCATTGGAGCATGAGTCATATATACACACGGTTAATTAGGGCATTCCTATCTTTGTAACTAGTCCATTTGTACGAAAGTGAAACAAAATAAGAAAAACAGAATGGCGAAAGTTAGAATCAATCAGCTTAATAGTAGGAGAGTTATGAATGAATGAAATATGAGATCAGTGTAGCTATGCGATTCTCAAATTGGCAATTTTGTCAGTGGATTTTGACGTAGTCATTAACAATACTCCCGTTTGTCGTGTACAAAATTATCATTAATTTATGTTTTGTTCTTATTGTCGTCTCCCTTAGGTCATTACTAAAAACATAGGCCTCTTATAGATAGTATAGTAATACTATAATGATAGGTCCTCTAAAAGGAAAAAGACCTTCCCGAGTAATACATTTTGAGAGATGAATCTATTTCAGTAATTTTGTGTTTTCGGAATAAATGAGAAAATTGTCTGACACTGCATCAGAGACATTACCGACTTTTAAGTTTTTAAGTTTAGATACGTATAGATTAAACCTTTCCAAAAGTTAAATCTTTATTAGTTTTTGTCAGATTTTTTTGAAATTTCATTTGTCTGCTTCCCTGATTTTTCTGCTTTCTTTAAAATTTCTTTACAATGAACGTTGGATTTCTATTTATGGACAATACAATAAGGACGCCCTGTAGCTCTTAAAATTACTTTAATGACACGAATGTCATATTGACTTTACAATTATAAACCTTCTAACCCCCACCGTGAGATCAAATTTGCTTTCTCTTTGTAAATTGCCTAAATGTGGGAGTTTACTGCTCCACTGAAGTAATATCCGGTGTTATCAATTCTGGCACTACTATCTATCGATGGAAGAGAAGAAAAAAATCGAATGAAATAAAGTCAATTGCCTGGCTTGAGGTCTGAACTATAACCTAGGAGAGCTTTTTTGAACGAATTAAAAAGCATGTAAAGACAAATATTTTCATCGTTATGCATGAACACTAGAAAGACATCAGTGACGTATCCAGGGGCCGGGGTACTTTTAGGTGATATATTTATCACAGCATTCCATAGCACGCTTTACTGAACACCATTGTATTGAACATGGCATGTACCAATCCATTTGAGCCTGATTTTGGGGAAAAGGCCCTGCAAATGTTAAAATCACATGCAAGTAATACCTTAATAGAATGAAAACTCTAAAACCCAATGTGTGATAGTTCTCATACGTTTCTTTAAATAATGATGGAATTTATTGTAATGAATAAAGAGGTCTGTATTTTTCAAAAGTAGAACTTTTTTAGAAGAGCAAGGCATTCTATCGGAATATAATTGCCCCTCTCAGATGTTCATATGCATACGGTTAATTAGGGCATTCCTATCTTTGTGACTAGTCCATTTGTATGAAAGTGAAACAATATAAGAAAAACAGAATGGCGAAAGTTAGAAATCGATCAGCTTAATAATAGGAGAGTTATGAATGTATGAAATATGGGATCAGTGTAGCTTTTGGATTCTCAAATTGGCAATGTTGTCAGTGGAATAACAATACTCCCGTTAGTCGTGTACACAAATATCATTAATTTCTCTCTTGTTCTAATTGTCGTCTCGCTTGGGTCTCTACTCAAGATATAGGCCTCTTATAGATCGTATATTATGATAGGTCCTCTTAAAGAAAAAAAGACCATCCCGAGTTATACATTTTGAGAGATGAATCTATTTTTCGGTAATTTTGTGTTTTGGAATAAATGAGAAAATTGTCTGGCACTGCATAACATAGACATTACCAATTCAGAAAAAATATAAGTTCAGATACGTATACTGGTTACAACTTTCAAAAAGTCATATCTTTGTTAGTTTTTGTCCGATTTTATTCCAATTTTTACTTGTCTGCTTCCCTGATTTTTCTACTTTCTCTGAAAGTTCTTTACTATGGAGGTTGGATTTATATTCATAGACAATACAATAAGGATGCCCTCTTGCGCTTAACATTAATTTAATGATGACACTTAATATGTCAGATTGACATGAAAATTATGAACCTTGTGACCCCCACAGTGAGATCAAATTTGCTTTCTCTTTGTAAATTGCCCAAATGTGGGAGTTTACTGATCCGCTGAAGTAATACCCAGTGTAATCAATGCTGGCACTACTATCTATTGATGGAAGAGAAGAAAAAAATCGAAAGAAATGAAGTCAATTGTCTGGTTTGTGGTCTGAACTTTAACCTAGGGAGCTTTTGTGGACGAATTTAAAGGAATGAAAGGAAAAATATTGTCATCGTTATGCATGAACACTAGAAAGACATCAGTGACGTATCGAGGGGCCGGGGTTCTATCACGTGATATATTTAGCACAGCATTCCATAGCACGCTTTACGGAGCACCATTGTATTAAACATGGCATGAACAATTCCATTTGAACGAGATTTTCGAGAAAAAAAGCCCATGCAAGTAATACCTTAATAAAATGAAAACTATGAAACCCAATGAGTGATAGTTCTCATACGCTTCTCTAAATAATGATGGAATTCATTGTAATGAATAAAGATTTCTGCATTTTTCAAAAATGGAACACTTTCAGAAGAGCAAGGCATCCTATCGGAATATAATTTCTCCTCTCGAATGGTCATATGCACACGGTTAATTAGGGCATTCCTATCTTTGTAACTAGTCCATTTGTATGAAAGCGACACAAAATAAGAAAAACAGAATTGCGAAAGTTACAAACAATAAGCTTAATAATAGGAGAGTTATGAATGTTTGAAATATGAGATCAGTGTAGCTATGCGATTCTCAAATAGGCAATGTTGTCAGTGGATTAACAATACTCCCGTTAGTCGTGTACACAAATATCATTAATTTCTCTCTTGTTCTGATTGTCGTCTCCCTTGGGTCACTACTCAAGTTATAGGCCTCTTATAGATCGTATATTATGATAGGTCCTCTTAAAGAAAAAAAGACCATCCCGAGTTATACATTTTGAGAGATGAATCTATTTTTCGGTAATTTTGTGTTTTGGAATAAATGAGAAAATTGTCTGGCACTGCATAACATAGACATTACCAATTCAGAAAAAATATAAGTTCAGATACGTATACTGGTTACAACTTTCAAAAAGTCATATCTTTGTTAGTTTTTGTCCGATTTTATTCCAATTTTTACTTGTCTGCTTCCCTGATTTTTCTACTTTCTCTGAAAGTTCTTTACTATGGAGGTTGGATTTATATTTATAGACAATACAATAAGGATGCCCTCTTGCGCTTAACATTAATTTAATGATGACACTTAATATGTCAGATTGACATGAAAATTATGAACCTTGTGACCCCCACAGTGAGATCAAATTTGCTTTCTCTTTGTAAATTGCCCAAATGTGGGAGTTTACTGATCCGCTGAAGTAATACCCAGTGTAATCAATTCTGGCACTACTTGCTATTGATGGAAGAGAAGAAAAAAAAAGAAATGAAGTCAATTGTCTGGTTTGTGGTCTGAACTTTAACCTAGGGAGCTTTTGTGGACGAATTTAAAGGAATGAAAGGAAAAATATTGTCATCGTTATGCATGAACACTAGAAAGACATCAGTGACGTATCGAGGGGCCGGGGTTCTATCACGTGATATATTTAGCACAGCATTCCATAGCACGCTTTACGGAGCACCATTGTATTAAACATGGCATGAACAATTCCATTTGAACGAGATTTTCGAGAAAAAAAGCCCATGCAAGTAATACCTTAATAAAATGAAAACTCTTAAACCCAATGAGTGATAGTTCTCATACGCTTCTCTAAATAATGATGGAATTCATTGTAATGAATAAAGACTTCTGCATTTTTCAAAAATGGAACACTTTCAGAAGAGCAAGGCATCCTATCGGAATATAATTTCCCCTCTCGAATGGTCATATGCACACGGTTAATTAGGGCATTCCTATCTTTGTAACTAGTCCATTTGTATGAAAGCGACACAAAATAAGAAAAACAGAATTGCGAAAGTTACAAACAATAAGCTTAATAATAGGAGAGTTATGAATGTTTGAAATATGAGATCAGTGTAGCTATGCGATTCTCAAATAGGCAATGTTGTCAGTGGATTAACAATACTCCCGTTAGTCGTGTACACAAATATCATTAATTTCTTTTTTGTTCTAATTGTCGTCTCGCTTGGGTCTCTACTCAAGATATAGGCCTCTTATAGATCGTATATTATGATAGGTCCTTTTTAAGGGAAAAGACCATCCCGAGTCATACATTTTGAGAGATGAATTTAAATTTCAGTAATTATGTGTTTAGGAATAAATGAGAATATTGTCTGGCACTGCAATACAGAGACATTATACCAGAAAAGTTTAAGTTCAGATACGTATAATGATTTCAAATTTCCAAAAGTCAAATGTTTGTTAGTTTTTGTCCGATTTTATTCCAATTTTTACTTGTCTGCTTCCCTGATTTTTCTACTTTCTCTGAAAGTTCTTTACTATGGAGGTTGGATTTATATTCATAGACAATACAATAAGGATGCCATCTTGCGCTTAACATTAATTTAATGACGACACTTAATATGTCAGATTGACATGAAAATTATGAACCTTGTGACCCCCACAGTGAGATCAAATTTGCTTTCTCTTTGTAAATTGCCCAAATATGGGAGTTTACTGCTCCGCTGAAGTAATACCCAGTGTAATCAATTCTGGCACCATCTATTGATGGAAGAGAAGAAAAAAATCGAAAGAAATAAAGTCAATTGTCTGGCTTGTGGTCTGAACTTTAACCTAGGAGAGCTTTTGTAGACGATTTAAAAAGCATGTAAAGAAAAATATTTTCATCGTTATGCATGAACACTAGAAAGACATCAGTGACGTATCGAGGGGCCGGGGTGCTTTTATGTGATATATTTATCACAGCATTCCATAGCACGCTTTACTGAGCACCATTGTATTGAACAAGGCATGTACAAATCCATTTGAGTGAGATTTTGAAGAAAAAAAGCCCTGAAAATGTTAAAATCACATGCAAGTAATACCTTAATAAAATGAAAACTATAAAACCCAATGAGTGATAGTTCTCATATGCTTCTCTAAATAATGATGGAATTCATTGTAATGAATAAAGATTTCTGCATTTTTCAAAAATGGAACACTTTCAGAAGAGCAAGGCATCCTATCAGGATATAACTTCCCCTCTCGAATGGTCATATGCACACGGTTAATTAGGGCATTCCTATCTGTATAACTAGTCTATTTGTATGAAAGCGAAAGAAAATAAGAAAAATAGAATGGCGAAAGTTAGAATCAATCAGCTTAATAATAGGAGAGTTATGAATGTTTAAAAAATGAGATCAGTGTAGCTATGCGATTCTCAAATTGGCAATGTTGTCAGTGGATTAACAATACTCCCGTTAGTCGTGTACTAAATTATCATTAATTTCTCTTTTGTTCTAATTGTCGTTTCCCATGGGTCTCTACTCAAGATATAGGCCTCTTATAGATCGTATATTATGATAGGTCCTCTTAAAGGGAAAAGACCATCCCCAGTCATACATTTTGAGAGATGAATTTAAATTGCAGTAATTATGTGTTTAGGAATAAATGAGAATATTGTCTGGCACTGCATAGCAGAGACATTACCATTTCAGACAATTTGAAGCTCAGATACGTATACTGATTACAACTTTCCAAAAGTCATATCTTTGTTAGTTTTTGTCCGATTTTATTCCAATTTTTACTTGTCTGCTTCCCTGATTTTTCTACTTTCTCTGAAAGTTCTTTACTATGGAGGTTGGATTTATATTCATAGAACATACAATAAGGATGCCCTCTTGCGCTTAAAATTAATTTAATGATGACACTTAATATGTCAGATTGACATGAAAATTATGAACCTTGTGACCCCCACAGTAAGATCAAATTTGCTTTCTCTTTGTAAATTGCCCAAATGTGGGAGTTTACTGCTCCGCTGAAGTAATACCCAGTGTAATCAATTCTGGCACTACTATCTATTGATGGAAGAGAAGAAAAAAATCGAAAGAAATGAAGTCAATTGTCTGGCTTGTGGTCTGAACTTTAACCTAGGAGAGCTTTTGTGGACGAATTTAAAGGAATGAAAGGAAAAATATTGTCATCGTTATGCATGAACACTAGAAAGACATCAGTGACGTATCGAGGGGCCGGGGTTCTATCACGTGATATATTTAGCACAGCATTCCATAGCACGCTTTACGGAGCACCATTGTATTAAACATGGCATGAACAATTCCATTTGAACGAGATTTTCGAGAAAAAAAGCCCATGCAAGTAATACCTTAATAAAATGAAAACTATGAAACCCAATGAGTGATAGTTCTCATACGCTTCTCTAAATAATGATGGAATTCATTGTAATGAATAAAGATTTCTGCATTTTTCAAAAATGGAACACTTTCAGAAGAGCAAGGCATCCTATCAGGATATAACTTCCCCTCTCGAATGGTCATATGCACACGGTTAATTAGGGCATTCCTATCTTTATAACTAGTCTATTTGTATGAAAGCGAAACAAAAGAAGAAAAATAGAATGGCGAAAGTTAGAATCAATCAGCTTAATAATAGGAGCGTTATGAATGTTTAAAAAATGAGATCAGTGTAGCTATGCGATTCTCAAATTGGCAATGTTGTCAGTGGATTAACAATACTCCCGTTAGTCGTGTACAAAATTATCATTAATTTCTCTTTTGTTCTAATTGTCGTTTCCCATGGGTCTCTACTCAAGATATAGGCCTCTTATAGATCGTATATTATGATAGGTCCTCTTAAAGGGAAAAGACCATCCCCAGTCATACATTTTGAGAGATGAATTTAAATTGCAGTAATTATGTGTTTAGGAATAACTGAGAATATTGTCTGGCACTGCATAGCAGAGACATTACCATTTCAGACAATTTGAAGCTCAGATACGTATACTGATTACAACTTTCCAAAAGTCATATCTTTGTTAGTTTTTGTCCGATTTTATTCCAATTTTTACTTGTCTGCTTCCCTGATTTTTCTACTTTCTCTGAAAGTTCTTTACTATGGAGGTTGGATTTATATTCATAGAACATACAATAAGGATGCCCTCTTGCGCTTAAAATTAATTTAATGATGACAATTAATATGTCAGATTGACCTGAAAATTATGAACCTTGTGACCCCCACAGTAAGATCAAATTTGCTTTCTCTTTGTAAATTGCCCAAATGTGGGAGTTTACTGCTCCGCTGAAGTAATACCCAGTGTAATCAATTCTGGCACTACTATCTATTGATGGAAGAGAAGAAAAAAATCGAAAGAAATGAAGTCAATTGTTTGGTTTGTGGTCTGAACTTTAGCCTAGGGAGCTTTTGTGGACGAATTTAAAGGATTGAAAGGAAAAATATTGTCATCGTTATGCATGAACACTAGAAAGACATCAGTGACGTATCGAGGGGCCGGGGTTCTATCACGTGATATATTTAGCACAGCATTCCATAGCACGCTTTACGGAGCACCATTGTATTAAACATGGCATGAACAATTCCATTTGAACGAGATTTTCGAGAAAAAAAGCCCATGCAAGTAATACCTTAATAAAATGAAAACTATGAAACCCAATGAGTGATAGTTCTCATACGCTTCTCTAAATAATGATGGAATTCATTGTAATGAATAAAGATTTCTGCATTTTTCAAAAATGGAACACTTTCAGAAGAGCAAGGCATCCTATCAGGATATAACTTCCCCTCTCGAATGGTCATATGCACACGGTTAATTAGGGCATTCCTATCTTTATAACTAGTCTATTTGTATGAAAGCGAAACAAAAGAAGAAAAATAGAATGGCGAAAGTTAGAATCAATCAGCTTAATAATAGGAGAGTTATGAATGTTTAAAAAATGAGATCAGTGTAGCTATGCGATTCTCAAATTGGCAATGTTGTCAGTGGATTAACAATACTCCCGTTAGTCGTGTACAAAATTATCATTAATTTCTCTTTTGTTCTAATTGTCGTTTCCCATGGGTCTCTACTCAAGATATAGGCCTCTTATAGATCGTATATTATGATAGGTCCTCTTAAAGGGAAAAGACCATCCCCAGTCATACATTTTGAGAGATGAATTTAAATTGCAGTAATTATGTGTTTAGGAATAAATGAGAATATTGTCTGGCACTGCATAGCAGAGACATTACCATTTCAGACAATTTGAAGCTCAGATACGTATACTGATTACAACTTTCCAAAAGTCATATCTTTGTTAGTTTTTGTCCGATTTTATTCCAATTTTTACTTGTCTGCTTCCCTGATTTTTCTACTTTCTCTGAAAGTTCTTTACTATGGAGGTTGGATTTATATTCATAGAACATACAATAAGGATGCCCTCTTGCGCTTAAAATTAATTTAATGATGACACTTAATATGTCAGATTGACATGAAAATTATGAACCTTGTGACCCCCACAGTAAGATCAAATTTGCTTTCTCTTTGTAAATTGCCAAAATGTGGGAGTTTACTGCTCCGCTGAAGTAATACCCAGTGTAATCAATTCTGGCACTACTATCTATTGATGGAAGAGAAGAAAAAAATCGAAAGAAATGAAGTCAATTGTTTGGTTTGTGGTCTGAACTTTAACCTAGGGAGCTTTTGTGGACGAATTTAAAGGAATGAAAGGAAAAATATTGTCATCGTTATGCATGAACACTAGAAAGACATCAGTGACGTATCGAGGGGCCGGGGTTCTATCACGTGATATATTTAGCACAGCATTCCATAGCACGCTTTACGGAGCACCATTGTATTAAACATGGCATGAACAATTCTATTTGAACGAGATTTTCGAGAAAAAAAGCCCATGCAAGTAATACCTTAATAAAATGAAAACTATGAAACCCAATGAGTGATAGTTCTCATACGCTTCTCTAAATAATGATGGAATTCATTGTAATGAATAAAGATTTCTGCATTTTTCAAAAATGGAACACTTTCAGAAGAGCAAGGCATCCTATCGGAATATAACTTCTTCTCTCGAATGGTCATATGCACACGGTTAATTAGGGCATTCCTATCTTTTTAACTAGTCCATTTGTATGAAAGCGACACAAAATAAGAAAAACAGAATTGCGAAAGTTACAAACAATAAGCTTAATAATAGGAGAGTTATGAATGTTTGAAAAATGAGATCAGTGTAGCTATGCGATTCTCAAATAGGCAATGTTGTCAGTGGATTAACAATACTCCCGTTAGTCGTGTACACAAATATCATTAGTTTCTTTTTTGTTCTAATTATCGTCTCCCTTGGGCCACTACTTTAAGATATAGGCCTCTTATAGACCGTATATAAGGATAGGTCCTCTTAAAGGGAAAAGACCATTCCGAGTCAAACATTTTGAGAGATGAATTTAAATTTTTTGTAATTTTGTGTTTTGGAATAAATGTGAAAATTGTCTGGCACTGCATAACAGCGACATTACCAATTCAGAAAATTTTGAGCTCAGAAACGTATACTGATTACAACTTTCCAAAAGTCAAATCTTTGTTAGTTTTTGTCCGATTTTATTCCTATTTTTACTTGTTTGCTTCCCTGATTTTTCTACTTTATCTGAAAGTTCTTTAATATGAAGATTGGATTCATATTCATAGACAATATAATAAGGACGCCCATTTGTGCTTAAAATTAATTTAACGACGACACTAAATATGTCACATTGACATGAAAATTATAAACCTTGTGACCCCCACAGTAAGATCAAATTTGCTTTCTCTTTGTAAATTGCCCAAATGTGGGAGTTTACTGCTCCACTGAAGTGATACCCGGTGTAATCAATTCTGGCACTACTATCTATTGATGGAAGAAAAGAAAAAAATCGAAAGAAATAAAGACAATTTTCTGGTTTGTGGTCTGAACTTTAACCTAGGAGAGCTTTTGTGGACGAATTGAAAAGCATGTAAAGAAAAATATTTTAATCGTTATGCATGAACACTAGAAAGACATCAGTGACGTATCGAGGGGCCGGGGTGCTATCATCTGATATATTTATCACAGCATTCCATAGCACGCTTTACTGAGCACCATTGTATTGAACAAGGCATGTACAAATCCATTTGAGTGAGATTTTGAAGAAAAAAAGCCCTGAAAATGTTAAAATCAAATGCAAGTAATACCTTAATAAAATGAAAACTATAAAACCCAATGAGTGATAGTTCTCATAAGCTTCTCTAAATAATGATGGAATTCATTGTAATGAATAAAGATTTCTGCATTTTTCAAAAATGGAACACTTTCAGAAGAGCAAGGAATCCTATCAGGATATAACTTCCCCTCTCGAATGGTCATATGCACACGGTTAATTAGGGCATTCCTATCTTTATAACTAGTCAATTTGTATGAAAGCGAAACAAAATAAGAAAAATAAAATGGCGAAAGTTAGAATCAATCAGCTTAATAAGAGGAGAGTTATGAATGCTTAAAAAATGAGATCAGTGTAGCTATGCGATTCTCAAATTGGCAATGTTGTCAGTGGATTAACAATACTCCCGTTAGTCGTGTACAAAATTATCATTAATTTTTCTTTTGTTCTAATAGTCGTTTCCCATGGGTCTCTACTCAAGATATAGGCCTCTTATAGATCGTATATTATGATATATCCTTTTAAAGGGAAAAGACCGTCCCGAGTCATACATTTTGAGAGATGAATTTAAATTTCAGTAATTTTGTTTTTGGAATAAATGAGAAAATTGTCTGGCACTGCATAACAGAGACATTACTAATTCAAAAAATGTTAAGCTCAGATACATATACTGATTACAACTTTCCAAAAGTCAAATCTTGTCTGCTTCCCTGATTTTTCTACTTTCTCTGAAAGTTCTTTACTATGAAGGTTGGATTTATATTCATAGACAATACAATAAGGACGCCCTCTTGCGCTTAAAATTAATTTAATGACGACACTCAATATGTCAGATTGACATGAATTTTATAAACCTTGTGACCCCCACCGTCATAGGCGCCAGAAGTGGGGGGGGGGGGCAGGGGGCAGTTGCCCCCCCCCCAATAAAAAAAGTGTGGGGGGGGGGGCAAAACGCATTGTTGCCCCCCCCCCAAACGCCCCCCCCCCTAAAAAAAAAGGAGTAAAGATGGTTTGTATTTTTAACCCCCAAAGAACATAACAATAATAAAAACCTGAATTAAATGACTGATACAATTCTATTCAAAGAAAAGGAAAGTTAACAGGAATTAAATTTCCTAAACATTGCGCATGCTACCTATGGAGGTTTTTATAATAGCGCGCGCATATCGTTGACAAATTGTGAGAGAATGGGAAAGCGTGTCTGTGTTTTGTTATAGGGTTGAGAAGCTCATGAGCCCCTGAACGCTGGCGTACTGATAGGGGGGGGGGGGGTAATTTTTATTCGATACCAGTGATTTACAAATGTTGCTGAAATGACATGATTTTCCCGTATTTTTTCTCAATTTTTTTGAAAGTTTGTTGGAAATTAGAAATTCCCAAATTTACAGTCGGGCAAAAAATATGCTTATTTATAAGCCTGTATGTCAGGGTCTGCAGAACGGCCGGGCTCGGGGGCTCGAGCCCCCTCACTTTTTGAAAAAAATTGTTAAAGAGAAAAAGAAAGAAAGAGAGAGAGAAAAAATAAGTGACCTGTCTATGTCACAAAATAATGAGGTATCAAAATATGCTCATCTGACCGTAATTAAATGCCTAAAACTCCCGAGCTTCCGGGGGCTCCGCCCCCGGACCCCACCAAGGGCCCTCTAGGCGGTCCCCTATATGCTTATCTGACCGTTATTAAATACCTAAAAAAAACAAGCTTCCGGGGACTCTACCCCCTGGACCCCACCAAGGGCCATAAGGCGGTGCCCTGGATGCTCATCTGACCGTAATTAAATGCCCAAAACGCCAGAGCTTCCAGGGGCTCTGCTCCCTGGTTTCTCCGCCAATTGGTGGTGGTGGTGATGCAGATTTTTCTTCTGCCCCCCCCCCCTCTAAACGTTTTTGCTCGTTACGTCACTGCCCCTGGAAGGTGAGCCCCTTGGAATATTTGCCCCCCCCCCCCCCCATCCCAAACTGCTTCCGGCGCGCCTGCTTGAAAGCATCTTGTACTCTGTCCTGACTAAATTATGCAATGTTGTTCAATTTCTGGATTCTTTGTTAAAAGACTTGCTTGTTGGCAAAAGTGTATACGTCTTTCATACATTTTAAATGTCTAGTCCGATTAATAATAGCACGTAATGATGTTTTTTTTTATTTGACAAGTACTTCACATTATCCTATCGATAAGCTAACGATTTTCTTTAGTATCATATAACAAATGTAACAAATGACAAGTATGGTTTTCGTGAAAATGTATATTCATCGTTAAGGAAAATGTAATTGTTTCCAGACCAATGATTTCAGTGAGAAGAACTTATATTTAAAAATGAAGCTGTTGCCGTTTGGACTTACAATAATAAGTAGCCCTGAAAGTGTCGCAATATATCATGTGTGAGTGAGCTTGAAGTTTAATGGTGTATGTATGTTTGAGACTATATAGCCTTTACACTGTTTCATTAAAGAGATATATCTCCAATCAAATCAAACTGAGTGATGTTATCGAACAACTAAACAATATCAATCTTCTATTGTCCTAAATAAACCTGGGAAACCTGAAAATTGCATTACAATGCAAATTCATCGTTAGTGAAAACGTAATACAATATACAACAATGGGCAAATAATTGTTTCCAGACCAATGATTTACGTGAGAAGAACTTACATTTAATAATGAAGCTGTTGCCGTTTGTATATGGACTTGAAATAATAAATAGCCCTGAAAGTGTCACACTATATCATGTGTGAGTGAGCTTGAAGTTTAATGGTGTAGGTTTGTTTCCATTTAGAATTCACCCAAGTTTTCATTTATGTTTTTATATTTATTTATATGTTATTTATTGTTTTTATCTTATAGAAATGGTTTTTATTAAAAAGATCATCGCAGCCAATGGCTGAATTGCGATCCATTTCACAAGGTTATATACAATACAATTGCAATTCAAATTGAAATAACACAACATATGACATAAATCAATAATCAAACATATAGACATTTCATACAAATTCATTGATCAGATTCAAATTTTTGTTAAAAAAAAGAAAGAGATAGGGAGAGGTGTAGGAGAGGGAGAGTTGGAGTGATGACAAAGAGAGAGAAGGAGAGAAAGAAAGAGAAGGGGGACGGGAGAGAAAGACGGAAAGAGAGAGAGAGGGTTGAAGAGAGGAAGAGACAGACAAAGGGTACCTTATCATTACAGATGAGGGGAGATGGCAAGAAATATTCAGTATTGCAGAAAATTGAGATAAAAACTATCAAAATTCATTCACATATTTCAATCATGGACTGTGAAATTCTAAAAATATTGGTATTACATTTTATTCAAAAGATTTATAAAGTAAGGAAGAGAGCTGCACTGGAAGCGTTTTGTTTTACATTGGTATTGTTTAAACTTTGATTGAGATCTTAGAGAATAAGTGCTTTGTTGTCTAAGAGGTAAACATTCTTTAAATTGTGGGTGTTTGACAAGTGCATTTGCAAAGTCTATACATAACTGCTTACGTCTTGCTTCTAATGAACATAGATTGCACGTTTCCAATGCTGCTTCATAATTTTCATACTGACGTCCTAAAATGATTTTGCAAGCTCTTTTCTGAATACGTTCTAAAATATATACATGAGTTTTTGTTAAATTACCATTAAAAACCGGTACCCCATAATCTAAAATCGAACGAATGTATCCTTTATATATTAGTAAAAGGTAATCTACAGGCAATCCATACTTCTTAAGGCAACGAAACATAAATAACTTCCTATTACACCTTTTTGTGAGATCGGATACATGGCTATCCCACTTTAGGTTTGATTGTAAAATAATTCCGAGGACTTTGGTTTGATGAACATAAATTAATTCTTTGTCGCCAATAAACATTGAAGTTTGTTCATCACAATTTTTCATAAATGTTATAACCATAGAGAAACACTTGGACGGATTCAATGTCATATTATTTTTAGCTGACCATTGGTATAGATCAGTGATTGCATTTTGTAGTTTAGACTGAGATGTTACTTTTCGGCTTTCTACAATCGTTAAGTCGTCAACATATTTATAAATTGGTAAGTTAACATCATTACAGGCATCATTGATCATTACAATAAATAGAATCGGACCAAGTTTGGTACCTTGCGGTACACCAGCATTGATTGTTTTCAAATTAGATAACTGACCAAGATATTTTACCCTTTGTTGACGCAACTCGAGGAAACTCAGTATCCAAGATATTACACATGGCCTCACTTGCAGGTGGATCAATTTGTTAATTACAATATTATGGTCGATGCGATCAAACGCCTTAGAAAAATCGGTAAGTATGATGGTGGATAAAGATTTGGGTTTATCAGCGTTGGCATATATTTGATGAAGAAGTTGTATCAAATAGTGGTTAGTGCTTAAGCCAGGCCGATTTCCATACTGATTGGGATCAATATGCCTGGTAATATCTTCAAGTAACCATTTACATATGAAAGATTCAGCAAGTTTTGCAAAGTAAGAAGTAAGTGAAATAGGGCGTAGATTTTGCAATGTGGGTGGTTGTGACTTAGGAATGGGTACAATTTCAGCTTGTTTCCAGAGTTGGGGGACAATAGAGCTCTGAAACGAATCATTTAGAATGTCAGTCAATGGGATACACAATTCGTAAGCAAATTCTCGTATTATTCTTACAGGTAGGTCTCCAGAAATCCCAGCTTTACGTTGATTAAGAGATTGCAATTGCTTGTATACTTCAAAAGGCTGGATGATTGGACATGTACAATGCGACGGTAAAAATGCAGGCAATTTACATCTATCCAAACAAGGAAGATCAGCTGCTACAAAAGAAAAATGATCATTTATGCAATCAGAAATAACCTTAAAGTTTGAAGGATTGCTAGTATCAGTATTTGGGATTTCAATGGGTGAAGATTGTTTCCTATTGTTAGTAAGGATTTTAATTTGTTTGTACCAGCCAGCAGGATTTGTTGTTTTTAGATTACGTACTCTGGTATTATAATACCTAATTTTTTGTTCTTTATATTCACATCATCATCATAATTTAGGATTTCGTTTTATATTATATGTGTCTAGTCTACGAATACCGTCTAAGGGCCATCGCAATTTGTGTTGCTGTCATAATGGTCACTTTTAGCGAAAATGGACACATATATATTTTAAAACTTTCTTCTCGGTGGGGGAGGGAGGGGGCCGGGGGGAAGGGGTCGGGGTTGGGGTACGATACCAAAAGAATATATCATTTCATGTAATGCTAGATGTGTAATGAAAAATGTTTAAATTCAGTATTTTTGCCCGCCCAAGATTTACCTTTATTTGCCACATGTTCTCATATTATTTTTAGACCCCTCGGTAGAACAATTGCGCTGTAATTGCACAACCTATCCATCCGTACCATGTACCCACCTTTTCATTTATGCAATTAGCATACTAGCTTATATCGAGAAATACAGGTGCCATCGGCTAACTTAAAATCACATTTCCTATCCATGTCTTGTTTACCTTGAACTCTACACTAATCTTACCTTATTTTAACTACGGAATACTCGCCTGGGGGAACAGCTCAAAATTCCTCATTAATCGAACCCATAGTTCCCCACTTTTTTTTACCCATGTAAGCTCCTGAAGACACACGAACTCTATTAATTCAACTTGAGAATAATTAGGTTTTAACTCACAAAACGCCAATTGGTGGTGGCGGTGATGCAGATTTTTCTTCTGCCCCCCCCCCCACCAAACGTTTTTGCTCGTTACGTCACTTTCCCTGGAAGGTGAGCCCCCTGGAATGTTTGCCCCCCCCCCCCCCCCCCAATCCCAAACTGCTTCCGGCGCGCCTGCCCACCGTGAGATCAAATTTGCTTTCTCTTTGTAAATTGCCTAAACGTAGAATTTTATCGCTCCGCTGAAGTAATACCCGGTGTAATCAATTCTGGCACTACTTGCTATTGATGGAAGAGAAGAAAAAATCGAAAGAAACTAAGTCAATTGTCTGGTTTGTGGTCTGAAATTTAACCTAGGAGAGCTTTTGTGGACGAATTGAAAAGCATGTAAAGAAACAAATTGTTATCGTTATGCATGAACACTAGAAAGACATCAGTGACATATCGAGGGGCCGGGGTTCTATTGCGTGATATATTTATCACAGAATTCCATAGCACGCTTTACGGAGCACCATTGTATTGAACATGGCATGTACAAATCCATTTGAGCCAGATTTTGGAGGAAAATAAAAACTATGAAAACCCAATGAGTGATAGTTCTCATACGTTTCTTTTAATAATGATGAAATTCATTGTAATGAATAAACATTTCTGCATTTTTCAAAAATGGAACTTTTTCAGTAGAGCCAGGCATTCTCTAGGAATATAATTTCCCCTCTCGGATGGCAATTGGCAATGTTGTCAATAGAGTAACAATACTCCCGTTAGCCGTGTACACACATATCATTAATTTCTTTTTTTGTTCTAATTGTCGTCTCCCTTGGGTCACTACACAAGATATAGGTCTCTTATACATCGTATATTATGATAGGTCCTCTTAAAGGGAGAAGACCATCCCGAGTCATACATTTAGAGAGATGAATTTAAATTTCAGTAATTTTGTGTTTTGGAATGAATTAGAAAATTGTCTTACACTGCATAACAGAGACATTACCAATTCAGAAAATGTTAAGCTCAGATACGTATACTGATTACAACTTTCCAAAAGTCAAATCTTTGTTATTTTTGTCCGATTTTATTCCAATATTTACTTGTCTGCTTCCCTGATTTTTCTACTTTCTCTGAAAGTTCTTTACTTTGAAGGTTGGATTTATGTTTATAGACAATGCAGTAAGGATGCCCTCTTGCGCTTAAAATTAATTTAATGACAACACTAAATATGTCAGATTGACATGAAAATTATAAACCTTGTGACCCCCACAGTGAGATCAAATTTGCTTTCTCTTTGTAAATTGCCTAAACGTAGAATTTTATCGCTCCGCTGAAGTAATACCCGGTGTAATCAATTCTGGCACTACTTGCTATTGATGGAAGAGAAGAAAAAATCGAATGAAATAAAGTCAATTGTCTGGTTTGTGGTCTGAACTTTAATCTAGGAGAGCTTTTGTGGACGAATTGAAAAGCATTTGAAGAAAAATATTTGTATCGTTATGCATGAACACTAGAAAGACATCAGTGATGTATCGAGGGGCCGGGGTATTATATTATAGTATTAATGACTGCTTTGAGAGAAATAGTTGTTTTTATACGCTCAAGGGAAGGTTAGAATTGTGCTATTACCCGAGGCGTGCCGAGGGCAATAGCCCAATTGTAACCTTCCCGAGAGCGTATAAAAATAACTATTTCTCGAATATTAAAGCAGTCATTAATACTTTTATATGCCGAAAAAAAATAGACTAAAAAGTAAAAAAATAAAAAATAAAACAACTTTTGTCGAAGATGGGATTCGATCTCTTGCGTACAAAAGGTGATGTAACTAAATCAGCGCGTTAAACCTCTCGGCCAGCGCGCGCTGACACCATACATAGCAGTTTTCTCTAATATATACATTAAAATGGATTGAAAACGGTTTGGCGTGGTGGATGCTTCGCCGCTGCTCCATTAAACGGGCCCTTCTTTTACTTTTGCAATGCATATTGGCACGAACTTAGATCAAGATCTATCGGCAGATGTTTTTGTTTTTTTGTTTTTGGAAGTTTCTTTTCGTCTTCATGTCAACAATGCAAGATAAAATTGTCGGTAAGATCGATCGAGATTCAATTGTATTGAAATTACCGACCAATTCTTCGCACACGTACGGTATCCTCGATCGCTCAGACCATTTTTTAACATGTAAACCTATGGGGTAACCATGGAGACTGAACTATTTTCCCGGTAACCATGGTTATTGGGATTTTTAGAACTGTTTTAACCATGGTTACTGGGAATTTTCGGGAACAGTTAAAGTTTATGAATGCAATTTCGACCAATCAGATTGCTGGATTACTTAAGTGAGGTATATAAAGTGATATATTCATCACAGCATTCCATAGCACGCTTTACTGAGCACCATTGTATTGAACATGGCATGTACAAATCCATTTGAGCCAGATTTTGGGGAAAAGGCCCTGCAAATGTTAAAATCACATGCAAGTAATACCTTAATAAAATGAAAACTATAAAACCCAATGAGTGATAGTTTTCATACGTTTCTTTAAAGAATGACGGAATTCATTGTAATGAATAAAGATTTCTGCATTTTTCAAAAATGGAACACTTTCAGAAGAGCAAGGCATTCTATCGGAATATAATTTCCCCTCTCGGATGGGCACCCTTTTCAATGACAAAAGGGCCCGGCCCCCCCACTCAGAGGTCGGAATGACCGCATGCGTGTTGCCAAAATGTCCGGTAAAGGGGTACTTTTCGTGCGACAAAGTCCGGCCCGAGAATTGTAAAAAAAGGGGTGTATTTGACTTTTCACCCGGAGATTTCTTTAAAAAGGGGGTGTTTTTCTTTTTTTCTCTCATCTCTTTGGACTCCTGAGAAATTATTCTGAATTTAGGGGGGGTACATTGAGCATTTTTCCTGATTTAGGGCGGTCTCCAAGGCAGGAAAAGCCCGCGAAAAGCCCGCGAAAGGGGGGTTCGGAAATGTTGGCAGTCCTCAGATAGGGGGTGCTTTCAAAAAGAGGGTACGAGCATATGCGTACCCTAAATAACACTGAGTGGGGGGGCCGGGCAAAAGGGACCCATTTTGATTTATCTATAAAGTTAGTAGGCTTAATTGATTTTTGAGAAAAACTAAGTGTGTATGCCTCTGCCATCCCGGAAATGGGTATTGCTTAATTAACATGCACATCGCCACACAATGGAAATCTGTCACGTTCACACGCGATACCAACTTTTCACTGTTTTACCCAAATCTGGCATAGAAACGAATATTGACATGGTATTTGCAAATGTTGCTTAGTGTAACCTGTTGGTTAATATAATCACAGTATCAATTACAAGAATTTGACAGATGAAAGGCAAGAAGCTGTTCCTATACAGCTCATACTTTGCTTACATTAGCCGTTTTTTGTGGGTTTCGTTTTTGTGGGACGCACTATATATATATATATATGCCTGTATATATATGTGTTATTTGAAAGGATAATAATTCTGAATAAACCGATGCCATTTGGGAACAGTCTATGTAATACTGCACTCACCACGGAATACTTTCACAAAGCTTTTTTAATAAAAATTATCATTTGTTTTCACACCATATTAATCCTCGATTTATAATTATGTACGCTTTAAGAGGGTTAGGGTTAGGGTTATGGTTAGTGTTACGGACATGGTCTCACTGACCTTGTAACTACATGTAAACACTCAGTCTCTCTCAATGTTTGCTCTCTAATGTTGCACATGGCTCTAGTCCCCCTCGTACATCAACCACACAAGACCATGGGTGTTCATATATACTGGTAAAAGAAGAGATGAGTCAATTACATTCAGTTCCATTCATACATTTTTATTTTAGGAAGAAAGGCAGCTCAATCTTTGAAGATGAGTATAACAGCAAATCGTTTTCTTAGTCCTTGTCTTAAATTAGACATATTCTCACTATTTTAGGAGGGAAGTGGTGCTGCTGCCGATAATCATTACCATTTGTTTAGAAACATTCAGGTCAAGGATAATTGATTCATAAAAAACCCTTGAAGTATCAGCCCACCAAAAGCACTCTCTCATTTAGTTAGAGTAAACATTCATTGAGGTGGACGCTTCCCATTGGCTAAATTTTTGAACCCGTTTTATAGACTGAATTAACGCATGCTCAGCATTTGAATCGGGAACAAATAATTTATAATTTGGCGGGCTTTTCAATTCGTAGGTGGGCTGATATTTCATGTTTTTTTGATGAATGAATTATCCTTGCCCTGAATGTTTCTAGGAGCTATAACTGATTTCGACCAGGCTGACCTCCGAGTAAGGATACAAACTGATTTGAGGTAGAGTCTGACCTCAAGCTGAGGGTCTGCCGGTCGGCCGGGCGCGATTGCGCGTATGTCCTTTCCGTTACATAAGACATCGGTGTAGAGTTTAACAAACATTGTTACAACTTAATGAAGGAAGCGCAGGCAAGGCCGAAAAACATAGTCTTGAAATTAATCAAGGGCTAAAGAGTTTGAAATGTTCAACAAAGCAACACTCTATACGGATATAATAATGACCTTTGTATGTATGCGTACTTCGCATTCCTGAATACAGCTTCTACTTTATAATCTAAATTTGTTACAAAACGTTTAGAGATATAGCATTGCGCATTGGATATGAATAAGACTTTTTAGATTTGTGTTCGTAAAATTGTCAGGAAACATTAATCAGGGCAAACCATTTTGTACGCATACTCTAACAATAATAATAATAATAACAATATTTATAAAGCGCAACATATCCATCTCTAGAGATGCTCAAGGCGCATACAAATAATTTAAATTATCATTCAACATACTTAAAGCTTATCTGCCATAATTTACAGGAGGGATTAGACTGCCCTGCAAGGTCACTGGACAAGTGGTTATCTCATCAACTCAGCTCTCAGTTAACATAAGAAAAAGAGGATCATGGGGGACCAATGGTCACCGATTAGGCATTGTTGTAGTGCAGTGGGCCTTTAAGATAATTAAGATACTTAAGATGAACATTGACATTTAACAATATGCATTGAGCATGAGATGAGTTTTAAGCCCAATTGAAAAAAAATTGGTAAGGGTATGAAAGATGTTCATTGTATATTTCTTTTACAGGATGATTATTCTTATTAATCTCACACCGAATTCTTGATATCACGAATTCAATTCTTGATATCACGAATTCAATTCTTGATATCAAGAATTACCATTGCTTTACAACGTAAAATTATGTCTTGTTATCAAGAAATATGTTTTAACCCTAATAAGGCCGGGGGGGGGGGCCATTATGGCCCCCCCCCCTCCACGATTTTTCTGATTGTTCGAGAACGCATATGAATGGCGCCTCGCCGCTCGCTGACTTTTTTCTTTAGAGTCTTGCGCATCTTTAAAAAAAAAAAAAAAAAAAAATCGGACCTATAGTTACAAGGTCACGTGACCTTTTGTCTTCGCATGTCAGCCCGAAAATCGCTCATTTTTGTGATTTGTGTACAAAACATATGGAAATGTCATTTTTCCTAAAAATAGATCAAACATTGGTTATTGGGTCTTGTTTAAAGTTTAGGTGCTTGTTTTGGGAGTCAAAATAGTTGAATTGTAGGAAGAAATAAAATTAAAAAAAAACAATAACATAAATAAGTTAAAAAAACAATGAAATACATAAGAAATTATCAAAACAAGAGATAACATAAGGAATAAGCTGGCTCTTCCAAATTTTTTTGTCGTATTATTGTTCCAAATAGTCTAATGAATATATGTAGTGAAAAAGAATGCTTAAATATGAATAATATAGGATTTATGGGTAAAAATGTGATTTTATGACGTTATTTGCATAAATTACCATAAATATGCAAATGAGGGATATTTTTCAAAAAATTGAAATTATCATATTGTTCTATATACTTCACTTGACATGCGTGCAAATTTTCGCGGAGATCGGCCGTTTCACGGCCGAGATCTTAGGGGGGGGCATAATGCCCCCCCCCCCCGGCCGTAGTAAGACTTCAAATAGCCCGGCCTTATTAGGGTTAATGATAAAACGGCTTGCCATAAGATCGAGCCAGCTCGCCACAACTCGTGGCTCCAACTCGGCTAAGTGGGAGCCCTGCTTTACCCTTTCCAGTTTAGAATAATCTAAAAATGTACAATTTCGAACAAAATACAACAATTTGTGAAATAAACTAATTGATGATCTTTTGTTCACGCTTCATACAACTTTGATGACCAAGTAGGTATAGCATTGCTCAATGGACATGTCGCAAATACATAGAAAAAGAAAAAAAAAAGACCATAAACATTGTGAATTATAAACCCATCACCTGTTTGTAAATAAATGGGTAATTAGAAATATAAAAGGATAACAAGTACTTTTATGACTATCTGCAATTTAAACGTTTGACTGAAAGATACCAACAAATGAATTCATGATTTAAAGGCAAAATGCATGTTATAGGTTTGATAAATACTGACTTATTTTCCTTCTACGCCATTTTAGAACAGTCTATGTAAAATTATGGAAGAAAGAAAATTTACAATAATTTACAAATAAGGAACTGTATTCAATAAATTATTGTTTGTTTCAAACGTTAATAGGTAGGCCCCTCTTTGTGATTAGGGAATCTACGCGTATAACTAACGTGATATGAATAAGAATAATTTTGATAAAAACTTAATACAACCATTGCTGCTAATGTTCTGTTATCTTTATGATTGTATTGAACAAGATGTCATAATAAAAATAAAAAGATGACAGACTGCAACTTGTGCATAACCGACTACACCCACAACAAAAAGTGAGTCACCCTTACTCAAATTGATGAGTCACTGGTTTGTCCGTACAGCGAAACACTTGAAGGATCATGTGAGTCACTATGACTCGATACAAATGAGTCTTAAAGACTCACTTGAAGTTAGTCTTAGATAAATTAGACTCATTTTTATCGAGTCATAGTGACTCACATGATCCTTCAAGTGTTTCGCTGTACGGACAAACCAGTGACTCATCAATTTGAGTAAGGGTGACTCACTTTTTGTTGTGGGTGCATCATGACATAGACCCCCTACTCCCTAGGCCTATTCAAGTTCAAGTTCAAGTTCAAGTTTATTCAAACCAATCAAACACAACATTTTACAATCAATTGACACAAAAGAAATAAAAAAACATGATAGGTTTGGGACCCCGGAGAAGCAGAGCTTGTGATAAGGGGCCCCTTAAAAGGTACATAAACAAAAACAAAATAACAGTATTTAGAATAACCGATGACAAAAACATATTTACAATGATAACTAATGAGTAAATATGGGAACAGAAAAAAAGATAACACACATACACATACACACCCACGCACACACACACAGACACACCCACATACACACATACACACATGGCTTTCCAGGGTTTACTTTAACATATTTTGAAATCTCTCAAAAAGATATTCTCGACATGTATGTTTAAACATAGGTAGTGTTGGACTGGATCTGATGTTTTGTGGCAACTTATTCCATTCTTTGATACAATTAATTACAAAAGAGTTCGAAGCAGTTTGTGTTCTCGCAAACGGCTGATGGATAAGATTTCTCTGACGTGTGTTGTACGAATGGACAGTCGAATTAACAATAAACGCATCTTTTAAAAATGAATTATTTTGAGCAGATTGAGATTTGTACATGAATATCAAACAATTCTTGGAGACTAATTCATCAAGAGGCAACATCTGAAGTTGCACAAATAAAGGATTACTTGGACTTCTGTAATTTGAATTTGTAATGAGCCTGATAGCTTTCTTCTGAAGGACTATTAACTTGTTTATATGGCTCCTATACGTATTTCCCCATGCAACATTACAATAAGTTAAGTGAGGCATAATGATAGCATTATAAAGAGTTACTAAAGTTTGCTCTGGTAAAAAAAAGCGTAACTTAAAAATCACACCAACACTCCTCGAGACCTTGGTACAAACATTGCTGAGGTGATCTTTCCAAGTTAAATGATCATCAACTGTAACTCCAAGAAACCTTACATTTTGACTCCGGTTGATCAGATGACCACCTATTGTCAGGGGGTCAATATTATCTGGGATTCTTTTGCCCCTTGATCTAAAAACAACATATTGAGTCTTACTAGCATTTAACAAAAGTTTGTTGCAACAAAACCACTTAAATATATTGTGAACTTCATTATTTGCAGACAAAATCAGATTATGCATGTCTTTGTGGTGAGAGAGCAAGCAAGTATCATCAGCAAAAAGTGAATAAGTAAACAACTGAGATGAGTTTATAATATCATTAATATAAATCAAGAACAATAAGGGGCCCAGGACTGAGCCTTGGGGTACGCCATATTTTACCTTCCTAGATTGTGATTTAACTCCATTAACCACTACATACTGTAATCGATTATGTAAGTAATTTTTAAACCATTTCAAAGCTATCCCACGAATGCCATAATGCTCAAGCTTGCTTAATAATATATCATGATCAATAGTGTCGAATGCTTTCGATAAATCCAAAAACACACCAAGACAAAACTTCCCAGCATCAATTGCATTTATAATAGTGTTTACCAAATTCAAGACACCCATACTTGTAGAGCAATTCTTTCGAAAGCCAAATTGTTGTGGGATCAGAATATCATGAAGTCGAAGGAAGTCATCCAACCTTTTATACACTATTTTCTCTAGAATTTTTGAAAATATGGGTAACAAAGCAATTGGTCTATAATTCTCAATGTTCTTACGATCATTCTTCTTGAATACAGGGATTACTTTAGCTATTTTCAATTTGTTTGGGACAATACCCTGAAACAAGGACTTATTAAAAATATCACACAAGGGTTCAACAATGCATTGAATACAAGTTTTAATGACTTTTGGGGAAATGTCGTCAGAACCGCATGCCTTGGATGGTTTTAGAGTTAAAACAAAGATAGAAATTTCATGAACAGACGTTGGTCTAAAGTCACACACATACCATACCATGCCAGAGTCACTGTCCACATTTGCAATGGAAAATATATCCTAAAATATCACATTTTAGCGATGTAATCGGTGGCCCCGCTACCCGAATCTGAAAAATCTACTTTGTACGCACTAAATTAAGCCTTAACTTGAGATTTATTTGTCACCCATACTGTCACGAAACAATCTTGAATTAATTCGTTTTACATCAAATAACAAGGATCTAGGAGTTTCGTTGTATAAAACAATGATGCAAGATCATGCATGTTTTCATTCGACACGGCTTCGTGCGATACAGTAGAATCTATACACTATGAACATGACTGACAATGAGAGCGGACAAAATATACAGTTCCTCAGGTAGACAAAGGAACATCCCTTCACAGCTATTATGTAAAAAGGTGAATATGCATGTGACACCTGTTCTACACATTTTTACATAATAGCAGTGAAGGGATGTTCCTTTGTCTACCTGAGGAACTGTACATTTTGTCCGCTCTCATTGTCAGTCATGTTCATAGTGATAGTTAAGTTACACACAGCCTCATCAACTCGAGTGCGGATATCGAAAAATGAACGCATGCATCATTTGTATAATAATCAGAAGATTCAGCCCACGAATCCAGTCATAAAAATCATCGTTTAAAACCATATGAATAATTATGCGTACCAATTTTTCACTAGCTGCAGTCAAAACTCTTCTGAATCCAAGATATAAGATGGCGACGTCGCGTCGTCGATCGGGAATTCAAATATGGCTCGAGAATGCGCATTTTGGATGACGTCACGAAAGCATGCGCGCGCATGCATACAGCCTCACTTTCAAGTTGACTCACTTTTTTCTTCTAAAATGCTCTTATGTCGATCTTGACTCATTTTTTACGACCATGTGAGTCAGTCGAAGCATTTTGCAAATGCGTCAGCTCATGATTGACACACTGGTGAAATATAAATGAGTCAATAGAGACTCATTGGTTGTTACTAATGAGTCAATTTACACCTGACTCACGAAAATTATGCTTAAATGTGCCAAATGACTCACTTTTTGTTGTGGGTGTAAGTCTCTAATGATATTGTGAATGCATGAATATTAAAAAAAAAAATGTCTTTTATTAAAACATATCAAATATAACTACAATATTTACAGGAGATTCGAATAATTAAGGTTCAATTCAAAATAATAAAAAAATAAAGAAAAAAGAAAAGTGACATAATGAACAGTATTAAACGCATTTAAAATTGCTTTTACATGAGCAAGTCCGAGGCTTAGTGTAATGACCCCACGACCTCCCGATGAACCCAGCAAGAACGTCCGGACTGGCGATCAAGGGCACAATATATTAAACAGGGTCCGATCCACCGGTGTGAAACCTTCGCCCCCCTGCACATGTAAACAATATCAAACAAACGCACACATGATACACAACCACACAAACCCCTTATCCATAACCCCCCCCCCCCCACCCCCCCCCCCCCTCCCAGCGTCCCGAGCCCGCTTGCCAAGCCAATCAGGCAGTAATAAGCATGGCGATCGATAAACGCCAAATATGTAACATAAAAAGGGAAGAAAAAAAAAACCAAATTAAAAATAATCTCTTGACGCAAGCAAGTAGCCCTCAGGTAATTGCGAAAGACCGCCACGCCGGGCGGGACGCGAATATTTGTTTTTCCTACGAACTTTGAGCTCGCGAGGGGAACCTGCGCATGCGCACTCGCGAAAGAACCTGCGCATGCGTACTCGCGAACTAAACCAGCGCATGCGCACGTGGAATCCGGTAGGGCGGTCAATAGGGTGATAGTAATTATACAAAGCAATCTTTCATCAACTCATCGTTAGCTCAATCGGTAAGGACAGCGTGTTACTAATAGAACCTTGGAGTTGCCATGAGGGTTCAAATCTCAGTTTATTGAGTTTTTTACCTTTATAAATAGTGAGGCAAAGCAATAAATAATCAAAGTCTAATTGTTTGTGACCTCTTTGCATGCGTCAAGTATGACAGTTCGTATGTGAGCATGCGCCAGGTATAAAAGTTCGTAGGAAAAAAAAAATTCGCGGGCGGGACAGCCAACAGACAACAATGGGTAGCACACTACGTTATCAACTGAAATCCCGGGTTCCGCTCATGTAGTACAGAGGCAAAAGGAATCAATATTACTACAATAGCAACTACTTAAGAAATATTAACCCAAGGCAATTTAAATAGCCTTGTGCGTCACCTATTGAAATCTGCGAACATGATTTATCAAACGTGATTTTCATGGGACATACAATAGGGTATTGAAATTGCCTTGGAGTTGAAATTGTGAAAATAATTGCGGTCGTGTTATTTATAGAATTTAATCCGTGTTTCTTTGCTGGGACTCACGCTGTACATAATGTCATTAGTTATAGATAGAAAAATGACATTATGAAATTATGAATTTTTGATATAGAATAAACACATCTCAAGTTTGTCATTACATTAATCTATACACAAATATAGGCCTACATGTGAAGAACCAATATGCAACAATATACTGAAGCGTAAAGATAAATAATCTTTAAAACTGAAATAATAACCGTTAGAGCCAAATGATAATGGCACTAAAACTAACATAATTATCTCCTTTCTATACCATTTTAGAATAGTCTATATGGTCTATGTACAATTCTGTCACAAGATAAGGAAATCGTAATACTATGTGTATAAGGCACTGTTAGTATTGATCATTTGCTTTCACAGTCAAATAAATGTTGATTTCCAAATATGTCTACATGTAAAGGTTGTTAGGTAGGCCCCTATTAAAAAGACAAAGATGAGACATTTACAATACCAAGTTGGAGTCGTATTATTTATAGAATTGAATCTGTGTTTCCATGTTGTGACTGACACTGTAAATATGTCAATTCATTTGTTAAATATAATGTATGGAAATCTATAGCAACTCTAATTAGATATATATATATTCAATTAAAAGTTTCTTCTCCGCTCTTCATGAAAATATTTAAAACATACAAATACAGAATGGAATGGTAAAACAAAAGATAGAAATAACAAACAACAATGGCAATTTATGAGAGCACTTGCGATAGGCAGAACGGAGGGATTCCTTATATCCCTATAGAAAAATGAAGTTATGAATTATGCTGGATACGAAATAAATTCATCATTGGTTTGTCTTAAAATAAGTCTGTAAAAATACAGGTCTAAAGAAACTATTTACAATGTAAATACCTGAAATAAAAACGTAGCGAAAAAAGAGGAAATAATCTTTAAAACTAAAATAATAACCTTTAAAACTAAGTAATAGTGTGACTTTAAAAAAGTCTGTACAATTTTGTAATTTGCTTTCACAGTCAAATAAATGTTGATTTCCAAATATGTCTACATTTAAAGGTTTTTAGGTAGACCCCTATTAAAACGTACCACAATGCTCACTAGGTTGTTTTTAATACATTGTCGATAATCAAAATAGAAGTAGATTTATAACACTCCTTTTAAACTTGAGTTTACATTCTGATTAAATGTTATCACACCCTCTCGAATCAGTATGATCTATGTACAATTCGGTCACAAGAAATTACATTACAAATATTTTTTGAACGATACTAAATTTACAGGTTGAGAAGGTATGAACATAATTCAAATTAACATAAGGTACATGTATACAACAATGGCAATCAATAATTAATATGAGATCAATTATGAATACAAGATCACAACTACCTTCGAAAAATCGACTAAATCCTTAAAAAATAATTCTGCACTCAATAACGTAATGCGGAATAATTGAATATTATTAAAGATATATTTCCATATATTAAAAAATAGTTTTTGACACATGAGGAAAGACACATATGAGAAATTATAATACTATTATCAACATTATCTGTAAATGCAGGAGACCGCCAACTTCATTCAACTCAAATAGCCTCGTCCATCACCTCTATAAATACGCGAACATTAAAATGCCTTTGAGTTGATTTGTTAGAAAGTAGTTGTGGTCGTGTTACAAATTTGTCAAGTAAATTCATTAACAAATGAAATAAAGCAGTCGATTATTGATTTTACTTTTGAGTGTTTTTTTTTTGTAAGACGATCTTAATCTTATTCCTGTTTCCTTCAGTAACTCGTCCAGGTCTTTCCGTTTCTTCCCAGATTCCCAGAAGAGCTTAATTCCAAAAGGCGCTAAATCCATTTTTTACCAAAATGGAGTTATTAGTATGAGTACATACCAGTTGCACATGCGCATTTAAATCACCATTCCTTTTCTCAAAATAATTTTCAGAAATATGAAAAAAATTGACACAACAAATTTGTTTAGTTCCAAAAGGCGCTAAATCCAAAATTGTTTAATTCCAAAAGGCGCTATATCCACCTTGCGTGTTTTGATCAATCAGAGCGCAGTATTGTTCCAGTGCCCCGGATTGACAACAGCTTTTAGCTTGCTGCTTGCATCGAGATCGATCCTATTTCTGCAGTATTTACAGTGTTTTGACGGTCTTTAGCTCACTTAGCAGCATGGATGAGGGAGGGGTGCTAGTTGAGAGAACCAACATACCAAGAAAAAGGAAGCGAAATGAAAAATAATGGGCCAAAAACCAGAACAAGGAAGATCATAACACCGCTCCTGGTAAGTTTAGTCCCACTTACTCATTTTTGTGTTAGTGTGTAATTAAGTGCAGATGCATTTGCATTATATTGCATTGAATGAATTGTAATACTAATAGGTAATAGTCTAACTAAGACTATTGCAATTCTGTTTGCATGTAGTATGAGCTCAAGGCCTAACCAAAACGAATTACTAGATACAATTTTGTAATTAAACTGAGGCCGTAAGGGTAAATTACGTGTTTACTGCCGCGCCACGGCTTCGCCTTCGCCGGCTTCAGTCACTGGTCACTGGCTTTGGTCACTATCTGCCCTGGACCTGGTGCAGTAGTTTATGGATATTTCACAAGCATTTGTTACATCATACCATAGCATAAGTGTAATGATAATTTGCCATCTATTAAGAAAATATCTGCTGCAAGTTTGTAACAAACATTTTGTATTTGAGTGCAGTCATAATCGGTGTTTTGTTAAATTTGAGGAATTTGTTTTCGTGGAATACCTGATGTTTACCATGATGATTTTCGTTTTATCAATAGGGAAGCAACCAGCCATTGGATGCCAGCACATGCCTCACAGCTTTTGTAAGGCGTCTTTGCTGACAGAAGGAGACATCACAGATACTTTCCAGGACTGCTACAGAGACTCGAACAACCGCGGCAAGATTCATTCATTATGTGCCACTTACAACTCAATCCAGTCATGCGCCATCGAGGAAATGGTCCACAACCAAGGAGAGAGCGGAACTATGCCCCAACATTCCAAGTAAGTTTTAATCGAGTCATTAACAAAAATTATCATTTGCTTGCAAATCAGATTGTTGAATACAGATCATACACAATTGCCAGAATTGATACCAATTATCTCATTGCAATAATTTTCTGTTAATTTTAATTGAGTTGTTTAGTCGCTGGGTTTTTTCTTGCTACTGGGGGGGGGGGGCATACATGTTTTGTCATGTGTAATATGCTACCTATGTTACACATGACAAACTAGGTCGTAATGTTATTTTTATTTCATACCGGTAGCGTCGGTTGAACCATAAACAACTGGGTCAAAGTGAATTCCCCTCGCGCAATCAACATACACTGCATGTCACACTGTGCAAAAAAATGTGCACTCGTGCAATGCAATTCTGTATGTAGATATAACATGCACGAGCAGTATAGGCAAGGACAGTTGGTGGGAGGGGGGGGGGGGGGGGGGGGAGGGGACTATGCTTAGTATTACAAACTTGTTTATTTAGATTGAATGAAACCAACAAAAATAAAATTGTCATGTACGGTTTTTGTGATTTATAATACAGGTAGCTGGAAATGTCCATTAACAATGTTTCACTTTTAATTTACAGATTACGACACAGCAAGGGGAAAATGTGGAGGTGTGCTCCGGAAGATTCAGATCCATCCTTGTGCTTGGTAGGAAACGTCTGGGCAACCTAATGAAGTACGCCTGCCATTCAAAATCACAGAGGCCAAACGCATCTATGTGAGACCAGCTCCAGCCCCAGTCACTGTCGCCAAGTATTATAGCGCACCTGGAGATGAGTACACCATATTGAAGAGAGGAAAGAGATGGAGTGCTCTTCGGGTCAAACAGCTCCCATTGCTGAAGCAGCGGGATGTAGCAAATTTTCTACGAGCGATGGGGGTGGAGCTACAAGTGGACCCGCTAGTAGGGTATGGGCCACGCAACTTCATTCAGGAAGTAGGTGCCTTTTACAAAGAGGTGTGCGCCTACTGATGCAATGGACGTAGAGAGTGATGAGGACGAAGGCATCATTGCTGCTTTTTGAAGATTGACATTTGATTTTATGCCTTTTACACAGTTAATGGATCAGTTTAAACTATTTAATTCAAGAACAGAGAAGGCTTCTAAAATGTGCATTCATTGAGCAGTGCAGTTGGAAACAAATCCCGTTTTATTACCCATGTATGCATTTTGTTGTAAGTAGCGCTGGTAATTATTAATGCAAATTTACTAAACCAGAATGCATGCACACAGATAATTAATATTTGGCGCTTTGCTACCTTCACTGTATTATAACAACTAATTGATTGTGGCTAATCTCACAACTTTACAGTAGATTGTACTGATATTGTATGGGTAGAGTTTTATTGCTCCTACTTCCATTAGGATGTTAACAAACAATTATTCAAATAATATGTATGCATAATCAGCACTCAAGTATGTCTTTTATCTGCTCTTTATGAGGTGTCGGTTACATTAGTGAACTATGAATAATTTCCATTGTAAGGTATCTTCTTGTTGACATTCATATGATATTGTTAAAGAAACTGTACATTAATGACTGTATGTTAATTATTTAAGTACTTGCCAATTCTTGTATGTCTTAATTAACTCACCGTTATGACATGAGATAATGAGTAAAGCAAATTTACAAGATTTTCAAATTTCACACAATACAAGTCTTTACTGTCTGTTTATTTTGTCAATTTAAAAATGTGCTGAGTCACCCGAGTGGTTGTGTTTTTTTACAAGTTGAATAGAGAGAACATTTTTATGTTGCCCATGTACTAACTATTTGCGAAATGTGTAACATTTTGATTGAAATTAGTGTGGAGCGAAAACGTCTAGAATGATGAGATGTGAGACGTATGTTCAACATAATGTAGGCTTTCAATGTGTTAAATGGATAGATATGTGTCTGTTAGACCCTGAATTATACTAATAGAAGTATGTTATTACATCCGAACATCGTTCTTAAAACCAAAAAAAAAAAAAAAATTGAAATGCGGAATGACACATCAAAATTTTAATTCCAAAAGGCGCTAAATCCTTGTTTAATTCCAAAAGGCGCTAAATCCGAACAAATTGAAAAAATAAAAAAATATTAAAAAATAATTACTATGGCAGGATTTCTTTAAGCAATATTTTAATGATCTTTGGGGGTAGATCTTTGAACTGTGTGAAAATTTGGCGGTTTCGTTAAAACAAAGGTGGTCTAACATAAAACCTTGATTTACTCGAAAACGCCAAAAGTGGATTTAGCGCCTTTTGGAATTAAACTCTTCATTATTATGAATACAAGATCACAACTACCTTCGAAAAATCGACTAAATCCTTAAAAATAATTCTGCACTCAATAACGTAATGCGGAATAATTGAATATTATTAAAGATATATTTCCATATATTAAAAAATAGTTTTTGACACATGAGGAAAGACACATATGAGAAATTATAATACTATTATCAACAGTATCTGTAAATGCAGGAGACCGCCAACTTCATTCAACTCAAATAGCCTCGTCCATCACCTCTATAAATACGCGAACATTAAAATGCCTTTGAGTTGATTTGTTAGAAAGTAGTTGTGGTCGTGTTACAAATTTGTCAAGTAAATTCATTAACAAATGAAATAAAGCAGTCGATTATTGATTTTACTTTTGAGTGTTTTTTTTTGTAAGACGATCTTAATCTTATTCCTGTTTCCTTCAGTAACTCGTCCAGGTCTTTCCGTTTCTTCCCAGATTTCCATCCGCTCAGTAGTTGCTCGTAAGTTTTATTGTAATTGGAATCGTTCAAGTCTAAGAGGTTCTGAGAGCTTTTGCGATCAAAGCTAAAGGCTTCGCAAATCGCGTCGAAATGATTTATACCAAGTAGTTTTGACAAGTTCTTGATATGTTCGTTCGTCACCGTCTCTGCGTCTACAACGAAATTAAGTTAAATAACTAAAAACATATTTTTATCCGAGGCCGTAGTGACCAAATAAATTCATATGATTTGAAATGTAAAGCAATATTTTTTTTAAAGGATTATAGCATATGTTTGTTTCATAATTTAAAATTAGTGTTCTTTTGAGGGATTTATTTATTTAGAAAGTTATAATAGGAAAAGTATTCAGTAGACAGCTTACATACTGATTACAATATCACGAGTTGAATGAGTTGATCACTTTGTTAGTTGTGATTTCTTCAAGGCGGCTTTAATAGAAATGTTTATCATGGAACGACGAAACGATTACCATAGCGCATTGAGAGATGTATAGTTGTGACACGCGCACGCGTACGCACTCAAGTTTCAAGTCATGGAACGCTGAAATAGTTCCCTTACATATTATTGTATGTGGGAGGGAACTATTTGGAGCTCGGTGAAATGAGCCTTGATCGAGTACGTGTGCGCGTGTCACCACTATCTCTCTCAATACACTATGGCGATAACTATTATGCAGTGATCCTATTGATTTTGCTTTAAGGTTGGAAGGAAAATAATTGTTTTAGTTGTTTTTATTCAGCGTAAAATTCATACCAAATCTAGCCTTTACTTCACAAACTATACATTTAAAATTTTATTAAAAAACTCATATTTACCTTCACATATCTTGTTTTTGATAATCTCATATTTTAGACTATTTTTAGGCGATAAATTAATTAGGCGTAATGCAGATTTCGTACCTTCCGTGTGAACAACGTTATCAGAAAAGACGTTCAAACTCTTTGATCCCATCGCAGTGGACGCCTCTGAAACATTTGCAGAACCTATGAACAAAAACACAAAAGGTGTAAATTACCATCTGATCCAATTGTCATATGGTCTAAAATCATTACGTTCAAATTTGTTTTCCATTAACCACTTTTTTTCAATAATCATTAATTTTGTCTAAGCGTCATGGCGCTTTAACCAACAAAAACAACTCTTATGACGTTCTAAACGTCATAAGAGACGCTGCGTACAGTCATGGTTCAGTGACAAAGCAATGTCCTCGTAACTGTGAGGCCCCAGGATCAAAACCGTGTCGATGTGCTATATATTAGTGCCCTTTTGTGGGGCATTAATCCTCATTAATGTCATTTATGACTTAAGGGTAGGTCCCATAGTTGATAAGCATAGTAGCATACACAGGGGCGTACGCAGGGGGGGGGGGGGGTTGGGGGTTTGAACCCCCCCTTTGGTATTTTTATGTATGTAAAAAAACCTAAACCCCCCCCCCTTTTTTTTTTTTTTTTTTTTTTTTATTTAAAAAAAAAAAAAAAAAAAATTATACACACGGCTAACCTAAAAAAGGTGACCTTACCCCCCCCCCCCAACGAAGAAAAATGTCAAATTTTGAAATTTCGTGACCAAAAAAAGAAAGAAAAAGTGTCCGCTTCCATAATTTGAACCTTGAGTGCGTACGCGTGCGTGTGTCACAACTTTCTCTCTCAATACCTATGGCGATTATTATTGTGCACTGCCCATATAGATTGCGCTTTAATTTTTTGGGAAAAAATAATAAAACTATTTTGTTTAAATTACTCAGCGTGAACTTCATACCAATTCTAGACTTAACTGCACAAATCATACATTCACAGTTTTATTTCAATCTCTTGTTTCCCTTCAGATATCTTGTCATTTATAATCTCGTGTTATATGTTTAAAACAAATAGGCGTATTACATATTTTGTACCTTCCTGATAAACAATGTCATCAGTAACGGCGTTCAAAGTCATGGATGTCATCGCGGTAGACGCCTCTGAAACACCTGCAGATCCTATATACACAGACAAATACAATTTTCATATGGTCTAACGTAATTTCGTGCTACAACATTTTTTCCATCACCCATTTAGTCAAATAATTATTAATTTTGTTTAAGCGTAATGGGCTGTAACCAACACACAAAACAACCCTCATCACGTTTACATTTATTTTGTTCTGTCTCTTTTTATTGTGTTTGGCGCATTTGCTAGTATGAGCAACTTATTTGACTGCTACCCCCCCCCCCCCCCCACTACTTCCAAATAACAATATTTTGTAATAAATGCACATGGAACAATCCAAATCTTCAACAAAGTTTGTGATTAAGTCTACATTCGGGGGTGTACAGTATAACACGGATCAGGGTTGTGTTTCATAAAACCTTTTATCAACAACTGTCATTAGCTCCTAAAATTAAGGCATTTAATTAGCTTAGAGCTAAATTGTCATAGCATTTGTTATTGATAACAAGTTTTATGAAACAGGACCCATAATTTATTGTAAAACATGCTACTATTTCGTATGACCAACTCCCCCTATCCCCGAATACACTATCAGCATCATAAAGAACAACGAAAGTCAATTCGAATATAATTAGAGAATACTGTGGAACTTTACAATGTATAGAAACCTATAGTTCCTTATTGGTTAAAAAAAAAAAATCAGAGACTAATCGGTCAATTAGACATAGACATACCGGTAAACTTAATGAACAAAACTGGTAAATAGACAAATCGGCAAATATACAAAATACAAATTATGGCCGAATGATGTTTAGACCAAATGATGATTAAACCATATGGTTATGAGAAGAAATGGGATTGGACGTAATTAAAATAGACCAAATTAAATAATAGACAAACGGGATTATATTGCTCGGACCAAATGGGAACTGGTCTAATTGGGTTTAGAACACTTTATATTAGACAAAATGCAATTGGACCAAAAGGCAAAAAAAAAACATAGATTGGAAGAAGTGGCCATTTTTACCAATTTGTTACAGACAAATGGCTATTGGCCCTGCCGATAAATTGACTAGCATGATGATTGGCTGAAACGTTATCTGACCATGTATGGCGTGTATATCGGGTTTACCCAGCATGTAAACTGAATTGGTGTATAGACTAAATGAAGTTGGACAAACTGAGTATTGGACCAAACGGCATTACACAATTTATTTTGATTAAAATTCGTTTAGTGATATAATCAGGACAATTTGATGAATATTTTTTTTTGGAATCTGGGTAAGGCGGGGTTAACAGTTCATCATTTAAAATATTAAAGGCCCACTGCACTACTGGTAGCTACATGCGCCCTCTATATAACAAACAATGCCTAATCGGTGACCATTGGTCCCCCATGATCCTCTCTTTCTTATGTTAACTGAGAGCTGAGTTGATGAGATAACCCCCTGTCCAGTGACCTTGCAGAGCGGTCTAATCCCCCCTGTAAACTACGGCAGATAAGCTTTAAAGGAAAACAATTACATCGTATTCATTTTCATAGGGACATTTTAAATAATACCTTAGAAAAAAAAGGAAAGGTAACAACTTAATACTAAAGTATTATGACAGTTCTGCCTCTATAAATACACCGCTTGTTAACACGATATAGCCGCCCATTATCATAATTAAAAAGCGAATCATACCTTTAGGTGATGCTTCTGTCCCCTGTGCTTGTCCACTCATGAAATACTGAACTACATCAAGATGACCACCGCGTGTTGCAACAAGAAGTGGTGTCTCACCATCGTTATTGACCCTCTCTACCTGTGCTCCTTGTTCAACGAGATACTTAACTACATCAAGATGGCCTATTTTTGATGCACAGAAAAGAGCCGTCATACCACCTATATTAGGGTTATCAATATGTGCTCCTTTACCAATGAGATACTGAACTACATTAAGCTGACCCGCGAATGCAGCTAATTGAAGTGGTGTTACATTATCAGTATCACCACTCTCAAGCTGTGCTCCTTGATCAACGAGGTACTGAACTACATCAAGATGACCTTTAGCTGATGTACAGAGAAGAGCCGTCAAACCATCTTTATTAGACTTACCAATCTCTGCTCCTTGACTAACGAGGTACTGAACTACATTAAGATGACCATCGCATGATGCAGCATAAAGTGGTGTTGCACCAGAACTATCGCTTCTTTCCACCTGTGCTCCTTGACTAACGAGGTACTGAACTACATCAAAATGACCATAGGCTGATGATAAGTGAAGTGGTGTCAAACCATCTTTATTGACCCTCTCTACCTGTGCTCCTTGATCAACGAGGTACTGAACTACATCAAAATGACCATAGGTTGATGCAAAGTGAAGTGGTGTCAAACCGTCTTTATTGCCCCTCTCTACATGTGCTCCATGATCAACGAGATACTGAACTACATTAAGATGACCTTTACGTGATGCACAGTGAAGAGGTACCTCACCATCATTATCACACGTGTCAATCTGTGCTCCTTGACCAACGAGATACTTAACTACATCAAACTGACCATATACTGATGCAAAGTGAAGTGGTGTCAAACTATGTTTATTGTCTCTCATAACCTGTGCTCCTTGACCAACGAGATACTGAACTACATTAAGATGACCATTACGTGATGCCCAGTGAAGAGGTGCCTCACCATCATTATCACACGTGTCAATTTGTGCTCCTTGACCAACGATATACTGAACTACATCAAGATGACCTTCGCATGATGCAGAATAAAGTGGTGTTGCACCAGAACTATCGCTTCTTTCCACCTGTGCTCCTTGACTAACGAGGTACTGAACTACATCAAAATGACCATAGGTTGATGCAAAGTGAAGTGGTGTCAAACCGTCTTTATTGACCCTCTCTACCTGTGCTCCTTGATCAACGAGGTACTGAACTACATCAAAATGACCATAGGTTGATGCAAAGTGAAGTGGTGTCAAACCGTCTTTATTGCCCCTCTCTACATGTGCTCCTTGATCAACGAGGTACTGAACTACATCAAAATGACCTTTACGTGATGCACAGTGTAGAGGTGCCTCACCATTATTATCACACGTGTCAATTTGTGCTCCTTGACCAACGAGATACTTAACTACATTAAGATGACCATTGCATGATGCACAGTGTAGAGGTGCCTCACCATTATTATCACACGTGTCAATTTGTGCTCCTTGACCAACGAGATACTTAACTACATTAAGATGACCATTGCATGATGCAGCATAAAGTGGTGTTACAATATCAGTATCACCTCTCTCAAGCTGTGCTCCTTGATCAACGAGGTACTGAACTACATCAAGATGACCTTTAGCTGATGTACAGAGAAGAGCCGTCAAACCATCTTTATTAGACTTACCAATCTCTGCTCCTTGACTAACGAGGTACTGAACTACATTAAGATGACCATCGCATGATGCAGCATAAAGTGGTGTTGCACCATAACTATCGCTCCTTTCCACCTGTGCTCCTTGACTAACGAGGTACTGAACTACATCAAGATGACCTTTACGTGATGCACAGTGAAGAGGTGCCTCACCATCATTATCACACGTGTCAATATGTGCTCCTTGGCCAACGAGATACTTAACTACATCAAAATGACCCTCTGAAGCTGCCGTGAGAAGGGCTTTATCGACCTCAGGATGCTCATTTGCTGCTCTTTCATCCATGTTTTTGCTATGTCTGAGGGCCAAATTGTGAAACAAATCTTATGGATATTCCTTCGTTCTAGACCTAATATTTCGAGTTTGCCGAAGCATGGTGAAAGTCACCTCGTTCTTGGAAGAGACTTAATACGTCAATGTAGTCACCCGCATAACAGCCTGAGACTTAGAGGTATATATTTTCCTCTGTTACCATGCAGGTTTAAACTTTTCGAAGCCTACTAATGCTTTTTATATGCATTATTACGGCAAATGAATGATTTTAATTTAATAAAGTGATACTTGCAACTAAGCATAATCTCGGACAGTCCTTGCCCTGTTAGTACAATTTTGATATCTCCACTTTATTCGTCCTACTAAAACCAACGTGCTCCGGTCTGTCCAAATACAACATTGAAGGTCTGTTGCTTCAAAATGAAATTGTAGATTGTCCGTTCAGTTGTTAGATCAGTGCATAAAATTGTTTCACAATAAATCGCTAGGACTTCTTCTTAAACTTTAGCTCTCTTCTTGTTAACCGACAAAACAGTCATAGAGAAAATGGCGGATCCTTTTGTGCGAAACGGGCGTTCTTTTGAAAAACATCGAAGAGTACGTCATCACGACCTTATTTAGGCTACGATGGAATGCAATCCAGAAGTATATGAAAAGAGAAAATATGCATGGTTGACTATTTAGAATGAGCCGAAATCAGCTAGTCGCAGCAATATTTATCGACATAATTTTTATTGAGTTTACCCTCTTGATCGCACAAGGTTTTTCTTGGTCCCATGATATATCAACATAATGTATGAATGGAAACTGAAGGTTATTTCAAACTTTTAGACCGGGAGCCAGGGGGGTCAACCTAGCTGGGAAGGAAACCAATTTTCATGTGCACAGATGTGAAGATCGCATAGCTCCACATAACAAATTGACCGTCTGGCATGTCACTAAGTGGTGGGTGTGGCCAGGGGGACGCCCCCACCAAAAAAGTGGCCCTTTTGACGACAAAATAGTATTTTGTAAATAACATTTTAAGAAAACCTTGAACCACTATGGGTTTGGTGTCATATGAAAGAGAGTTAAATTATCTACATTTTGATACCAATTTCAAATAATTTGGGATTAATTAAAATTGCAAATTTAAGTAAAAAACATGATTTTTGTGATTTTTTTCAAAAAATTGAATATAATCAAAAAACATTATTTTCCATAAATCAAAATCGGAAAATTGAATTTTTTCAAAACTTTCTAGGAATTTGTTTATGTACAACTTCAATCTCCTGTGCGAAAGAGAGGTTTATTTATCGTTTCAATGAAAAGTTATAGCAATCCAAAGTTATGGATTTGATTTCCACAAACATTTTTTTTTGCCCACATGTGTATAAACTGTATGCATATACGTGCATTAGTGTATCAAGGACCTGTTTGGTGTGTTTACATTGCTTTTTTAAAGATAACTTTGAACTAAAACCTCTAATCACCATGTATTTGGTGTCAAAAGATGGATGATTAAAATACTTCATTCTGATAACAATTTTAATGAGTGACGTAGTGCTTGAAATATAAATTTTGAGACAAAAAGGTGTTTATTGTAGATATTCCTCTGGTTTTGGCCAGTATATTGGTATATTAACTGGACAAGTGATTGGACATTTCGTAGTGCAGAAAGTTCAAAGGATTTAGAGCGCTGAATGCAATTGATCAGTTTTTTTCTCCTGTACTCTGGGATGTTTCAGGAAATGTGGACATTGGCAGTCCCCCCCCCCCCACCACCCCCACCCCGCCCCCTTCCAGCAACTTGTCATAATCTTGCCCATGACCAAGAAATGTTAGTGCATCGATCAACATGAATATAATATAATATTGCCATGTTTGGTTTAATGGTTTATTTTGCCTGACTACTAAGAAAACATGTGTATGCTTGTAAGCAACGAATACTTTGCATAATTCATATTGTGATGAGATTAGAATGACATAAACTTTTCTCATGAAATAGTTTTGGCTTGGTATGCAAAGTTATTTTTTTCTCTCGATTACAAGTAATTCGGGACAAAAATCAAAGAAACATTATGAAACTAATTGATTCGATTGAATCTCAGTTTTACTCTTTGGGTGTTTTAAATAGGAAGTTCCATAACTACAATTGAGATCAATTTGAAATCTTTTCTGCTTAGCCATGAATAATTTAAAATCGTTACTAACTCCTTGAACGATTTGATGATTGGAAAATGTCTTTATAGGTACCAGCTTATAATTAAATCACCGTCTACATTAGAGATCTATCATGCCTGTTGCATAAATCGTATGGTCTTTTTGAAAATGTTGCTGAAATGACATGATTTTCTGTGATTTTTTCTCTTTTTGGGGGGTAAATTATACTTCTGTATGCCTTTGTTGGAAAATGACAAGTCTCCCAAATTTACAATAAGGCAAAAAAAATATGTTTATTTAGAAGCCTTCATGTCAGGGCCTGCAGAACGGTAGGGCTCAAGCCCCCCTGACTTTTTTGAAAAAAGTTTGTTAAAGATAAAAAGAAAGAGAGAGAAAGAAAGAATGAGTGACTTGCCAGTGTCACAAATGTGGTATCAAAATATGCTCTTCTGACCGTAATTATATACCTAAAACCCCTGAGCTTCCAGGGGCTCCACACCCTGGACCTCCCCAAGGGCCCTGACTGGTCCCTGACTGCTCATCTGACAATAATTAAATGCCTTAAACGCTGAGCCACATGGGACACAGCCCCCTGGACCCTACTTCAATTAGTGACCTGCCAGTGTCACAAATAAGGTATCTAAATATGCTTATCTGACCGTAATTTAATGCCTAAAACTCGTGCAGCTCCCGAGGGCTTCGCCCCTTGACCCCACCGGGGCAAAGACATTGGACCCCATGCCAATTTACGCTGCACTCACTCCGCTCTACCTGATCGTTAATACTCTACTTTGAAAAACGTTCCGCGGGGCCGGCATGTAACGTGTAAGAGTGATTGTGGTGCAGATTTTTCTTCTGCCCCAAAAAACATTTTTGCTCATTACGCCACTGCCCCTGAAAAGTAAGCCCCCTGGAATGTTTGCCCCCTCTCCCAATCCCAAACTGCTTCCGGCTCGCCTAGGTGGGGTGTCTGTCAGACGTCCCTAAAATACCCCAACCTCGATATTGAGCTGGATCAGCCCCCCCCCCCCCCCCCCCTTGAGCGCGAGGAGGGAGGGAGGGCCTAACTGCTAAAAAAGGGTAAAATTAACGTGTTTTTACACATTTTTTCCCCAGGGCAGAAAGAAAAAAGAGAAAGAAGAAAGGCAGAGCCCTCAGAAGCTCAGGGGTTTTTATACATCAAATTATCGTTGGATGAGAATAATTTTATACCTTATTTGTGACACAAGCCGGTCACAACTTGGGGTGGGGTCCAGGGGGCAGAGCCCCCGGAAGGTCAGGGGTTTTGGGCAATAAATAACGGTCAGATGAGCATATTTTTATACCATATTTGTGACACTGGCAGGTCACAAATTAGTGTTGGGTCAAGGGGCAGAGCCCCAAGAAGCTCAGGGTTTTTTATACATTACATTATCGTCAGATGAACATATTTTATACCTTATTTGTGACACTGGCAGGTCACGAATTGGCGTGGGGTCCAGGGGCAGAGCCCCCATGAGGCTCAGGGGTTTTAAGCATTAAATTACCGTCAGATTAGCATATTTTGATAACTTTGATATCTCTCCCCTTTTTTTCAAATTGATCTGAATAGTAGTTGTGAAACTTCCTCTTTGAAACACACAAAGACTAAAACTGAGATTTAATCGAATCAATTAGTTTCATAATGTTCCTTCGATATTTGTACTGAATTACTTGTAATCCAGAGGAAACATAACTTTGCATACCCTAGATGGGTTCCAGGGGGCAGAGCCACCGGAAGTCAAGGGGTTTTAGGCATTTAATTACGGTCAGATGAGCATATTGTGATAACTTTGATATCTTTCCCCTTTTATTTCCTCCTTTTTTCAAATTGATCTCAATAGTAGTTGTGAAACTTCCTCTTTGAAACATACAAAGACTAAAACTGAGATTCAGTAGAATCAATTAGTTTCATAATGTTACTTCGATATTTGTACTGAATTACTTGTAATCCAGAGGAAAAATAACTTTGCATACCTAGCCGAAACTATTTCATGAGAAAAGTTTATGTCATTCTAAATTAATCACGATAGGGATAATGCAGAGTATTGGTTGCTTACAAGCATACACGTAAATAAACCATTAAACCAAACATGGTGATATTATATTATATTACATTCATGTTGATCGATGCACTAACTTTTCATGGGAAAGATTATGTCAAGCGACTGAAAGGGGGTGGGGGTGGTGGGGGGGGGGGGGAACTGCCAATGTCCACATTTCCTGAAACATCCCAGAGTACAGGAGATAAACTGATCAATTGCATTCAGCGCTCTAAATCCTTTGAACTTTCTGCACTACTAAATGTCCAATCACTTGTCCAGTTAATATACCGATATACTGGCCGAAACCAGAGGAATATCTACAATAAAGCACCTTTTTGGCTCAAAATTTATATTTCAAACACTACATCACTCATTAAAATTGTTATCAGAATGAAGTATTTTAATTACCCTCCTTTTGACACCAAATACATGGTGATTAGAGGTTTTGGTTCAAAGTTATCTTTAAAACTCGATGTAAATACACCAAACAGGTCCTTAATACACTAATGCATGCAGGCGCGTACACAGGGGGGGGGGGGGGGTTAACCCCCCCTTTGGTATTTTTGTGTGTGTAAACCCCCCCCCCCCCTAAATTTCCCTAAACCCCCCCCCCCTTTTGGATTTTTTTTTTTTTTTTTATTAAAAAAAAAAAAAAAAAAAAAAATTCCCATGGCTAACCTCAAAAAGATGACCTTACCCCCCCCCCCAACGGAGCAAAATGTCAAATTTTCAAATTTCGATACCCCCCCCCCAAAAAAAAAAAAGTGTCCTCTTAACCTCCCCCCCCCCCCCCCCTTATTCAGCGGCTGGCTGAGTCGTTGCAAAATTGTCGGCCCGATTTATTTATGTTAAACCCCCCCCCCCCCCTTGAAAAAATCCTGCGTACGCGCCTGAATGCATGTATATGCATACAGTTTATACACATGTGGGCAAAAATGTTGTTTTTGTGGAAATCAAATCCATAACTTTGGATTGCTATAACTTTTTATTGAAACAATATATAAACCTCTCCTTCGCACAGGATAAGTTCGTTGTACATAAGCAAATTCCTGGAAAGTTTTGAAAAAATTCAATTTTTCCGATTTTGATTTATGGAAAATAATGTTTTTTGATAAAATTCAATTTTGGGAAAAAAATCACAAAAATCATGTTTTTTACTTAAATTTGCGATTTTAATTAATTCTGAATTATTTGAAATTGGTATCAAAATGTAGATAATTTAACTCTCTTTCATATGACACCAAACCCATAGTGGTTCAAGGTTTTCTTAAAATGTTATTTACAAAATACTATTTTGTCGTCAAAAGGGCCACTTTTTTGGTGGGGGCGTCCCCCTGGTCACACCCACCACTTAGAACATGCCAGACGGTCAATTTGTTATGTGGAGCTATGCGATCTTCACATCTGTGCACATGAAAATTGGTTTCCATCCCAGCTAGGTTGACCCCCCCTGGCTCCTGTACTATTTCTGTATTAAGTCGAATAACAAAAAAATAAATGTTACATACTATATACATACAGATTATTATCCTATCATCGGAAAATATGACTGTTAGTGCTATTTTATTTTCTAAAAAAAAAAACCTTTTCTGAAATCTGCCTCCAAAATTACTGTTCACAACATAGGACAGTTTTTATCAAAGACGTGTTGCCATTTATTTGAGCTAATTTGTCTGCATCTCTCGATGCAGGCTTCAGCCCAGGAGACCAGAATTTTTGTATGAATCTCTCTATATGTTTTTATTTGTTTCCTTGGTCTAACCATTGACCTATTACGGATGGACATTCAACGTGATTCTTTCTTTGATCCAATGATAGTTGCCGCCTTCTGATTATGTGCATCTTAATGAGAACATTCAGCTGTTTAATAACAATAACGACTGCGTAAGCATTTTTGGTCATTGACAAAGAAGCAGTTTCCCTCTCTTGGGTTTTGTTTGGATGATGTGCTCCGTAAGAGTGTGTCTTAAATTAAAGCCTCCCCAATGGGGAGCAGAAAAGTTGAAAAGCAGACGATTTTGGTGATATGACATGTATTATTACTGATTCGCACACTTTCGCACACACATGACCTTATAAAACAGTTAGAAGGCCATGATCTTTATAAGCCCTGAGCTTTGTAACTCTGGAATATTATGAGGAAATAGGGGGAAACGAGATTTTAAATCACAACCCACAAATCCAAAAATAACCTCTATCTGGTAATATCAACATGTTTTTCAAAATAAAATACATGTACAGTATACGGAACGACAATTTCCGATTATAAACCAGAACTGCACATCGATTTTCCATGACTTAAGAGAGTTATTATCTTCTGTGCATGTAGATTAACATGTGTAAAATCACTATCTTGATTCTTTAGCTTTTTGGCGGCGACCATCATGAGATCAAACTGAAGAAACATGTACGGAATGTTATTGAGACGACATTGGCGGAGACAGGAGGCGAGTTGGCTCAGTCGGTAACGCGTCCGTCTGTCGAACCAAAGATCCCGGGTTCGACTCCCATCCAGGCGGATGACTGAAGCCTGCGTTGTGTGTTAACGTGCCCCTTACCTTGTTCATAGACGCAGGTTATGTCAAGTGGAAAACACTCCGTCCCTCGGATAGGACGTTAAATGGAGGCCCCGTGTAGAGAAGAGTCACTACCTTTGCACGTTAAGAACCCACTGCACTATTCGTATAAGAGTAGGGGGCAACCCCGGTGTAGTGGTCCACCTGCACACACCCCCCCAGTATAGTACGATAATACTCTGTAAAGAGGTCTGTACTCAAACGGAAGAATAAAGAATAAAGACAATCACAATGAATTCGTTAGGAAAACGATGAATGTCCATCCGTAAGAGGTCCATGGTCTAACGGGCTGTCGGTTGTCCTCGTTGATCTTTCGAAACTTTCTCCATTTCTATATTTTCTTATATATTTCTTTGTTTTGTCGGTCTCGATCTGGTCTAATGGTAAGTCGCGGTCTTGTGAACCTTAGCTGTTGGTCTCTTGAAGCTAACTGTGTCATTGCAGGCCCCTTGGGCGGTCGCTCTAGTGGACCGTCAGTTAAGAATTTCTTTTATCAATATCGGTCTCGCGGGCTCTCGGACAAATAAATTACATAGAGTAGGGAATAAAATGAACGAATGCTTTCTGATACATAGTCGTAGAGATTTTGACTTCTAAAAAAAAACTTTACTCCATCCATGAAGGAAAGTACTGTTTGACTTGCTTTCAATTCCACGTGTATCTCCCCAAGCAACGAAACAGTATTTGGACTCTAAAATGTGCTTCAAGAATAGAAACAACAAATGTTCAGCGGCATAAATCCTTTTGCGCAAAGGGCGTTGGCGGGGGGGGGGGGGTGTTATCGTAATCAGGCGCCGGGATTTCTCGCACGATCACCTACTCAAGCACATACAGCCAAAAGTCTACGTTCACGCAAAGTTTGCAGTCACAATCTATCGTTGTTGAGCGTAACAGTAGGGACTTTTAGATTTGCACGTTGACAGCTTTGACTGCAACGTGTGACGTCATTTAAAGGCATTGCGCATGCGTCACGTCGTCTCAGTCGGCGATCGAGAGGGTGTCAACCTTGATTTTCCTAAATCTAGTACGGTACTAGTATATGCCGCGTGCGCATAAAATATACAGTTCCTCAGGTAGACAAAGGAACATCTCTTCCCTGCTATTATGTACAAATGTGTAGAACAGGTGTCACATGCATATTCACCTGTTCTACACATTTTTACATAAAAGCAGTGAAGGGAGGTTCTACCACAGCCATAGGCCATTTTCGTAATGTAACCAAATTTAATGCATAGGTCTATGTGAAGTGCCTCAATACAAACTATTTCATTCACCTGATACGAATAATAGTATTTCAATAGACAGAATCCTCACTGCATACATTAGTTGTTGCCAGGTTGGACAAACATTGTACCTACCTTGCAACACTTAATATATGCAGTTGCATTCTGACTATTGAAATACTATTATTCGTATCAGGTGAATGAAATAATTTGTATTGAGGCACTTCACAAAGACCTATGCATTAAATTTGGTTACATTACGAAAATGGCCTATTGTTGAGGGTAGGATGAGGAATTTTATATTTTTGTTCTTTTTCTTTGTCTGTCATGTTCATAGTGTTACTTCCTGCATGCATGTATATCGTCGAGTGCAATCTAAAAGATTTATAATTGTAGTCAACATGGGCAGTTGAGTACGTTGACACGCATGATCAGTCGGCGTTCGTCGTGTTCTCGTCCACTCAATCTAAAAGTCCCTAGTGTCTGCACTGTTAGACTAGGCTGACATAATGCTGTTTATAGGCTCTGTACTTTAGCTGGCTGCCAGACTCTGACAAATCATGGCTCTGCTCAATGCATCAGGAATGGGTTTAACGTGCCAAATTGGAGTTTGTGCCTTTAGACAACCTGACGCACGCGCACTTTCACACAAAACACACCCCCAAAAAGGTCATCAAATCATATATGTGTTTTTTTCTTCCCCGTTTTTTTCGTTCTGACTTTCGTTTGGTGTAGGGAGGGGGAAGGAGCGGGTGCCCCCTGGTACGTGGATCCGTCACTAATGTCTATTCTTTTTTCGAGCATAACGATGGAGAAGTTTATTTTACCTGCTGCTATTCAACTCATACCACAAAAGCTCTCCAGGGTTAAAGTCCAGACTGCACGCCAGACAATCGTAATCATAGCAAATAGTGTCTGCATTGCTTACATGGTAGTTAGGTTTATGTACATAGATTGCTCCAAGAGGGAAACGGAGTTCCCTTTTTAAAAATCATGGATTCTAGTATAAAATTTGAATTTTGGTCAAATGTCCCTAAAATGCGACATCGTAATATCATAGGGACCAACCATTGCTTTTTTTGCATTTCAGATCGAATATTTTGGCTAGAAATGTTTGCTTGGTAAAGAAAAGCTACAATGAGCAATACGAAGAATCAGTAACTCACGACCGTCAGAGGATTGCTTGAAACCTTTTTTCTGAACTAACGGGAGCACAGTTAATCGCTATATTCCGGTATCAAAAAGTCATGATACATTATCGGTATGAGGCTTTTAGGGCCAAATATGTGGTATCTAAATCTGTTTTTGATGACCTACATGTAAAATAAGTGATTTTTAAAGCATGAAACTATAACGAAATGTTTGGGATAACAAATATGTGCTTCTTAATTTGTCGATGTAGGCTACAGACCACTAAACCGATTTTTGTTTTGTTTTAAAGAAAGAGACTGGGAGGGGCTGTTTGTTGTTATCAAAAAGGGTACGCTCGAGGCCGGAAAGTTGCGAATTGTAAGATTTTCTGGTAAGGCACATTATGTACCGAATTTTCCCTGGATATCACGCGATACACAATGTGCCTTAATCTGAAATTTAAATACAAATTGATCCATTAATCTTAAGAATCTTGTTTGGAGGAAAAACAAAAAACCCATCCCTTACAAAGGGCGATGGGGATGAGGGAAGTAATACACGTTTATGAGAGTATAAGCATATATGATTTGCACGCTTTTCATACAGCGAAAAACATTGCCTAAAAGATCATTGTGGTAAACAGTGAATTGCATGTTTGAGTGAGTTTGAGTTAAGTTTTAATTTTTATTATCCACACAAAAAGTGCATCAATATAACAATCAACTGTGGATGTTTAACTTTGAAATGATACATGGGACCAGAAAATAGCATTAAATGCTAATTGTGTCTGGTACCACTAATCAGGGAGGTGAAAGAACAGGAGGCGAAACTCTTGTAATTTATTCAAACACATTCTTGAGTTCTAAAGCGTAACAATGGGATGTGTAACATTCCACTTGGCTTTGAAGTTCCATGCTCCGAACCGCGCTTCCACTGCGGGGAATTTCGGAAGCCAGGCACCAGTTTTACATTTATTACAAAATATTAAATTACCGTCAAAATTACAGTGTAAATTAAAAACTTTATATGGGAGTTTTATTGGGAATAGTGCATCAAACAAATTTTCAAATTTAGAACTCCGTCCTGCCTTTAAATTGTGTGCCAGAGTTGGTGAAAGAAAAATTACATTCTGTCAAAAACTCAATATTTTAGGATGATGCGCTAATTTGTGCATGCTTTAATGTCCCGTTATTTGATCCATGATTTACAATCTTCAATAACATTAAGTTTGCTAATCCGTGTTTTCGCGTGTTTTTTGTATTTTTCAAGTTTAAAAAAGAATGAAATTACACAAGTTTGTGTTCGCTTGTTCTACTCTTTACACATTCAACAATGGATGAGAAATCATTGGAAGGGACAGCGAACAGTTGCTGTGATACCATTTTCTGATGTAGGAATTCTAAATCCTAAAATTTCATGCGCTCTTTTATCTCACCACCTGGTCAACAGCTGCAGATTAGCGCATAACTTCCCGGCGGCTTGGAGCATGGGGTCAAAGGAGAACGGCTTGATTCAAGTCCTTCTCTATCACGTCCCTGCACTAATACACAAAATATCAAAGCTATGAATGAGAATGTAATGAATGAATATGAATAACTATTAAATACATCCTTAAGCTACAAGCTATTCTACATCTAGGCTAAAATATGTTCTGTGATTAAATATATAGCTTTGTTTTTTTCATTAAAGCGCTCAGTAAAACAATCTTATGGCGTCCTCATAGTATTAATAACAAAATAATAATAAATGAACAAATAACTACTTTACGCTGTCAAAACATATGCGCTGTCAGAGTTATACAGTTACACAACTTTTTGAGTCAAGATCAACACTTATCGCTCTACGGCCCGCTCCCATGCATGAACTTAGGCCCTCAATCCTGAAACCGAAAACCAAACATGTCTATTGTGTCAACTTCAAGGAGCAAATAATTAATAGAATAATGTAAAACATCCAAGCGAGCATCGCTATTTAAAAGGAATATTTAAATAAGTGGTTACAAAAGGGGTTTGTTTGCCAAGCGCAAAACATGGAATTAACAGAGGCAGATCCAGGATTTTCGAAACGGGGGAGGGGAGAAGCCAAAGTATGCGCAAACGCGCGAGCATTTCCAGATCCCCCAGAATCTATCGAATTTTAGCAAATCAGAACCTTAAAGATAGCCGTCTTGAGCGAATGAAGTCAAATATAACTCAGGTGTTATAAGGAGACTGAAAACAGTATTATCTTTCTTTCAATTATACCAGGTATACTGGGTTATTCATGCCACACGTGTTGTTTTTTCTGTAATGAATGGACAGGGAAAAATGAGACAAACTATGACATTCTTAATCTAACTCCACAAGAGGGCGGTATGTAACTTTATGACAAAAATGACATAGGGGACTCCGTCTAATGCTTTTTTTCAAACAATTCGCTTGGTTGACATTTGATACTCCCTTTTGGAAAACAGCTTGTCGTACAGTATTCAAGCTTGCTCCGAATATACTTCTAAACAGAATAGTTAAAAAAAACTAAAGTTTATTCAATCGATACGAAATAATGAGGCATGTTTACGTCTTTATGGCATTTTACCTGTCCCCTGTGAAACATTTCTTTAACTCCGATCATATTACTCCAAACCAAAACGTTTCATTTTATCAAAGTTATATGTAAAAAAAAAGTTAGGGCCATGTTTGGGAATAATTGCAAATAACATTGCAATGTTATTGTATTATGTTTTGCATGGGAAATAAAATCATTCGAATTTTGGCTCTAATATTTCATTATTAGAAATTCATTTAGTGTACGATATTGACCTATGGACAATGGTCATCGGAGCATGAGTCATATGCACACGGTTAATTAGAACATTCATATCTTTGTAACTAGTCCATTTGTATGAAAGTGAAACAAAATAAGAAAAACTGAATGGCGAAAGTTAGAAATCAATCAGCTTAATAATAGGAGAGTTATGAATGTTTTAAATATGAGATCAGTGTAGCTATGTGATTCTCAAATTGGCAATGTTGTCAGTGGATTAACAATACTCCCGTTAGTCGTGTACACAAATATCATTAATTTCTCTCTTGTTCTAATTGTCGTCTCCCTTGGGTTACTGCTCAAGATGTAGGCCTCTTAGAGATCGTATATTATGATAAGTCCTCTTAAAGAAAAAAGACCATCCCGAGTCATACATTTTGAGAGATGAATCTATATTTCAGTAAATTTGTGTTTTGGAATAAATGAGAAATTGTCTGGCACTGCATTACAAAGACATTACCTTTTCAGAAAATTTAAATCAGATACGTATACTAATTACAACTTTTCAAATGTCAAATCTTTGTTAGATTTTGTCCGATTTTATTGCAATTTTTACATGTCTGCTTCCCTGATTGTTCTGCTTTCTTTGAAAATTCTTTACTATGAAGGTTGGATTTCTATTCATGGACAATACAATAAGGAAGCCCTTTTGCGCTTAAAAATAATTTAATGACGACACTTAATATGTCAGATTGAGATGGATATTATAAACCTTGTGATCCCTACGGTGATATCAAATTTGCTTTCTCTTTGTAAATTGCATAAATGTGGGATTTTACCGCTCTGCTGACGACCTGAAGTAATACCCAGTGTTATCAATTCAGGCACTACTTGCTATAAGGGAGTTTACAGATACAATCTGCGCATGGGCAGATAAAGGTTATTTGTACCAAAAAGGTAAAACCCACCAGAGATGAATACTGGATATGCGCTCATGAATGTTATGTAACATTATTCATTGATGCACCATCGGTACATTCTAAGATACGCAGGTGGAAGTATTCTTTTCAAGAGGGCAAACAAAAGGTATTCATGAAGCACATCTAGGACTTTGGCAGTTATTATTCTAAGATGCTCAAAGTGGAACTTCTCCATGTGTACAAGATCTGTGGATATTTGGGGTCATTTGTACCATGTGCTATCTGTAAACTCCCTTATTGATGGAAGAGAAAAAGAATCGAATGAAATAATGTCGATTGTCTGGCTTGTAGTCTAAACTTTAACCTAGAAGAGCTTTTGTGGACGAATTGAAAAGCATGTAAAGAAAACTTTTTTTCATCGTTATACATGAACACTAGAAAGACATCAGTGACGTATCTAGGGGCCGGGGTGCTTTCATGTGATATATTTATCACAGCATTCCATAGCACGCTTTACTGAGTACCATTGTATTTGACATGGCATGTACAATCCATTTGAGCCAGATTTTGCAGTAAAAAGCCCTGAAAATGTATGGATTCCATGCAAGTATTACCTGTATAAAATGAAAACTATAAAACCCAATGAGAGGGTAGTTTTCATACGTTTCTTTAAATAATGAGGGCATTAATGGTTATGAATTGACATTTCTGTATTTTCCAGAAGAGCAAGACATACAGTCGGGTGAATGTTTAGCAAGAATCAGAGTAAGGAGGACCGTATATTTTGATAAAGGGGAAAGGTATATTCATATGGACACATGTAGGCACAACATGAACTATCGGAATATGTTTCTTTTTATTCTTGGATGGGCACCCTTTTTAATAGCAAAAGGGACATATTGTCATTGTTAAAATGTGAGTAATTGGTTTTAGGGAAAACTATGGATGTATGCCACTGTCATCCTAGTTCAGAGTCTGGCCTATTTAATTTTGATTTCCACCACACCATCGCTACCTCCCCCTACTTACTTGATACCAGCCGAAGATGGCGTGATCATTAAATTAGGACGCCCGGCGTGTTATCAGGCTGGGCTGGCGAGCATTATTCTTAGTAGGTCCATTCTTGAATCAAGTGTGTAGGCAATATAGAGAACCGGCCAGATTCTGGACTACTGTCATCCCGGAAATGGGTATTGTTTAATAAACATGCATATCGCCACACAATGGATATCTGTCATGTTCGCATAAGATACCAACTTTTCGCTGTTTTACCCAAATGTGGGACGAACCGGATCTTGACATGCTATTTTAAAATATTGCTTAGTGAAAAGTGTTTAGGTTAATGTAATCACAGTACCAGTTTAAATAATCATACTTTTACCTGATGAAAAGCAAGAATCAAGAAGCCCGTACTTTGCTCAAAATAACCGTTAGTTTTCGGGTATCGTTTTTTTTTTTTTTTTTTTTTTGGGGGGGACGCACTTTATATACATAATTTAAAGGACAATAATTATGATTGAAATACAGTCTATGTAATAATCCACTTACCAGAGAAGACTTTTACAATGCTCTTTATCAAAATGATAATTTGGCTTCACACCATATCAAACCTTGACTTCCATAAAATGATGTAAATAATTATGTACGCTTTAAGATGACTGTTACGGAAACTGTCTCACTGCTCTCGTAACTACATGTAAACTCTCAGTCTCTTTCAATTTGTGCTTTCTCATTTTGTACGAGGCTCTAGTCTCCCTCAAACATCAACCACACAAGACCATGGGTGATTCTAACTGGTAAAAGAAGAGATGAGTCAATGGATTTCAGTTCCATTCTAACTTTTATTTTAGGAAGAAAGGCAGTTCAATCTTTGAAGTTGATGTTACAGTCGATCATGCTCTTTAGTCCTTGCCTTAAATTAGACATTAAGAGAAAATCACAAATATAGCCAATAATGTATCACTCCAGACCAGGAAGCTTACAGATGACAATCGTATAAGTTTAAGGTCAACTGCGTATCGGACAATACAAATTTAACACAATTAAAATCACCTCTCAGGATCTGGGATATACCAGCGCTTCATCAGACAATAATTTAGCTATGTTTTGATTACGACACATCATTAACAAACCGTGCGTGATTATTCTTACTGAAACTCACACCATTTATAATAGTTCACAAGGTAATAATTATACAATGCTTTTCTTTACAAAATGATAATTTGTTTTCACGGCATATCTTGGCGTTTATGAAATGATCTGTTTAATTATGTACGCTTTTAGGAATTACATTACGATGTAAAGCATTATGAATTGGATATGAATGATAATTTACACCTTAAAATCCCTAAGTAAATGTAGAAAACTAACACACCAAATGTTAGCACAAGATTGATCAGTAGAAAGATACAGATAATTGTTTAAATTATATATAACGTCAACACTTGAAGAAAAACATAGAAATATTCCTAAAACACGCTTTAAAAAAACCCGAAATAACAATTGTGAGTAAGTGCTATCGCCCTTTCCCGTTTGCAACAAACTATGTACAATTCGGACAAAAAGATACACTGATTTGACGGTAAAAATAACTAATTGATGATCATTTGTTTTACACTGTATAAAAGTTTAAAAATCAAGTAGGAATAGCATTGCTCAATTTGACAGGTCGGATAGACACAGACAGAAAATGAGACCATGACAATTATGAATTTTAAACTCGTCACCTCTTTGTAAATAAATGGGTAATTAGAAATATACAATGATTACAAGCACTTATATGAAAATCTACAATTTAAAAGATTGAATGAAAGATCCCGAAAAATGAAACAATGTTTTAAAGACAAAACATATGTTATAGGTTTGATAAAACCTGCATTATTTTCCTTCTCCGCGATTCTAGTACAGCCTATGTACAATTCTATAGAAAGAAAGAAAATTAACAATAATTTACAAAAAGGGCACTGTATCCAAAGAAATGTTTCTTTGTTTTCAACGTTGCTAGGTAGGCCCCTCTATGTCATTAGGGAATCTACTCGCATTACTAACATGATATGAATAAGACTAGTATTGATACAAAATGAACCCAACCATTGTTGCTAATGTTTAACTGTCTATGTGATTTTATTGATCAATGTGTACAAATAAAGAAAAGATGACATACTGCAACCTGTGCATAACCGACTAAATCTATAATTATGTTGTGAGTGCATCAATATCTATTACGATAGCAACTACTTAAGAAATATTAACCAAAGGCAATTTCAATAGCCTTGTGCGTCACCTATTGAAATGTGCAAACATGACAATGACGTATTAACCCATATCCGCCTAAGGCATTATACTATGCAAACGCCGTTCGTACCTAGCCACCACACACAAATATTCGCACTAACAGCATTTTTCACTTCACATCTCTCTCGAAGGCACAACAAATATCGGAAAGTTGACCAATTATGTATCAAAAGAAAGAGCATAAAATTGCCTTTATTAGGATATAAATTTCAATGCATTTTGACAAATCAAAAAGATATACCAGTTGACCGAAGTCATATATGAGTCATGAAAATATGAATAATAGATATAAACTTGATATTCATTCACAAATCAAAAATAGCTGAACATGATTTCCATGGGATATACATTAGGGTATTGGAATTGCATTTGAATTGAATGTTCTAAATTGGTTGCGGTCGTGTTATTTTTAGGATTGAATCTAGGTTTCCTTGAAGTGACTCACGCTGTACATATGTGATTAGTTATACATGGAAAAATGACATAATGAAATTATGATGTATTTAACACATCTCCGGTTCGTCATAACATTAATCTGTACACAAATATAGGCCTACGTGTAAATAAACTATATATAATGTTCGTTCGTTCGTTCGTTCGTGCAAAGAATATCAGGGAGTACATCATCTAGATAGGAAGATCCTTATTGAGCCAACAGATCGTCTCATCATCGAGCTCACGAAGTCCGGAAGCGCCGTGGGGGGATTTGTAGATCGGACAATCATCAATGACATGATCCATAGTTTGGATCTCTCCACAGGCGCAGTTTGGTGATGATTCAGCTCCAATTTTATGTAGGAAATATTGTGTGCGGCCAACTCCAGTTCTGATACGGTTTAGGTTGACCCAGGCTTTTCTTGGGAGGTCGCTGCCACTTGGTTTTGCACAGGGCTTTGGGATGAACTCCTTCAGGTTGGTAGTGGACGAATTCCACTGGTCTGACCAGCGTTTTGTTATCCAAGTGGCTAAGGTGGAGGGGGGGGGGGGGGTTCTCAGGCCGCAGCTCAGCAGCCTGTGTTGCAAAGTGTCTTCTAGGGAGACGCTGTCCTTCAAAGGCAGAGGGGGCAGGAACAAGGCATTTATCTCTGTCATGCTTTTGGGCAAGCTTAGCATACTGCGCATCTCGTCTGAGCTGAGCTGGTGGTATGCCAGATAATATTGGCAGGTTGCTGACTGGTGTTGCAGTGAGTGTTCCGCTGATTAGTCTCATAGCGTCATTGAGGACAACATCAACCTTGTGTACATGGGTGCTGTGGCTCCATGCAGGTGCAGCATACTCGGCAGTGGAGAAGGCAAGAGCTAGAGTGGAGGTGCGAAGGGTGGTGAAATTAGCTCCCCATCCGGTCCCTGCAAGCTTCTTTAGGAGAGACACTCTGGCTTGGGTCTTTTGAGCTGTGGCTTTGGCATGCTCGTGGAAGGTGAGGCTTCCGTAATGGACTTGCTCCAGCATACATCAATGGACTCATTTCACCAAAGGTGCAAACCTCTTCCATCAGGCTCCGCTCATCATCATCTGTTCATCTTCAACTATCATCTGGTCCTCGAACTCACACCCGCTATGGAGATCGTGCCTTCTCTGTATGTGCTCCTAAACTCTGGAATAATCTCCCCGTCTCTGTCCGTGAATCCCCAACTCTTGACACTTTTAAACGTAGACTTAAGACCTATCTATTCAACACGAAGTAATTGTCCATCATCATGCCGTATTTATAACCACATGTCCTATCTTCTTGTAATTTATTTATTGTTTAATGTACATAATTATTGCAGTTTCATTAATGATACTTAATTATTGTATTTACATTTTCATTTTTCATTACCATGTTATTGTTATACATTGTTAGTCAAGTAATTCGTCCAAATTAAGCGCATTGTTCATTTCACGCTTCTTGTTGATCCTTATTACATATTTAGTTTAACCGTACTTTTCATTTCACTTGTTTTGTAAAGCGCTTAGAAACTGTACTTGTATACCAGCGCTATATAAATCTTAATTATTATATTATTATTATTACTTTGGTGTTGAGACGAAGTTCAGCCTAGACCCATATAGTGAGATATTCAGCTCTCGGTTGGCGCATCGGTTAGCCAGGTGGAAGACGGAGGATACAGTCTTTGGTATGCTTATCTTGAGATGCCATCTGTTGAAGAACTCGGCTAGCATTTTCAGGTCCTTCTCCAGTGATGTTTCGATTGCTTCGAAGGAGTGGTTGTTGAACCCCAGTGCGGTGTCGTCTGCGTAGGAATACTGCATGCATTCCCCCTTGGGCATATCAGAGACATAGATGTTGAAAAGTATCGGAGCGAGGACAGAGCCTTGCGGCACACCATTGCGGAGTTTCCTCTTCCTACTGCATTCGCCGTATATATAATGTAATAACTGAAGTGAAAGCGCAACAAAGGGAAATAATCTTTACAACTGAAATAATATCCTTTAGAACCAAATGATAATGTCACTGAAACTAACATCATCATCTCCTTTCTACACCATTTAACAAAAGTTTACATTGACTATGTATAATTCAGTCACAAGATCAGACAGTTACAATACTATGTTAATAAGGCAATGTTTTTATCATTTGCTTTCACAGTCAATATATTCTGATTTCCAAATATGTCTACATGTAAATGTTGTTAGGCAGGCCATTATTGACAGTTGCAAATCTGGTGCGATCCTCAATAGGCGTGTTTATACAATGTAGATAATCAAAATAGAAGCAGACTTAGAACACTCTTTTTAAACTTAAGTATACATTCTAAATTAAATGTTATCACACCCTCTCAAATCAGTATGGTCTATGTACAATTCGGCCATAAGAAAATTCCTTTTAAAATATTTTGTGAACGATTACAAATTTATGAAAATAATTCTGTACAGGTTAGTAAAGTATGAAAAAGTATATATATTCAGAAATTGCATACAGCTAACATTTGTTAAGATACATGTATATCGCAATGGCAATCAATAATGGATGTGAGATAATGTATGAGTACTAGACGAAACAAGATCGTAACTACTTTTGAACAATCAACTTCTTTGTTTATTTAAACAAAAATCTACGTTCAATAATGTAATGCAGAATAATTGTATGTTACATTAACAAATATATATTCAGATAATAACTTATTACTTTTAAGCACATACAGAAAACACACATAATTATGTGAAACTTTCATTTTACAATTACCAGTATCTGTAAACGCAGAAGACCGTCAACTTCAGACAATTTCAATAGCCTCGTCTATCACCTCTAGAAACTGGAAAGGGTTAATCAGATCAGTATTGTCCACTCGATATCCGTCTTGATGACAACCTGTGCATTCCTGTACTTGACCTGGTCACCTCCTGACACTATACCCTTATGGATGTGTATGTACATGGATAGGCTGCTTATTTGGCGGATAGGTAACCTTAGCCCGATGAAATAGTATGATACCCATTAACTTGCGCACTCAAAACTATTATCTTTTTCCATTTCATTCAGAGTCATTACTTATAATATTTTTCTGAAGGTTAAAATGCTTTAATTCGTTTACACATGTAATTTCTATCTTTCAACTTTCCTACTTATTCATTTATAGTTTACCAATTTGTTCCTTTTTCAATATAAACCAAATATTAAACTAACATACTTTAGACTTTGAACCAATTGTTGTTTCAACTTGGCATGTTCATCCAATTAAATTCATTAAAGTAGAAATTAAAGCTGATTGTGTGCGGTATCATTCATTACAAATCCCACATCACTACATTGTGCATCTATGTATCGAATAGATGTGATGTAATGAAAGTACTTTGAAACATTTTAATGTAATTGGTCAGTGAGTAATATTACACATAAAATACGAAAGAAACAATTTTGTTTGTAACCATCACACTTCTTTTTGGTTCATTCCATCAAATATAAAATCATGTTGTGGTCAATTCAAAAGATATTTGTGTCTTTCACATAAATAATTGTTATAGAAATATATATTTTCATTTCACGTATTCAGTTTCATAGTATTAGTTCAATATATAAGGCATGATATTTCAATCTAGGCATGATCATTCTTGGAAAAAGTTTTATCACAGATTTATGACAAATAAAGTGATATACGTGTCACTTTCAATGAATAATAATCATTGTATCGCTTCATACGTTCATATAAATTCAAACACACATATTCTACTTGAAATCAAGGTACTTATATACTGTTGAAAATATATGCTAAAAACTCTACAAAAAAATACCGCACGTTACACATCTTTGCTGAATTCATGATTAGGCTCGCATCTCATGTAACACAATATATATTCTTTGTTAAATGTATGTTAATAAAAGACACTGAAAAATAAAATAGATTCTATAAACTGTACTGTGGTATAATAATGTTGAGACATTTTCTTTCATTGCAACATACAACATTCCATGGAAGAATGTTAATTGACTACCTTGTAAATGACATGATGAATAAAGTGAAATAGGAACAAACACAAGTGTATAAGACATACATAACAAACAAAAATATAATACATCATATCTACATAACATACACATGTTATATCGGTTCCATAAGCTACGCAACTTATCAGCTTGCGAAATACACCATTTTTTAAAAGTAACTTGTAATGCATCATTCACTTATAGGTAACAGTATGCTCTTGTGAAACAAAACATTTTCTGGGAACGAAATTGGAAATTTATATTAATTATAGCAATTTCCTCCATCGATTTCCTATGCCATCCACATTCTCATAATCGATTCCCTTGTATAAGGTAAAATTGAAAATGAAACGATTTTACCATCCAAAATATACATGTATAAAAAAAAAAGAAGGTCATTACTCCACATTCTTTTGTAGTTGAATCAAGTATTTTCCACAAGTCCTTATGATCTTTCATGATTACAACCTGCACATTCCTGCACTTGACCTGGACCCCTCCCGACACTTCACCCTTTGAATTTAGTTTACTTGGGGGCGAATATCTTTTCATGAATTATATACTTTGTAAGATACGCCTTCCAAGATATCGATTTTGTTCAGATTTGTCATGCATACTCATAATCTTGTGTATGCCCAGGGTAGCCTCATCAGCATCAATTATGTTCTTCCTGAGGGCCCTGCAATTATATTTTCCCTAGCTGCAAATGCCATGTACCCACTTACACCTGGGTAGAGTGTGGCAAATGTGGATTAATGTCTTAAGATTTGAACCCCCAACCCTTAAATCAAGTTAAAGAACCACTATACCACGACATCTTAAGTTATGAGATCAGGTGCGTCAGTTTTAGTCTCAAGTATATACCTGCAATGGATTGTCACGAATACTTGAAGGAAACATTATTAAAGTGATAAACTCGATATACCTGCCACCTTGAGTGGTTATCAATGCGGCTTCTCTGAAAAACAAGGGCGAAACTAAAGGAGTTCTCTAGCTGACCTGCATTACAATGTCCAATGGATGTGAAGTTTAGCTGATTCCTGCGGCTTCTTTGACATCCCCTGCAAGATCTCCCCTACCACAGCTACTCAAGGCCTTGCAAAGCTCCTCCACCATCTTCCTCTTATCCGAACATGACAATCGGTTCTTCCACAGCTGTAGCATAGCGACTCTGCGATCCACTGCTGTTAGTTTGTCCTCTGTGATGTGGTCAATAGCTGCTTGGTTTAATCCTAGTCTGATTCCAAGTTGAGTCCATTCTGATCCTATCTGCTCTGCAAGATCGCTGAAGTAGAGGTCGCAAAGTACGCTGCTTTCATTGCAAGCTGTAAGATAAGGATAACAAATTAGGTTTATTGTAATCCGCTCAGATCCTATCTGCTCAGATCCTATCTGCTCTGTAAGATTACTGATCACACAATAATTTTCTTTCCCTGTAAGCTGTAAGAAAAGGATAACAAATCAATGGTCACCCATCGAGTTTATACTAACACTAATTAATTTAAAGACAAAATGCTTGTGTCCCCAGCAAAAGGATCCAGACACGAATTCAGGACAAATATTCAATTTTCTTTGTTCAGATATGGATAAGTGATACCCCATTACTGTGAGAGATTTAGATGATACATGGATTATGAACCAGAGTACAGATATACAGTCAAAGAAAGATAACAAGTTTAGAATGTATATCAATATCAGTATCATCAATATCAAGTAATAATAACTGTTACGAGCTACTGGAATTGTGGCATTTGATTGGCAAGGAGAAAAAATATTATATATTTGTTTTGCATTAGTTACTGATAACGAGTCTTATTAAACAGGGCTCTGGTTCAGACAAAAGAGTGACATCCGATACGATTCATTCCTTGCCTTCCATTCGCTGCTAAACACTTGGAGCAATTTAACACAAGTATGGTGTCTCTGAAATATCAACACAATACCATTCTGTATGCAGAGGGTTATCCATTTATTGACAGTGTATTTAATACCCCTCCTGACACCAAATAGAATAAGAGTAAGCCCTATCTTGATTGACACACGACATGATATTATATACGAACTTAAATAAAAAGGTAAGATACTTATAAGCTGATTGAATGGACACTCCAGATTAAAAATAAGAAAATGAAATCCTAGTCCTTACAACATAATTCTAGACAAAAATGATGAGAATGGGAAGATGAAGTGACTACTTACTTGATCTTATAGGCATCACTGGACTCTGGTTCCCTGACTCCACCCCTTCCTCACTCATACCTGCATCACAATACATGAAGAAATAAATTCAAATTGAAAAGAGTTGAGATCTAGTGGAAAATATCAGAGGGCTGTGGATCACAAGGTATTGGGTTGAAATCCCTGCCACAGCATTGCTATCCACTGGCAATATATATATCCATATTCCCGGGTTTGTGAGTTTCTTTACACCAATCTAGCTATGGTTTGGAAATATCAAGAAAATGATTATTTGGCCTTAAACATTTCAGGTACAATAAGTGTGAACCTAATCGTATTTCTGACACCAAATAAAATAAGACGTAATATTCTATACTATTTATAAAGAATGGTTCGTGGGCCTATTGAATAAACACTCCAGATTTAAAGTAAGAAATTGTACAAGCCTACTCTTGACGCCATGATTCAGGATAATATTTGTCTCTCTTTAATTGTACCTAAACAGCAAAATCAAAAGCAGAAGTAATACCAATCAAATAAAATTGACTATACACATTCCATATATGCATGAATTAAGGCATGATGGGGTTTAAATATTCAACCAATTTTTCACCAATCTCATCGTTTGTGGAAAATCAGTATTTGTTTGTTCAAAATGAAATGTCCAAGAAATCGTCATGGCATGTTGTAGAATTATTAAACAATTTACCAGAGAATCAGGGCCTTTTTACAACACCTGGGTTACCAAGAATACTTTTATACACAGAAGTAAAATAATTGCACCAATAACCCCGAATCAGCTAAAATACGATTTGTGTAAAGCTATCAGATATAGAATCAACTTAACACAATTTTACCTGATATTCTATGCACTAAAAGTTGAGGAGTATAAAGAAAATAAAGTATAACATACCCCTCCGCCTCCACATACGAAACTAAACTTGGACTTGGGTTCATGTAGTAGGTCCATGGTTCAATGCAGGCTTTATTCTATGTCAGTGTACAGGTGTGTCAACTATTCTACACATGAGTGACTGTTATCTGTAATAGTAGTGGGCTCTCACCGGAAATTTGACACCATTCGGATGTTTACCCAACAACAGGTGTTACCAATCACCAGGATTAGCCTTTATTGTTATGATTGATGGAAAACGCAGAGCATTACATATGTAATGTTTTGCGTTTTCCATCAATCACCAACCACCCAGAATCATTTCGCATGCCAATTTTCTTGCCCATACAACGCCGTTATTTAATAATCTTAATATGTTGAATATATTTGATTATTCTGAATATAAAATTGCAATTTGTATGTACTTATGTTTTAAAAACTATATACCAAACATAATGTCAGAATTGTTTCGTTATAATGCCAATATACATTCCCTATCATACACGTGGTTCTTAAAACTTTCATTTTCCCAAAATACGCACCTTACTATCTCAAAATTGTATTTTTTTTCAAAGGGCCCAAAATCGGGAACAGTGTACCATTATATATTAAATCTAGTCCATCACTACATGTTTGTAAAAAGAGATATGAAACCTTATTACTCAGTAGATATATTAGCAATGTTTGATCAGGCTTTTTCTTGTTTAAGTTCGTTTGATTTGTTTGTTGTCTTTGTTAATGTAAGAATTATTTTTGTTTTGTTTTTTTGTTAATTTGTTGAGTATCTATGCCTATACTTATTCTGTAAATTTTCATTCTGGTCTTGTTATACTCTCATCTTATCCTCATTTTTAAAATGTTCAGTTTTGTGTAGGTTGCAGCACTAATAAGGCATTTCCTTTCTAGCTGTCTCCTCATTCTCGTAAATACTCACTTTTCCCTATATTTTGTCCAGATTACCTTTTAGATCGATATTATATTGTATGGTTATCTTTGTAATGTATGTTATTTTTACTTTATATCTATGCGATATTGTATGTTATTTTATCTAAATGTTTTTTATGATGAATGAAATAGATTCGACTATCTATCTTTCTATATGGAAAAGTTATTATCTTACATTTCCCTCACTCAAAGACTCTCCAAGAGACTAACTAATGGGACCATGGGTTTTCTGTGTGGAAGATTTGTTTCAATAGAGAGCAAAATGTTTTTGGTGGGGTACCAAGCCCTATAGACCTACCAAACTTGAATTTGATTGCAGCCGTAGGGATGTTATGTAGTCCACACTTCATCGACGTGCAAAGTGTTCATGACCAGCTGGGGAATATTGGAGTAGCTCAAGATGATCTGGCCATTATCATCGGGAATGCTGTTGAGACAGCTGTCAAGGCAGCAATACCTGCAATTGTGAGGGCAGTGAGAGAAGCCTGTGTTGCCTCTGTGAAGGAGGATATCAACCCACACCTACTTCGCAGCCAATTTGAGAGGGATGAAGTTGACCAGCAGATGCGGAGGGAAAACCTTCGTATCATAGGACTCACAGAGGGGCAGGTAGGACAAGCGGAGACAGAAGAAAATGCAGGTGAATCAGAAGAGGCCTTGATGGGCAAAGTTTGTCAGCTGGCAGAAGAGGTCGGAGTGAACATCACCCCAGATGACATTTCCACATGCTATCGGGTTGGAAAGCCAAGAGTGGGAGGAGGAGGAGCTCGCCAAACGATCGTTCGGCTCATATCTCGGCGAAAGAGGGACGAAATATACAATCGGAAATATGCTTTGAAGGGAAAAACTTCCTACAAGGGCGTTTTTGTTAACGATGATCTTACCCCCCTGCGATATTCTGTGCTGAGAAGCGCAAAAAACTCTCCACTTGTTAAAAATATTTCCACAAAAAATGGAAATATCGTTTGCAAAATGCAGGATGACACTTTCAAAGTCATCAAAACACCTGATGACCTGTTTGATGTTGGGCTAACCGACATCAAATACGAAGATTTTAAACTCTCCATAATGTAAATGACTTATAAATATGATGAGCAACAAATGTTTTATTATTTAAATGGAACAAAATGAGACATCTGTAATTCAATCACATAATGTTAGCCCTCATTTATTTGATAATAAATTATCAGAGCAAATGTTACATTCATTCTGTATATCACATGTTAATATCAGATCTCTTAATAAGAACTTTGATAATCTAAATTTGTTATATGAAGATACATTAAAAACAAAATTTGATATAATTGCCTTATCAGAAGTGTGGAATGTTTCAAACAAAGGTATTTTAGGTTTAAATGATTATGTCCTCGAGGTAAAGTGTAGAACAGGTGGCACAAGGGGTGGAGGAGTTGGAGCTTACATTCACTCTTCATTAAAATATGTTATTCTTGACCATGAAGTCACTCACACAGAAAGTCTCTGGTTAGAAACTGACCTGAATGGTAGGAAAATTACTGTAGGTATTATTTATCGTAAGCCCAATACTGATATTGATCAATTTCAAAACTCCTTGCTTGTAACATTAGAAAGATTGAAAATTGATAAAGCAAATGTAGTTTTACTTGGAGATTTTAACATTAATGTACTACACAAGGAAGGAATAGATATGAAAGCAGAACAATTTTTAACTTCTTTACAATGTTTGGGTATGCAGCAACTAATCACTTCACCAACAAGAGTAACTAAAACAACTTCCTCTCTTATTGACCATGTGTACACTAATGTAACAATTTCTTCTATTCATGCTGGAGTTATAGAAACTGATATATCAGATCATTTCCCTATCTTTGTTGCATTTGAGCATCTTAGAAAGGCAAGTAAAACAAGCCACAAAAAGTCTGTGTTTCGTACCTTCAGAAATTATGATATCAATAACTTCCATGATGATCTAGGTAAAATTGATTGGAACAATGTAAGTGGTTGTACAAAATTAAATGAGTCGTACTCTGTATTTTACGACTTGTTTACGCAAGTCTGTGACAAGCATGCACCAATTATATCATCAACTTCGAAGAACCTAAAAAAGGGGGAAAATGCTGGGAGAAAACCATGGATGACTAATGCTATTTTAAAATCAGTCAAGAAGAAGCACAAGTTGTATTTGAAACTAAAGGCATCAAATTTCCAACAGAAAGACGAGGAAGAATACAAGAGGTATAGAAATGATCTAACTACAGTTCTACGAAATGCAAAGAGACAATATTATAGTAACCTCTTCTTCATTAATAAGAATGATAGTCGTAAAACGTGGAGAACAATTAACGAGTTGTTGAGTGGTGGAAATGTCAAAAATAAAGTGACCAATGTAGAGAAATTATTAAGCTCAGGTGGTGGAGAAAATAGAGTGATAACTTCTGACAATGAAATAGCTAACGAATTTAACAACTTTTTTGTAAACATAGGTCCAAAGCTGGCAAAGGAAATACCACCAGTGAATTCTGACTTTACAGAATATTTAGGATATAGAACAGAAAAATCACTATTTTTAAAACCAATAACAGAGAATGAATTGAAATGCCACTTACAGACTTTAGATACAAAAAAAGCATGTGGCTATGATAATTTGCCGGCAAGATTGTTGAGGGATGCTGCCCTATACATTTCAAGCTCATTAACATATATTTTCAATCTTTCCATAGAAAGAGGTAAATTTCCAGACGCACTGAAAGTAGCAAAAGTGACACCTATTTATAAAAAGGGGCGAAAAGATCTAGCTGGTAATTACAGACCTATTTCAGTTTTACCTATACTGGGTAAAATCTTTGAGAAAATAATAAATAATCGTGTAATTGACTATTTGGAAGCAAATAATATCTTGTTTCAACACCAGTACGGTTTCCGTAAGAAACATAGCACTAAGTTATCTTTGATTAATCTTACAAATACACTATTGAAATATATTGATGAAGGTAGAACAACAGTTGGCATCTTTATTGACTTTCAAAAGGCATTTGATACTATAAACCACAGCATTCTCCTCAAAAAAATGTCACACTATGGAATACGTGGGTTAGCCTTGCAATGGTTTGAAGATTATTTGTGTAAACGATCACAGTTTATACAATACAAAGACAAAATGTCTTTGAAATTGAATATAACATGTGGTGTCCCTCAAGGCTCCGTTCTTGGACCAACATTATTCTTACTATATATAACTGACTTACCTAACTCCACAAACTTTTTCAATTTCAGATTATTTGCTGATGACTCAAATCTTTTTCATACTTTTAATCCTAGACAAAAAGAAATTGATTTAGAAATTGTAAGTGAAAATTTAATGAAGGTGCAGGAATGGTGTAATGCAAATGAAGTCACAATTAACTTACAGAAAACAAACTATATGATTATGAAATCCAAAGCTAGGTCAGTAGACAAAAAGGGATCTGTGAGAATATCAAGATCAAATATTAAAGAGGTATCTGTTGCATCATTTGTAGGAATTGAAATTGATTGTCACCTTTCATAGAAAGAACATATTCAGACGATAAACAAATGCATACGAAAGAAAGTAGGTATTCTGTTTAAACTGAGACATTTTGTTCCCAAGAATATACTTGTGTTATTATATAAGGCTTTTATACAGCCTCACCTCTCTTATGGAGTAGAAGTATGGGGGAGCACTTACAAAAGTAATCTAAATTGTATATATTTAAGTCAAAAAATGGCAATGAGAGCAATTACATTCAGTCCACTTAGAACAGACTCCAAAGCTCTTTTCCAAAGTCTAAACATTTTAAATATTTTTCAACTTCATGAACTTCTTGTATCAACATTTATGTACGATTTGGTAAAAGGTTTTTTACCACACTCTTTAGTGGATTATTGTCAGATGATACAGCATAGATATGCAACTAGGAGAAAAGAAAGTGGCTTACTTTATCAACCAAAATGTAAGACAACGCAAGGGCAATTTTGTATTTCGTTTGTAGGAACAAAGATGTGGAATGATCTGCCAGATGAAATTAGATTAAAAACATCAAGGTTATCTTTTCGGAGACATCTTTCCACCTACCTTCTATGTAAATGACATGGGCTCAATCCCACCCCTTCGTTTTTTCTTTTATATTACTTGTCTTCCTTTTATATATGTATACACTTATATCGGCCTTAACCTTTTACAGGATTTGTGCATGTACGTACATCTTTCATTATAATGCTTTACGCTTAAGCTTTGTTATTTTTATTTTTTCATTTTAGTAAAGAAAAAAAGTTACATGATATTGTATTATTTTGCTGTATATATGTAAATACAAAACAAACAAGTTTTACATTCATATGTAAAAACAAATTAACAGAAAAAAAACTTGCCAAAGAATGGAACTAGGCTCGACTAGCACTTGTGCTAACTTCTAGTTCCAATTAACAACTTCACCTAAACATAGTAATATGCATATTTAAGTATATATCTTTTGTACATTTAATAGTATGCAGATGTATGTCTACAAAATATTGTTTTAAAACCATTACTGTTCAATCGATATTACTCTTATGTTATGTATACATGTATCAGTATTATTATTATTATTTTTTTGTTTGCATTGTATGATTGTTCATATGTACTGTCATTATTGTGATGTGTTGTTGTTAATAAATTCAAATTCAATTCAATTCAATTCAATTCAATTCCCTTGTAGCAGTCTTTAAGCAGTTTCTTCTTAATGCACTTGGGTCTCGGGCACGTAAACCGGACATCATACTCGATCCTTCTAGCCCAGTGCTGAATAAGGTTATCAAGGGTCTCAGTTACAAAGTCCATCACCTGCCATAAATAAACACCAGCAAGGCAGATATTTTATCTTAATTTCTTTTTGGCTACTTCAAACTTACTTAAATTTGCTTTAAATTCACATCTCAAAATCGACGGATCTCCAAAGAAACTGTCAATAGGATAGTGCATTGATAACGCGTCGAATTGGCTTATAATGTCTTTTAATCTAACAAAGTATGGGACACATGAACAGGCATTGCCGATTTGGGTGGAGGAAAAAAATTGTCCGCTCATCTTGTTTAAGGTTTTTTGTTATACATCTCGACCAAAATTAATCATGAACTTTTAATATTCTTTTGGAAATTCTTTTACAATTGTCCATAAACCTACTGACACAGAACAGGTTGGGAAAGGTCGACCATTTTGATAAAGTACACAGTTTCACAGTTTGATAGCTGAACTGTGTTACCACATAAACAAGATGTAGAATATGGCTTATATTAACCCGAATTTCAGAAAGAGAACTGGAGTTAATCTTGCCTTCAACTGTAGTTGATTTCTAAGTCAAGTTTAAGTGCCCTTTGGTCTTACTTTACTGTCCTTCAATCTAACAGGACTCAAAGTTACACCTCACTTCAAAACATGGGATCGTTAGTGTGAAATGAAATACAGTTCACTCTGCATTACTCAAGTAAACATTGTATTTGTTTCGTTAGTTAAATCCATTTTTTCTCGAAAAACCTATTCAAATCATGTGTTATTTTAATACACTTCTTAAGTCAAATTTTGCCGAGGTCAAACTATTTATCCGCGGTCCCAACCGATTCCACTCATCCATAGTTAAAGGGACAGTTGAGTTCTGTTACAGAGGGCGCTACACAAAATAATTGTTTGTGAGATAATGAAAAAATGAGTGTCAAATTACAAAGAACATTATATTTAAATGACAAAATCATCTTTGTTTGGTTAAAATCGGTTCAGAGACGGCCGAAATATCCATAAATATAACCGTTTCTAATATGTGTGTACCACCACAAATATTCCATAATTTGAAAAAGCCGTTCGAAAACGAAATAGCGCCTTTTACGTTGTACTTCAGCCAATGCCGATGTTGTTTTTTTCGTTGGCTTTTTCCTGTTGGTTATATTACGCACAACCAGCCGGCACATGGATTGTTAGTTTTAATTAATTAATTAATTAACGGTCATCGTATTTTTTGAAAGTAGAGCTAAATCGGTATGATCGTATAGGCTAAATTTGACACATTTTGAGGGTCTAAAACTACCTTCATATCAATTTTAGGTCTTTGTCATATATAAGAATAACACTAAGAGCAATAACCATGCACTTTGAAGACATCTGCGTTCTGAAAACAGAACTCAACTATCCCTTGTTCTTTTATAAACATATGGCTTATGTCACATCCCAAAACCGTGCAGTGACAGTTTAAATTCCATGGTTCAGAGACCTTTCTCAGATGTATAATGGCAGACTAAAGCAAGCTACCATTTGTTGTAATCTAACAAAGAAAATAATGTTGTGAACGTGCATAGTAAGTGTCAGAGAACTGGTATGCACCTCCGTCTCTGTTCATTTGTATTGTGTAGTAATTGAAACCATCCTGTTGAGCTACCTACCTCTTTGACAGCACTTGGAGCTGGAGGTGTATTACTATTCCCATCATGATCAGAATCAGCAACCGCTCCTCGGAATACAGTGACCTGGAATGTTCAGCATCAAAGGTAAGGGGAACAGATTTTAAGAAAATGATATGATGGTGTTTTATTGTGTACAGTTTCCTTCGATTTTGTGAGGGTTATTTATTAATTCATTTATAAATTCATTTATTCTGTTTTCGTTTTACAGAGTATGCTCCTCAGTACACATAAACTTAATATACTTATATTGTTTAATTTATTCTTATTTGTTTGAATATCTTCTATTGTGATATTTAAAGAGATGTGAATACAAAAAAATGAATTGAATTTGCAAGAGAAAACTTTACATTACATTGTACAATTAAAATACGAAGTAAAACAAAACAAATATAGAATAACAAATATAAAATACATTAACAAACAAAACAAGAACAAAAAGAAAGACTAACAATAGAAAAAAATATTGGGCTTTTGATCACATCTTAAATACAGCTAAAAATGAATGTGTATTTAAAACCAACTTAAAACACTAAAGGTGAGATAGAAAATATGAGGCTACGCTTTTCAGATTAAAGCACTAAGAACCAAACCATGATAATTAATTATAGGTAAAGTTTACAGGGTTGCACAATGCAATTCTTTAAAAGAAATAAGCGCCCTGAAGAGTTCTTGAATCTCTACTTATCGAGAGTATTATCGTCTTCAGTAGATTTACTATAACATTGCCGGGCGGAGGCTATTCATATCCTATGAAAGGATTCCATGCGCGGCCTCAATAACTTTACCTACAATTCAGTATCTCCACAATGAAAGTAAAAGGTATCGCTGACGCTTGCTCAGACCTTGATAGTTGCTTCACGAGGAGGTAACATCTCTAGTAAGGCATGATGCACTCCATCAACCATTAAACTGATGTGACGATGGTAAAGATTGACTGGTTCTCCATCTCTTTCACCCATCCATCTGACTGCTCTCGTCATCAACCGATGAAATAGCCCATCTGTGGAAACGGCAAACAAGAGAGATGACCAACAGATTATGGCTAGCGACGTTTTGAAAGCCTGCTCAAAAGAAATATTAACTGCAATAATGCTTCAAGACAATTATATATTTCTGAGAAACGAGTTTCTAAAAAGATGGATTAAAACTACGACTATCGACATAGTCATAAATATGTCTCACACGTCATTTGGCAAGACATTAATCTACATTTGTCACTCTCTACTCAGGTGTTATAAGGGTACCGGAAGGGAAGGATTCCTTGATTTGCTGGGAGCAACCTACAATCAGTAGCCCAGCAGACCTGGGGGTAATATTGGAGCACATTAAACACCTTGCGTGGTGAATATGTGCACTCTGATATTATCCAATACTAATATTATCATTATCATTAAATCAAATGAAAAGAATACTGTAGACAAATCTGATACCCCGAAAAATATAATAACTAGTCTGTAATTTACCCTCTTTCTACTCAAGGTTGAAGGCAATCTTTAAATCTTCAAATCAATACGTGAGTTGGACATAGTGAACTTCTTGTTTACTCTGGATGCATGGGTCATCATTGGCAAGAACCTATAAACGTTTGTATAAAGTCAAACTGTCCATTGAGGCCACTCAAGGAAAATAGAGCAAGTGGCCAATGTAGACAGGTGGTTTTTCAGGGCACATATTTCTTTCTCAAGGGAGAACAAATGCATGGTCTTTCTAGACAGGTGGCATTTATAGAGATGTGGCCACTTCGACAGGTTTGACTTAATACAAACCTTGTTCCAATCATATTCCATACAGTCTCTTTGGAGCAAGAAGAGCATTAACTCGACGATACAGTACACGTGTTAACACCCTTCTGGCTGTAGACAGATGATGAATTCATCCTCACCTGTTAAGAAGCCCTGAAGTCCACATAAAAGTCTGTAGAAGATTCGATCTGTGCAATCTCTTCTGGGGAGCAATGGGACGTCAGCCTAGAAGGAATGTATTAGCGCTTCTTTACCACTTTCCCTGTTGCATTTGATACCTAAAATGTAAAAACATTATCAAAACACTTAAACCATAAATACAAAACAAAATATACCAAGAAGAAAAAATACATTTTGTAAAATCAACAACAAAAAAGCAATTCGCATTTCACTCATTATTTCATTCACACATCCCACTTCTGCCACTGAATTGTAGCAAGTTTCATTTACAACGTCGACCTATTGAGCAATTTTGATTCAAAATGTGAGAAATATACATTTTAGTACCATTTGTAAAAGCTGTCGAAACTGTACTGAATCCCTCCTTTTCACAGCACAAACCAACATGTTTAAAGAAAGATGTATAGACAAACAATTATGGTATCCAAGATTAATCTAAAATTTGAAATGTAGAGGTGTGCGCAACGTTTAGCTCGACCTTTACCTCATCGTCTAGTCCACTCTGTTGCCCTTGCTGGAGTCGTTCTACAGGAGCCTCACATATGAGATCAAACTTGGTCATGAGCTTGACTAAGGCTTCCTTCTGCTCCAAAAAGCCTTGCCACACATGCTGAATCAACCTATCCTCTAAGATACCATCCTCCTCAAGAGTGGTCCAGGCATCACTCACAATCCCGTCCTGGAATTGAAGACACATGGAAGAGGGCTGTCAAGGGGAATTTGACACCGTTTGGGACTTTGGGTGTTTACCTAATAACAACTGTTGTCGATCACCGGGGTTAGCCTTTAGTTTTTCCCATATCTGAGAATTGGATAACCCGAAAACACTCTCCAAAAGATCAAGGATAGTAATGACCCGCGTGAAGACATCAATTAGCAACATCTCCTACGATTTCTCTTAAATAACCACTTGCCTTTCATTTAGTATGTAACCAAATCCCTGCTGCAGCTGACCATAGCATATTTGAATGAGGGTGTAATGAAGGAGGTTTCTCACCCTTTCTGCAGAATCCAGGATAGTTATGACCTGCTTGAAGACATCAATTAGCCATTGAGGATTCAGGATCACCATGTCTCGTAGGAGAGACTGCTGGTCTTCAATGCCTCCGTAGTAGACTATGTAACCCAGGTCGTGGTAGAAGGTCAGCATCGTGAGAAGTTCACCCTCCGATTCCATCCCGAATGGCTGCGTCAGTTCCTTGGTCTGGGAGAATACAAATAAAATGGTTTTAAAATCATCATTTGATTGGTAAAAAACATCAAAAAAAGTATCTAACAAAAACATATCATAAAAATAACATTAAATTTAATTTACACAGGGTGTAATTATACAAAATATGAATATTATAAAGCAATACTTTTACAGAAGGCAACATGAAGCCTGAATCTTGTGCCAGGATTTTCAAAGGCACTACATATTATCAAACACAGGCATAAACTGGGCAATTTAGGAAATTGAAATGGTATCGCTGATGAATTTTGATAATATAGCATTACATATTCCCAACAATACCGAGAGAGTTTTACGAACTAAGATACGAACTAAGGAATACACTTAGATTTGCTTGCAAATTAAATATCGTTCCATAAAATTCAATTCAGAATATAAAAATGGCGAATTTGAAGAAGATTTTTTTTTTAAGGAAAACAAAAATTTGGCTCTTAAAACTTGAAGTTGAAATATGAACTACACGTAAATGTATGAACAATAGCTCTCTAATTTTCTTCCACTACAAGACCTAAACAAAAATTATCTTAAAATTTCAAGAATAAACGTTCCTGCCTACCTGATCTAATGTCATGTAATTGATATTATGTGCAGCTAGAGCTTCCTCAAATAAAAGCCATCTAAGTGGAATCTCTTCTCCCATGTAAGGTTCTTCCATCGCTACTTTCTCAATATGTCTCCTCAATGCGACCAGCTACAAAGGAAGGTTTTGATTGCTTTAATATTTTAAAAAAAACTCAACAACGTGACATAGCATGCAGCTCAAGGCTGATATTGTCTGTTTTTACAACGTAATCCGATATTCACATCATAATTTAAACATCAAAATACGTCAGTAATATAACAAAATAACAATGGTAACATCACACAGCAATATTGTAAACAAATTCAGAAAAAAAGTATCGAGAATGTGGATAATCGAAATCAAATTGATTAAGGCAATGCCGTTAAACATTCAACGCTAAATTCAATTAAGTATGTTCAGGAATATTAGGTTTATATCACAAAAATATCAATTTAGAGTAAGATAGAGAAAAATTGCACAGATATAGCAAAAAAATGTGGAGAATATTCGACAGTGGGTAATGAAAAAAAAAATATTTCTTTTCCACAAGGCATATGAACAAACACAAAAACAATATGTGTGCAGTTGTATTATTACCAGAGGCAGTTAAAGCATGCAGCTTGTGTCAAGTTTTCTAAGAAGAATAACTACTATCTAAATCAATGCCAGTTTCTTCATGCACAGTGGATACAAATCAATGTCAGTATAGCCACATGTACTACCTAAATATTAGAATATTTTCATGCGCAGTAGATTACAACAAAAAATATATATATATATTTTTCTTCTGAATAACTTCTTAAAAACTGAATTCGAAAGTGTTGTGGGAATTATCATAGAATCATATGATTCTATGAGTGAGGAATTAATTTAGGATTACTATCACAACAAATTGAGATTTTATGTCAAAAGGTATTCACATCACGTCTTAATAATAATCATAATTATATTTGCTTATATAGCGCCTAACACTTACTTTATCAGAAGTCTCTAAGCGCTCTACAATAATGCAGCATAATTACCCTGGCTTTAGCAGTGCAGCTGTTACGCGCGCTGCGTTTCAAGGAATAAATTCCTACCAGGTACCCATTTACTTCACCTGGGTGGAGTGTGGCGAATGTAGATCAATGTCTTGCCAAAGGACATTAGTGCCGCAGCGGGACTCGAACCGCGGACCTTGTGATCGACAGTCCGGCGACGTGTCCACTCGACCACAACACCTCTACTCGAGTGAGTGAGTGAGTGAGTGAGCAGATTTCATTACGTTTTGGTATGCCAGCTCTTGGCGTTCGGAAGAGAATCTTAATATATGCAATAATTTACAAATTTGGACAATATATAAGAGACACAAAAAAAGATAATCAGTAATACTCTTATGCTACAGTGTTACTATAAATTGTAATAGTTGGAGATTAATTGTGATGTACCTCTGCTTCTGTGCCTACGTCTTCATCTGTGTCTACTAATCTGTTCTCAATGGCATAATACTTGGGGACCACATGGCATTCAAACGGCTTCTTCTTGATAGAATTACGGATCTTCTCAAAGGCAGAGCGAATCTAGAAGACAAAAAGGGTGAAATGATCAGGAAATATACGTCCTAGTCATAGTGTTAAACATGAATGCATACCTTACTTTAGATGAGAACATGATAGTTGAGAATATGATAGTCTATGCAAACAAAAAGAACTCCGATATGAAATAGCCACTATATCTCATTGAGGACCCCCATGATATCTCATTGGTTTTATTACTGACAAGGAAAACAATGAGAGAAACAGAAACAAAATCTGTCATTAAATTGTAAAGTTGCAATCAATGAAATACAAATTAGCAATTATGTGACTTATCTTTTGAGGTAGTCTTCCATTCACTTAGTAGTGCACATTTGATGAATTGTCATTGTCTAGCTTATTAATGAAGGAATGGGGCTGTGTAAAGAAAAAAGTAGTACTGGTTGCGTCTAGGATGCACGTATGACCGAAAGATTTGTTTAGATGAAACAAATATTTATTTTAATTACTTTTTAATCAAGTATTACTCAAAATTTCACTGAATTGTTTCTCTAATTTTCTGGTACTATAAAAACCAATACTATATCAGGGTAAATTTTCATTTTTAATTTCCTTTCACAAGAAAGTAAAAATCAGAATGTTGCAAAGTTATATAGTCAAGCTGTTATAATACCATAGCCCGATCCCACTGGCAAACTTACTCCTAACTGAATCCAAATGAACAATGTAATCGCCACTCAGGGTTAGACAGAACAAAAAACGTCTGGTGTTGGGAATTATTTAATACAACTGACATTTGTCAACCTGACAATGGATCCTGTTTAGGACAAGTCTTTCTCGAATTAATAGTAAATTTAAGAGCTAAATGAGCAAGCTATCGTAAGTCAAAGTATATATATATATATAAGTTTTTGCTATTTTTGTTTTACAATAACAGGTAGGGTCTAGTGAAATATTGCAGTCAAAGTGGAAATACGAAGACGCGTAAAGAGTGGACAAAAAGCTGGTAGCATTTCATTCATGTCGGTCTGGCCGAACCGACCCATTCCATGCCCTCAGCCCCTCACTACCCAATACGACGTACTTCAGTCTCTGTATAGAGGCGGTCAGTGGAGCCAGACTTAGTCTCAGCGGAACAGCCGTCGATATCAGCGACTGAAGCTTTCAGTCTACCTAAGGGTATGGTACTTTTGGTTCGATCTTTGTCGTTCTGGTGTCGGTCTTGTTGGTGTAAGTGGAGGATGATGGGTATCTTTCATGTAATATTGTCTGTTTGTTCTCACTCTTGGTTCAAAACACATCATGGAGGTGGTGGTGTCGTAGCATAGCGGGGCATTAACTTTACCTACAATGCAGGGGTAGAGGGTTCGAATCCCAGCACGGCACTAACATCCTTGGGCAAAAGATTAATCCACATTTGCCACCCTCCTGTAGACTTCAGGGGTAATAACAATTACAGGGCCGTCAGGAAGAACAGCTGATATTTATCATTTTATTATCAACATACACGTATATCATAAAACCTTACCTTTTCCTTTTTCTCTTTTGCATCTCCTTTCACACTTTCTCGGTGCGTTCCAACGATGAATATTGGTGGAGATTTCTGGGCGGTTTTATACATATTATTATTGAGGACTGAAGAGGGCGCCACAGCATGGGCGAAGATGGAACACAACCAGAAATTGATGAACTCTAGACATGTCAGTTCTGATTTGGCACCTCCTTTAGCCTTTGGTTCAATTGTAAATAAGTATGTAAGATAAGACCAATGATAACAATACACAGATTCACCCTGCTTTGTAGCAATTCTAACAGGAATCAACTCCTGACATCTAACATAATTTATTTGATTGATTGATAACAAACCTATTACAGTATGATAATTTAATCATATGATTAAAAAATTATCACAATTGTGTACTTATTTTGTAATATTACCATAACAAAATCATAACGAAGGATCGCAACATAAACCTGTGACAATATTTTATAGAATGTCATAATTACTGTATATATACCCCCAAAAAAGGGATATTGAGATTTTTTTTAAAATCTACTATACTAAGAGAAATAAGAGAAATCATTAAAGGATGGGGTGAAATGAAATTCATGAGAAGATGACATAAAGAGATGGTAAATTAATCATCAATAGAAATAGCAGCACTCATTGATTTTTAATCAGTAAATCATTACTAGCTATCATAATTGATAATAATTTTCTCAAAAGTTGTTCTCTTTAATGGCATGACCAAGTGTCGAAGTAATTGGCAGGATGACTTTGTAGGCCAACTTGTTTCTTCGAGCAGAGATGGACTTTCAAAGAGAAGATCATTTCAGCTATTTAATGTAACACCATGTACTCAAAAGAAGAAAAAAAAACTAATATATCACTGATTTAATTTTACCAACAATTTACACATGTATTAATTCAGAAGGAAACAGGTTATTGAACCTTTATTTAAAAAGGGTCGAAATGAACATGAGCTATTATGTTATCAATACTATAAGAATACATTTTACGCAAGTACAAGGAATAATGCAAATATGTAAACGTTACAAATTGAATTATGGCATATAATTAGTGTTTGGCAAAGACTACATAACACTTGCTATCATTTATCCATCTCCCATGCAAAGCAAAATATATTTTTACCAAGCAGTTTCTGAATATTTTTATTATGGGTTCGTAGAAAAGGGGGATCAGCCTAGATAGGTCAATGGCCTTTTCTGGTCCCTCACATCCCTACTCTACCCATTAATTTGTTTTAGTGTTACTGTTGTTGTTGTATTTGTTCTTATCTCATTACATATTCTATATTATTGTATTTGAATTTTATATTGTTGTACATTTTTTATTGGATGTGAAATAAACTGAACTGGAACTTGAACAGTATAAAATTAAATGAAGAAATACCATTTCATAATACTCGTCTCTCGATTCAAAGGGAACGACAGAATCCAAACTTCTACTGAGATCAAAGACGATCACATAAATGGCTCGCCACGTCAGAAATACCTACAAGAGAAGGGAATACAAATGATCCATAAAAACTTAACCTGTTGAATACTGAATTCTTGCATTCCCATTGGCAATGGGTTAATAACTACCATGCTATGTTGTTTCTATTAAAATACTCAATTTGTTTCTATAATAATATGGGACATCGTGTACTGTTTATATACGATTTACAACTAAATAATTCATACACCTTGTACATTTGATGTTAATTGTGTTTTTCGTAACTGATGAATGCAATGTGGACCGGTTGAATTACTGCCTTTGTAAATGCTTTTAGATGTAAGCTTCAATATGTCACATTCTCAAGAGAAAAAAATCTGGATAAATCTAGTTTCACCAATGCGCATATTATTATTAAGAGTACATGAATCCATGTGCCCTGATTCTAAAGCATGATATCGAGACAATGGAATAATAGTCTCCATTTCTAATTTATTTGAGAATGAGATATCTACACTGAAACTGATCAGACCAAAATCAAAGGAGAAATATTAATATTTAGGACATAAATGTCATGATGGGTGTATGGGAGACTAGTAAACCAAAAATGTATTGTTTTTGTTTAATCCCAGAATCTAACAACACTTTTCACATTTGCTTCCATGACACCATGGTATAATTTACAAAGGATCTAATGTTCTTAAAATGTTATTTCACCTGATGGGTTGTGTAGTAAATGTCTTGTCCGGCAAAGTCCCATATACTTAGTGAGACTCCTTCTTCTCTATCACTATCAGTCCTGTCTGTTCCTATCTCCTGAGGAATGAAGAAAATGAATACACATCTACACTGTTGGTCATAATGGTGGAATAATTATTTTTACCCCAGTTTAGGGAAGGATTTTAAAAAATACATTCTCAAAAATTAATTATATTTTCCCCCGGCCCCCAACAGGAAACAATTCCTCTGTGTGGCCATGCCTTGAACCATAATGCATGGCCCTACAGAGGAATTTTTCCTGTCGGGGGCCGGGGGGGAATGCAATGAATTTTTGACAATTTATTGCATTTTCTTAGTTTTGGGGGATTTGTGGAAGGGGCCGCGTACCATAGCAAACACTGCGTACAGTCATGATTCAGGGGCTAAGCAATGGCCTCGTTACTGTGAGGCCCCAGGATAAAAATCGTGTCGATCAGCTATATATTAGTGCCCTTTTGTGAGGCATTAATCCTCATTACTGTCAATTATGACTTAAGGACGTAGGTCCCTTAGCTGATTAGCATAGTAGCACACATATGATTTAGCAGTCACGCAAAACAAACACTCGCAAATTAATATTCAATAAAATCTGAGAATGTATGCCATTATCTAGATCTATTAGAAATAAATTATTTTTTAAATCCTTCCCTAAACTGGGGTAAAAATAAATATCCCACCATTATGACCAACAGTGTATATGAACAATTATCAAAAATAAATTGTACAAAAAATAATGGGAACATCAGTACTGATCGTGAACACAATCACAAAACCACTTTGTCCAACCTTGTATCATGAAGAAATCTTCTATGTCACATACCATAGCATCATTTTTAGCAGGGTATGAGCAGAAATATCTGGTAAGCAAATAACTATTTGGTATCCAATAAATATTCACTCCAGTGCAGCAAACAAGAATGTATACAGTCCAACATGTCTCTGAAGGAGCAGCAAGTAACAGCAAGGAGTTATGTTTCCTGTATACAAGATGTTTTCTTTCTCATGGAAACCTGTTCCAATAAAGGCAACTTTTCTTTGTTTTTCCCTTGATAGATCTTTCTCACTCGCATGTGCCTGAGGATCTAACATACATTTTCACCCCACTCCAAACAAGTTTAATATCAGCTGGTCTGTTTACATGTATGTTTACTTTGATACTTTCCATCTCTCCATCTTTCTGGGTCTAATGGATTATCTTCAGTTTTACACTCCTGTGGTAACACACCATTATACCATTAACTGTCACAGATTATTATACCCCTGATCACTGAGAGGTGGATATATCTGTTTATGCTGGCAGTCACGGCTCTGTTGCTACTGTGGCTTATCTATTTGTGTATATATTATTTGTATTGTATATTGTTCATGTACTCTATGTAATGACAAAGTGAATTTCCAAATGGACCAATAAAATTAATCTGACTCTGAATCTGAATTAACATTAACGTTTAGGGTCATGTTACACACCACTTACTTTCGAGACAGTCATATAGTAAACCTGAAAAATTATGTTAGCTGCGCAAAAATATGGTTCATTGCACTTTTGAAGAAACAGACTCATTACATTCTGCTAAAAGTTATTATGCTGTGGTAACACGCAGATAGATTATGCATGCAAGGATATAGATCCTATAACAGCACGGGACAAAGAAGTGGAAGATTCTAGGATAAAACCAAGGCATTGTACAAAATCGTGTACATTTTAACCACATAAAGACACAAGGTTCAAAATTGAATTCTACCTTAAGGTGGACCTGTTCCTTAAGCATTTTCTCCACCAGACTTGCTATTTGATTTGGCATATTGTCATCCTCCTCTTTAGCCTTGGGCGCCTCCACATTATCCAAGACAAATTCTTCTGTAATAAAGAAGAAATACATGTATGCGTTTGTAGGATATATACATTCATAATTAATCTACATCTGTCACTCTCCGCCCAGGTGTTAAATAGGTACCAAGAAGGATGCGAACGTTAATGTGGTTGGATTGGCATGTTTTCATTTGTTAAATGGCGCCTGGTCAAAATACTACCAAGGGGAGTAGTGCGTGTGTACTATCATTTTACCACCTAAATAAGGCCTTCAAATGTGAATATTTTTATCATAATCATTATTATGAGAATATTTCATGTAACTGATATGTTATTAAATCAGAATTAATTACAGTTTAAATTAATCACTGGATAATACAACATTTATGTGATAACGCTGTAAAGGATACTAATTTGTTATTAACTTTTATTGATACTTGATATCCTATACACGATGAATTAAGGATTGATCGAGGGTTAAGAAAACAAACAAACAACACAAAAACACATTAAAAATAACAAATAACAAAACAAACAAATAAACTAACCTGCTTCTACAAGATTCAGTCCGCTGGCAAGAGTAGTATCGCTGTGTGGTTCTAAAGTTTCTTGATCCTGTACAAAAAATAAACCAGTTTAAGATCCTCATCAAGCAGCTTGCACTAAACCGCATCACAATTAGTAACTAAAAATAATTTGTAAAAGTAGTAGAAGATATTCGTTTATACTGCCATTCTGTACTGGTCTAGATTAATATCTTGTGTCATTGTATGACTAAGAACATGACATTACAGATGCAAAACAGCTAATACATGTACTGGGATGTATAAATAGTTGAATGGCTAATACTGAGTTAAATGTAAACTTGTGTTTAAGTAATGAAATTGAAGTTCATAAGAGCATGATGGTATAGAATCCGCTTTCCAAAACAGCTTACATATTTTGTGGCTGTTAGACTTGTGTATCAACATTTAATATCATAAATGAAATGCATATGGAAAGGAAACAGCAACCCCGACATACTGTAGTGCAGTGTTTTTTACCTTTCTCTAGTCGCGGCACCTTTTTGAAAATAAAAAGTTTCGTGTAGCCCTAATTCCCGAATTACTTACAGAAGATGCACTTTCCATCTCTCCGGTACACCTCAAGTGCATGTACACACTTACGGACACATTTCTTTTTGTAAATTTAGGGAGCGAGCGAAGCGAATGAGCAAAAGCAATGACATTTTTAGAGTGGTAAAATTGTTATTTTGTAAAAAAAAAAAAACACCAGATACGAAATGGTATCATATATGCAGGAACCTCGCTGGCAAAATATAATAAGGATATTTCGATATAAAAATGTAAGATATATTCGAGCACCTCGCTGTCAAAAGAGACTAACTATGTAGCTATTCAGGCAGTTCACTGCCTAAACTCCTACTGTTTCTAAATATTGCGACAGACAAGTGAGTTTTGGAAAAAGACTCTTAATTGTCTTTACAACGTTATTTCTTCAAGAAAATACACAACCGTTTCTATTTTTTTCTTCACGAAATTGATGTTTATTTTATAATGGATCAACCTAAAAAATATTGAATTAATTTATCTCACGGCACCCCAGGGTGCCCCGGCATCCCAGTTGAAAAACGCTGTTGTAATGCATTGTATAATCTGAGACAGCCCATGTAGATAAATAGATAGATAGATAGATAATTTATTGGTCCATATTCAAAACATAGAAAATTGGCCTCCACTGGCAGCACATAAAACAAAATACAAAGTAGTTACAAAATAATTGATAAGTCACATAATGTACATAAATTCACACGAGATCATGACATTAACAAAAAGCATAAGTATAAAATACATAGTAATAGGGAAAACTTAAGAAAGAAGTCGACATTTAAAGATTGAGAAGAGAGAAAAAAGTCGTCAGGAGACTGAGGAGCAAAAATAGTAATAAGAGAGAGAGAGGGGAGAGGTGGAGAGAGAGACAGAGAGAAAGGGGAGAGATAGAGAGAGAGAGAGAGAGAGATAGAGGGAGAGAGAGAGAGAAAGATAGGAACGAAAGGTGGACACGGTGGAGGAGGTAAGGAGAGGAGAGGATATAAATAGAGGTAGGGGAAAGAAAAGGAAAGGAAGGGGGACGAGTTGTACACGACACATGTAGATAAATTGTTAACTGTCTATCTGAAAGGTAATAGACCAGTTCGCAGCGTATCCACGTTGAATGCGCAGGTCCCCGAGAAGTGCGCGGACACGACTGACTCCTCCCACCCGCCAGGAACAATCGTATTCCAACAGGCAGAATGCGAATTGCACACGAACGCCGCTACCAGGCTGGCAATACATTAGAGCTCGCCCAACCTAGCAACAACCAACGCACACAACTCACACCCCGCCCACCGAAACACAACCACTCCCAAAGGTGAAAGGAGACACCCGCATCCAAGCACCCCGGCTAAGACCCACGCACCCAACCCGAACCCACTGCGAAACTGGTCCATTGTGTTGCACATTTTAAAAAACCTGCTTTTTGGTACTAATTATGCGTAAAAACAGAGCAGAGGCAAGATTGAACAGTGGGTCAATCGGCAAGTGTTATAGTTACAAGAAAAATATAAATATAAATACAAATATGTAAATATATAACTATATAACTGGCTGGCAAGAGACTTTCAAAAGGGTCATCGTTTAACATTAGCATTGAACATATGAATGACATTCGGTACAAAGGATTGTCTGTAACGACAGCGGTTGCTCCTCGGTACGCGTAGGCGAATACCTGAGCGATTGAATCCAATGAAATGATGTAATGGATGTGATGGGTCATTCATTATTGTGTGAACTTTAAGTAACATACGTTTTTCATACACAGTACTGATAGGGGGAAGATCTGAATAAATTAACCGCTGGGCAATTTTCCTGGGTCTATCTAACTTTCTCCGATTTTGTTTTGAAAGATTGCCAAAAGTGCACAAGAAATTGAATGTCAGGATACTCTGTATAAGAGATTGGTAGAAGAGAACTAGGATCCTATTATCCACATGAAATTCCTTTAGTTTCCTTAGAAAGTATAACCTTTGACTCGCCTTGCCTGCTACGATTTGGGTGTTCCTATTCCAGTTAAGTTTGTTATCAACAGTTGTTCCCAAGTACTTATATTCAGAAACTCGCTCAATGCTTTGATCATGGATAACCAACGAGTCAAGAGGCTGAGAGGAACGACGAAAGTCAAATACCATTTCCTTAGTCTTTTTGACGTTAAGAACTAGATGGTGCCGATCGCACCAGTTTACAAATTGATCAACTTCTCTAACATATGGGCTGGAATCTCCTTGAAGGAAACCATTTATCACAGTGTCGTCTGCGTACTTAATTATTGAACAATTATTATTGGTGATGGTATAGTCACTAATATAGAGCGAGAAGAGAATTGGTGAAATTACACAGCCTTGAGGAGCACCTAGATTCAGACATTTGATGATAGAGTTCAGATTATTACATTTAACCCACTGTGGTCTGTCTACAAGGAAATTATGGATAATCCTAACTAGACATGGTTTGACATTCATATTAAGTAGCTTATCTATCAGTATGTGAGGAACAATCGTATTAAAGGCACTTGAGAAATCTATGAACACAGACCTAACGTAAGACCTAGGAGTATCCAAATGTTGATACAAACCCTGTAGAAAAACAAGTACTGCGTCTTCTACACCTCTATTGTTCTGATATGCAAATTGAGTCTTGTCGAAAATATTAACCTGGTTTCTAAGATGTCTTAACAATAACCGTTCAAAACATTTCATGGGATTGCATGTAAGGGCTACTGGTCTATACTGATTCAGTTCACTAGGGTTTTTCATCTTAGGAACTGGAATAATAATCGAGGATTTCCAAAGACGAGGAATCCTACCAGCATTCATGATCAATTGATAAATACGTGTGAAAACATAGGCAAGTTGTTGACTACACATGTTCAAAACCTTGTGATTATCATTTTGTACTTACTACTTTAATATTAAGCAGCATTCAAATTCGTTGAGCAAATTTCTGAGGTTATTAATTTGTTTTCTCTTCTGGCAGAATTGAACATCTTCTTTATAATCGTACCCCACGATTACATTTACTGGCATGCATAGAGATTTTAATTTTGATTACTACACAAGATAGCCATTTTATTCTCTCTCACTGGTTTTTCCTTAAATCAGAAAGACAATATCTGCATGGAGATGAATATTACCTGTGTTGGGGTCACGGTCAGCCTCTTTTTTTTTGTATCCACATGACCTTTAATGTATTCATCCTCTATGAAAGTAAATCATCAAAAATCATATTATACTATGGTATCATACATTACATGGTTATGTACGATTGAATGACTTCAAAGTGATTTAATGTATACGATTTTAATGAACAATATGATGTGCAATCCTGCCTTTGTAGCAGGTTATACATTACCAGATTTATTTGTGCCAATACACATCTTGACTAAAAATATAGTTTTCTTTCAGACGTTTGGCTGAAGAGTGTATTTTTTGGGGTGGATTCTAACAACATGCTTTATATAATAAGAATACAAAGTCTGAAGGAAAAAGAAAACATTATTGTACAGGAAATTCGAAAGTAGTTAGAAAATACTATGCAGTCTATAAACCAATTCGCTAATTTGACATTTACTGAGCAGTACAAAAACTTCTTATATCCACATTACCACTGCAATAACTATGATGATAGTCAGGAAACGTGTCAGACAGTAATAATAATGATGATGATAACAAAATCATAATAATATTATGGCGATTATGATATCAATGAACATAAAATAAACATAAACAGAAAAGAAGTTAACAACATGAATGTCATCATTTGTCATCATTTTGTATTAAACTTTATATCTTATGAACGATGATTAAATGATTGATCTAGAATTAGGAAAACAAACAAACAAAGCTGACAAACATCGCAAATAAACAACGCAAACAAATTAAACCTAACAAAAACAAAACAAATATATTCACGAACCTGCTTCTACAGGATTCAGGCCTCTGCCGAGAGTAGTATCGCTGTGTGGTTCTAAACTTTCTTGATCCTGTACACAAAATAAACCAGTATAAAGATTGTCATCGAGCAGCTTGCACTAACCGCATCACAATTATTAACTAGAACTACTTTTTTAAGTGGTTGATGAAATGATCCTTCTCTTTTTTCGTTTACACTGTCATTCTAGGCTGGTCTAGAGCAATTCATGGTGTCGTTGCATCACTTGCATGACTAAAAGCATGACATTCCAGATGCAAACAGCTAATACATGTACTAGGGTTTATGAAAAATTGATGGTTAATACCGAGTTAAATGTGAACTTGTGTTGGTTTAATGAAAATAATCAAAATACATTATCATGAAGGAAATGCATATGTAAAGGAAACAGCGACCTCGATATACTGTAGTGCATTGTAACATCAGACAACCCATACAATTATCGTTCTTTACTCACTGCTCAGGTATATTGCTATCAAATTCATTAAGCACAATTTCCGATATTATTTAATTGTTTGAATGATCGTCGTGAATTAAAAAAAAAATATTCTGGCTGAACTTCACTTCTCCATCATAATCATAACTCGCTATTACATTTACTTTTTATTTTATAGAGATTTTTATTTGGATGAAGAAATACGAAAGCCATTGCATTCTCTCTTATTCCCCGGTCACACATAGACGCCGCTTCAACTACAATGGAGAACTAGCCGAGAGCGTGGTCAATTGGGGCCAATCGTGGGCCAAACGTTGGAGGATCTTCATAAGCGTGGTTTTGGTCGGGGCGGGATCTTCCAGGTCGGGAAGCTGCGTGCTCTTCCCATGCTTATTTTGAACGTGCAAAACATAAGCGGGGTAAAGTATTATTAAGAATGTAGTGGGAACACCATTATCGTACAAGCAGCGTGGTAGCATCGTGGTGAGATGTCTGTCTAAAAATCTCCTAATAAAAACGAAGCACGGTCGGCAACTTTTTCGAGCCGCTTTATTTCGTTCATCTTCGAAGTTGGGAAGAACTAAAGGAATGCTTGAACACCCCCGATTTATATAGACATCGCCACAAATAGTAGTAGAAGCGTACTAGAAGCGTAATATGATCGGCACCAGCGTAGCGAAAGCGTCCTACATAAGCGATCCTGTATGTTGTAGCGACAAGGTAGGGAACCGACCACTTGGTTGGCATTGGTCTAGGTGTAATCCTAGTGACAGCGAGTCAGCAGCGCTTTTGACGTAAAAGCATCGCAGTACAGTCGTGATGTAGTCTTTAATTTGCCAAATTGCTGTATTTAGCCGGCGATTATGACCCTATTTGATAAATTTTTCAGATCGGGGTGGTCGGCAAGGTCTTCGTAAGATCGCTAGATTGTTACTTGTTTACCTCAAATAAGACAAAAATGATATCTGTATGGAGATAATATTTACCTGTGGTGGGGTCACGATCAGCCTCTTTGCTATGTCATCCGCAAGAGCTTTACTATATTCATCCTCTTTGAAATTAAATCATCAAATATCATATATTACATTGTAATATAAGATTGTATGATTCCAGAGTAATTTAAATTACATATACTCTACATGATTTAAATGAACGATTTGATGTGCAATCCTGCCTTTATAGCAAGTTAAAAATTACCAGACAGCTAGAAGTATGATGTGATGTCATGCAACTCCTTAAGTTGTTTTAATATACTCCTTGACTAAAATATAATTTTCTTCAAACTTATGGCTGGAAAGGTTATGTTTTTTGTTGTGACTTCTAAAAAAATGTTATCCATAATAAAAATAACAACTTTGAAGGGTAGAGAAGCATTTGAAAGTAATTGATTTAATAAAGAAGTATGATTGTACAGGAAATGAAAAAGTTGTTATATTTACATAGCAGTACAAAAAACAGTGGTATTGCCATGACATCATAAGGACAATTCAGTTCACTTCTTATATCCATATTGCCACTGTAAGAACTATAACTTTGTAATTGCTATGTTAGGAATCGTTTCAGACAGTAGTAATGATAATGAAATTAAAAATGATAATGATAATATTAATAACAATAATAATAACAATAGTAATAACAACATAAACAATAATAATAGTAATGGCAATAATGATAAGAATAGTAATAGGTATAAAAATACATTTATAAACCACAGCCACCATGTGCTTATAAATTGTAGCATTGAGATATTAAAATGAAAAGGCACGCTTTAAGTTTTGTTTTAAAAGTGTTTTCCGTCCTGATTTGTCACCAACAGTCTGATGTCAGAATTAAAGATATACTTAAGCAGAGAATGCTATTTTTCTTATGGTAAAGGCAAATCTTGTTTAAATTTCTACTTACCTTTTGTATCTTCATTCCCATGTCCTTTCTTGTGAATTGACCACATTTGTTTGCCAGCCTTTGCAACCTCGATACAAATTTCACATGCGTTTGTTGTTTCCACACCGTCCGTTATTCCCTCATTTTGATCAAATCTGAAGAAAATAATAAAATTATAATAATAATACTATTTACAATATTAATAAATATCATAATAATAGATTTAAAACATATAAATAATATCATTATTAGTAATCATGATATATACGCACTTATATGATTCTATAACCAACAAAAGAGAAAATATGAGATAAATGCGATTAAAAAAAGGAAACGTTATCCCAAAGGGAACTATTTTCATTATCGAGAAGTCAGAATAAACAAGATCATAATCATCTTGCTACTTGGCCCTTTATTCTGTTGGACAAAGAGTTCATGTATCCAAACAGAAAATGTTAAGTCAACATGACTGGTAATAAAGTTGTTTGTTTTGTTTTTAAGTGAATTCAAGAAAAATACAATACAGAGGCAGATAATCAGGAACAATAAAGAGAGAGAGAGAGATTTTTTAAAGAGATCAAGGGGTAATAAAGAGATTACCTTTGTCCTGTAAGAGTTTTTTTTAGACTTGTCTTTCCAACATGTTCTTGACCAACAAGCATCAGGCGAGTTCGGAATATTTTCTTCGTGCCAGCTTGAGCTGCGTCGGCATACGCTTGTCGTGCTCTCGGCCCCCGAGCGAGGATCTCAGGCGGTGCCGAAAGACCACCAAAGGGAATATCATCCCGATTGTTCCCCGAGTCATGTTTGAGAGATGTCAGTTGGTCATCGTTTCCCTTATTATTATCAGTTTCATCTTTAATAATGAAGATCAAGAATAACGCAAAAATACGTCAGAATAAAGACACACATTTGGCCTGCCACAGAAATCAAAACTGTCAATATTAAAAAATATAAACAAATCACGCCATAACGTTCAACGGTTGCTTTGAAAGAGATGTTTTGTTTCAAGTATTTTGAATTGAAAGTATTACATTTGTAGCACGAAATCCAGCTAGCAGCTACCCTTAAAGATGGGCGGTGAGCTGTACTGAGCATGTGCAGTAGAAGCAGACTACAAATCCACGGCAGTCAAACCTTGGCTTAACTTTAAACCTGGGTTTAAGTTTAGACTAGAGGCTTTCATAGACTGAAATGAAAGTTAGACCTGAAGTCTGGTTTAGTTAAACCCAGGTTTAACTTTACCTGACTTAAAAATACGGTCCAAAAAAATTGGACGAACTTTGTATTAGAGCAAATGGCAATATAGCATTTATTTTGATAACATTACGTTCAGTTATAGGATCAGGAAATTTTGCTGAATACTGTTCTACAATTTGGGTATTGAAAGGCGGGGTAAAAAGTACATCCTTTAAAACATTAAGGACAACAATTACATCGTTTACATATATATGGGGATATTTTAACTAATACCTTTTTTAAAAGGTACAGGACGAAATAAAAATGACAGCTCTGTCCCTATTCAAAACAAAGCTTTTTGAAATGATATAGCCGCCCATGTTAAAATGTGAATCATACCTTCAGGTGATGTTTCTTTCCTCTGTGCTTGTTCACTCTTGAGATACTGAACTATTTCAAGATGATCATTGCGTGATGCAGCAAGAAGTGGTGTCTCACCAGCATTATTTTCCCTCTTTACATGTGCTCCTTGACCAACAAGGTATTGAACTACATCAAGATGACCATTGCGTGATGCAAAGTGAAGAGGTGTCTGACCATCATTATCACCCTTATTAATGTCTGCTCCGTGACTAATGACGTATTTAAGTACATCAAGATGACCACTGTTTGATGCAAAGTGGAGAGGTGTCACACCCTTTTCATTAGGCTGATCACTCTGTGCTCCTTTGCTAATGAGGTACTTTACAACATCAAGATGACCATTGCGTGATGCATAGTGAAGAGGTATCAGACAATCATTATCACCCTTGTTAACCTCTGCTCCTTGGCTAATGAGGTACTCAACTACATCAAGATGACCATTGCGTGATGCAAAGTGAAGAGGTGTCTGACCATCATTATCACCCTTGTTAACCTCTGCTCCTTGGCTAATGAGGTACTTTACTACATCAAGATGACCATTGCTTGATGCATAGTGAAGAGGTGTCAGACAATCATTATCACCCTTGTTAACCTCTGCTCCTTGTCTAATGAGGTACTCAACTACATCAAGATGACCATTGCGTGATGCAAAGTGAAGAGGTGTCTGACCATCATTATCACCCTTGTTAACCTCTGCTCCTTGGCTAATGAGGTACTTAACAACATCAAGATGACCACTGATTGATGCAAAGTGGAGAGGTGTCACACCCTTTTCATTAGGCTGATCAATCTGTGCTCCTTTGCTAATGAGGTACCGAACTACATTAGGATGACCATTGATTGATGCATAGTGAAGAGGTGTCACACCCTTTTCATTAGGCTGATTGATCTGTGCTCCTTGATGAACGAGGTACCGAACTACATTAAGATGACCATTGATTGATGCATAGTGAAGAGGTGTCACGCCCTTTTCATTAGGCTGATCAATATGTGCTCCTTTGCTAATGAGGTACCGAACTACATTAAGATGACCATTGATTGATGCATAGTGAAGAGGTGTCTGACCACCATTATTACTCTTGTTAACCTCTGCTCCTTGACTAATGAGGTACCGAACTACATCAAGATGACCATGGATTGGTGCATAGTGAAGAGGTGTCTGGCCATCATTATCACCCTTGTTAACCTGTGCTCCTTGACTAATGAGGTACTTAACAACATCAAAATGACCAGTGCGTGATGCAAAGTGGAGAGGTGTCAGACCCTTTTCATTAGGCTGATCAATCTGTGCTCCTTGATGAACGAGATACCGAACTACATCAAGATGACCATTGCTTGTTGCATAGTGAAGAGGTGTCGGACCATAATCATCACTCTTGTTAACCTCTGCTCCTTGATTTATGAGGTACTGAACTAGGTCAAGATTACCATTAAAGGCTGCCTTGTTAAGGGGTGTATCGTCCTCATTAGGCTTATATGCTGCTCTTTGGGCCATCTTTTGCTCTGTCTATGGTCCCAATTGTGAGCAATTTTTTCATCTTTCGTTTCGTGTTTGTCAAAGTCACATTTTCGTTCTGTAAATCGTTCTTGGAAGGGACTTACAATGTCAATGAGGTTACCCGTTCTACAGCTTGAGAGGCATATATTTTACTGTGTTACCCTCCAGGTTTAAACTATTCCAAGCCTACTAATAATAATAATAAATAATATGGTTATTTATTTAGCGCCAGTATCCGCCAGGTTCTGACGCTCATGGCGCTTTACACATATTATAATGATTATGGATTGAAAACTACGGCAAAGGAATGGTTCTAACGTGATAAAGTGATCGAGGAGGCGCAATAGCTCAGTTGGTAGATCAGTGGTCTCGTACTCCGGTGACCCGGGTTCGAAACCAAGTCGATGCCTGAGTGTCCTTTGGTATTAAGACATTAATCCTCACCACCAGGTTCCTCGGAGAGGACCTAAAGCCGTCGCCCGTCTGGTTGGTTGCTTACTTACAAGCATTTATTTATGCTTTCCTTGCAGTCAGGTAAAATATCCACCAGTAACCAACCACCAATAATAGTTGCGAGCATAATTCCAATTTCATAATTAAAGAATCATTCTCGGACAGTCCTGGGATTGTCTGCACAAGTGTGATATATCCACCTTTTTTGGTCTGATTTCCTTCACAGAAACCAACGTGCTCCGGTCCATCCAAAAATAGCATGAAAGCTCTGTTGCTTCAAAATGAAATTGTAGATTGTCCGAATTGTTCACTGTAAAACGATGGGAAGTTTTCTTTAAATTTAGCTCTCTGCTTTTTATCCGAAGAATTTACCTTGTGTTTGATTGTATAATACACACACTGGTAAGAGCTCAATGATTCATTGTTGTGTGCGTCCAGTTCCCGATTAAACTAACCGATGGAACAGATATTGAGAAAATAGCGGATCCCTTTGTGAGAAACGGGCGTTGTTTTGTAGAAAATCATCACGATAGTACGTCATCATGACCTCATCACCTTGATGGAATGTAATGCATGACAAGACGAGATATGCATGGTTGACTATTTAGAATGAGCCGAAACCAGCTAGTCGCAGTGATATTTACCTACACCATTTCTATTGAGCTTACCCACTTGATAGCACAAGTTTTTTCATTTTCCCGTGATACGTCAACATATGATTAAATCCAATTGAAAATCAATTTACATTTTCTGTATTAGTTCGAATAACCAAGCAAGGATGTATCATTCACAACTATTATTATTCTACAATCGGAAAATACGACTGTTAGTGCTTTTTTGTTTTCTAAACACATCGTCGGCCTTTTGCCAAAAGGGCCTTAACTGCTTTTGGCCATTCCGAGATAATCGCGTTTGAAGTTTTGGCCTCTCTAATAATCGAAAGTTTGTGGTCGTTTTGTTTATTTCTGAAGTCAATTTCGATAAATATGTTACGTTATTAAGTTTTACATGAAATGTGTTAAATTTGTTTTAAAATATACAGAAGTTTTCATGCTATGTGCAACAAACATGTTAGGGGCTCTTTGGCATATGGCTTGAGAGTAGCGTATTTATGCCAGAAGGGCCGTAACCTACGTGACATTATGCCAAAAGGGCCGTAACCTCCCGCGTACCCCCACGCGGCGTTCTGCCAAAAGGGCCCTAACCTGCGGTAATCGTACGCGCGCGTAGTTAGCGCCCTTCTGGCATAAAGATATCTTCTTGTCTCGCAACACCTTCGGTTTGCCAGAAAGCCTCTGCTACGGCTACTGGACCACGAAAACTGATAAAACTGATTAATTAAAATTTTAGAAAAGGTATTTTTGATATCAGAACATTTTTTATTAATATAATGCAGCTTACGGTTAAGTTATTTTTTTAGATATCGTACATTTAGGACACCAGTTTCGTTGTTTATTTTTCATTACAGTCCCATCCGTTGATATCTGCGTATTTCATGAGTCAGTTGCATTTCATGCATCCACATCTAACTTGAATCTCACTCAGAATTCATTATCTAAATTCATGACATATACTTTCAGTGATTATTCTAAGTACATTGTGTCTGTTGTAGACTAATCATGTTTTTAATAGTGTTTCTACTGATATTTATTGAATTAAATGGACATTACGAATTAATCTGTCATTGATAAAAAAATTGCCGTATAGCCCAAGACGAAAATCCAATTGAAACCAATTGAACACCCATTGAAATTTCAATTGGTTCCAATTGGTCTCAATAGGTTTTAACAGGTTTCAATGGGACTTTAATAGGACTTCAGATGGTTTCAATTGGTCCAGATTGGCCCCATTGGACAAATTGGCCCCATTGGCCCCATTGGCCTAGGCCCCATTAGACTTTAATGGGTCCCCAATTGGTTTCAATTGGTCCAGATTGGCCCCATTAGACAAATTGGACCCATTGGCCCCATTGGCCTAAGCCCTATTAGACTTTAATGGGTCCCCAATTGGTTTCAATTGGACCAATTGGCCTTAATTTGGACTTCAATTGGTCCAATTGAAACCAAATAAAATTCCATTAAAGTCTAATAGGGCCAATTGAAATCAATAGAAACCAATAGGACCAACGCTAAATAGAAACCAATTGGACCAATAGAAACCATTAGGACCAATAAGACCAATAAAAAACAATAGGACCAATAGGACCAATATAAACCAACATAAACCAATAGAAACCAACAAATCTAGGCATCTCATGAATATTCATTATCACTTTACACGTGTCACAGAAGAAAAAAAATTATCATGATTTGTTAAGCAAATTATGACAATGCACATCAATTTTGTGATTTCTATTTTCCTCCTGCAATTATTAACCAATAGATTATTCTGTCTGATCACGTTTTAGCAATAGATATATTGATTATATGATTACTAACCAAGAAACAACATGCATATTTAGTATATATATGTGTACGAGCCTGTGTCACTGTAAATGAAACTCTTGAATTCACTTCAAATGATCTAAGTGATGAAGTTAATGAAAATGAGATTGGAATATACCTAATTGGTGGACAGTTGCCAATATCGATTATGAAGTATCAATAAGTTATCACTGGTTCTTCTAACTGGATCGATTTACCAATTGAATCCCCATTGAATGCCCCCATTGAATCCCAATTCAATACCAATTGGCAATTTGGAGTACATGGAAAGTGAAACAATGGGTACCCATTGAAACCAATTGGCAATTGGTCCCCATTAAAACCAATTGCCAGTTGGTTTTAATGGGGACCAATTGCCAATTGGTTTCAATGGGTACCCATTGTTTCACTTTCCATTTATTCCAAAGTGCCAATTGGGATTCAATAGGGACATTCAATGGGGATTCAATTGGATTTTCGTCTTGGGAGGTTAAGGCCCTTTTGGCGTAAGGAAAAAGATGAGATACGCGTTAAGGGCCTTTTGAAATTCATAATTATCTTCATAAATAAATCGAATTACAACAAGTTAAGCACATCATTTTAAAGAGAATGATGAAATCTACAAGGTGATGTTAATAACTCAATAACCCCCAAAATCGGGTTAAGGCCCTTTTGGCATAAGGCCGACGACATAATCTTTCCTAAAATCTGCTTCCAGATTTACCGTACTTTATTTCTTGAATACGCAAGAAATTCGGCACATTCGACAATTTTATCAAAGTTCTTCTGGCATTTACTTGAGCTGATTTGGCTAAATTTCTCGATATAGGCTACAGCACACGAGACCGGCATTTGTTCTAGCCCAAGCAAACAGCCAAAAGCCTACGTTCACGCATTGTTTGGAGACACAATCCATTGTTGAAGTACGTAACGGTGTCTGCACTTTAAGACTAGTTTTCAAACGTATACATGTACTTATGCGAACACGGACCAGGGCATGCCTAGCCTATAATCTAGGCGGAGTGCCGAGCTTTTTTCTTTGCTGCTAGACTAACCCTAAGCAGAACGTCTGATACGGCGAGACTACAAACCGTGAGTCGCGAAGCGGCTCACCGCCTATAATCACTGGTCTAGCTTTAGTCGTTGTTTTTTTTATTATCGACCTTGAATCCGTGGCAGTTTTCGTACGAAAAACTGCCACGGATTCATGGTCGATAATAAAAAACAACGACTAAAGCTAGACCACTGATTATAGGCGGTGCGCGGCTCATGGTTCGTAGTCTCGCCGTATCAGACGTTCTGCTTAAGGTTAGTCTAGCAGCAAAGAAAAAATCTCGGCACTCCGCCTAGATTATAGGCTAGGGCATGCCCTGCACGGACACACATAATGAATGTTTACATATCCTTTTTTTTCTGGACATGTTTTCATGCTTCATTCTGAACTCCGAAAGAATATTAAACAAAAATCAATCAGTCCATCAGTTTGTAACAGAAAGCTATGACTCATGAACTTGGAAACATGTATACATGTTCAACCTTGCCGCACTAGTCCAGTAGACGATATACCATATGCCATGTACATGACTGGAAAAGTTGATAAGTACAAGGTTTTATTGTTGATTTGTGTTCTAGATGGGTATTGAAGTAGATTTAGCTTGGTTGCCAGCTTGGCAACCTTGAGCAACTTTGTTAATAGCCATATTAGCATAATCATCTAATTAGCATATGTGCAATATGTAATAATGTTGCTAATCTCAATCCAGGAAGCCTGAAAACATGGATAATACGACTTTTCAAGGGTTTTCTATGACGAGGAATTCATTTATGACACCAGATTTTCATTCCAAGTAATGCAATTGTCTTAAATAGCATAATTAGCATAATTATGTACAATGTATGAACTTCATTGTCATTGTTTATCTATAAAGCCTAAAAATGGTGCAATGCAACATTGTAAATCACTTTTTAAAGACTAATCATTAATTCATGAGAAGATATTCCATGTATATGTAGTATAATTAGCCTAATTAGCAAAATCATCTAATTAACATATATGTGCATTATGTAATAATGTTGCTAATCTTAATCCAGGAAGCCTGAAAATATGGATAATGTGACTTTTCAACGATTTTCCATGACGAGGAATTCATTTATGTCACTATTATTTATTTTTAAGTAATGCAATTGTCTTAAATAGCATAATGAGCCAATTAGCATATGTACGATATATGGAATTCATCGTCATTGTTTATCTATAAAGCCTAATACTGGTGCAATGTAACATATTCTGTCACAATTCTCAACAGCTTATGATTTTCCAGATGTTAAAATGAGGTCAAACCTACACATTACGTTACAATGTTTTATATTATTTACAATGTTTGGTTTGTACATTTTTTAAAGTCGTGTGTACTTCAAATAGCAAGTAATCTGGATTTAATTTGTATTTCCCTATGTTTTCCATGGGGGATATTGAGAAGAAAAAAAGAATTACACATTCAAGATATTTCAGTATGCCACAGTTTTGGTAACTTGCAAAGTGGTAAATATCCCTTTAATCATTTCCATAACAATGTCTATCCAAGTGGCGGATCCAGGATGGGTTTTGGGGGTGGAGGGAGTATAAGTCTAAATATCAAGCAAGCGAAATAAATAAAACATACAATAAAAGGTCATGAACTCAAATATTTTTGCCTCGTACTTTTATTTTCTGGTTGCGGGGGGGGGGGGGGTGGCTAAGAGTAGGTGCTCCCTGGTCCCTGGATCAGCCACAGGTGTATGTCTAGTATTCATGCATAACGACGAAGAAATTTATTTGTGTTATCCTGCTATTCAACCCACCCCACCAAAAGTTCTCCTGGGTTAAATCATGGATTTTAGTGTAAAATTTGAATTTCTGTCAAATTTGCCAAAAGTGCGAAAATCATTTTATTGTAGATATATAAAATAATAAACATGTATTATTTCATAACAAATGTTTTGCTGAAAATGTTTGTTTGGTGTAGAAAACCTTCTATTAACAATACAAAATAACAGCACACGGGGGGTAAGAGGACATATATTTATTTATTTTGGTCCCCACAAATCGCAACGACTCAGCCAGCTGCTGAATAAGCGGGGGGGGGGGGGGGGAGGGGGGGGGGGGGGGGCGGGGGGGGGGGGGAGGGGGGGGGGGTCTGGTAAGAGCCATTTTTTTGCTTTTTTTTTTGCTCCCGACAATTTAAAATCGCGTCGGCCTCAAATTCACCCCCCCCCCCCCCCCCTGCATCCGTCCCTGCATGTATTTTACTCACTGAAATTTTGAAATATATGCTATACGTTATGTGGAACTTATTGAAAAGAGTCACGATTAATACACCGTAGCCACCTTCGACTTTCATTTAGAATGTTTAACGTCTCTTTTCTTGATTAAATCGTAATTTCTGGGCTCATCTATGGGTTCATTGTTTTAGCTTAAATAAGGTAGTGATCAACAATAATGCACTTATCAGTTACACGACAATCTCATTTTATTTGTAAAATGCAAGCACACAAGATTGTTTTGGTTAAAATTTGGAGACATAATTCGAAAACTTTACAATGTTAATTTTTCTTTTGACTGTTCGTTTTAATTGAAGGTTATAACTTGAAAAACAAAATATTTAAAAGTTTAAATTTTCTTATCATATATGCAAAATACGCAGTTTATTTAACATTTATGCAAGCAGAAAATCGCAAACTCATGTTTCATGAAGTCTCTATTCTTTGTATTTTCAAAAGATTAATCCACAACCGATTAAAGATCGAAAGGAACTGTAAAACAAAAAAGCTATGCACTGTGTTTCAAGAAAACGAAACATGTTTCATTTGAACTATGTTAAGATGCTACGATGTTATGTTTTCTTCAATTTTCGTTTGAAGTAGTTTAGACTATTTTTCAAGTTTTGGGTTATTTACCTAAACAAACTTTTCTTCGTGTATCGATGGAGGCTACAGACCAATAGACCGACGTTAAAAAAAGAGAGATTTGTTTTATGTTAAAAGAAAGGTAAGCATGAGGCCGGGAGGGTGCACATTTTGTTATTGTCTGCTAAGGCGCATTATGTACCGCATTTTCACTAGATATAACGCGGTACATAATGTGCCTAAATCTGAATTTTAAAATTAAAAAATAGATCCGTTGATCTTAACCTTGATTCGAGGAATGAAAAGTATCCCTTACAAAGTACGATGTGGATAAGTGAAGGAATACAAGTTTATGACAAATATTACAAAATCTATGTACGAGGTATATAATTCCCACCATTATCCTCATGAGCAGTCATGAGGATAATGGTGGGAAGTATATACCTCGTGCATAGATTGTCATTCAGACATGTTTGGTGTTCGGTTTCAAGATTTGAGGGCTTAAATTCATGCATGGGAGCGGGCCATAGAGCGATAAGTGTTGATCTTGACTCCAAATCTTGTGTAACTATAATATACTAGCAGGGCATACGTTTTGGTTTATTAATACTGCGAGGACGCAATAAGATTCGTTTACACAGCTCTCTATTGAAAGAACATGCAATTTATTGGATACCACAATGATTTTTTTAGGCATGTTTATCGTTATATCGAAAGCGCGTAAATTATAATTGCTTTTATATACCTCATACATAGATTTTCATTCACTGATTGGTCAAGACTATATCACATGACAAGGAGCATTTCGATATATCATTGCGTCGTTCTATCAAACCCTGTGATAGTACTCCAAAACCCTGTGATAGAACTCCTAACCCCTGCGCGACTTTTGCACACACACACACACACAGCGTAAAAGATTCCCCCCAGCGCGCAACTCACGCGTTGTCACGGCGCTCTAGCTCAAAATGGTTTCTTCATGTCAACGCAGCTAAAACCAAAGTTGTTGTATTTTACAATACTCCCGTTTTTCGTGTCCAAAAATATCATTAATTTATGTTTTGTTCTTATTGTCGTCTCCCTTGGGTCACTACTCAAAACATAGGCCTTTTATATTATGATAGGTCCTCTTAACCCTATTTAGCCCGGGCTATTTTGAAACTGCATAGCCCGGGGGGGGGGGGGGGGGGGGGCTTCTCAGGCCCCCCCATATGATCTCGGCCGTGAAATGCCCGATCGCCGCGAAAATTTGCATACATGTCAAGTGAAGTGTATAGAATACTATGGTAATTTCAATTTTTTTGAAAAATTCACTCATTTGCATATTTATGGTAATTTATGCAAATAAGGTCATTAAATTCACATTTTTGCCCATAAATCAGACATTATTCTTATTTAAGCATTCTTTCTCACTACATATATTTGTTAGACCATTTGGAATAATAATACAACACAAAAATTTGAAAAACCAGGGTTATTCCTTATGTTATCTATTGTTTTGATAATTTCTTATGTATTTCTTTGTTTTTTTAACTTATGTATTTCATTGTTTTTGTCGTTTTATTTCATTTCCAACTATAATTCAACTATTTTGACCCCAAAATAAACACCTAAAATCTAAACGAGACCAAATAACCAATGTTTTACCTCTTTATTTGAAAAATGAGAATTTCCATATGTTTTGTACACAAATCACAAAAATGAGCGATTTTCGGGCTGACATGCGAAGACAAAAGGACACGTGACTTTGTAATGGTAGGTCCGATTTTCAAAAAAATTCTTTCAAAAGTTGCGCAAGACTCGAAAGAAAAAAGTCACAGAATTTCAGTGCAAGATTTTCTTGCGTTAAAAAATTATCGCGAAAAATGTCGAGGGGGGGGGGGGGGGCTTCTCAAGCCCCCCCCCCCCCGGGCTAAATAGGGTTAAAGGAAAAAGACCATCCAGAGTAATACATTTTGAGAGATGAATCTAAACAAAAAATGTTGGTGTTTTGGAATAAATGAGACCATTGTCTGGCACTGCATTACAGAGACATTACCGATTCAGAAAATTTAAAATTGAGATACGTATACTGATTACAACTTTCCAAAAGTCAAAATCAAAGTTTTTGTCCGATTTTATTCCAATTTTCACTTGTCTGCTTCCCGGATTTTTCTGCTTTCTTTGAAAGTTCTTTACTTTGAAGATTGGATTTATATTCATAGACAATACAGTAAGGAAACCCCCTTGCGCTTACATTTACTTTAATGACGATACTAATGTCAGATTGACATGAGAATTATAAACCTTTTGAACCCCACCGTTAGATTAAATTTGCTTTCTCTTTGTAAATTGCCTAAATGTGGGATTTTACCGCTCCGCTAAAAATCCTCTGTGTGCCCATGCCCTGAATCATAATGCATGGCCGTCCAGAGGATTCTGTTATGTTGGGGACCGGGGTAAAATGCAATAAATTATTGAAAATTTATTGCATTTTCTTTGTTTTTTTTTATTTATGGAAACTACCCCCTATCCTAGCCCCCGCTGCGTACAGTCATGGTTCAGTGACAAAGCAATGGTCTCGTAACTGTGAAGCCCCAGGATCAAAACCGTGTCGATGTGCTATATTAGTGCCCTTTTGTTGGGCATTAATCCTCATTACTGTCATTTATGACTTAATGGCGTAGGTCCCCTATTTGATGAGCATAGTAGCATACACATGCTTTAGCAGTCACGCAAAACACACATTGGCAAATTATTATTCAATGAAATCTGAGAATGTATATTATTATCTAGATCTATTATTTTTTAATTATTTTTAAAATAATTCCATAAATTGGGGTAAAACAAAAATATTCCAACTATATGAGCGACAGTGTATATGAGTTCATTCAATTGGAATGAATACAATTGAAATAAATCTCGGGTTGAACATTTATTTCATTAAAAACTTGGGCTGAGTCAAAAGAGACATGCTACTGTATTGATCAACGTGTACAAATAAAGAAAAGATGACAGACTGCAACTTGTGCATAACCGACTAAATCAATAAATATGTTGTGATTGCATCAATATTTGATACGATAGCAACTACTTAAGTAATACGGCAGTTTCAATAGCCTTGTGCGTCACCTATTGAAATGTGTGAACATGACAATGACGTATTAAGTCAACATGATTTCCATGGAACATACAATAGGGTATTGAAATTGCCTTTGAGTTGAATTTTGCGGCTGTGTTATTTATAGAATTGAATCTGTGTTTCCTTGCTGGGACTCACGCTGTACATATGTGATTAGTTATACATAGAAAAATGACATTGTGAAATTATGAATTTTTGATATAGAATAAACACATCTCAAGTTTTTAATTACATTAATCTGTACACAAATATAGGCCTACATGTGAAGAACCAATATACAACTATATACTGAAGCGTAAAGATAAATAATCTTTAAAACTGAAATAATAACCTTTAGAGCCAAGTGATAATGGCACTGAAACTAACATAATTATCTCCTTTCTACACCATTTTAGAATAGTCTACATGGTCTATGTACAATTCTGTCACAAGATAAGACAACTGTAAGGCACTGTTAGTATTGATCATTTGCTTCCAAATTCAAATAAATGTTGATTTCCAAATAATGTCTACATGTAAAGGTTGTTAGGTAGGCCCCTATTAAAAAGATAAAAAGACATTTACAATACCAAGTTGGAGTCTTATTATTTATAGAATTGAATCTGTGTTTCCATGTTGTGACTTACACTGTAAATATGTCAATTCATTTGTTAAATACTAACGTATTGAAATCTATAGCAACTCTAATTAGATATATATATATATATTCTATTAAAAGTTTCTTCTACGCTCTTCATGAAAACATTTAAAACATACAAATACAGAATGGAATGGTAAAATACAAGATAGTAATTACAAATAACAATGGCAATTTAAGAGAGCACTTGCGATATGCAGAAAGGAGGGATTCCTTATATGAAAGCCTATCCCTATAGAAAAATGACGTAATGATTTTATGAATTATGTTGGATACGGAATAAATTCATCACCGGTTTGTCTTGAAATTAGTCTGTACAAATACAGGCCTATAGAAGCTATTTACAATGTAAATACCTGAAATAAAAACGTAGCGAAAAAAGAGGAAATAATCTTTAAAACTATAAAATAATAACCTTTAAAACTAAGTAATAGTGTGACTTTAAAAAAGTCTGTACAATTTTGTCACAAGATAAGAAATTTGTAATACTATGTGAATAAGGCACTGTTAGTATTGACCATTTGCTTTCACAGTCAAATAAATGTTGATTTCAAACATGTCTACATGTAAAGGTTGGTAGGTAGGCCCTTATTAAAAACCTACCACAATGTTCAGTAGATTTTTTGTTATATATTGTAGATAATCAAAATAGAAGTAGATTTATAACACTCCTTTTAAACTTGAGTATAAATTCTGATTAAATGTTATCACACCCTCTTAAATCAGTATGGTCTATGTACAATTCGGTCACAAAAAATTACATTAAAAATATTTTTTTAACGATACTAAATTTACAGGTTAAGAAGGTATGAACATGAATCAAATTAATGTTAAGAATTCGCATACAGCTAACATCTATAAGGTACATGTATACAACAATGGCAATCAATAACTAATATGAGATCATTGAAGAATACAAGATCGCAACTACTTTCGAAAAATTGACTTAATCCTTAAACAAAATCTGCACTCAATAATGTAATGCGGAATAATTGAATATTATTAAAGATATATTTCCAGATATTAACAAAAATAGTTTTTGACACATGAGGAAACACCCATATGAGAAATTATAATATTATTATCAACAGTATCTGTTAGCGCAGGAGACCGCCAACTTCAGAGAATTTCAATAGCCTCGTCCATCACCTCTAGAAATATGTGAACATTAAAATTACGTATTACGTAATCCGAACATGATTTCTAGTAGTTACGATCGTGTTACAACTTTGTCAAGTTAATTCATAATTAAATGAAATGAAGCAGTAAATTATTGACTTTACTTTTGGCAAAAACAAAACAAAAACGATTTCAATATTATTAGAACCGTACATTAAATTCCCTTCTGTGTGCTTGTTCACTCTTCATTCAAACATTTAAATGCTAATTTTATTGGAGGAGCTCGCACCTTTGAATGTTTTTTGAAACAGATATATGGCGCCATACAAATGCTGTTCATCATCATCATCCCCCTGAACTACACCATGACTACCATTGCGTTGTGTAACGCAAAGTAAAAGGGAGACAGATAGAAAGAGAGAGAGAGAGAGAGGCTAACTTTCTTGAACTTCCATCTGATTTTGTGTCACTGTTTTAGTGATAGGTATTGCTGAACTGACGTCACTCTGCTCGACAGGGGTGTGATCATATACGGTTAAGTCTTCCATCCTTCTTCTCACAGATTCAATGTCAATCACAGGTTGAGTATCATGTACTGCTGTAATGGTGCTACTCTGGTGTCTGGCTGAGGCTTGATCCTGTACAGTTAATTTTTCATTCCTCTTCCTACAGATTCATTGTTTGTATTTCCTTCTTTCTTTCAACACCTTCGCTGTATAATTGAAATTTTGAGATAAAATAAAAAATATCTAATAAAATAATAACACTGTAGCTACATCTCCAAAATGTAAAAAGCAATGTGTGATACCAATTTTTGAATGAAAACATTTTTCTTGTATTTGCACAAGCCACTGGATGAAACAATATTCTAAATCCTACGAGTGCACACGGATATAAAGAAAATCTAAACTAAGATGGAACAGTTCGGCAACAGGCCTACTATGTAAACAAAAATCAAAACAAATCTTTGATGTTCAGTGGAAATAATATTCAGATTTCCTTTTTTCTCAATGTATTTTGTTATTCACACACATTTACATGTATTTAGTTTTAACTGTAAAACATTACATCAGATAATGATTACTTGATATTTTTAGATTGACCTCCAATAAATCGTAAACATTAACTTAGCTTCACATACGGTACACCTAAAAAAAAATAGTGACACAATAACTAACAAACTAACCTTTCCGAAATAGAGTCCAAGTGAGTCATAAGTTGGATCAATACCAGGTATATCTACCCTATCTGTAATTTCTGATTTAAAAATAATATAAGAACAACGACACACTTTTGAATGATTAGCAATAAAGCACATCAATTTGAACCTAGACCTAATCAAAACCTTATCAGGACTCATTTTTTACTAACCATACCCTGTAATTGAGAGCAAATGGGCAATTCAAGCTCAACTGTAAGGGAAGTATTTTACATGATAAGGACAACTGCTCCTTGAAAACACACCCATAAGAGAACTACTATCCTTTTTAGACTTCCCTGGACATTTACAACATGGAAATCTACTTCCTAGGGTATGATACCCCTCAGGATATGTACAACATGGAAAATGACCTCCTAGGATAATTATCCTCAATATAAATTACCCCAAGATTACAATCATCTTAATGAGTTAACCTAATCACCCTCAGGCAACTACCTGTATGTGGACATTCGATTTGGTCCTTATCTGAGATTTCAAAGGTAAAATCAACTTTTCCACAATCTCACTGTCAATATTCCTCCCTCTAAAAAGAAATACCAACATGCCTTACTGCTTTAAAAAACATCTTTTACCCATTTCTGTTCATGTAATTTCCTCTCAAGAATTTTACATACTAATACATTTCATTGGTTCCAGGACACCTTCCCCCTGCACATCCACCCCCGGATAACCACCCCCAGTCAACTACCCCCTAGGATATCTACCCCTAGGACAACTACCCCCTAGGGCAACCACCCTCCAGGACGACTTCCCCCCCGTGACATCTATCCCTCGGACAACTACCCTCCATACAACTAACCACTAGGACAATTACCCCCGGACAACTACCCCCAGACAACTACCCCCTACGACAACCATCCTCCAGCCTAGGACGCGTATTTGTTATTTACACGGCAGCGAGGGGAAAAGCTCGATATATTCCAATGAAACCGCTCGCGGAGAGCCTAGTCTGTAGTAAGAGGGTAAGAGGACACTTTTTTTCTTTTTTTCTGGCCATGAAATTTGTAAATTTGACATTTTGCTCCGTTGGGGGTAGGTAAGGTCACCTTTTTAGGTCAGCCATTGGTATATATATATATATTTTTTTTTTTTTTTTTTTTTTTTGATAAACAAAATTAGTTAATTTTGGGGACCAGAGGGGGGGGGGGCACGTCCTCTGTTTTTTTAGTTCGTTTTGGGCGAATTTGGGGCTGATTTTAACATAGTTTGGGATGGCCGGGGGGGGGGGGCACGTGCACCCTGTGCGCGATGCCTGGGCGGTGCCCTGTTGATTTCCCGTCGGTCGTCGGTAAATTTTCGGTAAAAACCGGGCGAAATCGGAGAGCTTCTCCGGGTGGCGCCCCGGCAGTGACCCACCGATGACCCACCGATACCCAAGCGGTCTCCCACCGGCCACCGGCTAATTTTAAGGAAATTGCCCGGCAGCTGGCCGGTGATCGGCGGGGCTCTAAAATACGCTCGGTGCCCTGGCGTTCGCTGCCCGGACACCGACCTAATCGAGCGTTCGCCGTCGAGCGATTTAGGTCAAAAGTTAAAGCCGCTAGGTCAAAGGCTGCTGACCGATTTTGAACTCACCGCCCAGTGACTGACTGATCTCCCAGCGGCGACCGGGCGGCGAACGCTCAGCAGCCTTTGACCTAGCGGCTTCGATTTTTGACTTAACTTGTTCGACGGCGTACGCTCGATTAGGTCTGTGCCCGGACGGCGACCGCACGGGCACCGAGCATACTTTGGGCGGCGAGTGAAAGTGAGCAGGCGCCACCCGAATTTTAACTCCGCGCTAAAATGTCAGTAGCGACCGAGCGATGCCCTAAATACAAGCGGTACCCGGGTGGCCGCCGCTCGATGCCTGGGCGAAGTTGGCTCAAAACTCGACGCACGGCCGCCGAGCAGGCTACTTTTAGGTGATGTGACCATAGCATAACGGCGTACAAAGAGCGATTTCAGGTCCTGTACCCAAGCGAGAGATTTAAAAAAAATTAGTGACATAATGACAAATAAACTAACCTCTCCGAAATAGAGTCCAAGTGATGCATAAGTTGGTTCAATACCAAGATTCTTTACCCTATCTGTAATTTCTGATGAGAAAAAACAAGAACAACAACACACTTTTGAATGGTTAGCAATAAAGCACATCAAATTTAACCTAGGCCCAATCAAGACCTTATCAGGACTCATTTTTACTAACCATACCCTTTAATTGAGAGCAAATGGGCAATTCAAGCTCAACTGAAATAGAAGTTTTTTTTTCTTCATCAGGACAACTGCTCCTGGAAAACACACCCATGTGACAATTACTATTCTTTAGTCTTCCCTGGACATTTACAACATGGAAATCTACTTCCTAGGTATTTATACCCCTCAGAATACGTACAACATGGAAAATGACCTCCTAGGAGAATTGTCCTCAAGAGAAATTATCCCCAGATAACAACCATCTTTATTGAGTTAACCTAATCACCCTCATGCAACTATCTATATGTGGACATTCGATTTGGAAGTCCTTATCTGAGATTTCAAAGATAATATATACTTTTCACCAATCTCACTGTCAATATACCTCCCTCTTAAAAGAAAAAAAAAATGACTTACTGCTTTATAAACACACCTTTTTCCCATTTCTGTTCATAGAATTTCCTCTCAAGATTGTTCTATTCTAATACATTTTATAAGACAATAAAAATGACAAACGACTGTATCCTACTACAGTCATGGCAATGTATAATTATAACAAAAAAAGAACTTCGCAGTTTTATTTACACGATTATACTTTTAAGGCCAACACTGATATAAAGGCAGGGTATTTAACTGACATCGCTACCACTACGTATATTCAATTGCGCAATATTTCTGTGATGGCGTACGCATAGAACGATTTCCGGCCCTGTACCCAAGCATCATCATGTAGATGGTGATGCATTGTGGGACATGGCAATCGACGCACCGGGACATTGTGAGCAGCAGATGGCAGTACACGTCAATCTGAAGTAGTATCAGTAGAATACACTGCCTTTAAGGTCAATCAAGTATGAACAAACCTATGAAATCTGGACGATCACTTGCTCCATAGCTCCATGAATATGTCATAACTTTGATCAGAGCTCCAGGAGTGTTTTGGGGAACTGGTTCCAGACAGGGATGTTGGTTGGTTAATTTAAAGATTATCATCATGGCAGAATCTCTGTCTGCATGATATACAAACAAATTATAGAACATAATACATCATTTTGTATTCATAAGCTGATTTATAATCAAGAGGGTAAGAGGACATTTTTTTTTTGGTCTCGAAATTTGAAAATTTGACATTTTGTTCCGTTGTGTGGGGGGGGGGGGGGGGGTAAGGTCACCTTTTTTAGGCCAGCCATTGGCATAAATGTTATTATTTTTTTATTGTTATTATTTATAAATAAAATTAAAAAAATCACAAGGGGGGGGGTTCAACCCCCAACCCCCCCCCCCCCCCCCCCCTGCGTACGCGCCTGTTACCATGTCATTCAGAGAAGATTAAAAGTCACCGAGTTGCGCTTTTTGTATCAATCAGGTAAACAAAGAAACTTCCAAATCTAAGTAATGCTATACAGTAGGCTTACGGGTGCAACATGTGAGAGAGGGGAAGGATTGAGGAGTACTGAATAAGTAATGCTATCAAAACTCACCAGAGTATGGGTGAATACCTGTCAGAAGTTCATAGAGAGTCATCGCAAAGCTGTGGGTTAATGCATGGAGAAAAAGAAACATGGACATCTGCTACACTCAAGTTTATAAAAAAAAGATTAAAATTCGCTACTAACTAGCTATTACAGAATTCGCTACTATGTAGTTATTTTTAAGAGTTTGTACTAGTAGGAGAGCGCCAACTTTAGCGATCTAACTCGCTATTTTAATTTCGCTCTTTAATGCGTTGGTCGCTCGCTAGTTTTAAAATTGTCTAGACTATCGCAAGCAAACGCAAGGTCAAATCGCATACGAGCTGATACGAGTGGCAACCAGTGAATGCGAGCGACAGCGAATGGCTTAGCGCAGGTAAACGCAATCATACGCACCTCTTTTTCGGAGCACGTATAGCTGCGTTTCCTGCACGATTTACCTCGCTTTAGCTCGTGTCCATACGCATGATCGTGCGTATTGTTGCGCTGTTGCTCGCACAACGGTCGCAGCAGCAAAAAAACCTTGCGATTGCCGCTCGCTACGCTGCGAGTCTAGCTCGTACGCCGTTCGCTTTAGCTCGCAGTCGCTGGTTGCAGCACGCTTTAGCTCGCTATAACTGCGATTAGTTGCCTATGCGCTGCGTATCGGCAATATATAAGGCGGGGCGCCTCACGGGTTGGAATCATACCGCAGTCAACATTTGAAGAATATACAACTACTGAACAAGAAGATGCCGAAAGCCAAAGCGAAAAGGGGGGTGACGACGAGGACGAAGCCAGTCGAACCGCCTAGGTTCCATTGCCCCCGCCGCACAGTGGGCCAAGGAGGAACCAAAGTGCGCCAAAACTCATTTTCGGGGATTTATCTTTTATAAAGCCAGAGGAAATGTTTTGATTTCCAGGGATTTCCGCTTAAATTGTTATTACCAACATTTTCTCTGATGTCTAACCTTTAAGTTGATACCAGATTTGGCTGCCCGATTTTACCCCTTATTATGTTAGAGTCGTTTTTCTTGCAACGCGGTGTCAGAACAAGTGTCACGCGCCCCACGCCCCGTGATTTATGACCGCGAATCCTTCATGATTCAGCCGCGGACCAAAAAAAAAAAAAATTTCGGGGCAATGTGGCAATGGAAATCGGCTCTAACATAACAACGGGCAAGATCGGGCAGCCAAATTTGTTATATCAACTTAAAGCTCAGACATCATAGAACATGGTGGTATTAAAATTTAAGCGGAACTCCGCGGAACTCTAAACATTTCTTCTGGATTTATAAAAAAAACATGGATAATTAGTCAATTTTTCAGTGAATTACCCTATAGTATATCATGAAGATTGTGTTTCTATTAACTTTAACCCATTCATGTAACGAAATGAACTATCAGAAATATGTGAGAGCAATTTCATATCAATAACTTAAATACTTTATTTTAAATTGAAAGATTTATGAAATAAGTCACTTTTGCACTAAAACTGTGTATATGTAAGATTTTGCTGTTTGAAGGAGTAAATTTATACCGTTATTGTGTAAACCGGAATTAAATATTTAACTAATGTATTCCTCAATGTGTTACCTTTCAACTGGGCAAGAAAAAAATTGAAAAACATAAATCACCAAAAATTAATAATGACGCACTTTGGTTCCTCCCTGGCCCACTGTGCGCCGGCCCCGGAGTCACCATCGATTGGTGAACACGAGGAGACGAACGTGGCGAAGAAGCCGCGGAAAGACCTAGTCAACTTATCAAGTGACCAAAAGAAGGAGCTTGCCTATTGGTAAGAATGCCGAAAGCATTCTCCACCAATCCTCCTTGCCCGGGAAAGCCGGTAGTTGTAAATTCTCTCTCTTCTAGCCATAGCCCTCCTTGTGTACGGCTTCATTAGCCATGTCGTCACGGCGAAGGTCTCGTCTGCCACAAAGAAGTAGGGGTGTCTTCATCATTGTTAGACATTGGCTCTGGCAGAGGCACTCCAAGGGTTTCAGATTCAAAACCTTGTTTTGGTTCACACGAGTTGAAGAGCCGTGCATCAGAGGTTTCGTATCCGACATAGCTATCCACAAAAATTGTACTTGGCGTCGACCAGGGCCATGAGTACAATAGAGTAGAAAACCCTGTAGTTGTAAAATATTGACCCACTATCCTCAGGGCACTTGATTGCAACATGCTTTCCGTCCAATTAAAGCACCAAGGTTTAGCGAAGAATTCCAGCCCTGTGCGACTGCTTTTCATTCCTGTGGGCTTGTAAGTCACCTCACCAGCTTATCACCGTATTCCTCAATGATGGCAGTGCATACCTCACGTACGGGCGAGAGGGCTTTCCTGAAGAAGGTGTCCCACTTCTCCAGTCTTTCATGTAGTCTCTGCTCTAACTCTTTAAACATTTCAGGGGTTAGCCTCAAAACGTTCGTGAATGCCTCTTGGTCCTCGTCTTCCAGCTCCCTCATCAGTTGGTCGAATTGTCCCTGGTCCTTCCTCCGGTAGATCCAGGACCGCACCCAACAACTCCGAGGGATACTTCGTTGAAGCAGCTCATTCAGCAGCTTCACTTGCTCATAATCTTCATTCGCCTCTCTTCTTCCAGCTGAACCAAAAGCTTAAAGAGATGGTTTATTGATTTCAAACTTGACTGAATTTGGTATCATTGCAATCGACAAATTACACTGAGTAAAATCATTACATTTGTGTAACTTGTACATTCGAGCGAAATTTATAAAAGTTGATTGAACTTGACGAAAATCAACCCACTCAACGCCCCCAAAACATCGTAAGTCAGCTGATGTTTGAAGTGAGGTCACAATATGAACAGCGGGCCGCTCAGCTGAAATGATTGACGACGGTGCGAGATGCAGTTTGCGTGCGATTCGCATGTATTGCATTGACTCTCGAGTACCGTACCCATTTATACCTATCGCTGTTTACCTTCATCAAAATCCCCTGGAAATATGGATATGGACGAAAACATACTTGAGTTTACTCAAGAAGGCTCCTCCATGGCATGGTTTTGGTTCTTAATCTGACGTTAGTCTAGATAAATGTTATATAATTTCCAAAAAGCGAGTGAATATATCGTCGATGTAGCGTTCAAGTTTCCCGTAGCTGGTAGCTGTGCGTGCGTACTCTGCGCATGTACTATGTGTGCAATACACTGATCTCTATATGCGTGCATCACATCTAGCGCAGCTTGCTAGCCAGCCTAGCCCGTAGCCCGGCGCTCGAGCTAGCCGTGAATCGCGAACCGGACTGATCTGTTTCTCTCGGTTTATCAGGTCTTATACGACTTAATTTATCAAAAATGTAAATTAATCAGCCTAATCACACATTTTTGTAATGAATATCTGGACAATTCTATGTAAATTTGTCGCCTATTTTACTCCAAAAGAGTCGTTAGGTCAGCATGCAAAATGTCCTTTGCCTTCCCAGATCAGACACACGCTGAAGTACCCTCAGAATATGTGATTATTTTCCCGATTTTTATGCTCAAATGTGACGGGAAAAAATAAAAAAATCAAACAAACATTTGTAGAAAGTATCAGTTATTCAGTGTATCTCATTCAAAATGCCAAAAAAAAGAGGAAATATCACCACTGGCAGTAAATATACAAACAAAGTTAACCCATATCTGAAAATTGCAATGGGTATCCAACATTGTCCCGAATGTGTGATGTAGGTTGTTCATATTGTGACGTCATCGTTTCGCATGTAAAATAACGCCGTCAATTCACTTAGTGAGTGGGTTCAGGAAAGGGTAACAAAATTGCATTTAATTTATTCCTCACAACAGTGAGGGATTCAAAAGTACTTTGATCATTTTGTTAATGTTCTCAGCAATCTGTAGAGGTGTAATTTGCCCATTTTCCACATTTCAATGAACCATCTCTTTAAGCTTTTGCAAAGCAGAGCTCTGCTGCTGGGCCATTATTGTCATCAGATTTATTTTTCTTGTAGATGTAGAATAGTCAGAAGCTAATATGTTTATGCCCAGTCCCGCAAAATGACTAGTATTTTTACATATGCCGCAGCCCGAACGAGCTGGTACGCTTTAGCGCAAACCGACAGGCATCAGAACGAACAACAGACGAGCTAGAGCGAGCGAACACGCGGTGAGACCAACTGGTGCGAGCGGCTAACGAGCAGCAAACGAGCTACATACGCAACATTGCGAGCAAACAGCGTATTGAATCGTACTGCTATGAGCAACAGCGAGCTATAACGTGGCCATAGGCAACCGTAGGCAGTTTTGTACGAACGGCATACGAGCTACCTACGAGCTAGAATCGCAATAGTGTGACTGCTACCTTCAAATTTGCTGCGAATTGCTGGGCACGGCTGCGTATTGATATACCCCGCAGAGCGCAGCAATACGCAGCAACATACGCAAAGGTGTGACATACAAGTGAGGCATACAAGAGCGCAGCAGCCGTAGCGATCTAACTCGCTATTACAGAATTCGCTACTATATAGTTATTTTTAAGAGTTTGTACTAGTTGGAGAGCGCCAACTTTAGCGATCTAACTCACTATTTGAATTATGCCACGACTTATGAAGACGGAGCACAAACTGTAGCGATCTAACTCACTAATTTAATTATGCCACTACTTGTAGGAGAGCACAAACTGTAGCGATTTAACTCGCTATTTGAATGTTGACACTACAGTAAGAGAGCGCCAACTGAAGCGATCTAACTCGCTATTTGAATTTTGACACTACAGTAGGAGAGCGCCAACTGTAGCGATCTAACTCGCTATTTTAATTTCGCTCTCATATAGGAGAGCACAGTAACTGTCTGTAGCGTTCTAATTCGCTATTTTAATTTTGAAACTGTTAGTAGGAGAGCGCCAACTGTAGCGATCTAACTCGCTTTTTGAATGTTGACACTACTAGTAGGAGAGCGCCAACTGTAGCGATCTAACTTGGTATCAAAGATTTCGCTACTATATAGTTTTTAGGAGGAGTTTGTCGCAACAAATTGTTTTGTTCTCATATATAAGAGCACAACATCGCTATGTTTGCTAGATTATTGTTTCCCTTCTTTAACCATTTGTGAAATGCATTTCAATTTCAATTTTATCATATTTAACCAGTAGTTCTACATCCGTTCCAAAAAGAATATTTATGAAATTTAAGGCCCCATTATGAGTGTCTTTCTCAGAGGCGTTTATGTGGGGGCAGCGAGGTGGCCAAATTGATGCTGAATTAACATTTTCACCAGAATGAAATAGTGAAAGCAGGGTTAAACAATAAAAACCTTTATAACGATAGAATAAATGATATACAAAAAAGAAATCATCACAATCCCTTATGAAATGACCTTCAGTTAGTATAACCTGGATAACTATCCCCCTCAATTACCTGAATGTGTAGGACGATTAAAGTATACACAGAATTCCTTCAAAAACTCATTCAAGAATTGGAATATACATTGATTGGGTATATCACCACTGCTAAATTCTTTGATTTAATGGACTTCTGAGGATTGTTTATATGAATTATATTTTCTTACCCGTAGACATCATACTTTGGAGTAACAATCTTAGTTGAGTTGGGTAAGTCTGTTCTAAAAGCTTCTGGCGGCTTGTGACTGTCCGTGCCCCAACACCAATCACCGAATGAAGTTTGGAGATTGGTTGCAAGGCCAAGATCTGCAATCTGTACATGTCATCAACAGAGAGAGAGAGAGACCACTTTCAGATTCATATCACACTATTCTAGATTGATGTGTCCTGAATAGTGAAGGTAAAAAATATCTTGTTTGACAGTAAAGTTCATGAGATCTTTGTTTGATTTCATAAAGGAGAATTCTTGGGAATCTTAGATGCTTCCCCATCTTCCAATAATAAGTTCAGCTGCAAGCTCCATTATGATGTGTGATATTAAACTAGCCTATCTTTCAAATATAATAAAGCACTTTTCAATTCACAAATCTATATCTAAAAAAGAAGAAGATTAATTGAATATTCTTTTTTTGTAGTTTTAGTGACAAATCTACATGTAGGTACAAGGGCCAGGCAAGGACACCATCAAACATTTTAGGGTCCCTCAGTTCCTCCTGGAAACCTTGTCAGTACAAGGTCATAATCAAGTGAAACGTTTGGATAATTCATTTCGTAGGGATCGTGTGAGCAATCTGAGAATATGTATCGCTAATCTGCACCTGAATCACAGTCAATGAAGATAATTTAATTTGCAGCTAGACAAGATTCATTAATATTAGGCATGGAACTAAAGACATTATATCATGCTAATCTATATAGAATGCAGTTCATAACAGCCAAGAAATATTTTTTAGTACCGTAATCCTCAAAAAGCAGTTTGTCAGATTTCTTCTAATTCAATCTTCTCAGACGAAAATAATGAGATACTCAAACTTATATGGTGCTCCAAAGTTTTCCCTTCAGAATTGAAATAAATAGCAGGGCATTGTTTCATGAAACAGTCATAAGTACAAGTTAACCGACATCCCACCGAAATGTGTGTACATTACAACACAAGTGTTAATGTACTTATGATGGTTTCATGAAACGCTGCATAGATGACAGGTGAAGAATGTTACCTTGACATGAAGATCACCATCTACTAGAACGTTCTCCAGTTTGTGATCCCGGTGAATGATATTTTTTGAGTGGAAAAAATGCATTCCAGACGACATTTCATAGATCATCCTGTTGGTCAGTGGCAAGAGGTCGGGGTGCTGTTGCCATTTACTAATGCGGAAGTCCCAAAGAGATCCATTCTCCATGTATTTCATGACGATACCAATAAGGCCACAGTTACATGCATCATCTTCACACTCCACAAACCCTTTGATGGAGACAATATGCTCACATATAAGGGAATTCTCGTGCTTTCGAGCCTCCTTCTGGTACATCTCCACTTGATCTCTATATAGGATAGTGAGAAAAACATTAATCATAGAAGCTGTTACTTACCACGAGGCATGAACATTTGTTTTCTTTCTTAGAACATCTAAATATGGTCATAAGCTGAAAAACTTCTTAGTCTCCTAGTGCAATCATATTTTGTGACTTAGGGAACAACTCTAAGCCAATTATGACATTTTTGTATGTTACAAGTTCCAATATTCATCTTTCACTCCAAACTGAAATTAAAAAGAAGCATGCGATTATCATGATCCTGTCCCCATATTTGCAGTCAAAGCTCGTTTTACCCCAGAGTGTGCTTTATTCAGAGATATGGCTATGAAACTCGAGTTATGAGGTCCCTTTGTTTTTAAGCAGAGGACTGTAAATTATTGTCGAGTTCAATACCTTAAGATATGCCTGATATATTTCCAGATAATTTTTGTTATGACTACATCTCTGCTGGATGAAATGTGGTTCTTAAATTTAAAAAAGTCAATTATGAACTTAAAAATCTTTAAATTGGCAATGCACAACGGAATGTAAAATCATACAAAACCATATGTGAAAAGTATGTTAGTTAACATAACCATTATTCAGAAAACAATGTAAAATCCGAAACTATGATAAGAGAGTTTTGTATGGGAAAGATGCAGTCTGCATACAAATAACCTTATGCAAGCCGCATGCATGGACTTAACATGAAACATGATTGGCTGAGAGATCTGAGTCTCATTGGAGAATGAATGAAAACTGGGCATGTCAGGGGCACAACCTAAAAAATAATAAAATATCCTGGACATAGTTTTAGTGTATGTTTACTGTGGGACACATACAAGTTAACATAGTTTTCAGAATACTGCCCCAGATATTAATAATAATAATAATAGTGGCTACTTGTATAGCGCACAGGTCCACCTTTCCGTGCTCATGGCGCTTAGAGAAGAGTGCGTGTAACAGACATAAGAAAGAAAAAAACAATAAACTGAAAAACAAAATTCGAAATTCTCCTAGACATAGTAAATTAGAATATTGCAATAAATACAACGAAAGAAACAAATAAGTTTTCAGTTGTAATTTGAATGTTTCTGTTGACGACTGTTGACTTTATTGTAGAGGGAGCTTATTCCAGAGTTTTGGACCCATGGCTGAGAAAGCCCGTTCGCTTTAAGCATGTTTTATTCTGGGGTTATTAAGTAATAGCGTGTCTGATGAGGAGCGAAGACTTCGTGTGGGGTTGTATTTTAAAACAGTGTTGCTCAGGTATGTAGGGGAAGAAAGAGAGTAACAGTAACTACTCATAACTAGTAACATAATTTAAAAAATAATCCTTATGTCTACTGGCAACCAATGGAAAGAACCGTAATTTGGTGATATGGAATCAGATTTCTTAGTAAACGTTAATAGGCGGGGTGCAGAATTTTGAAGTCGTTGAAGTTTTGTGACATCTTTTTTTGAAGGTTACAGAACAAAGAATTTGCAAAATCTAAACGAGAAGAAATTAAGGCATGAATCAAGATCTCATCCGCAGGTTTAGATAAACTCTTTCTTATGAAACTTAGATTACGTAATTGGTACCTTACACTATGTTGAACACGTGTTATATGACTACGAAAGGACATTTCCTGATCAAATATTACACCCAAATTACGAGCTGTTTTTGATGGAGTGATACACGTTTTTCCAATATGGAGATGACACGATTGATAGTCAACCTTCCGTAACATGTGCTTTGAACCTAATAATAAAAACTCAGATTTATCACCATTCATCTTAAGGCCATTAGATATTAGCCAGGATTTCAGTTCTTCAAGACATGTTTCAAGTTTTGAATCAGCTGATGACAGTAAAGACATTGTAGGTTTAAAAGAAAGATAAATTTGGATGTCATCTGCGTAACAATGGTCACTAATACAATGTTTGAGAAATATCTTGCTGATTGGTTGCATATAAAGAGAAAAGAGCAGTGGTCCTCCTTCGGAACCCTGGGGTACACCATACTTCATAGTAGTTTTACCAGAGTAGGCCGTGGGCCGAGCGTGATTTTAGGGCTTAGTTTTCTTTTTTTGGACTGACTTTGTGGTACATAATTTTTGGTAACCAGAAATTAGGATAAAAATACACAAATCTCAAATCAGCTTATCCCCGCGACTGACTCCTTGTCGTTCGTATAAAACACAATTTTAATGGACAAGTTATTTAAGAGAAATATGCGTAAACGAGACCGCCAATTCTCCGTTCGTACACGTGTATAAACTCACCGTGCGACGAGAGTGAAATAGCACATTCTCCGTCTCCGCCGTACGAAGAAATTATGTAATCCATTCGAATATTTCCCCAAGCTAATCACATTTGCTGATGTAAATAATATGATTTTGCAAATATGAACTGCGAAAACTAATGAAAACCTCGTCAGGGTGAAAATATTTCGAAAATGGGCGGTCATAGCTACCATGAAACAGACGAGAAATAGCGCGTTGCCAATTTGATATTATTGTAAGGATCGTATGCAATTCTCTTGAATGTACGTACTATGTACACTGATCTGTGTAGAGATCAGTGGCTCCGTATCGACAAGACTCGAGTAATTTTTGTGTAATTAAAACTTTTGATGAAAACATTTCTTGTATTAGCAATGCAATGGTAGTTTAAGAATAGGCCTACATAATTAGAGTACTCGCTTAATAATAGGGTATACGGGGATGTGGGTGATTTTTCTTCCTGGAGGAAGAAATATGACAATGTTTATTCAAATTACACTGAATTCACTGGCTTAAAAATTGATAACAAATACATGCTGAGGTATATATGTGAAGTGTACAGAATGATGATGTATAATTTTATGTCGTCTGGATTTTGAAATCATGTGATGTTATTATAGTTATACAGAATGTTTTCATACATGTTTGGTTTACAGACATTTTATTTGTCACGACTTATACATTTTTGACTAAACAAATGGTGACAAGGTTTTATATCCTTTCCCCCCTCTTCCTGTCAGATCTGTATACCAGAAGCCGATACTTACAAGAAACACGCAATAATATTGTTTAATAAGGAAGAAAAATCACCCACATCCCCGTATACCCTATTATTTAGCGAGTACTCCCCCCCCCCCCCCCCCAAAAAAAAAAGAAAAAAAAATCCAAAAGAAAATTAAAAAAAAATCAAACATTTGGAAACATGTAAAAAATACTACAGGACTGGAAATAAAAAAAGACATATATCTGTTTTTATAGTTACAATGAACCCTGGGGTACACCATACTTCATAGTAGTTTAACCAGAGGTAGAATTACCAATTTTTACATACTGAGATCGTTTAGAGAGATATGATATAAACCAATTAAGGACGGTGCCCTTGATAGATGATTTCAGCCTCCGAGTCAGGATAGAGTTATCTACTGTATCGAAAGCTGAGCTCATATCTAACATAATAACAGCAGTAATATTACCGCAATCCAGTTCTCTAAAAATAGTATCAGTTAAGTTGACAAGTAGTGTTTCCACACTATGACCAGGCCTGTAGGCAGATTGACATGGGTCAAACAATTCATTATCTCGTAAATATCCAGTCAGTTGTGAGAAAGCAACCCGTTCCAGCAGTTTACTCAAAAGATATAATGTGTTTCCTCTATGTGTCAATATTTCATTAAACGATCCTTTTTACTTACTCTTTACCAGGTTTAGCAAGCTTCACAGCTACATCACCATGTACTGCATGAGTAGCCTTGTAGACCTCCCCAAAAGAGCCTCCACCCAAATGACAGCCTTTAAGCTTCCTTGCTTTCTTCTCATGGAAGGCATATTTCTCCCCACTGGAGTCCTTAATAGTGAGGTCCGCAATCACAATTGTTTTAAGATTGAGGAACGGTTGAGGAACAGACGACCTTGCATCAGGGAGTTTAACCCCGGCTGACTCTAATGCCGTTTTTAAATCAAAGTGAGAGAAAAAAAATTATCAGCAGTCATTATGACAATACTCAAGACCGTTTACAAGCATCTTGCAGCTAACCTATGTTCTGGATACAGACACTGTATAAGCATTTGTGAGTATATATATGGTACATGTAGAGCTTTTTTTCAATTGCTCATAGTCCAGTGGTTAAATCCACAGTGAAAACAACCTAACGATATTGTGGTCATGTAAAAAGTAGTATTTACTAACCAAAAAGTAGTAAATCTTCATGATTTCTTTGTAGGTTGTGTGAAATTAATCTCTCATTTATTTTTGTTTAAAATTGCCTGAAAAAGGAGAGTCATCTTGATTAATATTTCATCATGTCACAACCATGTACATGTATGTACTCTGCATTGTTTATGCTATGCAGGGCCCCTCCCACCCCCATCCCAAGTATGATAGTATTTCAACTACTGACACGGCTACCTTGTTGAAATAATACTTTATAAATAAATGAAATAGAATAAAAAAATTAAAAAAATACAATTACATAAAATACCTTAACAAGGCCCTCTTTAATAAAACTTGTTAACAATATTAAGTTATAAGACTGGTAAAGAAACTGTGATTAATAAGTTTGATTCTTTGTATACTGCTTTGTTATCAAATTAAGGAAATTTTCTTTTCTAATATCTTTGTAGTAGATAGATAGTTGTTACACGCGCACACGTACTCGATCAAAGCTCAATTCATGGAGCTCCAAATAGTTCCCTCCCAAATACAATAATGTGGAAGGGAACTACTTCAGCGTGCAATGACTTGAACCTCAAGTGCGTACGCGTGCGAGTGTCACAGCTATCTCTCAGTACGCTATGACGATTAATATTGTGCACTGATCCTACTGATTGTGCTCTAAGTTTTTTTGGGATTTAAACAAAATTATATTTACATATTTATTTTTTGCATGAAATTTATACGAAACATAGACTTTACTGCTAAAATTATACATTAAAATGTGTATTAAACTGTCTTCTCCATCTTCAGATATATCGTCATATATAATCTTGTGTATTTTATACTAAATTTAGGCGTATTACAGATTTTGTACCTCCTCGTTTAACATTGTCATCAGTAACGGCGATCAAATTCATTGATGTCATTGTGGTGGACGCATCTGAAACACTTGCAGATCCTATGCACTCAGAAATAAAATTGGTGTTAATAATCATTTGGTTCAATTTTCATATGGTCTTACATCATTTCGTCAAACACCATTTTTTCCATCAACTATTTTGTCCAATAATCATTAATTTTGTGTAAGCGTTATGCGTTTTAACCAACATAAACAACCCTTTTACTTCCTTTTCTCTCTCTTTGTATTGTGTGGCGCGCCCATGCTAATATGAACAAATTATTCGAGTGCTCTCCCCCCCCCCCCCCCCCCCACCCAGCGGGATTAGTCTCTGAATCCAATATCCAGTAGGTATAATAGCTATTCCTTTTGTTACAGATGCACATTGAACAATCCAATTTCTTCAAAAAAGTTTGTATTTAAATCTAAATTCGTTCTTAATTCGTAAAGTAGTACAGGGATCAGGGCTGTAACAAGTTACAATTACTGTTATAAGCTACTGAAATCATCGCATTTGATTGGCTGAGAGCAAAATTGTCATAGAAATTTAGCATTTGTTATTGATAACACGTTTTATAAAGCGGGGCCCAGAATTTATTGTTAGAACATGTTTACTATTTGGCATGACCTACCCATCCCCCATCCTCGGATACAGAATCAGACAGAACAAATATATTTAATCCGAATATAATGAGAGAATATTGTGGAACTAAATAGGAACCTATAGTTCCTTCTTGGTAATCAAAAAAATAAAAATTTCAAGACTAATCGTTCATTTAGACATAGGCCTAACGGTAATTGGACGAAACTGGTAAATAGACTAATCGGCAGTTATACAAAATAACATTTATTGCCGAATGACGATTAGACAACATGATGATTAGACCATATGGTTATATTAAGACCATTTCGTAATCAGACGAAATGGGAGTAGACGGAATTGAAATAGATGTAATGAAATTATAGACAACGGGAATATGATGCTTGGACCAAATGGGAACTGGACTAATTTGGTTTGGAGCACTTGATATTAGACAAAAAAGAAATTGGACCAAATCATAATAGACCAAAAGTTTATGGGACGAAAATAAAAATATATATATATATATTGGATGAAGCGGCAATTCTACCAATTTTCTACAGACCAAAGGCTATTGGCCATGCCGGTAAATTGACTGGCACGATGCTTGGCCGAAACGTTGATTGGCCGAAACGTTGATTGACCATGTATAGCGGGTATATATAGGTTTTACCCAGGTAAACTGGTTGCAGACTATATGAAATGGGACGAACTTGCTAGAGGACCAAGTGGCATTGAACCAAACGGCAATATATAATTTATTTTGTACACAACTCGTTCAGTTATAGAATCAGGAAAATCTAGTTCTGCAATTTGGGTAAGTCTGGGTAAAAAGTTCATCATTTAAAAGATTGAAGAAAAAAATATTACATCGTATTAATTTAAATGGGGAAATTTACATATACCTTTAAAAAAAATATGGAATAAAATCAAACTTAAACATAAAAGTATTATGACAGATTTGTCCCTATAAATACATCACTTTTTTTTAAACATAATGATGTTTTTGATGAGTTTAGAATAAATCGGGAGCGAAGTTCAGAACGTAACAGTGTTTACTGTTAAAATGACAATCATACCTTCAGGTGGTGTTTCTTCTTTCTCTGCTTGTTTACTTGTGAGATACTGAACTACATCAAGATGACCATTGCTTGATGCAACAAGAAGTGGTGTCACACCAGCATTATTTTCCCTCTTTACATGTGCTCCTTGACCAACGAGGTATTGAACTACATCAAGATGACCATTGCCTGATGCAACTAGAAGCGGAGTCGAACCATTATTAGTACCTCCCTCAACCTGTCCTCCTTGACCAACGAGGTACTCAACTACGTCAAGATGACCATTGCTTGATGCAACATGAAGTGGTGTAAAACCATTATTAGAACCTCTTTCAACCTGTGCTCCTTGACCAACGAGGTACTGAACTACGTCAAGATGACTCTTTTTTGATGCAACATAAAGTGGTGTAAAACCATTATTATCATCCTCCTTAACCTTTGCTCCTTGACCAACGAGGTACTGAACTACATCAAGATGGCCATTGAGTGATGCAACATGAAGTAGTGTGGAACCGTCATTAGAACATCCCTCGACCTGTGCTCTTTGACCAACGAGGTACTCAACTACGTCAAGATGACCATTTTGTGATGCCCAATGAAGTGGTGTAAAACCCTCATTATCACACTCCTCAACCTTTGCTCCTTTACCAACGAGGTATTCAACTACGTCACGATGACCTGCATCGGATGCAAAGAAAAGAGCTGTCCTACCATCTTTAGTAGGAATATCAATTTGTGCTCCTTGACCAATGAGATACTTAACTACATCGAGGTGACCATTGCGTGATGAATAGTGAAGAGGTGTCTCATCAAAAATATCACGAGTTTCACTCTTTGCCCCTTGACCAACGAGGTACTGAACAACGTCAAGATTACCCTCTTGTGATGCAACAAGAAGTGGTGTAAAACCCTTATAATCACTCTTCTCAACCTTTGCTCCTTTACCAACGAGGTACTCTACTACGTCACGATTACCTGCACTTGATGCAGAGAGAAGAGCCGTCGTACCTGTTTTATTGGGATTATCAACCTTTGCTCCTTGACCAACGAGGTACTCGACTATGTCAAGATGACCAACGAGGTATTTAACTACGTCACGATGACCTGCACCTGCTGCATAGAGAAGAGCCGTGTTACCTGTTTCAGTGGGATTATCAACCTTTGCTCCTTGACTAACGAGGTACTGAACTACATTAAGATGACCTCCTTGTGATGAAATAATAAGTGGTGTTATACCATTATTATCACACTTCTCAACCTTTGCTCCTTGACCAACGAGGTACTCAACTACGCGACGACGACCTGCACCTGATGCAGGGAGAAGAGCCGTCGTACCAGTTTCAGTGGGATTATCAACCTTTGCTCCTTGACCAACGAGGTACTGAACTACGTCAAGATGACCATGTTGTGATGCAAGATGAAGTGGTGTAAAACCATAATTATCACACTCCTCAACCTTTGCTCCTTTACCAACGAGGTACTCAACTACGTCACGATGACCTACAGCTGATGCATAGAGAAGAGCCGTCGTACCTTGTTTAGTGGTATTATTAACCTGTGCTCCTTGACCAATGAGAAACTTAACTACATCGAGGTACCCACGGTATGATGCATATTGAAGAGGTGTCGTACCATCACTATCACAAGTGTCAATTTGTGCTCCTTGACCAACGAGATACTGGATTACTAAAAAACGGCCATTTTTAGCTGCACTGAGAAGGGCTTTATCGACCTCAGCAGGCTCATTTGGTACTCGTTCAGCCATGTTTTGCTATGTCTGTGGACCTATTTGAAACAAAGCTTATGGATATTTCCTCGTTCTGGACCTAATACTTCATGTTTGTCAAAGTCACCTTTGCGTTCTGTGAATCGTTCCTGGAAGAGACTACTGAAACACGTTAATGAGGTTACCCTGCAGGTTTAAACTATTCGAAGCCTAATAATGCGTATGCATTGGAAAATACGGCAGAGAAATTATTTTAATTTGATAAAGTAATAATTGCGAGCATAATTCAAATGCTATAATTAAAGAATCCGTCTCGGACAGTCCTTGCGCTGTCAGTACAAGCTTGATATCTCCACTTTATTGGTCTGATTTCCTAAAAATAAACCAACGTGTTCCGGTCCATCCAAGTATCACATCGAAGATCAGTTGCATACAAAATGAATATTGTACATTGTACAATCCGTTCACATATTAGTGCATAATATTGTTCCACGATAAAATGCTAGGAATTTTCCCTAAAATTTAGCTGTCTACTTTTATCAGAAGAAATTACCTTATGTTTATGCTAAATTTACACAAAGATAAGAGCTAAATAAATCATTCATTCTTTTGTGTTTACAGTTTCCCGATCGAACTAAACGATGGAACAGTCATTAGAAAATGGCGGATTCGTTTGTGAGAATTACGGACGTTGTTTTGTAGAACATCATCAGCACAATAGTCCACTGTTTCCGTATCACGCGCACAGAACTGTAAAATACCGTTGTGTTGTCGCGCGCCCAATCAGCTGAGAAATGAACACACCCTCAACGTTGAACCAACGCGAACCGGTGTTGCAAAAGAGATTGTCAAAAAGAAAGTAATGAATGAATATTGACACTGAAATAAAAACTTGCCTGGACTATAGACACATCACATACAAACTCAATTGTGATTGAATGTATAAAGTACGTGAGAAAGCATCATGTGCTGTGAAATGAAGGCCGGATCTGTAGTCCATATTTTGAAATATATTTTTTAGAATCAAGATCTTTGAGCTACATATTTTTTTTAATTCAAGTAATGTTTGTTAATTGTGTGTACAGTACATACCTTTACTAGATTATTACATGTTTCATAATTAAGTAAAGGCATGTTATAATTGTATAATTTGTCTCACTATTTCTTCTTCCTCTGATTTATTTATTTCATTGCTCCTGCACATGTGTTTATACATGGACTTTACCTTCATCACTGTATGGAGCTGTGTTTTTTATCTTCAATTTAATGATTGTGTACAGTTTATTTGCAGATTTATGTCGATGTAATATATGGAAAATAACAACGTTTACATTGGAGTCTTATCCATTCATACTGTACATTTGTGTATTCTGGTAAAACTCGATTATATCTTGGATCGAGATCTCCCCAAGTCTAACAATAGTATATCAATGACAAATGGTGGAAGTGTTCTGATATTCACATGATGTAACATTTTGAAATTGTACATATTACTTTACATTCACAAAAGATTGATCACCTAACCATTGGCTGAGCTACATGTATATGTATATTTACCCAAAAATTAAAGTGCAGTAAATTTCAGTTGTTTTCTCACGACGATTTTAATGTTCATGTACATGTGTGCATGTATGAATTTAAACATTGAAATAGACTTATGAAAACTAATTGCAAGTCATTCCAGGTCCCTAGTATGAGCAAGGTTTTAATATCAAACTTTTTTGTAAAGAACTGTAATGTGTTTAAAATCTCTAGTTAAATGGGATCACAGTGATATTTAACACACCACTATCCACAAACAGAGCACAAATTTCAATTGATATGGGATAACAAAAACAAACACCAGCCAATCTGAGAAATCTACAAAATCTTAGTTTTAAAACCTATTGTGAATTGTATATGGAATTGTTTTCCTGATGGAATACAGTACAACGTGTAAGAATATATCTTGATGAGGTTTTTAATAATATTGAAACAGATAATAACTGATTTCAAAGTAAGTTTCATGGTCAGAGTAATTTCTTTGTTTGTAATGTGAGTGAAACTTGATTGATTGATTGATTGATTGATGAATGTGAGTGAATGTTGATGAAGGACAGTACAGTATAGTGCATCGTGGTTGATTAAACAAATCTTATGAACATGATTGTGAGAAGATACTGTAAACATTGGGAGTTGCGATATAGTACATGTAATACACTGTTATAAAAGGATCGTAAACTGTATCAAATGTTTCAATAAATACGTCTAAACACCTCAAGTTAAAAGTAAATGTTTTCAATAACTCCTAACCCCTCCCAACAAAAACATCTATGTTATAACAAGAGTGTACTACATGTAGGTACAGGTAAAGTCTGATAAAAGAGATAACTACACACCTATTTCATTTCATTTTTAAATTTTGTTTACATATCTTCATGAAAAACAAACTTATGATCAACAAGAAACAAATTTCTGGCATAACAGAAGCATCAAGCATGTTTATTCATATTATGAAAAGAAAAAAATATTTAGTGGAAGGGGTGAAATATATTTTGTTGGAGAAAAAAATTCCTAATACATTCAACTTTGCATACTATGCTGAATCTACTGGGACAAAATTTGATTGAGATGTACATGGGTAAAATAACACTGGAAAATTATATCAATACCTTCGACTAATGCAACGTTTTGACTTCTGCAAGTTCATGCAAGGTTGACTTATTTACTCCCACTTACATTAAAGTAAACTGGTCACATCGTTTCTGGTCTAAAAAATGATTTTTATTTTCATTGGTACAACATTGATAATTACAAACGTTGTGGCCATACAGAAATGTTGGTGGCTTTCATTATCTGTTTTGTCATTCAGTTATGAAAGTATTGATGATTTAAAAGCAAAAATGTAACATATCTATATCAGACATTGTAACTTTGTGAAGGCAGTCTAATGGGGGAAAGGAGTCCATTTTCTGTCACTTACATATGTTCACTTTTTGTGAAGCACATGATGATATTTTTGAAGTGCCATTTTCAGGATTCATATTTTACAACATATTACGTACACTGATAGCATATATTATAGGGCTTTGTTTAGCCTCCACGATGTTACCAGTCCACTTTAAAAGCCCAGAAAACCCCACACTGTAGCTGTAACATGATGACCAAAAGATAGAGACACAATCAACAATTTCACAGTGTAAACAATGTGTACTTCTTAAACTATATAACAAGTGGATTCATATTTTGATTGATTGATTGATTTTATTCGTCAAGTATAGTACATTGAATGCATACATAAAGCAAATGGAACGAGAAGATACATTGACAGGATAACCCATGAAAGCCGGAAAAGGCTTATTTCCAACGAGGTCCTATAAAGTACGTGTACAGTACGGCATGAGAATAAAATATCACAACTAATAACTACTACGAATATTACGAATAAATAATATAACATAAACAACAACAAAAATTTCTAGAACTTATAGCAAACAATGATCTACGGTATATTATGCAAGATTAAACTTAAAAACATGCGCTACATTGCTTATTTAACAAACATATCGACACACAATGGAAATCTGACACGTTCGCATACCAATTTCACTGTTTTACCCAGATCTGGCACAAACAAAATGTTGACATGCTATTTTCAAATGTTGCTTGTGAACGTGTATAGGTTAATGTAATCACAGTATCAGTTAAACGAATCTTACTTTTACCTAAGGAAAAGCAAGAAGCTATTTGTATACAGCTTTATGTTTGCTCACAATAACCGTTTCTTTTCGGGTTTCGTTTTTGCAGGACGCACTATATATACATATATATATATATATATACATACATATCTAATTTTAAAGGATTATTATTATGATTGAACTGACGCTATTTGGCAACAGTCTTTGTAATAATCCAATCACAACGGAATATTTTTACAATGCTTTTTTTGTTGTCACATTAGATCAAACCTCGACTTCAATGAAATGATGTAAATAATTATGTACGCTAGCTTCAGGATAAGTGTTACAGAAACTGTCTCACTGCTCTCGTAACTACATGTAAACACTCAGTCTTTCACAATGTATTCTCTCTCATTTTGTACGAGGCTCTAGTCTTCCTCGTACATCAACATCACAAGACCGTCGGTGAGTATACAGGTAAAAGAAAAGATGAGTCGATGAATTTCATGCCCATTTAGTAACTTTTATTTTAGGAAGAAAGGCAGCTCAATCTTTGAAGTTACAGTCGATCACGCTTTTTAGTCCTTGCCTTAAATTAGACATTAAGAGAAAATCACAAATATAGCCAATAATGTATCACTCGAGACCAGGAAGCTTACAGATGACAATCGTATAAGTTTAAGGTCAACTGCGTATCGGACAATACAAATTTAACACAAATAAAATCACCTCTCAGGATCTGGGATATACCAGCGCTTCACCAGACAATTTAGCTATGTTTTGATTACGACACATCATACACAAACCGTGCGTGATTATTCTTATTAAACTAACACCATTGTTAACAGTTCAAAAGGTAATAATTGTACAATGCTTTTCTTTAAAAAATGATAATGTGTTTTCACGGCATATCTTGACTTTTGTGAAATGATCTATTTAAGTATGTACGCTTTTAGGAATTACATTACGATGTATACCATTGTGAATTGGATATGAATAAGAATTTACAAAGAAAACTAACCCACTATCTGTTAGCACTAGACTGATAAGTAGAAAGATAAAGGTGCTTGTTCAAATCATATATATAATGACGACACTTAAAGAAAAATATAAAAACAGGCTTTAAACACGCTTTAAAAAACTGGAATAACGATTCTGATTAAGTGCTATAACACTTTCACATTTAGAACAATCTATGTACAATTTTGAAAAGACATACAATAATTTGTGAAAATAACAATATGACGATCATTTGTTTCACACTGCATACAACTTTGATATTCAAGTAGGTATAGCATTGCTTATCGGACAGGTCGGATATGCACAGAAAGAAAATGATGGAAATTATAAAGTATTAACTCATCACCTGTTTGTAAATAAATGAGTAATTCGAAATATACAAGGCAAGCATTTGTATGACTATATACAATGTAAATGATTGAATGAAAGATACCGAATAAATGAAACCATTTTGAAAAGGCAAAGTACATGTTATAGGTTTGATTACAAAAACTGACTTATTTTCCTTCTACGCCATTCTAAAACAGTATATTTACAATTCTGTAGGAAGAAAGAGATTTTACAATAATTTACAAATAAGGCACTGTATTCAAAGAAATTAATCTTAGTTTTCCACGTTATATGTTATAGGTTTGATAAAAAATGACTTATTTTCTTCTCCGCCATTTTAGAACAGTCTATGTACAATTCTGTAGGAAGAAAGAAAAAATACAAATAAGGCACTGTATTCAAAGAAATAATTCTCCGCTTTCAACGTTGCTAGGTAGGCCACTCTTTTGTAATTAGGGAATCTACACGCATTACTAACGTGATATGAATAAGACTAGTATTACACAAAATGAACTCAACTATTGTTGCTAATGTTCAATTGTCTATGTGATTGTGTTGATAAATGTGTACAAATAAAGAAAATATGACATATACCTACAACTTGTGCATAACCGACTAAATATATAACTATGTTGTGATTGCATCAATATTTAATACGATAGCAACTAGTTACGAACAAATAACCTAGGGCAATTTCACCTATTGTAATGTGAGAACATGACAATAACGTATTAACATGATTTCCATGGGAGATACAATTTGATATTGGAAATGCCTTTGAGTTGAATTTTCTAAAAAAGTTGCGGTTGTGTTATCCATAGATTTGAATGTACGTTTCCTCGATGTGACAGACGATGTAAATATGGAACTTTGTTTGTTATATATTGATGCATGCAAATCTATAGTAACTGTAATTAGATATGTTTTCGAAAAATGACATAATAGAATTATGTATTATAAATACGGAATAAACTCATCACCGGTTTGTCATAAAAATAATCTGTAAAAATATATGCCTATACATGTAAAAGCTTTATACAATATCAACAACTGAAGTGAAAGTGTAAAGAAGAAAACAAATCATCTTTAAAACAAAAATAACCTTTAAAACTAAATAATAATGTGACTAAAACTAACATAATTATCTTCTTTCTACACCATTTTAGAACAGTCTACATGGTCTATGTACAATTCAGTCACAAGATAAGACAACTGTAATAATATGTGAACAAGGCACTGTATTGATCATTTGCTAAAGGTCAAATATATTTTGATTTCTAAATATGTCTACATATAAACGTTGTTAAGTAGGCCCCTATTGACAGTTGCAAATCTTCCGCAATGCTCACTAGGCGTGTTTATACAATGTAGATAATCAAAATAGAAGCAAACTTTTAAACTTAAGCATACATTCGTATTACATATTATCACCCCTTTCTCAAATCAGTTTTGTCTATGTACAATTCAGTCACAAGAAAATAACATTACAAATATTTTGTGAATGATACTAAATTTATGAAAATAGCTCTGTACAGCTTAAGAAGGTACGAAACTGAATCAAATTGATATTAGGAATTCGCATAAAGCTAACATTTATAAAAAGATACATGTTTATAGCAGTGGCAATCAATAATAAGTATGAGATCGTGTATGAATACGAGACAATACAAGATCGCAATTTCTTTGTTTGTTTGTTTAAAAATAAAAATCTGCATTCAATAACGTAATGCAAAATAATTGAATATTACAATAAAAATATATTAACAGACATTAAAATTTCTTTTTAAACACATCGAGAATACACAAAATGTGAAATTTTAATTTTACAATTAACAGGCTTCCTCTCAATCACTTGATTATTATAGGTAACCTTGAAGTCACGTGTATATTTAAACTTTCCCTTCGAACAAAATAAAATACTCTCTGTTTTTCCAACATGTAAACTAAGCTTGTTGTCTGTCATCCATTCGATGCATTTTGCCAATTCTGCACTTAGTTTTTCTTCAATTGACTTAGGATTTTGTATCTGAATATAGTAACACACTATCGTCAGCATATAAAAGTAATTTAGAATCATTAACACAAGTACACATATCATTAATATAACACATAAAGAGAATGGGGCCTAAAATGCTCCCTTGTGGAACCCCGCATTTAATAGGCATATTACATACACTAATAGCATATATTATAGGGCCTTGCAGCTCATATTTGGTTTAGCCTCCACGTTGTTACACCAGTTAACTTTAAAACCCCAGAAAACCCCACACTGTAGCTGTAACATGATGATCAACGGATAGAGACACAATCAACACTTTCACAGTGTAAAGAATATGAACTTCTTAAACTATTTTACAAGTAGTGGCCGTAAATTGACAAATGCTGCAATAACCTCGATTATATCATCAAACAAAGGAATCATTGAAAATTGCAATTGTTCCCCTAGGATAAGAAAAGTCTTCATTCTTCCTATTGCCCGTTCAACGTGGATGCGTGCTTTGGCAATTACTTTGGTTTTAGCAACTTGCTCTGGTGTGTTGCTCTTTTCCTTTGTTTGGTGGTGGGATGTCTAGACTTTCATGCCGCAAAAGATCTTCTTTAATGATGAAGCCTATATATGTTAGAAATACATCACCAGCATCAATCAAATTTTAAAAGCCTGATTCTCTAGTGATGAAAACATCAAAGGCCCTCCTTCCCCATGGTATGAATAACAAGAAAATGGCTCCATTCGGAGCAATAGCACCAAGGAATTTGACTGTATTGTAATAGTAGTATTAGTAGTAGTAGTAGTGGTAGTAGTAGCTCTATACAGAGCGAATTTATTTTTCATTTCTTTTCACATAATATAAACAAAAGAACCAAAAGCGGGTGGGTGGTGCAGCCAACCAACAAGTGTTGATAATACCGAAGGTCTCCAACATGATGACCCTAAGCATTTTCATGTTTGAGTGTGATTGTGGGTGTATGCATATACATGCGTGATACCTGCTGATAGTTGATGTTTGGTCTTTCATTTCTTTTTTCTTATTAATGTACGTATATTTAGCTAGTAGGTTTTATTCATTTCGCTATTTAATTTAATATTGTGTCTACCTCGATAGGGGCCTCATGTACAAGCACAAGTTGCTTCTTAGAGGTCCTGGCTGATATAATTATCTATTCTGTATTTATGAGTTGTCATGTTTTGTATGATGCAAATAAACTACATTATCATTACATTTAATTTAGAGGAATGCGACCAATACTAATTTGTTCTGACTAGTTCGTAGACTTTGTCAGAGGCAATATTTCCTTACTATTTCTCTCTTTCTCTTGCTCTCTCCGACCATCTCTCTATCTACCCCTCTCCAACTCTCTCTCTCCCTCTCTCTCTTTCTCCCTCTCCCCTCCTCCCCCTACTGTCCCATTCCCCTCTCTCCCTCTTTCTCGCTCCCCGTCTCCCACTCCCTCTCTCAATCAATCTCTCTCTCTATAACACATATAATGTATACATTTGTAATAGTTCTCTAGGACTTGTATAGACTCTGTTGATCACAAGGTCATCTGAGGTGGCCTCTGCTTCCGGTTGAGGAAAGAAAGATCATGAGAGTTCAAAATAACAGGAAATAACACCCACCCGTATTCGGCCTAGGCCTTCCTTGTGAAAATATGGACAAAGTCCACAAATATGATCTCGCAAACATTGCTGCAGGCATAATTGTACTAGGCAGATGTCCTGATAGTTTGCAGACACAAATCCTTGCTAGTCGCTGTGCGTAACAGTGTCTGTACAGTGAGACAAGGAGAGCATATAGTGTGGTACGGTATGTCACTGAAACAGCTCCCGTAGCATTTTTGTGCCAAAGTTGATTTTTTTTTTTTTGTAATGCATTTTTGGATTCATTGGGGTCCAAGCTATCAGAAATTGATGGGGTTCAAATTTTCCTGAAGACACCAAATTCCCCTATTGCGCATTATATATGCCATTTTGGCGCCCAATATGGACCCCCCCCCCCCCAGGAAATGAAAGAGGGGTCTGAAAATTTGAACCCCAATCATTTTTGGCCAATTGGGACCCTTTTGAAGCCAAAACAGCAACAACAAAAAAATCAACTTTGGCCAAAAAATCCTACGGTATTACATACCATGCCGCACTAATAGGGCAAAGGCTCTACTGAGCTTGATGCAGCCAGAGACTGACAGAGCTAGATTCTGCTCAATGCTGTAGGATTTGTGGTACAGTGTCAAATCAGAGTATGTGTGTGCAGACTTGTTTCCTTGAATGGATTCAATGACCATGACGAGAGTAAGAAGGGCCTAAATAAGTCAAAATACCTCTGGTTCAAGTTTTATTTCTATATTCACATCATTAGGAATAAAGATAGATTCATGTGTTTAAGCTATAAACTTTTTCCCCCTTCTTTTCTTTGTTTCAATTATCCCAGATATACTGGGTTAGTCATGCCCCAAATGCTGGTTTTCTGTGATGTATGGACAGGGAGAAATGATACACACTATGACATTCTTAATCTAACTCCACAAGAGGGCGACATGTTACTTTCATGACAAAATTAACATTGGAAACTCTGTCTGATAATAATAATAATAATAATAAGACATAAAATTTGTAAGGCGCCGAATTCACTTGACAATCAAATGCTCAAGGCGCAACTTGTGCAAAAGATGAAATACATGATACATAGACAAACAAAACAATGTGAGAGATACGGACATGAAAGGTAATGGTTATCAATTATAAGCTAAATTAAACAGATATTTCTTAAGATTATTTATAACACTTCACCAGAACTGCTATTTTTAATCCATCGAGGGAGAGTTTTCCATAATGATGGCCCAGCATGAGCAAAAGTTCCTTTCAGAGTACGAAATCTCAAAAAAGATAGAGAATAGATCGTGTAAAGACCAGCGCCAAACATTGAAAATGTTAATTAATTGTGACGTGATTTTGCTATTTAAGTCTATAACACATAACGCCAACACCGGGTCGCTTTCATGTGAGCTTTTTATCACAGCCATCCATAACACGCTTTACTGACCACCATTGTATTAAAAATGGCATGTACAAATCCGTTTGAGCCAGATTTTGGAAAAAAACGGAAAATGTTATCATTACATGCAAGCTTGAATTGAATAAAAAGAATACTTTAAAACCCAATGAGTAGTGAGTTTCAATACGTTTATTTAAATCATGAGGGCATTAATTGTTATGAATAGAGATTTCTGCATTTTTTAAGAAATGTAACTTTTTCAGAAGAGCAAGGCATTCAGTCAGGTGAATGTTCAGCAAGGGCCTTATATTTGGATAAAGGGGAAGGTATATTCCAATGGGCACATGTAGCCACAACGTGAACTATCGGAATATGTTTTTTATCTATCGGATGGGCACCCCTTTCAATAACAAAAGGGACACATTTTCATTGCTCTAAGGTGAGTAATTGATTTTTGAGGAAAACTAAGGGTGTATCCCACTGTCATTCTGGAAATGGGTATTGCTTATTTAACAAACATATCGACACACAATGGAAATCTGACACGTTCGCATACCAATTTCACTGTTTTACCCAGATCTGGCACAAACAAAATGTTGACATGCTATTTTCAAATGTTGCTTGTGAACGTGTATAGGTTAATGTAATCACAGTATCAGTTAAACGAATCTTACTTTTACCTAAGGAAAAGCAAGAAGCTATTTGTATACAGCTTTATGTTTGCTCACAATAACCGTTTCTTTTCGGGTTTCGTTTTTGCAGGACGCACTATATATACATATATATATATATATATACATACATATCTAATTTTAAAGGATTATTATTATGATTGAACTGACGCTATTTGGCAACAGTCTTTGTAATAATCCAATCACAACGGAATATTTTTACAATGCTTTTTTTGTTGTCACATTAGATCAAACCTCGACTTCAATGAAATGATGTAAATAATTATGTACGCTAGCTTCAGGATAAGTGTTACAGAAACTGTCTCACTGCTCTCGTAACTACATGTAAACACTCAGTCTTTCACAATGTATTCTCTCTCATTTTGTACGAGGCTCTAGTCTTCCTCGTACATCAACATCACAAGACCGTCGGTGAGTATACAGGTAAAAGAAAAGATGAGTCGATGAATTTCATGCCCATTTAGTAACTTTTATTTTAGGAAGAAAGGCAGCTCAATCTTTGAAGTTACAGTCGATCACGCTTTTTAGTCCTTGCCTTAAATTAGACATTAAGAGAAAATCACAAATATAGCCAATAATGTATCACTCGAGACCAGGAAGCTTACAGATGACAATCGTATAAGTTTAAGGTCAACTGCGTATCGGACAATACAAATTTAACACAAATAAAATCACCTCTCAGGATCTGGGATATACCAGCGCTTCACCAGACAATTTAGCTATGTTTTGATTACGACACATCATACACAAACCGTGCGTGATTATTCTTATTAAACTAACACCATTGTTAACAGTTCAAAAGGTAATAATTGTACAATGCTTTTCTTTAAAAAATGATAATGTGTTTTCACGGCATATCTTGACTTTTGTGAAATGATCTATTTAAGTATGTACGCTTTTAGGAATTACATTACGATGTATACCATTGTGAATTGGATATGAATAAGAATTTACAAAGAAAACTAACCCACTATCTGTTAGCACTAGACTGATAAGTAGAAAGATAAAGGTGCTTGTTCAAATCATATATATAATGACGACACTTAAAGAAAAATATAAAAACAGGCTTTAAACACGCTTTAAAAAACTGGAATAACGATTCTGATTAAGTGCTATAACACTTTCACATTTAGAACAATCTATGTACAATTTTGAAAAGACATACAATAATTTGTGAAAATAACAATATGACGATCATTTGTTTCACACTGCATACAACTTTGATATTCAAGTAGGTATAGCATTGCTTATCGGACAGGTCGGATATGCACAGAAAGAAAATGATGGAAATTATAAAGTATTAACTCATCACCTGTTTGTAAATAAATGAGTAATTCGAAATATACAAGGCAAGCATTTGTATGACTATATACAATGTAAATGATTGAATGAAAGATACCGAATAAATGAAACCATTTTGAAAAGGCAAAGTACATGTTATAGGTTTGATTACAAAAACTGACTTATTTTCCTTCTACGCCATTCTAAAACAGTATATTTACAATTCTGTAGGAAGAAAGAGATTTTACAATAATTTACAAATAAGGCACTGTATTCAAAGAAATTAATCTTAGTTTTCCACGTTATATGTTATAGGTTTGATAAAAAATGACTTATTTTCTTCTCCGCCATTTTAGAACAGTCTATGTACAATTCTGTAGGAAGAAAGAAAAAATACAAATAAGGCACTGTATTCAAAGAAATAATTCTCCGCTTTCAACGTTGCTAGGTAGGCCACTCTTTTGTAATTAGGGAATCTACACGCATTACTAACGTGATATGAATAAGACTAGTATTACACAAAATGAACTCAACTATTGTTGCTAATGTTCAATTGTCTATGTGATTGTGTTGATAAATGTGTACAAATAAAGAAAATATGACATATACCTACAACTTGTGCATAACCGACTAAATATATAACTATGTTGTGATTGCATCAATATTTAATACGATAGCAACTAGTTACGAACAAATAACCTAGGGCAATTTCACCTATTGTAATGTGAGAACATGACAATAACGTATTAACATGATTTCCATGGGAGATACAATTTGATATTGGAAATGCCTTTGAGTTGAATTTTCTAAAAAAGTTGCGGTTGTGTTATCCATAGATTTGAATGTACGTTTCCTCGATGTGACAGACGATGTAAATATGGAACTTTGTTTGTTATATATTGATGCATGCAAATCTATAGTAACTGTAATTAGATATGTTTTCGAAAAATGACATAATAGAATTATGTATTATAAATACGGAATAAACTCATCACCGGTTTGTCATAAAAATAATCTGTAAAAATATATGCCTATACATGTAAAAGCTTTATACAATATCAACAACTGAAGTGAAAGTGTAAAGAAGAAAACAAATCATCTTTAAAACAAAAATAACCTTTAAAACTAAATAATAATGTGACTAAAACTAACATAATTATCTTCTTTCTACACCATTTTAGAACAGTCTACATGGTCTATGTACAATTCAGTCACAAGATAAGACAACTGTAATAATATGTGAACAAGGCACTGTATTGATCATTTGCTAAAGGTCAAATATATTTTGATTTCTAAATATGTCTACATATAAACGTTGTTAAGTAGGCCCCTATTGACAGTTGCAAATCTTCCGCAATGCTCACTAGGCGTGTTTATACAATGTAGATAATCAAAATAGAAGCAAACTTTTAAACTTAAGCATACATTCGTATTACATATTATCACCCCTTTCTCAAATCAGTTTTGTCTATGTACAATTCAGTCACAAGAAAATAACATTACAAATATTTTGTGAATGATACTAAATTTATGAAAATAGCTCTGTACAGCTTAAGAAGGTACGAAACTGAATCAAATTGATATTAGGAATTCGCATAAAGCTAACATTTATAAAAAGATACATGTTTATAGCAGTGGCAATCAATAATAAGTATGAGATCGTGTATGAATACGAGACAATACAAGATCGCAATTTCTTTGTTTGTTTGTTTAAAAATAAAAATCTGCATTCAATAACGTAATGCAAAATAATTGAATATTACAATAAAAATATATTAACAGACATTAAAATTTCTTTTTAAACACATCGAGAATACACAAAATGTGAAATTTTAATTTTACAATTAACAGGCTTCCTCTCAATCACTTGATTATTATAGGTAACCTTGAAGTCACGTGTATATTTAAACTTTCCCTTCGAACAAAATAAAATACTCTCTGTTTTTCCAACATGTAAACTAAGCTTGTTGTCTGTCATCCATTCGATGCATTTTGCCAATTCTGCACTTAGTTTTTCTTCAATTGACTTAGGATTTTGTATCTGAATATAGTAACACACTATCGTCAGCATATAAAAGTAATTTAGAATCATTAACACAAGTACACATATCATTAATATAACACATAAAGAGAATGGGGCCTAAAATGCTCCCTTGTGGAACCCCGCATTTAATAGGCATATTACATACACTAATAGCATATATTATAGGGCCTTGCAGCTCATATTTGGTTTAGCCTCCACGTTGTTACACCAGTTAACTTTAAAACCCCAGAAAACCCCACACTGTAGCTGTAACATGATGATCAACGGATAGAGACACAATCAACACTTTCACAGTGTAAAGAATATGAACTTCTTAAACTATTTTACAAGTAGTGGCCGTAAATTGACAAATGCTGCAATAACCTCGATTATATCATCAAACAAAGGAATCATTGAAAATTGCAATTGTTCCCCTAGGATAAGAAAAGTCTTCATTCTTCCTATTGCCCGTTCAACGTGGATGCGTGCTTTGGCAATTACTTTGGTTTTAGCAACTTGCTCTGGTGTGTTGCTCTTTTCCTTTGTTTGGTGGTGGGATGTCTAGACTTTCATGCCGCAAAAGATCTTCTTTAATGATGAAGCCTATATATGTTAGAAATACATCACCAGCATCAATCAAATTTTAAAAGCCTGATTCTCTAGTGATGAAAACATCAAAGGCCCTCCTTCCCCATGGTATGAATAACAAGAAAATGGCTCCATTCGGAGCAATAGCACCAAGGAATTTGACTGTATTGTAATAGTAGTATTAGTAGTAGTAGTAGTGGTAGTAGTAGCTCTATACAGAGCGAATTTATTTTTCATTTCTTTTCACATAATATAAACAAAAGAACCAAAAGCGGGTGGGTGGTGCAGCCAACCAACAAGTGTTGATAATACCGAAGGTCTCCAACATGATGACCCTAAGCATTTTCATGTTTGAGTGTGATTGTGGGTGTATGCATATACATGCGTGATACCTGCTGATAGTTGATGTTTGGTCTTTCATTTCTTTTTTCTTATTAATGTACGTATATTTAGCTAGTAGGTTTTATTCATTTCGCTATTTAATTTAATATTGTGTCTACCTCGATAGGGGCCTCATGTACAAGCACAAGTTGCTTCTTAGAGGTCCTGGCTGATATAATTATCTATTCTGTATTTATGAGTTGTCATGTTTTGTATGATGCAAATAAACTACATTATCATTACATTTAATTTAGAGGAATGCGACCAATACTAATTTGTTCTGACTAGTTCGTAGACTTTGTCAGAGGCAATATTTCCTTACTATTTCTCTCTTTCTCTTGCTCTCTCCGACCATCTCTCTATCTACCCCTCTCCAACTCTCTCTCTCCCTCTCTCTCTTTCTCCCTCTCCCCTCCTCCCCCTACTGTCCCATTCCCCTCTCTCCCTCTTTCTCGCTCCCCGTCTCCCACTCCCTCTCTCAATCAATCTCTCTCTCTATAACACATATAATGTATACATTTGTAATAGTTCTCTAGGACTTGTATAGACTCTGTTGATCACAAGGTCATCTGAGGTGGCCTCTGCTTCCGGTTGAGGAAAGAAAGATCATGAGAGTTCAAAATAACAGGAAATAACACCCACCCGTATTCGGCCTAGGCCTTCCTTGTGAAAATATGGACAAAGTCCACAAATATGATCTCGCAAACATTGCTGCAGGCATAATTGTACTAGGCAGATGTCCTGATAGTTTGCAGACACAAATCCTTGCTAGTCGCTGTGCGTAACAGTGTCTGTACAGTGAGACAAGGAGAGCATATAGTGTGGTACGGTATGTCACTGAAACAGCTCCCGTAGCATTTTTGTGCCAAAGTTGATTTTTTTTTTTTGTAATGCATTTTTGGATTCATTGGGGTCCAAGCTATCAGAAATTGATGGGGTTCAAATTTTCCTGAAGACACCAAATTCCCCTATTGCGCATTATATATGCCATTTTGGCGCCCAATATGGACCCCCCCCCCCCCCCCAGGAAATGAAAGAGGGGTCTGAAAATTTGAACCCCAATCATTTTTGGCCAATTGGGACCCTTTTGAAGCCAAAACAGCAACAAAAAAAAAAATCAACTTTGGCCAAAAAATCCTACGGTATTACATACCATGCCGCACTAATAGGGCAAAGGCTCTACTGAGCTTGATGCAGCCAGAGACTGACAGAGCTAGATTCTGCTCAATGCTGTAGGATTTGTGGTACAGTGTCAAATCAGAGTATGTGTGTGCAGACTTGTTTCCTTGAGTGGATTCAATGACCATGACGAGAGTAAGAAGGGCCTAAATAAGTCAAAATACCTCTGGTTCAAGTTTTATTTCTATATTCACATCATTAGGAATAAAGATAGATTCATGTGTTTAAGCTATAAACTTTTTCCCCCTTCTTTTCTTTGTTTCAATTATCCCAGATATACTGGGTTAGTCATGCCCCAAATGCTGGTTTTCTGTGATGTATGGACAGGGAGAAATGATACACACTATGACATTCTTAATCTAACTCCACAAGAGGGCGACATGTTACTTTCATGACAAAATTAACATTGGAAACTCTGTCTGATAATAATAATAATAATAATAAGACATAAAATTTGTAAGGCGCCGAATTCACTTGACAATCAAATGCTCAAGGCGCAACTTGTGCAAAAGATGAAATACATGATACATAGACAAACAAAACAATGTGAGAGATACGGACATGAAAGGTAATGGTTATCAATTATAAGCTAAATTAAACAGATATTTCTTAAGATTATTTATAACACTTCACCAGAACTGCTATTTTTAATCCATCGAGGGAGAGTTTTCCATAATGATGGCCCAGCATGAGCAAAAGTTCCTTTCAGAGTACGAAATCTCAAAAAAGATAGAGAATAGATCGTGTAAAGACCAGCGCCAAACATTGAAAATGTTAATTAATTGTGACGTGATTTTGCTATTTAAGTCTATAACACATAACGCCAACACCGGGTCGCTTTCATGTGAGCTTTTTATCACAGCCATCCATAACACGCTTTACTGACCACCATTGTATTAAAAATGGCATGTACAAATCCGTTTGAGCCAGATTTTGGAAAAAAACGGAAAATGTTATCATTACATGCAAGCTTGAATTGAATAAAAAGAATACTTTAAAACCCAATGAGTAGTGAGTTTCAATACGTTTATTTAAATCATGAGGGCATTAATTGTTATGAATAGAGATTTCTGCATTTTTTAAGAAATGTAACTTTTTCAGAAGAGCAAGGCATTCAGTCAGGTGAATGTTCAGCAAGGGCCTTATATTTGGATAAAGGGGAAGGTATATTCCAATGGGCACATGTAGCCACAACGTGAACTATCGGAATATGTTTTTTATCTATCGGATGGGCACCCCTTTCAATAACAAAAGGGACACATTTTCATTGCTCTAAGGTGAGTAATTGATTTTTGAGGAAAACTAAGGGTGTATCCCACTGTCATTCTGGAAATGGGTATTGCTTATTTAACAAACATATCGACACACAATGGAAATCTGACACGTTCGCATACCAATTTCACTGTTTTACCCAGATCTGGCACAAACAAAATGTTGACATGCTATTTTCAAATGTTGCTTGTGAAACGTGTATAGGTTAATGTAATCACAGTATCAGTTAAACGAATCTTACTTTTACCTAAGGAAAAGCAAGAAGCTATTTGTATACAGCTTTATGTTTGCTCACAATAACCGTTTCTTTTCGGGTTTCGTTTTTGCAGGACGCACTATATATACATATATATATATATACATACATATCTAATTTTAAAGGATTATTATTATGATTGAACTGACGCTATTTGGCAACAGTCTTTGTAATAATCCAATCACAACGGAATATTTTTACAATGCTTTTTTTGTTGTCACATTAGATCAAACCTCGACTTCAATGAAATGATGTAAATAATTATGTACGCTAGCTTCAGGATAAGTGTTACAGAAACTGTCTCACTGCTCTCGTAACTACATGTAAACACTCAGTCTTTCACAATGTATTCTCTCTCATTTTGTACGAGGCTCTAGTCTTCCTCGTACATCAACATCACAAGACCGTCGGTGAGTATACAGGTAAAAGAAAAGATGAGTCGATGAATTTCATGCCCATTTAGTAACTTTTATTTTAGGAAGAAAGGCAGCTCAATCTTTGAAGTTACAGTCGATCACGCTTTTTAGTCCTTGCCTTAAATTAGACATTAAGAGAAAATCACAAATATAGCCAATAATGTATCACTCGAGACCAGGAAGCTTACAGATGACAATCGTATAAGTTTAAGGTCAACTGCGTATCGGACAATACAAATTTAACACAAATAAAATCACCTCTCAGGATCTGGGATATACCAGCGCTTCACCAGACAATTTAGCTATGTTTTGATTACGACACATCATACACAAACCGTGCGTGATTATTCTTATTAAACTAACACCATTGTTAACAGTTCAAAAGGTAATAATTGTACAATGCTTTTCTTTAAAAAATGATAATGTGTTTTCACGGCATATCTTGACTTTTGTGAAATGATCTATTTAAGTATGTACGCTTTTAGGAATTACATTACGATGTATACCATTGTGAATTGGATATGAATAAGAATTTACAAAGAAAACTAACCCACTATCTGTTAGCACTAGACTGATAAGTAGAAAGATAAAGGTGCTTGTTCAAATCATATATATAATGACGACACTTAAAGAAAAATATAAAAACAGGCTTTAAACACGCTTTAAAAAACTGGAATAACGATTCTGATTAAGTGCTATAACACTTTCACATTTAGAACAATCTATGTACAATTTTGAAAAGACATACAATAATTTGTGAAAATAACAATATGACGATCATTTGTTTCACACTGCATACAACTTTGATATTCAAGTAGGTATAGCATTGCTTATCGGACAGGTCGGATATGCACAGAAAGAAAATGATGGAAATTATAAAGTATTAACTCATCACCTGTTTGTAAATAAATGAGTAATTCGAAATATACAAGGCAAGCATTTGTATGACTATATACAATGTAAATGATTGAATGAAAGATACCGAATAAATGAAACCATTTTGAAAAGGCAAAGTACATGTTATAGGTTTGATTACAAAAACTGACTTATTTTCCTTCTACGCCATTCTAAAACAGTATATTTACAATTCTGTAGGAAGAAAGAGATTTTACAATAATTTACAAATAAGGCACTGTATTCAAAGAAATTAATCTTAGTTTTCCACGTTATATGTTATAGGTTTGATAAAAAATGACTTATTTTCTTCTCCGCCATTTTAGAACAGTCTATGTACAATTCTGTAGGAAGAAAGAAAAAATACAAATAAGGCACTGTATTCAAAGAAATAATTCTCCGCTTTCAACGTTGCTAGGTAGGCCACTCTTTTGTAATTAGGGAATCTACACGCATTACTAACGTGATATGAATAAGACTAGTATTACACAAAATGAACTCAACTATTGTTGCTAATGTTCAATTGTCTATGTGATTGTGTTGATAAATGTGTACAAATAAAGAAAATATGACATATACCTACAACTTGTGCATAACCGACTAAATATATAACTATGTTGTGATTGCATCAATATTTAATACGATAGCAACTAGTTACGAACAAATAACCTAGGGCAATTTCACCTATTGTAATGTGAGAACATGACAATAACGTATTAACATGATTTCCATGGGAGATACAATTTGATATTGGAAATGCCTTTGAGTTGAATTTTCTAAAAAAGTTGCGGTTGTGTTATCCATAGATTTGAATGTACGTTTCCTCGATGTGACAGACGATGTAAATATGGAACTTTGTTTGTTATATATTGATGCATGCAAATCTATAGTAACTGTAATTAGATATGTTTTCGAAAAATGACATAATAGAATTATGTATTATAAATACGGAATAAACTCATCACCGGTTTGTCATAAAAATAATCTGTAAAAATATATGCCTATACATGTAAAAGCTTTATACAATATCAACAACTGAAGTGAAAGTGTAAAGAAGAAAACAAATCATCTTTAAAACAAAAATAACCTTTAAAACTAAATAATAATGTGACTAAAACTAACATAATTATCTTCTTTCTACACCATTTTAGAACAGTCTACATGGTCTATGTACAATTCAGTCACAAGATAAGACAACTGTAATAATATGTGAACAAGGCACTGTATTGATCATTTGCTAAAGGTCAAATATATTTTGATTTCTAAATATGTCTACATATAAACGTTGTTAAGTAGGCCCCTATTGACAGTTGCAAATCTTCCGCAATGCTCACTAGGCGTGTTTATACAATGTAGATAATCAAAATAGAAGCAAACTTTTAAACTTAAGCATACATTCGTATTACATATTATCACCCCTTTCTCAAATCAGTTTTGTCTATGTACAATTCAGTCACAAGAAAATAACATTACAAATATTTTGTGAATGATACTAAATTTATGAAAATAGCTCTGTACAGCTTAAGAAGGTACGAAACTGAATCAAATTGATATTAAGAATTCGCATAAAGCTAACATTTATAAAAAGATACATGTTTATAGCAGTGGCAATCAATAATAAGTATGAGATCGTGTATGAATACGAGACAATACAAGATCGCAATTTCTTTGTTTGTTTGTTTAAAAATAAAAATCTGCATTCAATAACGTAATGCAAAATAATTGAATATTACAATAAAAATATATTAACAGACATTAAAATTTCTTTTTAAACACATCGAGAATACACAAAATGTGAAATTTTAATTTTACAATTAACAGGCTTCCTCTCAATCACTTGATTATTATAGGTAACCTTGAAGTCACGTGTATATTTAAACTTTCCCTTCGAACAAAATAAAATACTCTCTGTTTTTCCAACATGTAAACTAAGCTTGTTGTCTGTCATCCATTCGATGCATTTTGCCAATTCTGCACTTAGTTTTTCTTCAATTGACTTAGGATTTTGTATCTGAATATAGTAACACACTATCGTCAGCATATAAAAGTAATTTAGAATCATTAACACAAGTACACATATCATTAATATAACACATAAAGAGAATGGGGCCTAAAATGCTCCCTTGTGGAACCCCGCATTTAATAGGCATATTACATACACTAATAGCATATATTATAGGGCCTTGCAGCTCATATTTGGTTTAGCCTCCACGTTGTTACACCAGTTAACTTTAAAACCCCAGAAAACCCCACACTGTAGCTGTAACATGATGATCAACGGATAGAGACACAATCAACACTTTCACAGTGTAAAGAATATGAACTTCTTAAACTATTTTACAAGTAGTGGCCGTAAATTGACAAATGCTGCAATAACCTCGATTATATCATCAAACAAAGGAATCATTGAAAATTGCAATTGTTCCCCTAGGATAAGAAAAGTCTTCATTCTTCCTATTGCCCGTTCAACGTGGATGCGTGCTTTGGCAATTACTTTGGTTTTAGCAACTTGCTCTGGTGTGTTGCTCTTTTCCTTTGTTTGGTGGTGGGATGTCTAGACTTTCATGCCGCAAAAGATCTTCTTTAATGATGAAGCCTATATATGTTAGAAATACATCACCAGCATCAATCAAATTTTAAAAGCCTGATTCTCTAGTGATGAAAACATCAAAGGCCCTCCTTCCCCATGGTATGAATAACAAGAAAATGGCTCCATTCGGAGCAATAGCACCAAGGAATTTGACTGTATTGTAATAGTAGTATTAGTAGTAGTAGTAGTGGTAGTAGTAGCTCTATACAGAGCGAATTTATTTTTCATTTCTTTTCACATAATATAAACAAAAGAACCAAAAGCGGGTGGGTGGTGCAGCCAACCAACAAGTGTTGATAATACCGAAGGTCTCCAACATGATGACCCTAAGCATTTTCATGTTTGAGTGTGATTGTGGGTGTATGCATATACATGCGTGATACCTGCTGATAGTTGATGTTTGGTCTTTCATTTCTTTTTTCTTATTAATGTACGTATATTTAGCTAGTAGGTTTTATTCATTTCGCTATTTAATTTAATATTGTGTCTACCTCGATAGGGGCCTCATGTACAAGCACAAGTTGCTTCTTAGAGGTCCTGGCTGATATAATTATCTATTCTGTATTTATGAGTTGTCATGTTTTGTATGATGCAAATAAACTACATTATCATTACATTTAATTTAGAGGAATGCGACCAATACTAATTTGTTCTGACTAGTTCGTAGACTTTGTCAGAGGCAATATTTCCTTACTATTTCTCTCTTTCTCTTGCTCTCTCCGACCATCTCTCTATCTACCCCTCTCCAACTCTCTCTCTCCCTCTCTCTCTTTCTCCCTCTCCCCTCCTCCCCCTACTGTCCCATTCCCCTCTCTCCCTCTTTCTCGCTCCCCGTCTCCCACTCCCTCTCTCAATCAATCTCTCTCTCTATAACACATATAATGTATACATTTGTAATAGTTCTCTAGGACTTGTATAGACTCTGTTGATCACAAGGTCATCTGAGGTGGCCTCTGCTTCCGGTTGAGGAAAGAAAGATCATGAGAGTTCAAAATAACAGGAAATAACACCCACCCGTATTCGGCCTAGGCCTTCCTTGTGAAAATATGGACAAAGTCCACAAATATGATCTCGCAAACATTGCTGCAGGCATAATTGTACTAGGCAGATGTCCTGATAGTTTGCAGACACAAATCCTTGCTAGTCGCTGTGCGTAACAGTGTCTGTACAGTGAGACAAGGAGAGCATATAGTGTGGTACGGTATGTCACTGAAACAGCTCCCGTAGCATTTTTGTGCCAAAGTTGATTTTTTTTTTTTGTAATGCATTTTTGGATTCATTGGGGTCCAAGCTATCAGAAATTGATGGGGTTCAAATTTTCCTGAAGACACCAAATTCCCCTATTGCGCATTATATATGCCATTTTGGCGCCCAATATGGACCCCCCCCCCCCCAGGAAATGAAAGAGGGGTCTGAAAATTTGAACCCCAATCATTTTTGGCCAATTGGGACCCTTTTGAAGCCAAAACAGCAACAAAAAAAAAAATCAACTTTGGCCAAAAAATCCTACGGTATTACATACCATGCCGCACTAATAGGGCAAAGGCTCTACTGAGCTTGATGCAGCCAGAGACTGACAGAGCTAGATTCTGCTCAATGCTGTAGGATTTGTGGTACAGTGTCAAATCAGAGTATGTGTGTGCAGACTTGTTTCCTTGAGTGGATTCAATGACCATGACGAGAGTAAGAAGGGCCTAAATAAGTCAAAATACCTCTGGTTCAAGTTTTATTTCTATATTCACATCATTAGGAATAAAGATAGATTCATGTGTTTAAGCTATAAACTTTTTCCCCCTTCTTTTCTTTGTTTCAATTATCCCAGATATACTGGGTTAGTCATGCCCCAAATGCTGGTTTTCTGTGATGTATGGACAGGGAGAAATGATACACACTATGACATTCTTAATCTAACTCCACAAGAGGGCGACATGTTACTTTCATGACAAAATTAACATTGGAAACTCTGTCTGATAATAATAATAATAATAATAAGACATAAAATTTGTAAGGCGCCGAATTCACTTGACAATCAAATGCTCAAGGCGCAACTTGTGCAAAAGATGAAATACATGATACATAGACAAACAAAACAATGTGAGAGATACGGACATGAAAGGTAATGGTTATCAATTATAAGCTAAATTAAACAGATATTTCTTAAGATTATTTATAACACTTCACCAGAACTGCTATTTTTAATCCATCGAGGGAGAGTTTTCCATAATGATGGCCCAGCATGAGCAAAAGTTCCTTTCAGAGTACGAAATCTCAAAAAAGATAGAGAATAGATCGTGTAAAGACCAGCGCCAAACATTGAAAATGTTAATTAATTGTGACGTGATTTTGCTATTTAAGTCTATAACACATAACGCCAACACCGGGTCGCTTTCATGTGAGCTTTTTATCACAGCCATCCATAACACGCTTTACTGACCACCATTGTATTAAAAATGGCATGTACAAATCCGTTTGAGCCAGATTTTGGAAAAAAACGGAAAATGTTATCATTACATGCAAGCTTGAATTGAATAAAAAGAATACTTTAAAACCCAATGAGTAGTGAGTTTCAATACGTTTATTTAAATCATGAGGGCATTAATTGTTATGAATAGAGATTTCTGCATTTTTTAAGAAATGTAACTTTTTCAGAAGAGCAAGGCATTCAGTCAGGTGAATGTTCAGCAAGGGCCTTATATTTGGATAAAGGGGAAGGTATATTCCAATGGGCACATGTAGCCACAACGTGAACTATCGGAATATGTTTTTTATCTATCGGATGGGCACCCCTTTCAATAACAAAAGGGACACATTTTCATTGCTCTAAGGTGAGTAATTGATTTTTGAGGAAAACTAAGGGTGTATCCCACTGTCATTCTGGAAATGGGTATTGCTTATTTAACAAACATATCGACACACAATGGAAATCTGACACGTTCGCATACCAATTTCACTGTTTTACCCAGATCTGGCACAAACAAAATGTTGACATGCTATTTTCAAATGTTGCTTGTGAAACGTGTATAGGTTAATGTAATCACAGTATCAGTTAAACGAATCTTACTTTTACCTAAGGAAAAGCAAGAAGCTATTTGTATACAGCTTTATGTTTGCTCACAATAACCGTTTCTTTTCGGGTTTCGTTTTTGCAGGACGCACTATATATACATATATATATATATATATACATACATATCTAATTTTAAAGGATTATTATTATGATTGAACTGACGCTATTTGGCAACAGTCTTTGTAATAATCCAATCACAACGGAATATTTTTACAATGCTTTTTTTGTTGTCACATTAGATCAAACCTCGACTTCAATGAAATGATGTAAATAATTATGTACGCTAGCTTCAGGATAAGTGTTACAGAAACTGTCTCACTGCTCTCGTAACTACATGTAAACACTCAGTCTTTCACAATGTATTCTCTCTCATTTTGTACGAGGCTCTAGTCTTCCTCGTACATCAACATCACAAGACCGTCGGTGAGTATACAGGTAAAAGAAAAGATGAGTCGATGAATTTCATGCCCATTTAGTAACTTTTATTTTAGGAAGAAAGGCAGCTCAATCTTTGAAGTTACAGTCGATCACGCTTTTTAGTCCTTGCCTTAAATTAGACATTAAGAGAAAATCACAAATATAGCCAATAATGTATCACTCGAGACCAGGAAGCTTACAGATGACAATCGTATAAGTTTAAGGTCAACTGCGTATCGGACAATACAAATTTAACACAAATAAAATCACCTCTCAGGATCTGGGATATACCAGCGCTTCACCAGACAATTTAGCTATGTTTTGATTACGACACATCATACACAAACCGTGCGTGATTATTCTTATTAAACTAACACCATTGTTAACAGTTCAAAAGGTAATAATTGTACAATGCTTTTCTTTAAAAAATGATAATGTGTTTTCACGGCATATCTTGACTTTTGTGAAATGATCTATTTAAGTATGTACGCTTTTAGGAATTACATTACGATGTATACCATTGTGAATTGGATATGAATAAGAATTTACAAAGAAAACTAACCCACTATCTGTTAGCACTAGACTGATAAGTAGAAAGATAAAGGTGCTTGTTCAAATCATATATATAATGACGACACTTAAAGAAAAATATAAAAACAGGCTTTAAACACGCTTTAAAAAACTGGAATAACGATTCTGATTAAGTGCTATAACACTTTCACATTTAGAACAATCTATGTACAATTTTGAAAAGACATACAATAATTTGTGAAAATAACAATATGACGATCATTTGTTTCACACTGCATACAACTTTGATATTCAAGTAGGTATAGCATTGCTTATCGGACAGGTCGGATATGCACAGAAAGAAAATGATGGAAATTATAAAGTATTAACTCATCACCTGTTTGTAAATAAATGAGTAATTCGAAATATACAAGGCAAGCATTTGTATGACTATATACAATGTAAATGATTGAATGAAAGATACCGAATAAATGAAACCATTTTGAAAAGGCAAAGTACATGTTATAGGTTTGATTACAAAAACTGACTTATTTTCCTTCTACGCCATTCTAAAACAGTATATTTACAATTCTGTAGGAAGAAAGAGATTTTACAATAATTTACAAATAAGGCACTGTATTCAAAGAAATTAATCTTAGTTTTCCACGTTATATGTTATAGGTTTGATAAAAAATGACTTATTTTCTTCTCCGCCATTTTAGAACAGTCTATGTACAATTCTGTAGGAAGAAAGAAAAAATACAAATAAGGCACTGTATTCAAAGAAATAATTCTCCGCTTTCAACGTTGCTAGGTAGGCCACTCTTTTGTAATTAGGGAATCTACACGCATTACTAACGTGATATGAATAAGACTAGTATTACACAAAATGAACTCAACTATTGTTGCTAATGTTCAATTGTCTATGTGATTGTGTTGATAAATGTGTACAAATAAAGAAAATATGACATATACCTACAACTTGTGCATAACCGACTAAATATATAACTATGTTGTGATTGCATCAATATTTAATACGATAGCAACTAGTTACGAACAAATAACCTAGGGCAATTTCACCTATTGTAATGTGAGAACATGACAATAACGTATTAACATGATTTCCATGGGAGATACAATTTGATATTGGAAATGCCTTTGAGTTGAATTTTCTAAAAAAGTTGCGGTTGTGTTATCCATAGATTTGAATGTACGTTTCCTCGATGTGACAGACGATGTAAATATGGAACTTTGTTTGTTATATATTGATGCATGCAAATCTATAGTAACTGTAATTAGATATGTTTTCGAAAAATGACATAATAGAATTATGTATTATAAATACGGAATAAACTCATCACCGGTTTGTCATAAAAATAATCTGTAAAAATATATGCCTATACATGTAAAAGCTTTATACAATATCAACAACTGAAGTGAAAGTGTAAAGAAGAAAACAAATCATCTTTAAAACAAAAATAACCTTTAAAACTAAATAATAATGTGACTAAAACTAACATAATTATCTTCTTTCTACACCATTTTAGAACAGTCTACATGGTCTATGTACAATTCAGTCACAAGATAAGACAACTGTAATAATATGTGAACAAGGCACTGTATTGATCATTTGCTAAAGGTCAAATATATTTTGATTTCTAAATATGTCTACATATAAACGTTGTTAAGTAGGCCCCTATTGACAGTTGCAAATCTTCCGCAATGCTCACTAGGCGTGTTTATACAATGTAGATAATCAAAATAGAAGCAAACTTTTAAACTTAAGCATACATTCGTATTACATATTATCACCCCTTTCTCAAATCAGTTTTGTCTATGTACAATTCAGTCACAAGAAAATAACATTACAAATATTTTGTGAATGATACTAAATTTATGAAAATAGCTCTGTACAGCTTAAGAAGGTACGAAACTGAATCAAATTGATATTAAGAATTCGCATAAAGCTAACATTTATAAAAAGATACATGTTTATAGCAGTGGCAATCAATAATAAGTATGAGATCGTGTATGAATACGAGACAATACAAGATCGCAATTTCTTTGTTTGTTTGTTTAAAAATAAAAATCTGCATTCAATAACGTAATGCAAAATAATTGAATATTACACTAAAAATATATTAACAGACATTAAAATTTCTTTTTAAACACATCGAGAATACACAAAATGTGAAATTTTAATTTTACAATTAACAGGCTTCCCCTTTAACGAACAGGGGGTAATTATCGGGGGGTATTGTCCAGGGGTAATTTTCCGGGGATAATTATCCTCGGGGGTAGCTTTCCGGGGGGATTTTCCGGGGGATGATTGTCCAGGGAGTAATTGTCCCGATACGCTCTGAACACTTGCAGACCCTATGCACCCATACACATCGTATCTAGACACCTACCCCCTGGACATCAACCCCCTAGATAACCACCCTCTAGGACAACTACCCCTTGGACAACTACCCCCGGACAACTACCACCTAGGACAATTACCCCCCAGCCAACTACCCCCTAGGATAGTTATTAGGGGGTAGTTTGCCCTAGAGGGTGGTTGTCGTAGGGGGTAGTTGTCTGTGGGGTAGTTGTCCGGGGGTAGTTGTCCAAGGGGGTATTTGTCTGGGGTAGTTGTCTAGGGGGTAGTTGTCCTAGAAGGTAGTTGTCTGGGAGTAGTTGTCCGGGGGTAGTTGTCCTAGGGGGTAGTCGTTCTAGAGGGTGGTTGCCTAGGGGGTAGTTGTCCTAGGGGTTAGTTGTCCTAGAGGGTGGTTATCCTAGGGATGGTTGTCCGGGGTGGTTGTCCAGGTGGGTAAATTACCATTCTTACAATATATAGATAGTGATTACTCATCGAATTCCTACAACTTATTACGTTTTTCCAAATGGCAAAATCATTATACAAACGATACCGGTGCCAAATTTTGCACACTGGATATACAATATATACAGTATTCATACAAAGCGAAACAAGTTTTGCCTTCACCACAATTTAGCCTTTAACACTCATTCTATTTTAGTATTCCTTTATATGACCAAATATTTATGAAATGTACCACTATTGAAAATGTCAGCTGTTAGCACAAAGATATTCCAACTTTTGTCTAATTGGTTGTAATTCCAATACAAAAGCACAACTTTAACATTTACAGTCAATTTGAAATCAAATAGTCTTTTGTCAAGTAATCATCTTTATTTTCTTTTTCTCAATGACATCTTCATTTTCGAAATGACATCCAAACAAGTTATATAAAGGAAACTCAGGTGGATCACAACACAGAACACGGCCCTTATTACATAATATTAGCAAACTGTGCCAAGATACACTCTGTGCATGATATGTAGACTGCTAAATCAGACATATTTCCACCTCCGTGTCCTACTGTACCTAGCACGACTACTTATATTGAAATATATCTCATAACATTTTATTGATAAGGATGGATATAAAGTCGTCAAAAGTTTCTGCAAATCAAGTTTGAGCGTTGATATCTCTCTTGTTAAGCACTGTATATTCCCCTTGTATACAATGATGCTCCATTTTTAAATATTACGTTATCATGGTATGTGCAGTACACCTGACTATGGGGCCAAGACTTAAGACTTAAGTGAAGTGTTGCACAATAAATTGTTATTGTCAACAGTAAATGTTGTATTTGTTTGGAGGATTGACTGTGTTTTTAATGATAATCTCTGAATCAGTCGATTCACACACATTTCATCTTCAAACAAAATAAAGATAAATGAAAACAGCATATTATACTTCGCAAATGACAACCTCGTACAAATCATTCAAAACATGTTTTATTCTCAAAATATGGGACAATACACCATTGACATTCATGCATGGGCGCATCAATATATCATTGTCAATAACCTCAAGAAGCCCAATGGGCGAAATATTATTTCACCTATTAAGCAGAGGGCCAGAGTCAGGAAAGAGGGGTTCGCTTGCCACATGACTTTCTTTTTATTGATGTTAATTACAGTAATCAATTAAACCCCACAATTCAGCTTCTTTTAGAACTGTATGCAAGTCAGTCACATTACGGGTTGAACTATTCCTCCATTTCGTCATGCAATCTGTCGTTGCCTTGTCATAGTTGTTGCCATACCTTTCGAGAATGTTTCTGGCCTCTGTAAGATCGATTCCAAGTCTAAACAACGCTAAACGTGTCGTAGGCGCCGCTTGGAATTTGTTTGGCCAACTTAATTAGCATTTCGTCGGTCACTCTCCTGGTTAGATATAAACAAAAATATAAATAGATATAAAAATAAAGATCGTAATTTAATAAAAACCTACGTTTTGTGGTGGGAATGCATGTTACTGCATTCAGTTACAATACATTTTTTTTAAAGATATTATTAACGATCTTTTTTGGTTATTTATTCATTATTTCATTTTTGCCACACATAGGCACCTTATTTGTATTTATTTTAAATACCACTAATTGTAAAAACTTTGACAAAATTAACTTAGAGGCAATTTCAGATCCATATGTAATGTCTTTATGAATTGTTATGTACTCTTAATTTAAAGCCCCACCGCATTAGTTTGGCCAGGAGGGATTAGACCTCCTTGCATGGTCACTGTGGAGTACAGGATGACGTTCTGCTTGAAGCCGATGCTTGTGATGTCACAGGCGTCGCTTTGTAGAAAGTGTATGGATTAGGCCGCTTGAGGGCGTACTGGATTTTGTGTGTTGCTGATTTTCCTTGTCATGGGATAGTTTGCTGCCCAGAGTTGCCTATGTTTTCGTTTAATTTTGTGATACAAGCCCAATGATGTAAGTAGAAATGAATGTAGTATCTTGAAGTTTATGAGTTATATTGTCTTTACAGCTAGATAGCTTGATGAAATATGATGTTTATGACACTAATATGAGGTGATGAAATAATGACATTGAATGAGCTAGTTCACGTGAAAGATTGTACACGTGTACAATGTAGGTTACGTTATTGTAGTGCACGGTAGTGCGTATTACATGTACGTATTAGTAACATGAATGATATGACCTTGAAGAATGACAAAGTCACCGTCGGTGAGTCATTAATTGTTGCATGTATTTACCGTAGTCAAATATATAGTGAAGAAGGCATTGTTTGTTTTCCTTTGTTATGATAACAGATAGTTATTAGGATTGTCAGGGTATATTTAATTTGATACATGATATGTTATTTTCATGTCAGTTTATGCAAGATGATTTATTATTGTTTATTTTTATTATATTGCAGATTGAACCTTGCCTGCTACAGTGTGTAACCAAATTACAGCGGTGCATGGTGTCTTTACTATGGGTCTTAGGCAACTGGGTTGTTTCGCCAAATCATACACCACAGTCACTGACAGGTGGTTATCACAACAAATAAGCTCTCAATTAACATAAGAAAACGAGGATCATGGGGGACCAATGGTTACCGATTAGGCATTGTTTGCTATATAGATTGCGCACTCTTGGTATGAGACTCCGATACAAGTGTATATCACACGACGTGTGCGCAGCTTACAATAGATACTCATTGTACGACACCATAACCAATAAACAATAATTTCTCTCCCTCTTATTTAATAGCAAATTCTTTATATTTCGAAAAAGTGATTGTGTGGAAATAATTAAAAATCTGATAGGTAATCCAAACTATGATTATTATCGTATACCATTTATATTGCAACAGGATAAATTCAGTTTCTATCAACAGTCCCCAACATTAAATACCCTTCATCTGTACATTTAAGCTTTAAATAAAATGACTTCCTCAACTTGAAATGTTATTAAATTAAAATTTGGATTAATACTAATAAGATTAATATGACATGATTAAAATATATATCTCTTCATGTCTGGAGAGGGAGATGCATTCTGATATTAAATTGGTTTTAATAAAAGCATAACAATGAGTAAAACAAATTATTTAGTGAAAGTGTGAGCAGTATCCGATTAAGAAAATATGAAAGTAATGAGTTTCTGAAGTTGAGATCAGAGAAACAAATTTGCAACACTGTGACGTACTTTGCGAGCTCCTCTCCTATTTCATCAGTACAGAATATTTCATAAACTTTCATTACTTAGTTATTGGTGGTGGAATAGATTTGTTTCATACAGGGGTTGCATACAAATGTTCTGTTTGAAGTTTGTTAATAAAGGGCAAACGGGAGGGGAGCTTACAAGATACGTCACGGAGTTGCCAAATTGTATTTGGTTAATCGCGCATTCCAAAATGTTAAACTTTCTTAATTTCAATCGGATTTGTTTAAACTTTCACTGACCTACTTCTTCCCCTTACCCTTTAAATTCAGAATGAGAATTGGGTCCCGTGACCTGGGTAATAATACTTCAAGCATCAAGGTTTGTTACGTGTATCTAGTAGTGATCAAACTGTTACTTACCTGTTTGTTACATTGTTACTTTTTAGTAGGGAGCTACACAAAACAGTTATAAATTATCATCATCCTTATATTACTTAAGTATTTGTTGGAGATGGGCAAGGTTCAAATGATTCATACTGGCAAATTTACAAGACATTACAACAATGTTTCAATAATATAACATTTGTTTACACATTCTAAATAGTACAGGGCGAATGAGAAGGGACCTTGCAGCAAGAAACTTCACAGAGTTGCCAATTTGGGTTTGAAAGATCACACCTTTAGAAAAAATAATAACTTTCTTATTTTGTATCGGATTTTGCTCAAATTCACCTAATTCACTTCAGTTATTCCTGATCTAAAGTGTGGGAAACCTACAAAAAGTAACATAAAAATGTAAAAATACAATTTGTATACATTGTTACCAAATTGTTAATAATAAATTATCAGGGATATTCTTTTTTTTTTCTTCTTCTTTATGTGGTCCAAGACAGTGCTTCAGCACCATACTCTGCTGTTGTGTGCGGTGGTCTGAATGTTCATTTGCAAGCGAGCCACACGAGCGAACAATTGTTAAAAAACAATTGCGGTCACATTGCAACCAATTAGTCTATGTGAATTAGAGTACAAGTTAGGGAAGGGGCTTTGGTAAATTTATTGTTTCAGGGGGAGATGAGGGGGTGATAACAATATCTTGTAATATAGCACGTAAAAAAATTACATATCTGAGTCTGTTTTACACGAATGACACACAATGATAATGCAGTCTGAATAGGTATATTACGGAACAAAGGGTTATCGATTACCTTGGCCTAGAAAAGGGAGGTTCGATAGCTTTTAAAACGAGCACAATTATATTTCTGAAAGGGGCACAGTTAGTTTGTATGACATTTTGATAATTGTGCCCCCCCCCCCCCCCCCCCGGCTAGATATGGTACTTCAGACGACCACAAAATGGCACAGTTTGTAAGCGACAGCGGGAGATACAGGTCAAAAGTGGCTCTTGCAAAGAGCAATTACATCAGTCAAAAACAAGGGGAGCAAATGGATTGTTATCAAAAGCAGCAAAATGCAATTTCAAAAATAGGAAAATGCACCTTTCAAAGTAAAAGAGGCGCGTCTCAGGGGTGAAGAAGGGCATTTCTCATACGTAAACAGGGGGTACTCATCAAAGAAGAAAAGGGGCACTTCTTATAAGAGAAATGCACTTATTACAAAAGAAAACGGATACTTGTCAAAGCAAAAGTGGCATCTGTAAGATTTGGATATGGCACTTATCAGAGGTGGAAAGAGAACATTCATAGTAAAGGGTTCAAGTAATTGAAAGGGTAAGTGGCACGTGTAAAAGTAAATGAGGAACTTATCGGAAGGGGAAAGGACACCTATATAGAAAGTAAAAGTCAATTGTCCAACTATCAGATTAGAATAGGAGCACCAATAACAAATTTAAACTAGAAATTTAATTCGTCATGGGGACGAATTAGGTCGTCTGTCTTCACTTATGATATATTTCAGAATGGGAGAAGTTATATAGACATGTAAACAATGATGAACATGATAAGTATCATGATAGTAAAGGTGATGATGATTATGATGATAATAACGATAATGTTAATGATGATGATGATAATGATCATGATCATGATGATGTTGATGATGGTCATCATCAGACCATGCTGATGATGATGATATTGATGATGATGATCATCATGATCATCATGAGCATGAGCATGATCCTGAAATCTGATTGAAAAAATAAGCTGACATTGAGATAGCATAATTATAGTCTCAGCTACAACATACTCAAAATCAACAAAAACCAAGCAGAAACTATACAGAGAAAGGTAGAAGTTATATAGACATGTCAACAATGATGATCATGATGATATTGCTCGCGAAAGACGGGAATGTAGAATCCAGTTTTGAAAAGAGTCATGTCCTATAGAGAATGCACGCAAAATGTGAAAAATTGACATGCCTCCTTTAATCGCAAAAATACGCCATGATGCCTTTGTCAAAATGAAAAATTGTGATGACTACATTTTTAGAGAATTGTCTTAGCTAGAACATATCAACATTTGGAAGAAAATTGATCAATATTTACAGAGATACAATCAATTTTCCAAAAACATGCTGAAGTCATAATATGCAAATTGAAATTTTGAGTTCAGAGGCCATTATGATGACGTCATGAGTTTATTGAGGGTCAAATGAGACATGAAATCAAATCTACAATTCATACTCTATCCAAATATGAAAAGAAAATTAGGGGTCAACGGGCATCTTAAACAGCTACAATGGATTTTGCATAGGCATGTTTTTGCCCATATATGCTATGTATTACAAGAGCTCACACGCAAGTACATGTATCTTAAACGGACGCGCATTTCGTTATTAATGTTCACAAAAAGGTGAACAAAGTATCAAAATGCTTGGAAAAATGTGCCAAATATGATGGCGGAGAAAATTCGGCGATTTTATGTTGGAAAATGGCAGGACGCGCGCATTCGCGTGTGTTCATTTTTTTGCGAAACGCTTAAAATGACCTGATTCGTACTCTCCTTTAATAGTTTGACGCGCGCGTACGTGCGTGTCATGACCTTTATTTGACCTTTGATGACATGACCTGTTGACCTTTGACCTGAAGTGTATGTGATATGAATATGAATGACCATTGATGACGCGTCATGAAGGTATGATGGATAATGTGATTTAACAAAATGGCGCCTGGATGACGTCGTGAAGACTTAATGAACTTGAAAATGTTTCTGTCACGTCTCATTAAAATGACCTATTACTGTGCCAAAATTGAAAGAAATTGACTGAACTGATCTTGAGAAATCCACGGAACAAAAAAGGGGGAGAAATACATAAAAATAAAGAATAACTAGACTTTAATTCGTCACTTAGACGATTTAGGTGATACGTATGATAATGATTTATATAACGAATAATGCATTACACGATATATTATTTTATAAAATGCTTCTCCCATTTATATGCTTCTCCTATTATGATCTATCCATATGTCAAGATTAAATTGTGTCTCCTTGATCATCATGGATCTAGGGAAGATAGATTGAAACAATATATGACCTTTGACCCTGTGCAGTAACCAGTTACACATTTGACTCTAATTTACATCATGAAGAACACCTTTTGACGATTTTATCTTATTCAAAGAAATGAAAATGTAATTGATAAATGATTATCATCATTATGATAATGATGATCATGATGATAATGATCATGATCATGATCATGAGCGCGATCCTGACATCTTATTGAAAAAATGAGGGTTGATTTAGATAGCATATAGTCTCAGCTACAACATACTCAAAAATCAACAAAATCCAAGCAGAAATAACGGCGATATTGCTCGCAAAAGACAGGAAATTAATCCAGATTTGAGAAAAAGTCATCTCCCATAGGGATTACACGCAAAAAGTAATGGATTAAGTGAAAATAGGGTAATAATAAAGTAAAAAGGGTTGTTTATGACATTATTTGCGATTGTACGTGTTTAAATAATCAAAGGAGATGGTACAGTGAAAGGTCAAAAGGAAAAAAAAGTGAAGAAAAACATTGTTGGAGACACCCGGACTCGAACCAGGGATCTCGAGGTTGGAAGTCAAGTGCGTTACCGATATACCAAAACATCTCCCATAGCGATTACACGTAAACGGGAAATGGAATTCTAAAATCCTACTTTGCAAGTGAAATATGAGCATGATCCCGGCATCTAATCGAAAAATAAAGGGCACATTTGCGATAGCTCATTGTCTCAGCTACAACATATCCGAAGCTCAGCGAAAACGAAGCTAAAACAACGGAGATTTTGCTCGCGAAAGACACGAGTGTAGAATCCAGTTTTGAGAAAAAGTCATGTCCTTTACAGAATACACGCAAAATGTGAAAAATTGACATGCCTCCTTTAATCGCAAAAATACAACATAATGCCTTTGTCAAAATGAAAAATTGTGGGAACTGAATTTGTATCAAATTGTCTCAGCTAGAACATATCAAAATTTAAAAGAAAATCGATCGATATTTACAGAGATACAATCAATTTTCCAAAAACATGCTGAAGTCATAATATGCAAATTGAAATTTTGAGTTCAGAGGCCATTATGATGACGTCATGAGTTAATTTAGGGTCAAATGAGACATGAAATCATATTTCCGACTCATAATCTATCTAAATATGAACAAATATTGGGAGTTTCTATCTATTCTGAAGAGTTACAAAGAATTTTGTATTGGCATGTTTTTGCTCATGTATTGTGGATAAAGATAACGCAGGTCCGCGCGCGAGGTCAATTTTGACGGACGCTCATTGCGTTATTAAAAGATGAACAAGTTATCAAAATGCTTGGAAAAATGTGCCAAATATGATGATAGAGAAAATTCGGCGATTCTATGTTGCAAAATGCTAGTACGCGCAAATGCTCCATATGGCCTGAAACGTATGCAAAACAAATTTGGGATGATTTGGAGCATTTTAAGAGAAAAAGTCGGGGAAAGTTTGGGCGAAAACCGATAAAAAACAAGAAAGTTATGATTTTTGAAGGTGCGATCGTTCGAATCCAAATTGGCCACTCTGTGACCCATATTGGGAGGTCTCCTCCCATTTGCCCTGTACTCTTTATAATGTGTAAACAAATGTTTCATTATTCGCACGCACGAATTTGCGCACGTTTATTGACCTGAAATTGACCGGACGGATATTGATCTTAATCATGGTAAGTATGAATGAAAAATTTCCTTCCGTTATGAAGATATGATCATAAGTTGATTTTCACAAAATGGCGCCTAGATGACGTCACGATAACCTTGACTCTCTGAAAAGTCACACAGTTCTAAGTTAGACTAATATCTATCATCATAGCAAGTTTAATGATAATGGCTTTGTTCAGTCTTGAGATATCCTGCGAACAAATTCGAGGAAGAATAAAAAGAAAAGTCTTGACGAAATCAATTGGTGATACGTAGACTTCGTTACGTATCACCTAATAAATAAATAAAGAAAGAAAGAAAGAAAATTCTGACGAAATCAATAGGTGATCTGTCTACGACAGACCACCTAAAAAGGAAATTTCAGATAAAGGGGGAAACGGCAGTTATAAGAAAAGGGGTACTTATCTGAAGTAGAAAGGGGCACTTTAGGGGTACTTGAAAAAGTGTGGGGGAGGGACACTTTTGTTGTCGTGAAATACTTACTACAGTAACTATTCTAGTACTTCACTATCAACGGGAACAATACACACCCAAACAAAATACATTCGATACATTGCGTTCCGACGGGAGAAGAACAAAGGTACAATCCTGTTATATTTTTATGTTTTACTCTTCACTCCCGCACATTGAGTTCAACTCTGTAAATCTCGTTTTACGGTGGAAAATAATAAGCAATTGCAGGGGCGAACCAAGATGTCGAGAAGTGTTTTTTGCTTGCTTGTGTGCATCAATGTACAATTGTGCGTGCAGCGGATCTCGCGGTGTAGCCTGTCAAACTGCCAGCCCGCTTGCTTGCCACCACAGACTGTTCGTGATCCGCCCAGAGTGTGGCGGAAGGTTTGTGTGGAAGTTGCGATTTCGGTTTGGGATAGACTTGTAAAAACCTTCCGACTTCCGATGTGCGATTTGTTCATTTATTTGCTCCTCGGTATTTTTAGTTTCATTGAAATACTGTTTAATGTGCACATGTTCTAAATCGGGATGACAATCTTTACTGTTGATCTTGTTAAGATTAAGAAGTTATCAAAATTGGTAGTATTCCTATTATGAAATTAACATTGAATGTTTGAGCTTATTTAACTTTCGTAATTGGTTTTATTATCTGTTTTTGAAAATTGTCCCTGGTTCTGGTTAAACCCCGTGGGCGAGGGTTAACTTTTAAAAATAAATTACCCCTCGTTCATGGCCGCTAATTTCAATGCTTGTGTAGGCGGCCTTTTTTCCCCCATGAGTTTGACGAATTACTTGAAAAAAAAAAGAATATTTTTGTTCGAGAGTACTCACCGGTTTGGAGATCTGGAACCTTAGAATTCCTCAAGAACATGTATGAAAGCCTTTCAAGCCCTGCCAGCCTAAAAGCATCTGCAAGAGCTGGTCGTTCTTTCCCCTCTGTCTGGTCGTCTCGCCAATCGCGGAGCATCTTCAAAGTACCTTCATACGTCACATGCTGGTAACGGGTATTCGTGGCTATGTACCTCTCAATTTCGGCTGGATCAAAACCAAGGGCCTTGCCGAGAGAGTCTATTTTCGTGTTGTCTGGGATGCGACGCGCCACGTTTTTTAAGATGTCATCAAAATCCTCTTCCCGTTCGAGATGACTCCTTCAAAAACATGTAGATAACATTACTCAGTATGTGGACTCAGTATTGAACTATTCTAGTCGTTTAACTGATCTGAAACTGTCTAGAAGTTACATTAATGGTTTATTATGTATTGAAGAAGAGGCCTCTATACGAGATTCCGGGAGCCATGAACATGTATCGAAAGTCCTCAGAAAATCACGGAAGTACTCCTAAGACATGTAATAGTTTTACTCTGAAGCTAAACAAATCCATAATTCTCCTTTTATTACTTGCAGTCTGTAGTCATCTTAGTGATAATGCTGCAGAGCCTTTAGAATATTGTTAGAGGAATAGTAGGAAGAGGTTGATGTTAAAGAAGAAGACAGTATGGTGATGATGATAATGATGAAGCAAAAGAAGAAGACGAAGCAGAAGAAGAAGACAGAGAAATGAAGAAGAAAATGAAGAAGTAGTAGTAGGATAATAATAACAACAACAAGAGCAGAAGAACATGAATACAAACATCAGCAACACCAACATGAATAAGAAGAATACAAAATAGAAATGTCAGTGTATTTCAAACAGATGGACAATATAATCAGTATCACTTAAAAGTTATCCTAGGTTAAAGTTCAGACTTCAAGCCAGACAATTGAAATTATTTCATTCGATTCTTATTTTTAACCATAATGCATGGCTGTCCAGAGGAATTTTCCTGTTGGGGACCGGGGTAAAATGCAATGAATTATTGAGGATTTTTTGCATTTTCCTTTTTTTTTAATTTGTGGGGTTGCCCCCTACCCTAGCCCCCGCTGCGTACAGTGATGATTCAGTGGCAAAGCAACAAGCAGAATTGACAAAAGACTTAACTCCGTTTCATTGACAATCAGCCATGCATGAAGTATGTGTGATCGTCAACGAAACGGAGTTAAGTCTTTTATCAATTCCGTTTGTTGCTACGGCAGGCAGCCAGTGAAAACGAATTCGTTTTTTTTTTGTGTCGCACTCTATTATTTCAGTATTGTTGGAGAAGAGCAAGGCTCAAGTGGTTCCCACTACTGAATTTACAAGTTATTACAACAATGTTTAAATAATGAAACATTTGTTTACACATTATAAAGAGTACAGGGCAAATGGGAGGAGACCTCCCAATATGGGTCACAGAGTGGCCAATTTGGATTCGAACGATCGCACCTTCAAAAATCATAACTTTCTTGTTTTGTATCGGTTTTCGCCCAAACTTTCCCCGACTTTTTCTCTTATTTGTCTGCTTCTAATAAACCAACTTGATATCAGGGTGGACTTCCCCTTTAACCCTAACAGTGCCGCGGAAGAATCCAACCCTTGTAATAAGGTGAAGGAATTTAATGAGTTTTTTGTGAATATTGGTCCTTCATTGACACAAAATATACATGATCCTCAGTTTTGTAGTAAGAATAACAATGTGCAATATTTGACTAGGAATCCAAAATCTGCCTTTTTCACTCCAATATCAGCGAAGGAAATTATTGATATCGTTTGTAATTTAAAGAATCGATCAAGTACTGGTTTTGATGAAATTGATGTATCGATTACGAAAAGAGTGATTCATTTAATTTGTTATCCACTTTGTGATATTTTTAATTCTTCAATGAGTATGGGTATTTTCCCAGACGGGTTAAAAATAGAAAAAGTGATACCAGTTTTTAAAAATGGATTGTCTGATTATTTAAATAATTATCGACCAATTTCTGTACTGCCTATATTTTCTAAAATTTTTGAAAAATGTCTTTTTAATCGACTTCTAAAATTTGTTGATCAGTGCAATATATTAACAGAAAGCCAGTATGGATTTCGTCCAGGGTACTCTACATCCTCTGCTATAGTTGATCTGATTTATAAAGTTACTAATGCTCTTGATAAAAAGAAAATTTTAATTGGTTTGTTTCTTGATTTAAGTAAGGCTTTTGATACTCTAGACCATTCAATTCTTTTTCATAAATTAGAAAATTATGGTATTCGTGGTATTCTCTTAGATTTATTTCAAAATTATTTAACTAATCGTAAACAATTTGTAGTTGTCAATGGTAATGAGTCTTATTTGAGTGCTGTAGGATGTGGAGTGCCCCAGGGACCCATTCTTGGTCCACTTTTATTTCTTATTTATATGAACGATATTTGTGCATCATCTCAAAAGTTGGAATATATTTTATATGCCGATGATACCAGTGTCTTTTTATCCGATAACAATATTGGTAATTTGATTCGTGATTTTAATGATGAATTATTGAAAATAAATTCATGGTTGATCTCTAATAAATTAATTGTAAATACTAGAAAAACTCATTATATGATCTTTTCTAATATGTTTATTGATCGTGACACCTTAGTTGTTTCCTTAAATGATAATGTTATTAATTGTTGTAGCTCCCTGAAATTTTTAGGTGTAACAATTGACAGTAAATTATCTTGGAAGGAGCACATTGATGTTATCTGCACTAATATTTCTAAAGGTATAGGTATTTTAAATAAAATTAAACATTTTCCTTCAAATATTTTGATTATGATTTATAATGCCATTATATCTCCTTATTTTAATTATTGTAACCTTGCCTGGGGATCCTCAACTGATCATGCAATGAGAAGATTATTATGCTTACAGAAAAGAGCTATTCGTTTAGTTTTACATGCCGATTATTTTGCTCACACTAAACCTTTATTTCTAAAATTAAAACTTTTGAATGTCCTAGATCTTTGTAATTATAGTTTTGCAATATTTATGTACTTATGTTTTAATAATTTCATACCAAGTAGTCTTTCCAGCAAATTTTGTCTTAATTCTGCATTACATTCATATAACACTCGAAGTTCATCTAATTTTCATTTAAATAAAATAAGACTAAATATAACTAAGAAATCAATTTTTTTTAAAGGGCCACAATTGTGGAATAATATACCTCAAAATATAAAATGTAGTCCATCAATTAACGTTTTTAAACGGAGATATAAATCATTTTTAATCCAACAAAATAAATAAAGATTTACGGTTTAGTTTGTGGTTTTTTTTTTTTTTTTTTTTTTTCCAATATTTTTTGTTATCACCCTCTCAAACAACAATATAATACTGTATTATACTTTATTACTGTTTTGGTGGCAGCACCAATAAAGCCTTTGGCTTTTCTAGCTGTCTCCACATTCATATATATTTTTGTTGTTGTATTTGTATTGTAAATGTTTCTCTTTAATATGTACGCTATGTTTTGTATTTTATATGTTTGTTATGATGTTTTTATGATGAATGGAATAAAGTTCAATTCAATTCAATTCAATTTGTATGAAATCAGAAAAAAACCAGAACATAATGGCAAAAGTTTGAAATGAATCGGACCAATAGTAAGGAAGTTATGAATGTATGAAATATGACATCACTAAGTCTATGCGAATCTGAAATTGGTAGTTTGGTTAGTAGATTATAACCTAGGAGATGAATAACTCTTCCATTTGCCGTGTATACAAATATCAATAATGTCTGTTTCTCTCGTAAATTTCTTCTCCCTTTGGGGCACTACTTAAAATATATTATAGATAGCATACAAGCATAGGTTTTCTAAAAAGAATAGACCTCCCTGAGCCATGAACAAATTTTAGTCATTTTATGTCGGAACAGATAGGAAAGTAGTCCGGCACTACATCACATTGACGTTATATACCGCTTCAGCCAATTGCAAGTGTCATTTCATAGTGATTACAACTTTCACATATTCATATCTTTATTACATTTAGTCAGATTTAATTGAAACTTTCATCAGTTTGCTTCTCTGATTTGTCTGCTTTCGTTTAGAGTAGTTGTCCACTAGGTTGGATGTCCCTTCAATCTAATTAAGTCCAACCTTGACCCATTGATGTGTTTCTACGTGGTTGATCCGAGTACTCTGACATGCTCAAAATGTCGTCATTATTTTGGTCAAATAATATCAACTACATTGCATATTCGTATGGAAAGAGACAATGTGATTTCGTCGAACTCTTATAAATCTTATTCCGCTCTTTCTTTTTCCTTCTGTGTCGTAACGGGGATATGCCTATACACCTTTCAGTACAAATCAGAATTGTAGTCACAATAGGCGTTGGTAGAGACTTTGCAAAAGCGTTGTACCAGAACGCAAACAAAACCTCGGTTATATCTTGTTGATATAGGCTGGCATATAGTTGATGATATCTGAGAACAATATTGATATTGTTCCCTAAGTTTTGGCTCATCGCATCAATGAGATTTTAATCAAGAATGATACAAAAGCACATTAGCAATTAAGAACAAGTCTAACCTTGCTGTAGAAGTAGAAACTTCACCGACTGCTGATGATGCACCTTGAGGAGGAGTGTCGACTACTGTAGATGTCACCGGTATCGGATATGTGGAAGTTGTGTTCCCTAGTGATGCCTTGGTTATTCCTGATTTTGAGAGAGGGAAATGATCGAGTCGAAATGCTTTATATCATGTAGTTTTGTCAAGTTCTTGATATGTTTGTTTGTCACCTTCTCTGCATTTACAATGAAATAAAGGTAGCTAATGCCTAGGTAACATTTGCTCTACGGCTAGGAATAGGATACGGCGGCCGTACGCCCCCGAAATCGAGAAATACTTGCGGCGGCCGCAGAGAATCTGCGGTGGCTTAGGGTCACCCTAGGGCGTATTCCTATCTTTACAGGCCATACGGGTCGCCATGGGATTATAACGCGGCGTTTTAATTGTTTTCATTTTTAAGTTCACCGTAGCGATTAGACACGCCGTAGCCATGCCGTAGACCGGTTTCACGGCGACCACACGTCGGGTGTGCGGTGGCCTTGCGTTTGACGTGCGGCTGCTCTAGGGTCTTATGAATTATAATTGACTTTTGCGGACCCCAAACAAATTGCGGTGGCTGCAGGAATTACACGGGCATCCTAGGTCAGCCTTAAGGCGGCCCTACGGCGGCCGTATACGGTGGCGCCCTAAGGCGGCCGTGCGTCATCACTTCAAGGCCGTACGACAGCCGCAGGTTTTCTCTCTCCACAAATTCAAAATACGCCGTGCGGCTACCCTAACATAATGTGACCGCTACTGTATGTTGCCGTGGGAATGCTGCGGCGGCCTTATACTTGCTATTGGCCGTAGATATTTTAGACCGCTCGGCCGCGGCCGCGGCAAATGTGACCTAGGCATTACTGAATCCTATCTTTATCAGAGGCCGTAATGACCAAATTAATTTAAAAGGATTGAAATCTAAGAAAAATTGAAAGGATAATAGTTTGTTTGTTTTCTAATTTGTAATTAGGGCTTTTTGAGGAGTTGAATAATTTAGAAAGTTATAATAGGGAAATGCTTAGTTGTTTCCTACATCAGACAGATTTTTCGGACTCTCTTGCCTCCCACTATGATGTAGATAAGGTGGAAAAGGTTTTGGGCAAATACTCCCATGCCTTTAGCATATCTGATCATGATATAGGGCGAAGTAGTATCATCAAACACACTACCCCCCTCAATGATGTTTTTTATTGCAAGTCAGGTAATTAAATATGTATAGTTACTTATCTTATGTTTATATTTGTGTTATATGTTTTTTTTGTTTTTTGTTTCTTTTTTATTAATGTTTTTTTAAATCTTTGTTTTTGTTTATCTTTGCTTTACATTATGCAATGAATGCTTTGGAAACTATGCTTGTACAAGGTCTAAGGGCTTTATTTATGTAGTTCCCCATTTCATTTCTACATTTGTTCATGAATAGTTTTGTATCTTTTGTATCAATGTAATTTGTAATCGAGAATGAAATAAATGAGAATTCAATTCAATTCAATTCAATTCAATGATACACAGCCATTTCGGGAGAGGTACCGGCGGATCCCTCCCTCAATATACGAAGAAGTGCGTGTACACATTAGGTCTATGCATGAATCAGGCGTCATTAGGGAATCATTCTCCCAATATGCAAGACCTGTCGTTCGTGCTCGCAAGAAAGATGGAACTTTGAGATCACTCCCTCAATATACAAAGAAGTGCGTGTACACATTAGGTCTACGCATGAAGCAGGCGTCATTAGGGAATCATTCTCCCAGTATGCAAGACCTGTCGTTCTTGTTCGCAAGAAAGATGGAACTTTGAAATTTTGCATTGATTTCCGCCAGCTTAATTAGCGCACAATCCGCGATTCATATGCTTTGCCAAGAATATATGAGACGCTCCAAATGCTCCATGGTGCAAGGTGGTTTAGCTCCTTGAACCTGAAATCTGGCTACTGGCAGTTTGAAGTTGATGAGAAAGAAAAGCACAATACTGCATTTGCACTTCTCCTTCCGCTTGGATTGTAGGAGTGCAATCACATGCCTTCCGGACTTTGTAATACTCGCAGCACTTTTCAAAGCGCGATGGAGAAATGCCTAGGAGAATTGAATCACATTTGTTGTGTCGTTTATTTAGATGATATAATAGTGTATGGTAAGACCATCGATGAACATCTTGTGAGGCTCGAAGCTGTAATTGCTCGCTTGGCGAAACATGGGTTTAAGCTTAAGTCGTCAAAGTGTAAATTGTTGCAAACAAGAGTTAAATATTTGGGTCACATCATTTCAGAAAGAGGTATTGAAACTGACCCATACAAAATTGAATCTCTAAGAAGTTGGGCTACCCCGGCCTACTTGTGTCCGCGAGGCTCGTTCTTTTATTGGATTTGCTAACTATTACAGGAAATTCATCCCTGGATTTTCTAAGATAGCCACACCTCTGTATGATCTCATGGGTGGACTCCCTAAGAAGAAAGGTACCGGTAAGAACCCCCCACATATGCATAATAGTTGAGGAGTATGAAGAAAATCAAGTATAACATAACCCACCACGTACGAAAGTAAAGACTTGGGTTCCATGCAGGCCCTATTCTATGTCAGTGTGTACAGGTGGGTCAACTAGTCTACACATGAGTGACTTTTATCTATATTAAAGATGCATCAATGGCTCTCATCGGGAATGTTACACCATTCGGCTGTTTATCAAATAACAGGTGTTATCAATCACCAGAATTAGCCTTCAGTTTTATGACCAACAGGCCTTATGTAATGCTTCGCATTTTTCACCAACCAACGATCACCCAGAATCATTTCGCATGCAAATGTTCTTGCCCATACAAAGCCGTTATTTAATAACCTGAATATGTTGAATATATTTGATTTCTCTGATTATGACATTGCAATGTGTATGTAATTATATTTTGAAAACTATATACCACACAGTATTTCAGATTTTTTTTGTTATAATGCCGATATACATTTTTATAACACATGTGGAACTTCAGACTTTCATTTACCAAAATACGTATCTCACCAGCTAAAAATTGTATTTTTTTCAAAGGGCCCAAACTCTGGAACAGTTTACCGTTATATATCAAATCTGGTCCATCACTAAATGTTTCTTGAAAGAGATATAAAACCTAATTATTACTCAGTAGATGTTTTGTCCAGATTACCTTTATGATGTATATTATGTTGTGTGCGTATCCTTGTAATGTTTATTATTTTGAATTTATATCTATGCGATATTGTATGTTATTTTATTTAAATGTTTTTTCATGATGAATGAAATAGATTCGACTACCTATCTATATGGAAAAGTTATTATCTTACATTTCCCTCACTCAAAGACTATCCGAGAGACTAACTAATGTGACCATAGGTTTTCTGCGTGGGAGATTTGTTTTAATAGAGAGCAAAATAGTTTTTGGTGGGGTACCAAGCCTTATATACCTACCAAACTTGATTTTGATTGCAGCCGTAGGGATGTTATGTAGTCCACACTTGAGTGACTTTCCCTTGTAGCAGTCTTTAAGCAGTTTCTTCTTACTGCACTTGGGACTCGGGCACGTAAACCGCACATCATACTCCATCCTTCTAGCCCAGTGCTGAATAAGGCTATCAAGGGTTTCCGTTACAAAGTCCATCACCTGCCATAAATACACAAACAGCCCCAAGACAGATGTTTTATCTTTAAATTAATTTTGGCTACTTCAAGCTAACCTAACTGTTATTTAAATTCACATCTCATAGTAGATGGATCTACAACGAAACTGTCATTAGAATGATGCATTGATAGCACGTCACATTGGTTTATATTGTGGTATTACAAAGTGTTGTTAAAAATATTTAATTCATCTGAAACTCTTTGATGTTATAACAAGATGCTATAGGAATATCTTTAACCAATCTCCACCGCTGAAATACTTTTTTTTTTTTTAGTGAATTAAACAGTAATTAATAAATAAATTATTAGTTCCAAGCTGCCTGTATTTAAACCGGATCATGTTGTTGTATACTAGCGCCATCTACTGTTGTAAATGGTTCATGGTATAATCGATAATGAAAGTGTGTTACGTTCGCCCATCGAACTGCGTTCGCCCCGCTCGGCGCAAGCCGCATGGACAAAAGACAACAGCAATTTCGACACCGCGCTGACCCCGCTCCACAGCGGGAAAGCGACTGCATTCGCATGGCTAAGGTCCATGGTCTCTTTTAGAGCTCAATGGTACCAGCATCTGTGTGCGTTTGTGTGCGAGCAAGTAACGTTCAGGATTGTATCGCACAAATCAAGGGAGTTATAATCTCCTTGCAGAGTGAGTAACCTGTGGTTTGACGTACCCGTAAACCCTCCTCCGCAACCGTCTCAATCTAGTCTCAGCTTCGACTGATCACATTTATAACAAACAATTTCAATATGCTACGGGATACATGAAGTCTTATCATTTTTTCAAATTATTATGTCCGTGAAATGCATTCAGAAAAGAATATCAGAAAGAAAGCAATTTGAAAATGAATGACCACATAATCGTTCAGATAAACATGAAAGAAATACAATAAATATGTCTATCCATATACCGCTCTCTCTCTCTCTTTCTCTCTCTCTCTCTGTCCCCCCCCCCTCCCTCTCTCTCTCTCTCTCTTTCCTACAGAAGTTCGTTGTAATGTTCATCATAACCTTGGAAGTTTCGAAAATAATCATTTTCACCACATGGACCCTCTCTCTCCGAAATATAGACCCAGGCTCTCTCTGTCACTCTCACTCTCTCTTGTTCCCTCTTTCCCTTCCTCTCGCACCCTCTCGATCTCCCTCTCTTCGCCTGGACCTCTGCACTGAATGTTTGGATAAATGGATATAAAACATGGACGAATATTTCATAAATACTGAATATGTCTTTGAAGTTAATCTGGTATCAACAGAAATGTTTACCCTTCTTCAGAACATAGAAGGCCTAACACAGAAGTTATAAACCTGCCATTCAATTACATCTGCCACTAGATAATATTCCGGGCACATAATTATGCACACCAATTTTTGAATCGTAAGCATTAAATAAAAGAATAATATGAATAGTTTGCTCGTCACATTTCTAAGATTCCTTTCAGGCTCTGTCGTTATGGATGTGTTTAGTGATTCAAGCTAAGGACAAATAACCAAAAGTATAGGGATCATAGCATCATAGGGATGAAAATCACTTGGTATGGAGCATCATAGGGATGTAAATCACTTAGTATGGAGCATCATAGGGATGTAAATCACTTAGTATGGAGCATCATAGGGATGTAAATCACTTAGTATGGAGCATCATAGGGATGAAAATCACTTGGTATATAGCATCATAGGGATGAAAATCACTTAGTATATAGCATCATAGGGATGTAAATCACTTAGTATGGAGCATCATAGGGATGTAAATCACTTAGTATGGAGCATCATAGGGATGTAAATCACTTAGTATGGAGCATCATAGGGATGAAAATCACTTGGTATATAGCATCATAGGGATGAAAATCACTTAGTATATAGCATCATAGGGATGAAAATCACTTGGTATGGAGCATCATAGGGATGTAAATCACTTAGTATATAGCATCATAGGGATGAAAATCACTTAGTATGGAGCATCATAGGGATGTAAATCACTTAGTATATAGCATCATAGGGATGAAAATCACTTAGTATGGAGCATCATAGGAATGAAAATCACTTGGTATATAGCATCATAGGAATGAAAATCACTTGGTATATAGCATCATAGGAATGAAAATCACTTGGTATATAGCATCATAGGGATGAAAATCACTTAGTATATAGCATCATAGGGATGAAAATCACTTAGTATATAGCATCATAGGAATGAAAATCACTTGGTATATAGCATCATAGGAATGAAAATCACTTAGTATATAGCATCACAGGGATGAAAATCACTTAGTATGGAGCATCATAGGGATCAAAACCACTTAGTATGGAGCATCATAGGGATGAAAATCACTTAGTATGGAGCATCATATAGGGATGTAAATCACTTAGTATGGAGCATCATAGGGATGTAAATCACTTAGTATGGAGCATCATAGGGATCAAAATCACTTAGTATGGAGCATCATAGGAATGAAAATCACTTAGTATGGAGCATCATAGGAATGAAAATCACTTAGTATGGAGCATCATAGGAATGAAAATCACTTAGTATGGAGCATCATAGGAATGAAAATCACTTAGTATGGGGCATCATAGGAATGAAAATCACTTAGTATGGAGCATCATAGGGATGTAAATCACTTAGTATGGAGCATCATAGGGATCTAAATCACTTAGTATGGAGCATCATAGGGATCTAAATCACTTAGTATATAGCATCATAGGGATGAAAGTCACTTAGTATATAGCATCATAGGAATGAAAATCACTTAGTATATAGCATCATAGGGATGAAAATCACTTAGTATGGAGCATCATAGGGATGTTAATTACTTAGTATCGAGCATCATAGGGATGAAAATCACTTGGTATGGAGCATCATAGGAATGAAAATCACTTGGTATATAGCATCATAGGGATGAAAATCACTTAGTATGGAGCATCATAGGGATGAAAATCACTTAGTATGGAGCATCATAGGGATGAAAATCACTTAGTATGGAGCATCATAGGGATGTAAATCACTTAGTATATAGCATCATAGGAATGAAAATCACTTGGTATATAGCATCATAGGAATGAAAATCACTTAGTATGGAGCATCATAGGGATGAAAATCACTTAGTATGGAGCATCATAGGAATGAAAATCACTTGGTATATAGCATCATAGGGATGAAAATCACTTAGTATGGAGCATCATAGGGATGAAAATCACTTAGTATGGAGCATCATAGGGATGAAAATCACTTAGTAAGGAGCATCATAGGGATGTTAATTAATCACTTAGTATGGAGCATCATAGGGATGTAAATCACTTAGTATGGAGCATCATAGGAATGAAAATCACTTAGTATGGGGCATCATAGGAATGAAAATCACTTAGTATGGAGCATCATAGGAATGAAAACCACTTAGTATGGAGCATCATAGGAATGTAAATCACTTAGTATGGAGCATCATAGGGATGTAAATCACTTAGTATGGAGCATCATAGGGATGTTAATCACTTAGTATGGAGCATCATAGGGATGTAAATCACTTAGTATATAGCATCATAGGGATGAAAATCACTTAGTATGGAGCATCATAGGGATGTAAATCACTTAGTATGGAGCATCATAGGGATGTAAACCACTTAGTATGGAGCATCATAGGGATGTAAATCACTTAGTATGGAGCATCATAGGGATGTAAACCACTTAGTATGGAGCATCATAGGGATGAAAATCACTTAGTATGGAGCATCATAGGGATGTAAATCACTTAGTAAGGAGCATCATAGGGATGTAAACTACTTAGTATGGAGCATCATAGGGATGAAAATCACTTAGTATGGAGCATCATAGGGATGTAAATCACTTAGTATGGAGCATCATAGGGATGAAAATCACTTAGTATGGAGCATCATAGGGATGTAAATCACTTAGTATATAGCATCATAGGGATGAAAATCACTTAGTATGGAGCATCATAGGGATGTAAATCACTTAGTATGGAGCATCATAGGGATGAAAATCACTTAGTATGAAGCATCATAGGGATGTAAATCACTTAGTATGGAGCATCATAGGGATGTAAACCACTTAGTATGGAGCATCATAGGGATGAAAATCACTTAGTATGGAGCATAAAAGGAATGAAAATCACTTAGTATGGAGCATCATAGGGATGTAAATCACTTAGTAAGGAGCATCATAGGAATGTAAACCACTTAGTATGGAGCATCATAGGGATGAAAATCACTTAGTATGGAGCATCATAGGGATGTAAACCACTTAGTATGGAGCATCATAGGAATGTAAACCACTTAGTATGGAGCATCATAGGGATGAAAATCACTTAGTATGGAGCATCATAGGGATGTAAGTCGCTTAGTATGGAGCATCATAGGGATGTTAATCACTTAGTATGTCCTATCATAAGTGTCCTATCACATGAATGAGAACTTCTCTCGCATTTGTGATAATTAGTATCTTTGTCATGTATTTATATCACCCTCATTTACATAACCCCGACAAAAGAAATATGGTCCTATCACGCGAATGAGAACTTCTATCGTCTTTGTGATTATTATTATTGTTGTCATATATTTATATCACCCTCATTACGTAAGAAAATAAATAATAACAAAAGAAATATGGTCCTATCACGCGAATGAGAACTTATATCGTCTTTGTGATTATTATTATTGTTGTCATATATTTATATCACCCTCATTACATAAGAAAATAAGTAATAACAAAAGAAATATGGTCCTATCACGCGAATGAGAACTTCTATCGTTTTTGTGATTATTATTATTCTTGTCATAAACTCCAACCACAAACTACTGTCCTATCACATGAATGAGAACTTCTCTCGCATTTGTGATAATTAGTATCTTTGTCATATATTTATATCACCCTTATTTACATAACCCCGACAAAAGATATATGGTCCTATCACGCGAATGAGAACTTCTATCGTTGTTGTGATTATTATTATCCTTGTCATAAACTCCAACCAAAAACTACTGTCCTATCATCGTGAATGAGAACTTCTCTCGCATTTGTGATAATTAGTATCTTTGTCATATATTTATATCACCCTCATTTACATAAACCCGACAAAAGAAATATGGTCCTATATACCACGCGAATGAGAACTTCTATCGTCTTTGTGATTATTATTATTCCTGTCATAAACTCCAAACAAAAACTACTGTCATATCACATGAATGAGAACTTCTCTCGCATTTGTGATATTATCTTTGTCATAATTATATTACCCTCATTTACATAACCCCGACATAAGAAATATGGTCCTATCACGCGAATGAGATCTTCTATCGTCTTTATGATTATTATTATTCTTGTCATAAACTCCAACCAAAAACTACTGTCCTATCACATGAATGAGAACTTCTCTCGCATTTGTGATAATTAGTATCTTTGTCATATATTTATATCACCCTTATTTACATAACCCCGACAAAAGATATATGGTCCTATCACGCGAATGAGAACTTCTATCGTTTTTGTGATTATTATTATCCTTGTCATAAACTCCAACCAAAAACTACTGTCCTATCATCGTGAATGAGAACTTCTCTCGCATTTGTGATAATTATTATCTTTGTCATTATTTATATCACCCTCATTTACATAACCCCGACAAAAGAAATATGGTCCTATCACGCGAATGAAAACTCTTATCGTCTTTGTGATTATTATTATCCTTGTCATAAACTCCAACCAAAAACTATATGAATGAGAACTTCTCTCGCATTTGTGATAATTAGTATCTTTGCCATGTATTTATATCACCCTCATTTACATAACCCCGACAAAAGAAATATGGTCCTATCACGCGAATGAGAACTTCTATCGTCTTTGTGATTATTATTATTGTTGACGTATATTTATATCACCCTCATTTACATAACCCCGACAAAATAAATATGGTCCTACCACGCGAATGAGAACTTCTATCGTTTTTGTGATTATTATTATCCTTGTCATAAACTCCAACCAAAAACTACTGTCCTATCATCGTGAATGAGAACTTCTCTCGCATTTGTGATAATTATTATCTTTGTCATATATTTATATCACCCTCATTTACATAACCCCGACAAAAGAAATATGGTCCTATCACGCGAATGAAAACTCTTATCGTCTTTGTGATTATTATTATTCTTGTCATAAACTCCAACCAAAAACTATATGAATGAGAACTTCTCTCGCATTTGTGATAATTAGTATCTTTGCCATGTATTTATATCACCCTCATTTACATAACCCCGACAAAAGAAATATGGTCCTATCACGCGAATGAGAACTTCTATCGTCTTTGTGATTATTATTATTGTTGACGTATATTTATATCACCCTCATTTACATAACCCCGACAAATTATGGTCCTACCACGCGAATGAGAACTTCTATCGTGTTTGTGATGATTATTATTCTTGTCATAAACTCCAACCAAAAACTACTGTCCTATCACATGAATGAGAACTTCTCTCGCATTTGTGATAATTAGTATATTTGTCATATATTTATATCACCCTCATTTACATAACCCCGACATAAGAAATATGGTCCTATCACGCGAATGAGAACTTCTATCGTTTTTGTGATTATTATTATTCTTGTCATAAACTCCAACCAAAAACTACTGTCCTATCATATGAATGAGAACTTCTCTCGCATTTGTGATAATTATTATCTTTGTCATATATTTATATCACCCTCATTTACATAACCCCGACAAAAGAAATATGGTCCTATCACGCGAATGAAAACTCTTATCGTCTTTGTGATTATTATTATTCTTGTCATAAACTCCAACCAAAAACTATATGAATGAGAACTTCTCTCGCATTTGTGATAATTAGTATCTTTGCCATGTATTTATATCACCCTCATTTACATAACCCCGACAAAAGAAATATGGTCCTATCACGCGAATGAGAACTTCTATCGTCTTTGTGATTATTATTATTGTTGACGTATATTTATATCACCCTCATTTACATAACCCCGACAAAATAAATATGGTCCTACCACGCGAATGAGAACTTCTATCGTTTTTGTGATTATTATTATCCTTGTCATAAACTCCAACCAAAAACTACTGTCCTATCATCGTGAATGAGAACTTCTCTCGCATTTGTGATAATTATTATCTTTGTCATATATTTATATCACCCTTATTTACATAACCCCGACAAAAGAAATATGGTCCTATCACGCGAATGAAAACTCTTATCGTCTTTGTGATTATTATTATTCTTGTCATAAACTCCAACCAAAAACTATATGAATGAGAACTTCTCTCGCATTTGTGATAATTAGTATCTTTGCCATGTATTTATATCACCCTCATTTACATAACCCCGACAAAAGAAATATGGTCCTATCACGCGAATGAGAACTTCTATCGTCTTTGTGATTATTATTATTGTTGACGTATATTTATATCACCCTCATTTACATAACCCCGACAAATTATGGTCCTACCACGCGAATGAGAACTTCTATCGTGTTTGTGATGATTATTATTCTTGTCATAAACTCCAACCAAAAACTACTGTCCTATCACATAAATGAGAACTTCTCTCGCATTTGTGATAATTAGTATCTTTGTCATATATTTATATCACCCTCATTTACATAACCCCGACATAAGAAATATGGTCCTATCACGCGAATGAGAACTTCTATCGTTTTTGTGATTATTATTATTCTTGTCATAAACTCCAACCAAAAACTACTGTCCTATCATATGAATGAGAACTTCTCTCGCATTTGTGATAATTAGTATCTTTGTCATATATTTATATCACCCTCATTTACATAACCCCGACAAAAGAAATATGGTCCTATCACGCGAATGAGAACTCTTATCGTCTTTGTGATTATTATTATTCTTGTCATAAACTCCAACCAAAAACTATATGAATGAGAACTTCTCTCGCATTTGTGATAATTAGTATCTTTGTCATGTATTTATATCACCCTCATTTACATAACCCCGACAAAAGAAATATGGTCCTATCACGCGAATGAGAACTTCTATCGTCTTTGTGATTATTATTATTGTTGTCATAAACTCCAACCAAAAACTACTGTCCTATCACGTGAATGAGAACTTCTCTCGCATTTGTGATAATTAGTATCTTTGTCATGTATTTATATCACCCTCATTTACATAACCCCGACAAAAGAAATATGGTCCTATCACGCGAATGAGAACTTCTATCGTCTTTGTGATTATTATTATTGTTGTCATATATTTATATCACCCTCATTTACATAACCCCGACAAAAGAAATATGGTCCTACCACGCGAATGAGAACTTCTATCGTCTTTGTGATTATTATTATTCTTGTCATAAACTCCAACCAAAAACTACTGTCCTATCACGTGAATGAGAACTTCTCTTGCTTTAGTGATAATTATTATCTTTGTCATAATTATATTACCCTCATTTACATAACCCCGACATAAGAAATATGGTCCTATCACGCGAATGAGAAATTCTATCGTTTTTATGATTATTATTATTCTTGTCATAAACTCCAACCAAAAACTACTGTCCTATCACGTGAATGAGAAGTTCTCTCGTTATTGTGATTACTATTATATTTGTCATATTTTTATCATCATCTACATAACCCTAAACAAAAATAATATGGTCCTATAGGCTATATCACGCGAATGAGAACTTTTAGAGAGAGAGAGAGAAAGTTGGAGCGAAAGAAAGAGAGAGAGAGAGAGGTTTGTGGATAAAGAAAGAGAGACAGTCATCAGACAGACGGTCACAGACCGACAGAGAGAGACTAACAAGTGAAATATGTAGAAGGGGATGAACGAGGTGATGCGATGAGAGGGAGAGAGAGAGAGACAGATATATATACAATATACATCAAAAGAGAAATAAATAGAGAAATGGTAGAATGGTATGGGGTACTGAGAAATAAAGAGAGAGGGAAAGAAAATGGGAGAAATAAAGACAGCGAGAGAGAAGAGAGAGAGAGAGAGAGAGAGAAAGAAGAGAAGGGATAGAGAGGGATACAAAAGAGAGAGAGAGAGGGGGAGATGAGAGGGATATAGAAGCGACAGAGAGAGAGAGAGAGAGAGAATATCAAGTGAGAGTGTTATAACACGGACCTGGTCAATGCAGTTGGTGCATGGTTATGAGACGGAGGCGAAGAATATAATTCAATTATACGGAAAGAGAGAGGTTAGCCCAAACACGTGTAGCAATTACTGACCTCTACCAGAGGTCATTAGGCTAAATAAACAAGCGTACCGTACCCGTAAACTCACAAAGGGATGATCTCAAAATAAGAATGTGCAGTATACACATGATCGACTGTTCGGGAAAACGTCAAGTCAACCTTATTATTGATTTATCTTCGTTTGTAATATTGAACGTATCTTCTTTATTTTTAATAAAGAAATGCAAATTAAATAATGTTACGTTCTGTCTATAAATGATTACCCAAACTGTCCCTGTACAACGACTTTGGGGAGTATTTTGAGATTATCCCTAAAAAAAATGTGCTCGGAAATTCTTCGAGCCAATCCGGCCCAACACACATAGACTAATACACGTGCACACGTAACATGTACTATACGTAGGCCTAATACACAGGGATCAATGCCAGATCATTGCAGTTCATCACGGCCACTTGACTTGACCAAAATACAGGCAATATGTGCGTTCGTTCACAGAGCTGGCGAACAACAATATTATCAAAGTCGAGCAATAACAAATGCATTTCAAAGTTGAAAACGCAGAAACGATTAAGAGAGGGAAATGGAAAAATGAGTTGAAGAGAACAACACAGGATATTCCGGCCCGCGCAGGAAATTCATAGATTAACGTACGTACGTAAGTACAGTAAATATGGCGGCGGTCCGATCGATTATAAAATTATATATTGCGATTACAGTCTACAGACAAGTATTTTTTTCAAAAAAAATTACGAGACAGTAAAAAAATCATTTACTACGGCAACTTAATTTCACAAAATTTATTTGCATGATTATATATATTTCGTTAGTCGGGTAATATGACTTGGTGTCAAAAGATTTTAATTATTACACTTTGAGAATAGTGCTATATATGTGTTATGCTGTTCAGATGACATGTAAATTTTTGAACTGAGAGGGAGCTATACCAAATTTACCGGGAGTACCGGTAAATTTTTAAATTTTTAAAAATATTAATTACTCCAAATAAAAAGCGTTTTAGAGTCAATTCTTTTTAGAGTTGAGTGATATAGCACTATGTTACACAATGGTAATGACAAATTTTAATTTCATGATCCAATCATTTTGAAATTTTACCAAAACTTTGTAATACCTTTAACCTAACAAAGTCCGGGACACATGAACAGTCATTGCCGATTTGGGTGAAGACAAATAAATGGTCCGCTCAACTTCCTGATCCATAAACAGTATATTTATTTCCAGGTTTGGTTTCCAATATATCTCGACCAAAATTAATAATGAACTATTCTTTTGTAAGTTCATTTACAATTGTCCATAAACCTACTGACAAAGAACGGTCTGAGAAAGGTGTACCATTTTGATGAAACACAAAGTTTCACAGATTGATAGCTGAACTGTGTTACCACATAAACTAGATGTAAAATATGGCTTATATTAACTGTTTTGTCTAACTTTACTCTCCTCCAATCTAACATGACTCAAAGAAATCAATTACAGTTAAAGTGCGGTTCATAGAAAATCACAAATATGGCAAATAGCGAAGAAACTGGTAAGCTAATAGATGGCCATCATGCAAGTTTTAAGTCAACTACATATCGGGTGATTTATAAAATTACAAATAAAACAACCTCCATAGCATCTGGTACATGCGAGAGGTTCGCCGGAAATATAACGATGTTTTAATGCCGTCACTACACAGGATAGGGGTTAATGAACAATCAAAGAAACCACACTTTCAAATTAAAAACCTCCGGAATGATAGCATGGATGTAATTTGTTCCCTCTTTAAACGCCGATCATGCCGCGGTGTATGCAGCTGAAAATAAAATGCGTTTACAAGCGACGGATTCCCTTCTTTTTATCCTCGCTTTTTTCATCAGAATAATACCATGCACGGGGTTTAGAGTGAGGCAATAGATTACAAATTTCGCCTGAGGGTATTGAAATAAGAAAAGAACTCAAGAAAAGATGACAAAACAGGCACTGAAATTGTGTGAGATGTCATGGGACATCGTCTGCTTGTGCACATCATGTTCAACATGTGACGTCATATCTCAGCAGCGACCGGGGAGATTTTCAGGCGCTATGTCTGGGCTGTATCTAAGCGTTTTTTAATTGTTAATATTCATTACTTTGAATTTGTCCAAGCATTGGCTTTTGATAACCGTGGCCAATTAAAGTGTCACCTTTGCAATAATGACATTAAAGTTAGTTTTTTAAATCAATGAACCTTCTCTTTAACTCTGCATAACTCAAGTAAAAGTCGTATTTTGTCGTTTATAGTTAAACTTTTTTTTTTGAAAAACCTATGCAAGTCATGTATTATGTACGCTTCTTAAAGGCATCGTTTAACAATGTTAACTCTGAGATGCATGGCCCTACGTGTCATCAGTGTCTGTGATATGGTGTAATATTGACGCCCTAAACAAATTGCGCTTCAAAATGATCAGTGCCCCCCAAAAGTAACCCCCAAAAGTAAAAGTCTTTGAGTGATCAATTTTACCATACTCATTTTCCCCAATAGTCTTTAGTGTTATAAAAACCGTTAGGAAAACGAAATGAAATTTCGATTTCCAATCGTAAATATCTTGATAATCAGACAGGCGATCGACTTGTAAAAGTCATGGGATTCCTGACTGACCTAAAGGTAGATAGTTATGATTGCAGCATGAGCTAAATTCAGGATTTTGTTTCAGCTCCTGAGGCTACATTACCGAGTCACTTTTAGTTACATTTAGTCTAAGTCAAACTATTTATTCGCGGTCCCAACCGAATTGACTAAATGCAGAGTTAACTGTAGTTTCTATTATAAATAAACGTTCTATGACACATCCAAAAACTGTTTAAATTCCATGGTTTAGAGGCTAAGATTTAAACTGGCAGACTTAAGCAAGCTACCAGTTTTCCAATCGAACACAAACAAGCTTTTGTGAACGCGCAAATATCAGAGAACTGGTATGCGCCTCCGTCTCTGTTGATGTCTATTGTGTAGTTATTGAAACCATCCTGATGAGCTACCTACCTCTTTGACAGCACTTGGAGCTGGAGGTGTATTACTATCCCCATCATGATCAGAATCAGCTACCGCTCCTCGGAATACAGTGACCTGACATGTTCAGCACCAAAGGTAAAGGGGAAAAGATTAAGAAATTAATAATATGATGGTGTGTAATTGTGTATAGTTTCCTTCAATTTTGTGAGGGTCATTTACTCCTTTTTTTTTAATAAATTTATTTTATTCTGTGTGCGTTTTTTTAAAGATTATGCTCCTCAGCGCACATAAACTGATTTGCAAGAGAGCAATAATTGCATTATACAATTAAAATACGATCTAAAACTACAAATTATCGAATAAAAAAATATAACAAAACATTACAAAACAAAACGAGAACAAAAAGATAAATTATAAATAGAAACATTTATTAGGCTTGTGATCATATCTTAAATACATTTATCAGCTAAGAATGTATGTGTTTTTAATACAAATTAAAACACTAAAGGTGAGATATTATATATGAGGTTTTGCTTTTCAGATTACAGGACTAAGAGCCACACCTTGAACTGAATAGGTAACGTTTCAGGGTTACACAATGCAATTCTTTAAAATGAATAAGCGCCCCGAAGAGCTTTTGATTATCTACGTATGGTGTGATTGACTTCAGGAGATTGACAATGACTTTGCCCGGTGGAGGCTATTTATTGCCTATGAAGGGATCCGATGTGCGGCCTCAAAAAATGTACCTACAATTCAGTATCTCCACCATAAAAAAAAGTAAAAGGTATTGCTGACGCTTGCTCAGACCTTGATAGTTGCTTCACGAGGAGGTAACATCTCTAGTAAGGCATGATGCACTTCATCAACCATAAGACTGATGTGCCGATAGAAAAGATTCACTGGTTGTGCATCTCTTTCACGCATCCATCTGACTGTTCTCGCCATCAACCGATGAAACAGCCCATCTGTAAAAATGGCAAACAAGAGAGATGACCAACATATTATGGCTAGTGACGTGTTGAAAGCCAGCTGAAAAAGCTTTCTTAGCTGCACTAATACTTCAAGACAATTAAATATTTCTAAGAAACAACTATTAACATAGTAATAACTATGTCTAGTGGTTTGTACACCTAACCGCCCTGACACGTTCTTTTACAATACATTATTCTACATTTGCCACTCTCCACCCAGGGGTTATAAGGGTACCGGCAGGGAAGGATTCCTTGATTTGCTGGGAGCAACCTACAATCTGTAGCACAGAAGAGCCGGGGTAATATTGGAGCACCTTGAGCACCTTGCGTGGTGGATATGTGCACTCTGATATTATACAAATATACACTGCCTTGAGAGGTTCTGGTTAAAACTATGCGCAAGAGGTGACTCCAATAGTACTATTTGCTGAGGGGCACAGCCCCGAAGCAAATGGTACTTTTGAGGTCACCGAGGCCCATAGTTTAACCAGTACCTCGAATAGAAGGCATGGTATATTTGTTTTATATCCTGCATCAAAAAAAAATTTAAAAAAAAAAAATTAGAACAAAAACAAATGTCAATTTTTATCTAAAAAGAATTAAAATATTTGGTTTTCATTAAATTAAGAATTGAAGAAAAAAAAATTATGCAATTCAAAAAAAAAATTCACATTTTTTTCAACTCCCAAATAGTAAACCAAAATAGTACTCTCATATAGTACTTTCTAAAAATAGGTCAAATATTTCTGGTCATGTGACGAGCTCTCAACCAATCAAAAGTCAACACATTTTTGATGCAGGATATAATATCCAATATTGATATTATCATTATCATTAAAGCAAATGAAAAGAATACTGTAGACAAATCTGATACCAAAACAATATCATGAATAGTCTGTAATTTACCCTTTTTCTACTCAAGGTTGAAGGCAATCCTTTAATCTTCAAATCAATACGTGAGTTGGACCAGGGAGGTGAAAGAACAGGAGGCGAAACTCTTGTAATTTATTCAAACGCATTCTTGAGTTCTAAAGCGTAACAATGGGATGTGTAACATTCCACTTAGCTTTGAAGTTCCATGCTCCGAACCGCGCTTCCACTGCGGGGAATTTCGGAAGCCAGGCACCAGTTTTACATTTATTACAAAATATTAAATTACCGTCAAAATTACAGTGTAAATTAAAAACTTTATATGGGAATTTTATTGGGAATAGTGCATCAAACAAATTTTCAAATTTAGAACTCCGTCCTGCCTTTAAATTGTGTGCCAGAGTTGGTAAAAGAAAAATTACATCCTGTCAAAAACTCAATATTTTAGGATGATGCGCTAATTTGTGCATGCTTTAATGTCCCGTTATTTGATCCATGATTTACAATCTTCAATAACATTAAGTTTGCTAATGCGTGTTTTCGCGTGTTTTTTGTATTTTTCAAGTTTAAAAAAGAATGAAATTACACAAGTTTGTGTTCGCTTGTTCTACTCTTTACACATTCAACAATGGATGAGAAATCATTGGAAGGGACAGCGAACAGTTGCTGTGATACCATTTTCTGATGTAGGAATTCTAAATCCTAAAATTGCATGCGCTCTTTTATCTCACCACCTGGTCAACAGCTGCAGATTAGCGCATAACTTTCCGGCGGCTTGGAGCATGGGGTCAAAGGAGAACGGCTTGATTCAAGTCCTTCTCTATCACGTCCCTGGTTGGACATAGTGAACTTCTTGTTTACTCTGGATACATGGGTCATCCTTGGTAACAACCTGTAAAGGCCAGTCAAACCTGTCTATTGAGGACACTTAAGGAAAATAGAGCAAGTGGCCACTATAGAAAGGTGGTCTGTAAGGACACATATTGCTTTCTCAAAAGAGACAAAATGCATGGTCTTTCTAGACAGGAGGCATTTTATAGAGAGGTGGCCACTTCGACAGGTTTGACTTTATACAAACCTTGTTGCAATCTAATTGCCATAAAGTCCCTTTGGAGCAAGAAAGGCATAAACTCAGCGATACAGTACACGTGTTAACACCCTTCTGGCTGTAAACAGATGATGAATTAATTCTCACCTGTTAAGAAGCCCCTGAAGTCCACATAAAAGTCTGTAGAAGATTTAATCTGTGCAATCTCTTCTGGGGAGCAATGGGACGTCAGCCTGGAAGGAACGTAGTAGCGCTTCTTTACCACTTTCTCTGTTGCATTTGATACCTACAATATTAAAACATATCCAAACACTTAAACCATGAATACAAAACAAAATATACCAAGACAAAAAATACATTTTGTAAAATCCAAAAAGAAAAAGAAAAAATCAATTCGCATTTCACTCATTATTTCATTTCACACATCCTCCACTTCTGTCACTGAATTGTAGCAAGTTTTACAACAACGTGGATCTATTGAGCAATTTTGATTCCAAATTTGGAAAAACGACATTTTAGTACCATTTGTAAAAGCTGTCAAAACTGTACTTAATCCCTACTTTTCACAGCACAAAACAGCATTTTAAAAGGAACATGTATGGAAAGATATAAACAAAATTATGGTATCAAAATTAAGCACATTTAACATTTCGACATTATGAACCTATTTCCAACCCTGTGTCATTTTCTTTTGCAGTATACCTATATAAACAAGCTGGGAAAAGGCCCCTGTTTTGCACCTTTATTGTCCGTATATTTCTAGCGAAAATATTTTGAGGCTTACTTAAAACATGATGTTTAGCACCTGCGATAATTGCTTCATGGTAATTTCCTACCCTTACCGAATGCCTAACTTCAGCACTGGACCAAACAATAAACCCTAACCGTAAATCGAAAACCCAATTACAACCATAACCCTATACCTTTGACAGAATTTGGGGCATTGCTGCGGGAGCACGGGTCAGAGCACCATTTAGCTGGATATTTACCTCAGTGTCGACTCCATCCTGTTGCTCTTGCTGGAGTCGTTCTACAGGAGCCTCACAGATGAGATCAAACTTGGCCATAAGCTCGACTAAGGCCTCATTTTGCTCCAAGAAGCCTTGCCACATATGCTGAATCAACCTATCCTCTAAGATACCATCCTTCTCAAGAGTGGCCCAAGCATCACTCATAATCCCGTCCTGGAATTAAAACACAATGTAAACTTAATGGCAGTTGGAACAACTGGACATAGGAGTATAGATTGTAAACCATTACTACATGGTAAAGTGAGAGCTTTGTTACATAAATATTATTACAAAATATGTCTTAACATTTGTATCAATACTCTAAAACTCTGTCTCTCAAGAGACTTCTTTACAGCATTTTGTTTACATAGGTCATAGTGCTGCCGTTTACCTTGTCAGTAAACTGTACTTCTAATTTTCTATTTGTTAACACATAGATACATTGTGTCTGAAACCGATGCAGGGGAAATGACACATATGTAAAACTAGTACAGACATTGTTGATGTATTAAGCTATGTGTTAATCCACAATATTCGTTTGAATAGAGGAGAAGGTTACTTCCTCTTTCTGCAGAACCCAGGATGATAATGACCTGCTTTAATACATCCCATAGCCACATGTCTTAAGATATCACGTAGGACAGACTGCATAGGACCTCATTTGTGGTACGCGATTAGTTTTGTTAATTCCCACTTCCCATTCATTTCGTAGATAAACAAATGCTGCAGCTTACCGCAGCATACATGATTGAGGCTGTAAAAGAGTAAGAGGTTTCTCACCCTTTCTGCAGGATCCAGGATGGTTATGACCTGCTTGAAGACATCAATTAGCCACTGAGGATTTAGGATCACCATGTCTCGTAGAAGAGATTGCTGGTCTTCAACGCCTCCGTAGTAGACTACGTAACCCAGGTCGTGGTAGAAGGTCAGCATCGTGAGAAGTTCACGCTCTGATTCCATCCCGAATGGCTGCGTCAGTTCCTTGGTCTGGGAGAGAGAACAAAAATGGCTTCAAAATCATTATATAATTGCTGAAAAACATCCCAAATAGTGTATATCAAATATATAAATAGCATAACAGCAACATTACATTTGAATTACACAAGGCAAATACATAATATAAATATTTATAAAGTATTACTCTTATAGTAGGCAACATGGAGCTTGATTCTTATGCCAATATTTTAAAGGCACCACATCGTAATATTAAGACGGGCATAAACTGGGCCATTTACAAAATTAAAAGGATATCATTGATGCCTTTATATAATATAGCATTACATATTCCCAACAATACCAGGGGAGTTCTAAGTTTGAATGAAGAAATTAAGGACTCAACTTAAATTTGCTTGAAAATGAAATACATATAAATAAATTTGTTAGAAAATTCGGTACATAAAAATGGCACATTTGAAAAAGAAAGTGTTTGGATTTAAAGGGATAGTTGAGTTTTGTTTTCAGACCGCAAATGCCTTCAAAGTGCATGGCTATTGCTCTTATTCTTTTCTATGACATTTATAGTGCCCTTTTAGAACCTAAAATTGCTATGAAGATAATTTTAGATCCCATAATGTGTGAAATTTAGCCAATACGATCGTACCAATTCAGCTCCAACGGTGGCCGTTAAATAATAACTTAATTAAAAATACCAATCCATGAGCCGGCTAATTGTGGGTAATATAAGCAACACGAAAATGCCAACAAAACAGCCAACATCGGCATTGGCTGAAATACGACGTAAAAGGCGTTATTTCGTTTTTTTCAACGTTTTTTTTAATAAATTTGTCAAAATATATAATATTTGTGGTGGTACACAAGTATTAGAAATCGTCATATTTCAGCCGTCTCTGAACCGATTTTGATCAAACAAAGATGATTTTGTCATTTAAATATGATGTTCTTTCAAATTTGACACTCAGTTTTTCATTATCTCACACAAAAATAATTTTGTGTAGCGCCCTCTGCAACAGAACTCAACTATCCCTTTAAAGACTTGAATTTTCAATTTGAATTACATGTATATACAATTGTTTACTAATTTTCTTCCACAACAATACATAAATTATTTGATTAAATGGCAAGAATAACCGTTGCAGTCCTACCTGATCTAATGACATGTAATTGAGTTTATCTGCAGCTAGAGCTTTCTCACATAAGAGCCATCTAAGTGGAATCTCTTCTCCCATGTAAGGCTCTTCCATCGCTACTTTCTCAATATGTCTCCTCAACACGACCAGCTACAAAGGAAAGTAAGTATTTGTTTATGTATTAATTGTAATATTTTACAACTCGACATGCTGCTAAGATATTGTCGGTTTCACAAAGTAAACAAATAATTGCATCATAATAAAAACATGAAAATACAAAAGCTATATCACCTCATAACAATGATAGCAATACACAGCAGTATTAAAAAAATATTTAGAAAAATGTATCGAAGAAGATAAATAGTTATCAAAATAATTAAGGCAATGCCATTAAATATTGGATGATAAATTTAGATTGCGCATGTTAAGGAATGTTAAACTTATTACACAAACATATTACTGTAGAGGCAGAGGGGGGATAATACTAACAGACCAGTTCGTAGATACAATCTGCGCATGATCGGCAGATAAAGGTACAAAATTGTAAAATCCACTGAAACTAATACTGGATACATGCTCACGAAAGTTACGTAATCATTATTCTCATGCTTGCACATGTGATACATTCTATTGAACACAGGTGGAGGCAATCCTTTACAGTGAGGGCAAACATAGAATGACCTCCATGACTTTAGCTGTGATTATTCCAAAGGCACGAAGTGGGATTTATCTATGACCCCGTTTACAGTAAGCAAAAGGCCGGGCCAGGCCGCGGCCGAGCCACGGCCTGGCCTAGCACTGTAAACGCGCAAAAGGCCAAATGCGAGGCCAAATGCGAGGCCAAACTGGCCGCGCATTTGGCCCTGCTCTGGAGGTAGTCTCGGCCGCGGCCTTTTCTCACTGTAAACGCACGCAGGGCCAAAAGCGCGGCCAACTGTTACCCCGGAAGTGAAAGTTCACCGTGTATAGGAAATTCGGTAAAAGATTCACTGCAAATCGCGCGCGACCGGATCTGCACTGTGACCCCCGGCGCGACCAAAATAATCGTTTGTTTACATGCAGAGCGCCACTCTGACAAAATATAAAAAGGTTACAATTTAGGCCGCGGCCGAGCCTGCCGCTGTAAACGCAGAAAATTGCGGGGCCAAGTAAGCCTGGCCCGGCCGCGAAATTTTTATTCCCAAACAGGTTTGCAATTTCTTCTATTTCCGTTCTTCTCAATGGCTGATATGTTCTACGTCATTAGCAGCTTGGAAAGAGGTCACAAACAATTAGACTTTGATTTTTGTATTGCTTTGCCTCACTATTTATTAAGGCAAAAAACGGAATAAACTGAGACCTTGAACCCACAACTCTATGATTGTATTACGCTGTCCTTACCGATTGAGCCAACGATGGGTTAATGAACAGTGATTCTGCATGATTTCTAGAACGCGATCACTCACCCTAACGGTTACGTCATTGATAATGACGTAACATATCAGCCAATCAGATGACCGGAAATATTAGCATTGGCAAACCTGTTTGGGAAAAAAAAATTAGCGGCCCGGCCCTGGCCCTTTTCTCACTGTAAACGGGGTCTATGTTTAAAAGATCTGTGGATATTTGGGATCATCTGAACCATATACTAACTACAAACTGGTCTATTGCTTTATGTAGCACACAAATGTGGAGAAGAATCGACAATATGTAATCGAAGAATTGATATCTATCTTCCAAAAGGAATACAAAGAAATATATATGTGCAGTTGAATAATTAAACATCATGTCTTAGAGTGAGCAGCTTTTATTATGTTTGTAAAAAGTCAGATATTAACAAATGGGTTATATGTCAGCTCTTTGTCTTTGAAAGAGCATCTCGATATATGCCATAGTTTAAAAAATCGGGACAATATTTAAGACAAAAATAAAATTGAGTCTAAAAGTCCATCACATTTCATCCAAATGTCACCAAGCTAAGATACAAGGTGTAGATTGTATTTTGTTACAGAACAATCGACTGCATTATTAGCTTAACTTTTTGAAGTGATATATTATTGTTGAAGTAGTACAAACATTTGGAGCAATTTGTGCAGCACTTTGTAACTGCAAGGAAATGCAACTTTACTTTTTTGATTGGCCGTATTTAACTGGTTTGACTAGATGATCAGTAATACTCTTTTGCTACAAGGTTACTATGAAATTGTGATAGTAAATGAATATTCATAATGTACCTCTTCATCTTTGTCCTCTAAGCTGTTTTCAATGGCATAATACTTGGGGACCACATGGCATTCAAACGGTCTCTTCATGATAGATTCACGGATCTTCCCAAAGGCAGAGCCAATCTAGAAGACAATTGGGAGTGAAATGAACAGAAAATACACATCTTAGTCGTAATATAAAACATAGGAATCTCTGCAAACAAAAAAATGCCGATGTGACTTATTATTTTTTGAGGTCCTCTCCTATTTGCTTGGTAGTAACAATTTCATGAATAAAAGCAATGAGGCTGTGTATTAGGATTATATCTAGGGTGCATGTATGAATTAAAAAAATTGAACAAATAAAAAAAAAATCGTTATAATTTATTTCTTTTTAATCAAATATTGCTCAAATTTTCACTGATCCATTTCTTTAATAAAACCAAAATTATATCAGGATGCACTTTTTTAAATAAATTTTCATTCAGAATAAAGTGTAAATCCACATGTTGCAAAGTTAGTCTATATCTAGTAAAGCTGTTCTAATGCCATAGCCCAATCCCACTGGCAAACTGACTCCTTACTGAATCCGCATGATCAATGTAATGGCCACAGGGTTAGAGAGAAAGAACCGTCTAGTATGGGGAATCTTTTGATAAAACTTTATTGGTCAACCTGACAACGAATCTTATTGACAATAAGTCTCGAACTGAAAGTTAATTTAGGAGCCATAGGAGATATATGAAGACGTAAAGAGTGAAGAAAAAAGGCGTAGCATCTTATATTCATGTCGTTGTCTCAGCGGAACAACCGTCGATATCAGAGACTGAAGTTTTCAGTCTTACTCGGGGTATGCTACTTTTTGCTCGTTTTTAGGCGTGGCAGCCGGTAGTCAGTAGTCACCGGGCTAGCTGTCAATATAACATCGCAATAGTTAGGTGTAGGTGTTGATACCTTTCACTTCGGTTTTTTTTACAGTATATCGTTAACAATTATTATGAGAAATGTGACTTGGGTAACATTTTCAAAAATTCCTAAACAGCGCACAACCTGGAAAAAGTTGCTCGATCCTAAGGCAAGAAAAGTTTGAAATCCCTGCACGATCGAAATAGCTTTCAGAAACGTATAGCATAATGCGTGTACCACACGCATGCTACATGCATATGCACCATGCAACTAAACGGAAGTATTTAATTCCCCGAAGTGGCTCGAAATTACATCCAAGAGGCGCATGCACCATGCGGCATCTGGGGGGGGGGGGGTATTGGCGATAGCAATAATTGCAGAACCGTCAGGAAGAACAGCTGATGCTGAAAAGAGCTTCCTGTGGTATTCAAAAATTATTAGTTTATTATCAAAATAATGTTTATCATAAACCATTACTTTTTCCTTCTTCTCTTTTGCGTTTCCTTGCACACTTTCTCGATGGGTTCCAACGATGAATATTGGTGGAGATTTCTGAGCGGTTGTAGACGTATCCTTATTCCTGACCGAAGAGGGCGCCACAGCATGGGCGAAGATGGAACACAACCAGAAATTGATGAACTCTAGACATGTCAGTTCTGATTTCGCACCTCCTTTAGCCTGTGTTTTGAAAATGTAAACAATGATATATATGACAAGGCCAATGATAAAAACGCATAGAAACACCATGTTTTGTAATTTTTCTAACTGGATAACGCATACATATCCCATTCCTCATTTCCAACATAATTTTCATTTGTGTTGTTGTTGAATGATTTGATTTATTTATCTTCATTAACTCCCAAAATAACTAACCGATTACAGCATGATGATCAAATCATATAATGAAAACATTATCACATTTATGTTTTACTTTGTAATATTACCATAAAATAATCCTGAAGAAGAATTGCACCACAAACTAAGCTTGAAGGGTGGCAATTCTGTATAAACTTTTATAATATCATATATGATATTGAGGAAAAATACTTCATACTATACTAACATAAATATAAATCATTACAAGATGAGGGGTGAAATATGAGGTGTATGAGAAGATTTCAGGAGGAGGTGGTTAATTAATCATAAAGAGAAATAGCAGTACTCCTTGATTTTAAATTAATAAAACATTACCAGCTATTATGATTGTTAATCATATTCTCATAAATTGATCGCTTTAATGACATGCCCAAGTGTGGAAGTGATTGGAAGGAAGACTAAGTAGGCCAACATGAAAAAAAATTTCGAACTGAGATGGACTTTCACAGAGATGGAAATTCAACTATTTAATCTCACATCATACTCTCAAACGGAAAACAATTCTAATAGATGACTTATTTAATTGTAGCAACAATTTACTCATGAATTAATCCCGAAGGAAACAGGTAGTTGAATCTATAATTAAAAAGAGTTTAAATGAATAAGAGCTGTCAAGGTATTTATACTTTAAAAATACATTTAACTCGGTTATAATGATTAATAAGAATATGTAAAACTTTACAAATTGAAATATGTTTACCAAAGAATACATAACACTTTCTATCATTCATCACTCCCCCTGTAAAGCATAATTATTTTTTAATAATCAGTATAAAATGAAATAAAACATACCATCTCATAATACTTGTCTCTGGATTCAGGAGGAACGACTGAATCCAAACTTCTACTGAGATCAAAGACTATCACATAAATGGCTCGCCATGTCAGAAACACCTAAAGGAGAAGGGAATACAAATGATGCATACGGGTTTAATAACTACCGTGCTATGTTCTTTCAAAATGCTCTATTATTTCTAGAATTATAGGTACCCCCATGTACTGTTTATATACTGTTTATATACGGAGACATAGGCGAAGGGGATAAACGGAGGCGTAGTAGCTCAGTGGTAGGGAAATGGTCTCGTAACCGAGAGGTCCCAGGTTCGAAACCAACTCGATGCACTAGTGCCCTTTGGTAAGGCATTAATCCTCACTAAAACATTTCCCACGGAAATGACTTATAGCCACCATGGCTGCTTACCTACAAGCATACATCTGCTTTCCTAGCAGTCAGTTAATACAAATAAACTAAACAAAAAAATAACAATATATTAATATAAAGAGTACAATTCAGCATTAAGAGCAAAATGTCTCTAAATTGCAATATCTCTATCCAACCCAAGACAAAGCATACTTTCCAAAATTACCAAGTCTCTGGATTTAACTGACTGATGCAGATCCTCTGGCTCCATACCAATAGCCATTATCAATTCATGAGTATCTATGCTACAATAAAATACAGATTAAAAAACCACGAGCATACATCAGGCGCGTACACAGGAGGGGGAGGGGGGTGTGGGGGTGTGGTGTGGGGGGTGTGGGGTTGGGGGGGGGTTGGGGGGTTAACCCCCCCCCCCTTTGGTATTTGTATGTGTGTAAACCCCCCCCCCCCCATTACCCCCCTTTTTTTTAATTATTAAAAAAAAAAAAAAAAAAAAAATTCCCATGGCTGACCTAAAAAGGTGACCTTACCCCCCCCCCCCCCCCCCCCCACCCCCAACGGAGCCAAATGTCAAATTTTCAAATTTCGATACAAAAAAAAAAGTGTCCTCTCATTTTCTGCTTCTATTAAAACAAAATTAATATCAGGGTTTCTCCTTTCATGCACATGTATAACACTGATGGTTAAACCAATATGTAGGCCAACAGCTGTGCATAAAATACATAATTCCATGTGCTCTGAACTGAAGCAATATATGGAGACAATGGGAGATTAGTCTCCATTTTCAGTTTTGTTATATTTATTAGATATCTACTCGGAAATTGATTAGAACAAATCACAGGAGAAATATCAAATATTTATGACATGAACACTTTGATGATTGTATGGGAGACTGCAGTCAATACAATGTTATCCCTTTTTCTTCTTCTAAATACCAGAATCTAACAATATATTACAAATTTGCTTTCAAGGCACTAAGGTCGAATTTACTCTTTTACCTGATGGGTTGTGTAGTATATGTCGTGTCCGGCAAAGTCCCATATACTTAGTGAGACCCTTTCTTCTCTAGCGCTATCAGTACTGTCTGTTCCTATCTCCTGAGGAATAAAGGAAACGAATACACTTCTACATGAACCTTTATCGTTACATGATAGTATATTGTCCCCAACAACCGTCCCTACTTATCTGTTATTTATTTTGCATCAGCTCTCTATCCCTTTCTCTATATATGAATAGCTCGGTTCCAGAAGGTACTACATCCATAAATCCAAGTTCTCAGAAAAACACGATGTTTTAATTATCATAGTCAGCAATGTCAGTTTGGAATGATACTTTGGCTGATTATAATGTTGTATGATACAAGTAAAATAACACCCTTTTATCAAAATCTAAGTCTGCACAAATATTTGTTATGAATTTATGTTGTTTTTTTAATTTGTGGATGTAGTACCTTTTGGAACCGAAATTGGATGTCGGACTTTTTGGAACCGAAAATCGTGCATTCTTTATGCAAGTTACAATTCATAGATTGAATGGATATAGTACCTTTTGGAATGGAACTCATTTTTAAATTCTATTTTTACTTTTTTGTTTACAATAATCTTTTCGAAGTGTCAGTGTATGAGGCAACTGGTAATGTGTACACGAATGCAACAACAACAAAATCAACAACAAAAAACAAAAAAAACAAAAAATATTTATTTTTAAAAAAGTGGATGTAGTACCTTTTGCAACCGAGCTCTTCATATATTCTTCCCATTCTTCAGACTCACTCCCGTTTCTCCTCACCTCTACTGTCCTTGTCTCGTTCACCCTCTGTCTTCTTTTACTCTCTCTTAGTGCTTACACTGTGTGTGCATGCCTCTCACCCTTTTAATCTGTTATCAATGTTGTTCAATATGCTATGTGTAATTTTACTTTAATTTCCATACATGTCATTGTCTATATATACAGACCGTCTACTATCCACAAGGTATAATAATCATTTTGTCTACTTATCATTTCGTCTAATGACCATTTAGGTTATATCAAACATCAAAACCATCACATATGTATTAGACTTTATGGATAGTAGACGAAATAGGCATTACATGAAATGGGAATTAAATTCACTGGTTATTAGACTAAACGAACAATATACCAGATGGGTAGTAGACTTATAAATGGTTGTTGGTCTAAATGGTCATGAGACCAAATGATGAATAGACGACATGATTATTAGACCATTTGAATTGTAGACGTGCTGGGTGTATACCAAACGGCAGTTCTCCCTCGCTGTTACATCTCTGTAGAAATATTTCTTTTAAAGTTAACAAATAAGGTGATGATATACAACACTCACTTTTCTGACAACTAGTGGACCTGGTAAATTATGTTAGCTTCACCAAACTACGGTTGGCTACACTTATGAAGAAACAGACTCATCGTATTCTGCTAAGTGTTACTATAGTTTGTTTATTATTATAGGTAGACCCTTTTGTTATTTCTGGGTCTCCTGTATCATATAACAAAATGGAACAAAGAAGTGGAAGATTCTAGGATAAAACAAAGACATTGTACACAATCTTTTACATACATGTATCATCCCACATAAAAGTACAAGGTTCAAAACTGAATTGTACCTTTAGGTGAACCTGTTTCTTAAGCATTCTCTCCACCAGACTTGCTATTTGATTTGGCATATTGCCATCCTCCTTTTTAGCCTTGGGCGCCTCCACCTTATCCAAGACAAATCCTTCTGTAATAAATAGAACAAATACATATATGTGTTTGTAGGATATATATACAATAATGATTAATCTACATATGCCACTCTCCGCTCAGGTGTTAATATGTACCACCATGGACCTTCTATAGCATGTCCCTGGTACCAGAAAGGATGTGGTTGGATTGGCATGTGTGCGTTTGTAAAATGGCACCTGGTCAAGATACTCCCCAGGGGAGTTGTGTGTGTGTGCTCTATCATTCTACCACCTAAATAAGGCCTTCAAATGTGAATACTTTTATTACATTTTGAGTGTCAAGTAACGCCTGGCTGGAATGCTCCCCAGGGAGTGGAGATTGTGCACACAGTGTGTGCGGGCAAGCACTGAATCCAATGACCGGGGTAATAGTATATTTCTAAAGCGCTTTGAGACATTTGTATTAAGCGCTATATAAAAGCTAAATATTATTATTATAATCTTTATTATGAGAATATTTCATGTAACTGACATTTTTTTAATCAGAAATGATTACAGTTTAAATTCATCACTGGATAATAACAACCTCTGTGTAATAACAATTTAAAGGGAGTTTTAACAAGTAAATACTAATTTGTTATCAACTTGAATTGATACTTAATATCTTATGGCAATGAATTAAGGATTAATCGAGGGTTAAGAAGAAAAAAATAGGTATATTGAGCAGCATTCAAATTCGTTGAGCAAATTTCTGAGGTTATTAATTCTTCTTTTCTTCTGGCAGAATTTAACATCTTCTTCATATTCATAACTCACTACTACATTTACTTTCATAGCGATTTTAATTTGAATTACTTTACATGATAGCCATTCCATTCTCTCTCACTGATTTTCCCTTAAATCAGATATACTGTATCTGCATGTAGCTGATAATTACCTGTGTTGGGGTCATGGACATCCTCTTTGTGTTTTGTATCCAGGCCTCTGCTGCGAGTATTATCGTTGTGTGGTTCCAAACTTTCTTGATTCTGTACACAAAATAAACCAGTATTAAGATTGGCATCGAGTAGCTTGCACTAGCCGCATCACAATTAGCAGCCAGAACTACTTTTGTAAGGGGCTGATGAGATGATTTCATTCTTTATTCATTTACACTGTCATTCTAGACTGGTCAAGAGCAATTAATTGTGTCGTTGCATGATTGACAATGTACTTGACATTCCAGATGCAAACAGCTAATGCATGTACTAGGGTTTATGGCTAATTGAATGGCTAATACCGAGTTAAATGCAAACTCGTGTTACACTAACGGAATAATCAAAATACATTATCATGAATGAAATGAATATGCAAAGGAAACAGCGACCTCAATATATTGTACATGCAGTGTTTGTAGTCTCAGATAGCCCATGTAATTATTATTTGCTTACTACTCAGGTATATTGCTATCAAATTTATTGAGGGCAATTTCCGATATCATTTATTTGTTTGGCTGATCATTATGAATTTAAAACAAATCTTCTGGCTTAACTTGTCTTCTCCATCATAATCATCACTCACTACTATATTTACTTTTATGAAGATTGTAATTTGGATTAACAAGTACGATAGCCATTTCATTCTCTCTTACTGGTTTCCTCAAATCAGAAAAATAAATAAATGTATGGAGATAATAATTACCTGTGGTGGGGTCACGGTCAGCCTCTTTGCTATGTCATCCGCAAGAGCTTTACTATATTCATCTTCTTTGAAATTAAATCATCATATATCATATATTTAATGTATTATTAGGTTGTATGATTCCAGAGTAATATAAATTACATGTATATTATTTAAATGAACAATTTGATATGCAAACCTGCCTTTACAGCAAGTTAAACATTACCAGATAGCTAGAAGTGATGTGATGTCATGCAACTCCTTCAATTGTTTTAATATACACCTTGACTACAATATAATTTTCTTCAAAACTTAAGGCTGAAAAGGATATGTTTTTGATGACTTCTAACAAAATGCTTATCCATAACTCTGAAGGGAGGAGAAGCTTGTGGTCAGAAATTGATTTAACAAAAGTCTGATTGTACAGGAAGTGGGAAATTTGTTCCAAAATACTTTGCAGTCTATCAATCAGTTCGATAATTGGACATTAACATAGCAGTACAAAAACAGTTATATTGCCATGATATCATAAGGACAATTCAGTATATTACTACTGCAAGAACTATAACTTTTTTAATTGCTATTTCAGGAATCGTTTCAGACAGTAGTAATGAAAATTATAATAACAATTATAATGATAATATTAATGACAATAATAATAACAATAATAATAGCAAACACAAAATTGTAATGATAATGAAAATAATAACAATAACAATAATGATGATGATAATAATTATAACAAATGACAATAATAATAAGAACAATACGAAATAAGAAATTAGCCACTATGTGCTCATAAATTGTAATATTAAGATATTAAAATTGAAAAGATACGCTTTAAGTTTTGATTTAAAAGTGTTTTCCGTCCTCCCTTGTCACCCACAAACAGTTTGATGTTAGAATGAAATATATACTTATGGAGAGAATGTCATTTTCTTATAGTAAATTCAAACTATTTTATAAAGTTCTACTTACCTTTTGTATCTTCATTCCCATGTCCTTTTTTGTGAATTGACCACATTTTCTCGCCAGCCTTAGCAACCTCAATGCAAATTTCACATGCGTTTGTTGTTTCTACACCGTTCGTCATTGCCTCGTTTTGATCAAATCTGAAGTAAATAAAACAAAATGATAATATTAATAATAATAATAATAAAATTAATACAAATTGGAATAATAATTCGAATACAAAATTTAAAAGTTAATAACAATTATGTTAATGATATTGATATATACTCACTTATATTCCGAAGCACAAAAGTAAAACTGACACGCATAGTATTCAAAACGTTCAAGAAGCTAAATTCCGTACATTCAGACATATCCGAGTACAATTAACAGAATCCGATAAATACATTATGAATTTTAAATGTTTCGAAGTTAAAATCACATAATCTATGTAAATCTCAAATTGTTGAATAATGTGAATTCAATTGTGACAACATGTGTGACGTAATTGGGGATTAACATGTCGTCTAATAAACCATTATTTAATTGAATCGAATTTCATATTGGCAAATTAAAACTCATTTATTTTGTACCACAATGGTGAAGTTACCGTACACGACATCTGTTTGTCTAGTTTTTCCGATTTCCTTCAAAGTAACTTGCTCTAAACTGATTTGTACCAAAATACTTTGTTTAACTGTTTAAGGGGTTAGGCTCGACTAGCACATGTGCTATTATCTGGCCCCTTTTACCAACCAATAGTTTCTCTTCCTGTATTATGTAACTATTGTATAAAATGTATGTATGAAATGTATTGCTGTTGGTAAATAAATCAAATCAAAATCAAATAAAGATCAGATAGCCCCTTAAAAATACACATGTAAATCATTTAGATTTTTTTTGTTTACTTCGTATACACTCTAGAAGTTTTATTTTTAAAGTAAATCTTTATTTTCTTCAAAACAAAAACAAAAACACATTATGACGTCTTTACAACATAAACTGATGTCCTCCAATAAACAAACATAACATTTGACATACATGTAGATATCTATTATCAAGTCCAATTGTTGGATAAAAGATTACAAATATTTCAAATGTTTGAAATGTTTACAAGTGGTTATTCTTTATTTTCTCGGTTTTGTCTTGTTAAAACAAAATATTGCTCCATGTGTTAACGATTTTTAATAAATTCAATTTCTTTCAATAATAGAAAAAAGCGGGACAAATTGTTACATTTAGATTCCAACAGTTAATTATTGTGCACAGTGTTGTGATGAGTCATCTCTCTTCTGCCTTTAGTGATCAACATGTAATATGAGTATACACATCGCAGCACGTTTATAAACATTGTAGACATAGTGGTATACAAATAATATTCATCACATTATTGTATACATAATTTGCACATTCACAAATTTGATCACAAACGACCAAAGTGTATAATACATGTACATTTTTCCTGATTAAAAAAAATTATATAACCAACAAAGAAAAAATAAGAGATAAATTCGATTAAAAAAAGGAAAACTTATCACAAAGGGAATTATTTTCCTTATCAAGAAGTCAGAATAAACAAGATCAAAATCATCTTGCTACCTGACCCTTTATTATGTTGGACAAAGATTTCATGTATCCAAACAGAACATTATAAGTCAACATGACTGGTAATAAAGTTGTTTATTTTTGTTGTCAAGTGAATGGAAAAAACATAATACAGAGACAGATAATCAAGGAACATCAAAGAGAGAGAGAGAGAGAGAGAGAGGTTTTAAAGAGATAAAGGGGTAATTAAGAGATTACCTTTGTCCTGTAAGAGTTTTCTTTAGACTTGTCTTTCCAACACGTTCTTGTCCAACAAGCATCAGGCGAGTTCGGAATACTTTCTTCGTGCCAGCTTGAGCTGCGTCGGCATACGCTCGTCGTGCTCTCGGCCCCCGAGCGAGGATCTCGGGGGGTGCCGAAAGACCACCGAAGGGAATATCATCCCGATTGCTCCCCGGGTCATGTGTGAAAGATGTCAGTTGGTCATCGATTCCCTCATTATTATCAGTATCATCTGTAATAATGAAAATCAATAATAACTAAAAAATACGTCAGGATAAAGACACAAATTTGGCCTGCCACAGAAAGCAAAACTGTTCTTAACTATAATAAAAACATGAGAAAAGCGAGGACAACACCACAAACAAATTTAAGCTAACAGAAACAGAACAAACAATTACACAAACCTGCTTCTGTAGGATTCAGACCTCTACCGAGAGTAGTATCGCTGTGTGGTTCCAAACTTTCTTGGTCCTATACACAAAATAAACCAGTATTAAGATTGTCATCAAGCAGCTTGCACCAGCCGCATCACAATTAACAATCAGAACTACATTTGTCAGGGGCTGATGAGATTAATTCACTATTTTCTGTTTACACTGTCATTCTAGACTGGTCAAGAGCAATTAATTGTGTCGTTGCATAATTGACAATGCACTTGACATTCCAGATGCAAACAGCTAATGCATGTACTAGGGTTTATGGCTAATTGAATGGCTAATACCGAGTTAAATGCAAACTAGTGTTACACTAACGAAATAATCAAAAATACATTATCATGAATGAAATGAATATGCAAAGGAAACAGCGACCTCAATATATTGTACATGCAGTGTTTGTAGTCTCAGATAGCCCATGTAATTTTTCTTTGCTTACTACTCAGGTATATTGCTATCGAATTCATTGAGGGCAATTTCCGATATCATTTATTTGTTTGGCTGATCATCATGAATTTAAAACAAATCTTCTGGCTTAACTTGTCTTCTCCATCATAATCATCACTCACTACTATATTTACTTTTATGAAGATTGTAATTTGGATTAACAAGTACGATAGCCATTTCATTCTCTCTTACTGGTTTTCCTCAAATCAGAAAAATAAATACATGTATGGAGATAATAATTACCTGTGGTGGGGTCACGGTCAGCCTCTTTGCTACTTCATCCGCAAGAGCTTTACTATATTCATCCTCTGTGAAAGTAAATCATCATATATCATAGTAGACTATTGCATCATATATTATAATGCAATATACGATTTTATGACTCTCTATAAAAATTACCCTTAGGACAATAGGGACTTTTAAATTTGCGTGGACTGATACGTGTGACGTCCTTTCAAGGCAGGGCATTACAAGGACGTCGACCGTAGCAATCCCCATTGTCTTCGTGCGAATTTAAAAGTCCCTATTTACCCCCCCCCCCCCCCCCCCCAAGGACAACCAAGGACCACCACTCCGAGGAAACCCCCGTCATGTTCATTAAAGGGGAAGTCTATCCTGATAATTAGTTGGGTTTTTAAGTATAATTTTTTTGGAGGGTACTTGTCCTGGGGGGGGGGGGGGGGGCAAAACTGCACCCTATCAAGTGAAAAAGTGCACCCTCATGGGTGCAGACAATTGCTACAATAGCAGCGCCCCATAGTTGATTAATAATATTTATGTATGAATTGAACATGCTAAGATGTGCAAATTAGAAGATAAATATTCAAATCAACTCTAAAATAAAATAACAATGACTTAGTATTGCATATTCACAACGAAAGTTCCAATCACATGTGAGAGTGTACAACATTAATGTTCAATAGCTAAGACGGATAGTATGCAAATACCTGTGAGGTGAAGCATAGTAAGAAGGTATTCTATAACAAAGTGAAGGATCAACTTGGGAATGTAAAGCATGAAGGAGAAATGATGATAACAAAAGCAAGAGGGAGCAATGTTAGTGAGTGTAATTCTGAGAGGCTATGGTACAGTGAACACAGGCTTGGAGAAAATTAAACATTTAGTAAAAAACATTAACCCTGATCGCTGGATGTAAACAGAATCTAATTGTGTACAAAATAGTTCACCACGTTATAATTATTATTATTATTAAATTGAGTATGTTGTCCTTGTTATTAATATTGTAATCATTATCATCATCATTTATATTATAACGCCACTCCCCCTTCTCTCTCTCTCTCTCTCTCTCTCACACCTTCTCCTCCAACCCACCTCTCCCCTCCAACCCACCTCTCCCCGCGTTAAAAAAATATTTGCAGTTGATTATTTTAAAGCAACACTATTTCACCCTAGAAACGTGGATTTCAAAGACGTTTAGTTTAAAACACGGTTGCGTTTTAGCGATTTCAAGCGGTTTTCCGTCGGTCGTAAAAATAAACGTGTTTCAAAACACAAACATGAAACGCTGAAAAAGATGCGTTTTGTATCCTGATTTTGCAGAATAAGGGCCTACATGCTTGCTATTGATGGAAGATAAGAACAAAATCGAATGAAATTAAATCAATTGTCTGGCTTGTAGTCTGAACTTTAACCTTGGAGAGCTTTTGTGGACGTATTGAAAAACATGCAAAAAAAAATATTTTCATCGTTATGCATGAACACTAGAAAGACATCAGTGACGTATCGAGGGGCCGGGGTTCTTATCACAGCATTCCATAGCACGCTTTACTAAGCACCATTGTATCGAACAAGGCATGAACAAATCCATTTGAGCCAGATTTTGGAGGAAAAAAAGCCCTGCAAACGTTAAAATCACTTGCAAGTAATACCTTAATAAAATGAAAACTATAAAATCCAATGAGTGATAGTCCACATACGTTTCTTTAAATAATGATGGAATTCATTGTAATGAATAAAGATTTCTGCATTTTTTTAAAATGGAACACTTTCAGAAGAGCAAGGCTTCCTATCGGAATATAATTTCCCCTCTCGAATGGTCATATGCATACGGTTAATTAGGGCATTTCTATCTTTATAACTTGTCCCTTTGTATGAAAGCGAAACAAAATAAGAAAAACAGAACAGCGAAAGTTTCAATCAATTAGCTAAACAATAGGAGAGTAATAAATGTTTGAAATATGAGATCAGTGTAGCTATGCGATTCTCAAATTGGCAATGTTGTCTGTGGATTATTACCCCTGTTAGTCGTGTATACAAATATAATTAATTTCTTTTTTGTTCTAATTGTCGTCTCCCTTGGGTCACTGTTCAAGATATAGGCCTCTTATAGATCGTATATTATGATAGGTCCTTTTAAAGGAAAAAGACCATCCCGAGTCATACATTCTGAGAAATGAATCTATATTTCAGTAATTATGTGTTTTGGAATAAATGAGAAGATAGTCTGGCACTGCATAACAGAGACATTACCAATTCAGAAAATTTTAAGCTCAGATACGTATACTGATTACAACCTTCCAAAAGTGAAATCTTTGATCGTTTTTGTCCGATTTTATTCCAATTTTTACTGGTCTGCTTCACTGATTTTTCTACTCTCTCTGAAAGTTCTTTACTATGAAGGTTGGATTTATATTCATAGACAATACAATAAGGACGCCCTCTTGCGCTCAAAATTAATTTAATGACGACACTAAATATGTCAGATTGACATGAAAATTATAAACCTTGTGACCCCTACCGTGAGATCAAATTTGCTTTCTCTTTGTAAATTGCCTAAATGTGGAATTTTATCGCTCGTCTGAAGTAATACCCAGTGTAATCCATTCTGGCACTATTATCTATTGATGGAAGAGAAGGAAAAAATCGAGAGAAATGAAGTCAATTGTCTGGTTTGTGGTATGAACTTTAACCTAGAAGAGCTTTTGTGGACGAATTGAAAAGCATGTAAAGAAAAATATTTTCATCGTTATGCATGAACACTAGAAAGACATCAGTGACGTATCGAGGGGCCGGGGTTCTATCACGTGATATATTTATCACAGCATTCCATAGCACGCTTTACTGAGCACCATTGTATTGAACATGGCATGAACAAATCCATTTGAGCGAGATTTTGGAGAAAAAAAGCCCTGCAAATGTTAAAATTACATGCAAGTAATACCTTAATAAAATGAAAACTATTAAACCCAACGAGTGATAGTTCTCATACGCTTCTCTAAATAATGATGGAATTCATTGTAATGAATAAAGATTTCTGCATTTTTCAAAAATGGAACACTTTCAGAAGATCAAGGCATCCTATCGGAATATAATTTCCCTTCTCGAATGGTCATATGCAGACGGTTAATTAGGACATTCCTATCTTTATAACTTGTCCCTTTGTATGAAAGCGAAACAAAATGAGAAAAACAGAACAGCGAAAGTTTCAATCAATTAGCTAAACAATAGGAGAGTAATAAATGTTTGAAATATGAGATCAGTGTAGCTATGCGATTCTCAAATTGGCAATGTTGTCTGTGGATTATTACCCCTGTTAGTCGTGTATACAAATATAATTAATTTTTTTTTTTGTTCTAATTGTCGTCTCCCTTGGGTCACTGTTCAAGATATAGGCCTCTTATAGATCGTATATTATGATGGGTCCACTTAAAGGAAAAAGACCATCCAAAGTCATACATTTTGAGAGATAAATCTATATTCAGTAATTATGTCTTTTGGAATAAATGAGAAGATAGTCTGGCACTGCATTACAGAGACATTACCAATTCAGAAAATTTTAAGCTCAGATACGTATACTAATTACAAACTTCCAAAAGTGAAATCTTTGATCGTTTTTGTCCGATTTTATTCCAATTTGTACTTGTCTGCTTCCCTGATTTTTCTACTTTCTCTGAAAGTTCTTTACTATGAAGGTTGGATTTATATTCATAGACAATACAATAAGGACGCCCTCTTGCGCTCAAAATTAATTTAATGACGACACTAAATTTGTCAGATTGACATGAAAATTATAAACCTTGTGACCCCTACCGTGAGATCAAATTTGCTTTCTCTTTGTAAATTGCCTAAATGTGGAATTTTATCGCTCGTCTGAAGTAATACCCAGTGTAATCCATTCTGGCACTATTATCTATTGATGGAAGAGAAGGAAAAAAATCGAAAGAAATGAAGTCAATTGTCTGGTTTGTGGTATGAACTTTAACCTAGGAGAGCTTTTGTGGACGAATTGAAAAGCATGTAAAGAAAAATATTTTCATCGTTATGCATGAACACTAGAAAGACATCAGTGACGTATCGAGGGGCCGGGGTTCTATCACGTGATATATTTATCACAGCATTCCATAGCACGCTTTACTGAGCACCATTGTATTGAACATGGCATGAACAAATCCATTTGAGCGAGATTTTGGAGAAAAAAAGCCCTGCAAATGTTAAAATAACATGCAAGTAATACCTTAATAAAATGAAAACTATTAAACCCAACGAGTGATAGTTATCATACGCTTCTCTAAATAATGATGGAATTCATTGTAATGAATAAAGATTTCTGCATTTTTCAACAATGGAACACTTTCAGAAGAGCAAGGCATCCTATCGAAATATAATTTCCCTTCTCGAATGGTCATATGCATACGGTTAATTAGGACATTCCTATCTTTATAACTTGTCCCTTTGTATGAAAGCGAAACAAAATGAGAAAAACAGAACAGCGAAAGTTTCAATCAATTAGCTAAACAATAGGAGAGTAATAAATGTTTGAAATATGAGATCAGTGTAGCTATGCGATTCTCAAATTGGCAATGTTGCCAGTGGTTTATTACCCCTGTTAGTCGTGTATACAAATATAATTTTTTTTTTTTGGTTCTAATTGTCGTCTCCCTTGGGTCACTGTTCAAGATATAGGCCTCTTATAGATCGTATATTATGATGGGTCCACTTAAAGGAAAAAGACCATCCCAAGTCATACATTTTGAGAGATAAATCTATATTTCAGTAATTATGTGTTTTGGAATAATGAGAAAATTGTCTGGCACTGCATTACAGAGACATTACAGATTCAGACAATTTAAAGTTCAGACACGTATACTGATTACAACTTTCCAAAATTCAAATCTTTGTTTGTTTTTGTCCAATTTAATTCCAATTTTCACTTGTCTGCTTCCATGATGTTTCTGTTTTCTTTGACAGTTCTTTACTATGAAGGTTGGATTTCTATTTACGGACAGTACAATAAGAACGCCCTCTTGCGCTTAAGATTACTTTAATAACAAGTGTCAGATTGCAATGAAAATTATAAACCTTGTGACCCCCGCCGTGAGATCAAATTTACTTTCTCTTTGGAAATTGTCTTATTGTGTGATTTTACAGCTCCACTGAAATTATGCCCGGTGTAAGCAATTCAGGCACTACTTGCTATTGATGGAAGAGAAAAAAAAAATAGAATGAAATAATTCCAATTGTCTGGCTTGTAATCTGAATTTTAACCTAGGAGAGCTTTTGTGGACGAATTGAAAAGCAAGTAAAGAAAAATATTTTCATCGTTATGCATGAACACTAGAAAGACACCAGTGACGTATCGAGGGGCCGGGGTGCTTTCGTGTGATATATTTATCACAGCATTCCATAGCACGCTTTACTGAGCACCATTGTATTGAACATGGCATGAACAAATCCATTTGAGCGAGATTTTGGAGAAAAAAATCCCTGCAAATGATAAAATAACATGCAAGTAATACCTTAATAAAATGAAAACTATTAAACCCAACGAGTGATAGTTCTCATACGCTTCTCTAAATAATGATGGAATTCATTGTAATGAATAAAGATTTCTGCATTTTTCAAAAATGGAACACTTTCAGAAGAGCAAGGCATCCTATCGGAATATAATTTCCCTTCTCGAATGGTCATATGCATACGGTTAATTAGGACATTCCTATCTTTATAACTTGTCCCTTTGTATGAAAGCGAAACAAAATAAGAAAAACAGAACAGCGAAAGTTTCAATCAATTAGCTAAACAATAGGAGAGTAATAAATGTTTGAAATATGAGATCAGTGTAGCTATGCGATTCTCAAATTGGCAATGTTGTCAGTGGATTATTAACCCTGTTAGTCGTGTATACAAATATGATTAATTTCTTTTTTGTTCTAATTGTCGTCTCCCTTGGGTCACTGTTCAAGATATAGGCCTCTTATAGATCGTATATTATGATGGGTCCTTTTAAAGGAAAAAGACCATCCCGAGTCATACATTCTGAGAAATGAATCTATATTTCAGTAATTATGTGTTTTGGAATAAATGAGAAGATAGTCTGGCACTGCATAACAGAGACATTACCAATTCAGAAAATTTTAAGCTCAGATACGTATACTGATTACAACCTTCCAAAAAGTGAAATCTTTGTTAGTTTTTGTCCGATTTTATTCCAATTTTTACTTGTCTGCTTCCCTGATTTTTCTACTTTCTCTGAAAGTTCTTTACTATCAAGGTTGGATTTATATTCATAGACAATACAATAAGGACGCCCTCTTGCGCTCAAAATTAATTTAATGACGACACTAAATATGTCAGATTGACATGAAAATTATAAACCTTGTGACCCCTACCGTGAGATCAAATTTGCTTTCTCTTTGTAAATTGCCTAAATGTGGAATTTTATCGCTCGTCTGAAGTAATACCCAGTGTAATCCATTCTGGCACTAATATCTATTGATGGAAGAGAAGGAAAAAATCGAAAGAAATGAAGTCAATTGTCTGGTTTGTGGTATGAACTTTAACCTAGAAGAGCTTTTGTGGACGAATTGAAAAGCATGTAAAGAAAAATATTTTCATCGTTATGCATGAACACTAGAAAGACATCAGTGACGTATCGAGGGGCCGGGGTTCTATCACGTGATATATTTATCACAGCATTCCATAGCACGCTTTACTGAGCACCATTGTATTGAACATGGCATGAACAAATCCATTTGAGCGAGATTTTGGAGAAAAAAAGCCCTGCAAATGTTAAAATATCATGCAAGTAATACCTTAATAAAATGAAAACTATTAAACCCAACGAGTGATAGTTCTCATACGCTTCTCTAAATAATGATGGAATTCATTGTAATGAATAAAGATTTCTGCATTTTTCAAAAATGGAACACTTTCAGAAGAGCAAGGCATCCTATCGGAATATAATTTCCCTTCTCGAATGGTCATATGCATACGGTTAATTAGGACATTCCTATCTTTATAACTTGTCCCATTGTATGAAAGCGAAACAAAATGAGAAAAACAGAACAGCGAAAGTTTCAATCAATTAGCTAAACAATAGGAGAGTAATAAATGTTTGAAATATGAGATCAGTGTAGCTATGCGATTCTCAAATTGGCAATGTTGCCAGTGGATTATTACCCCTGTTAGTCGTGTATACAAATATAATTATTTTTTTTTGGTTCTAATTGTCGTCTCCCTTGAGTCACTGTTCAAGATATAGGCCTCTTATAGATCGTATATTATGATGGGTCCACTTAAAGGAAAAAGACCATCCCAAGTCATACATTTTGAGAGATAAATCTATATTTCAGTAATTATGTGTTTTGGAATAATGAGAAAATTGTCTGGCACTGCATTACAGAGACATTACAGATTCAGACAATTTAAAATTCAGACACGTATACTGATTACAACTTTCCAAAAGTCAAATCTTTGTTTGTTTTTGTCCAATTTTATTCCAATTTTCACTTGTCTGCTTCCATGATTTTTCTGTTTTCTTTGACAGTTCTTTACTATGAAGGTTGGATTTCTATTTACGGACAGTACAATAAGAACGCCCTCTTGCGCTTAAGATTACTTTAATAACAAGTGTCAGATTGCAATGAAAATTATAAACCTTGTGACCCCCGCCGTGAGATCATACTTTCTCTTTGGAAATTGTCTTATTGTGTGATTTTACAGCTCTACTGAAATTATGCCCGGTGTAAGCAATTCAGGCACTACTTGCTATTGATGGAAGAGAAAAAAAAAAAAATGAAATAATTCCAATTGTCTGGCTTGTAATCTGAATTTTAACCTAGGAGAGCTTTTGTGGACGAATTGAAAAGCAAGTAAAGAAAAATATTTTCATCGTTATGCATGAACACTAGAAAGACATCAGTGACGTATCGAGGGGCCGGGGTGCTTTCGTGTGATATATTTATCACAGCATTCCATAGCACGCTTTACTGAGCACCATTGTATTGAACATGGCATGAACAAATCCATTTGAGCGAGATTTTGGAGAAAAAAGCCCTGCAAATGTTAAAATAACATGCAAGTAATACCTTAATAAAATGAAAACTATTAAACCCAACGAGTGATAGTTATCATACGCTTCTCTAAATAATGATGGAATTCATTGTAATGAATAAAGATTTCTGCATTTTTCAAAAATGGAACACTTTCAGAAGAGCAAGGCATCCTATCGGAATATAATTTCCCTTCTCGAATGGTCATATGCATACGGTTAATTAGGACATTCCTATCTTTATAACTTGTCCCTTTGTATGAAAGCGAAACAAAATGAGAAAAACAGAACAGCGAAAGTTTCAATCAATTAGCTAAACAATAGGAGAGTAATAAATGTTTGAAATATGAGATCAGTGTAGCTATGCGATTCTCAAATTGGCAATGTTGCCAGTGGATTATTACCCCTGTTAGTCGTGTATACAAATATAATTAATTTCTTTTTTGTTCTAATTGTCGTCTCCCTTGGGTCACTGTTCAAGATATAGGCCTCTTATAGATCGTATATTATGATGGGTCCACTTAAAGGAAAAAGACCATCCCAAGTCATACATTTTGAGAGATAAATCTATATTTCAGTAATTATGTGTTTTGGAATAATGAGAAAATTGTCTAGCACTGCATTACAGAGACATTACAGATTCAGACAATTTAAAGTTCAGACACGTATACTGATTACAACTTTCCAAAAGTCAAATCTTTGTTTGTTTTTGTCCAATTTTATTCCAATTTTCACTTGTCTGCTTCCATGATTTTTCTGTTTTCTTTGACAGTTCTTTACTATGAAGGTTGGATTTCTATTTACGGACAGTACAATAAGAACGCCCTCTTGCGCTTAAGATTACTTTAATAACAAGTGTCAGATTGCAACGAAAATTATAAACCTTGTGACCCCCGCCGTGAGATCAAATTTACTTTCTCTTTGGAAATTGTCTTATTGTGTGATTTTACAGCTCTACTGAAATTATGCCCGGTGTAAGTAATTCAGGCACTACTTGCTATTGATGGAAGAGAAAAAAAAAATGAAATAATTCCAATTGTCTGGCTTGTAATCTGAATTTTAACCTAGGAGAGCTTTTGTGGACGAATTGAAAAGCAAGTAAAGACAAATATTTTCATCGTTATGCATGAACACTAGAAAGACATCAGTGACGTATCGAGGGGCCGGGGTGCTTTCGTGTGATATATTTATCACAGCATTCCATAGCACGCTTTACTGAGCACCATTGTATTGAACATGGCATGAACAAATCCATTTGAGCGAGATTTTGGAGAAAAAAGCCCTGCAAATGTTAAAATAACATGCAAGTAATACCTTAATAAAATGAAAACTATTAAACCCAACGAGTGATAGTTATCATACGCTTCTCTAAATAATGATGGAATTCATTGTAATGAATAAAGATTTCTGCATTTTTCAAAAATGGAACACTTTCAGAAGAGCAAGGCATCCTATCGGAATATAATTTCCCTTCTCGAATGGTCATATGCATACGGTTAATTAGGACATTCCTATCTTTATAACTTGTCCCTTTGTATGAAAGCGAAACAAAATGAGAAAAACAGAACAGCGAAAGTTTCAATCAATTAGCTAAACAATAGGAGAGTAATAAATGTTTGAAATATGAGATCAGTGTAGCTATGCGATTCTCAAATTGGCAATGTTGCCAGTGGATTATTACCCCTGTTAGTCGTGTATACAAATATGATTAATTTCTTTTTTGTTCTAATTGTCGTCTCCCTTGGGTCACTGTTCAAGATATAGGCCTCTTATAGATCGTATATTATGATGGGTCCTTTTAAAGGAAAAAGACCATCCCGAGTCATACATTCTGAGAAATGAATCTATATTTCAGTAATTATGTGTTTTGGAATAAATGAGAAGATAGTCTGGCACTGCATAACAGAGACATTACCAATTCAGAAAATTTTAAGCTCAGATACGTATACTGATTACAACCTTCCAAAAAGTGAAATCTTTGTTAGTTTTTGTCCGATTTTATTCCAATTTTTACTTGTCTGCTTCCCTGATTTTTCTACTTTCTCTGAAAGTTCTTTACTATCAAGGTTGGATTTATATTCATAGACAATACAATAAGGACGCCCTCTTGCGCTCAAAATTAATTTAATGACGACACTAAATATGTCAGATTGACATGAAAATTATAAACCTTGTGACCCCTACCGTGAGATCAAATTTGCTTTCTCTTTGTAAATTGCCTAAATGTGGAATTTTATCGCTCGTCTGAAGTAATACCCAGTGTAATCCATTCTGGCACTAATATCTATTGATGGAAGAGAAGGAAAAAATCGAAAGAAATGAAGTCAATTGTCTGGTTTGTGGTATGAACTTTAACCTAGAAGAGCTTTTGTGGACGAATTAAAAAGCATGTAAAGAAAAATATTTTCATCGTTATGCATGAACACTAGAAAGACATCAGTGACGTATCGAGGGGCCGGGGTTCTATCACGTGATATATTTATCACAGCATTCCATAGCACGCTTTACTGAGCACCATTGTATTGAACATGGCATGAACAAATCCATTTGAGCGAGATTTTGGAGAAAAAAGCCCTGCAAATGTTAAAATAACATGCAAGTAATACATTAATAAAATGAAAACTATTAAACCCAACGAGTGATAGTTCTCATACGCTTCTCTAAATAATGATGGAATTCATTGTAATGAATAAAGATTTCTGCATTTTTCAAAAATGGAACACTTTCAGAAGAGCAAGGCATCCTATCGGAATATAATTTCCCTTCTCGAATGGTCATATGCATACGGTTAATTAGGACATTCCTATCTTTATAACTTGTCCCATTGTATGAAAGCGAAACAAAATGAGAAAAACAGAACAGCGAAAGTTTCAATCAATTAGCTAAACAATAGGAGAGTAATAAATGTTTGAAATATGAGATCAGTGTAGCTATGCGATTCTCAAATTGGCAATGTTGCCAGTGGATTATTACCCCTGTTAGTCGTGTATACAAATATAATTAATTTTTTTTGGTTCTAATTGTCGTCTCCCTTGAGTCACTGTTCAAGATATAGGCCTCTTATAGATCGTATATTATGATGGGTCCACTTAAAGGAAAAAGACCATCCCAAGTCATACATTTTGAGAGATAAATCTATATTTCAGTAATTATGTGTTTTGGAATAATGAGAAAATTGTCTGGCACTGCATTACAGAGACATTACAGATTCAGACAATTTAAAATTCAGACACGTATACTGATTACAACTTTCCAAAAGTCAAATCTTTGTTTGTTTTTGTCCAATTTTATTCCAATTTTCACTTGTCTGCTTCCATGATTTTTCTGTTTTCTTTGACAGTTCTTTACTATGAAGGTTGGATTTCTATTTACGGACAGTACAATAAGAACGCCCTCTTGCGCTTAAGATTACTTTAATAACAAGTGTCAGATTGCAATGAAAATTATAAACCTTGTGACCCCCGCCGTGAGATCAAATTTACTTTCTCTTTGGAAATTGTCTTATTGTGTGATTTTACAGCTCTACTGAAATTATGCCCGGTGTAAGCAATTCAGGCACTACTTGCTATTGATGGAAGAGAAAAAAAAAAAAAATGAAATAATTCCAATTGTCTGGCTTGTAATCTGAATTTTAACCTAGGAGAGCTTTTGTGGACGAATTGAAAAGCAAGTAAAGAAAAATATTTTCATCGTTATGCATGAACACTAGAAAGACATCAGTGACGTATCGAGGGGCCGGGGTGCTTTCGTGTGATATATTTATCACAGCATTCCATAGCACGCTTTACTGAGCACCATTGTATTGAACATGGCATGAACAAATCCATTTGAGCGAGATTTTGGAGAAAAAAGCCCTGCAAATGTTAAAATAACATGCAAGTAATACCTTAATAAAATGAAAACTATTAAACCCAACGAGTGATAGTTATCATACGCTTCTCTAAATAATGATGGAATTCATTGTAATGAATAAAGATTTCTGCATTTTTCAACAATGGAACACTTTCAGAAGAGCAAGGCATCCTATCGAAATATAATTTCCCTTCTCGAATGGTCATATGCATACGGTTAATTAGGACATTCCTATCTTTATAACTTGTCCCTTTGTATGAAAGCGAAACAAAATGAGAAAAACAGAACAGCGAAAGTTTCAATCAATTAGCTAAACAATAGGAGAGTAATAAATGTTTGAAATATGAGATCAGTGTAGCTATGCGATTCTCAAATTGGCAATGTTGCCAGTGGATTATTACCCCTGTTAGTCGTGTATACAAATATAATTAATTTCTTTTTTGTTCTAATTGTCGTCTCCCTTGGGTCACTGTTCAAGATATAGGCCTCTTATAGATCGTATATTATGATGGGTCCACTTAAAGGAAAAAGACCATCCCAAGTCATACATTTTGAGAGATAAATCTATATTTCAGTAATTATGTGTTTTGGAATAATGAGAAAATTGTCTAGCACTGCATTACAGAGACATTACAGATTCAGACAATTTAAAGTTCAGACACGTATACTGATTACAACTTTCCAAAAGTCAAATCTTTGTTTGTTTTTGTCCAATTTTATTCCAATTTTCACTTGTCTGCTTCCATGATTTTTCTGTTTTCTTTGACAGTTCTTTACTATGAAGGTTGGATTTCTATTTACGGACAGTACAATAAGAACGCCCTCTTGCGCTTAAGATTACTTTAATAACAAGTGTCAGATTGCAACGAAAATTATAAACCTTGTGACCCCCGCCGTGAGATCAAATTTACTTTCTCTTTGGAAATTGTCTTATTGTGTGATTTTACAGCTCTACTGAAATTATGCCCGGTGTAAGCAATTCAGGCACTACTTGCTATTGATGGAAGAGAAAAAAAAATAGAATGAAATAATTCCAATTGTCTGGCTTGTAATCTGAATTTTAACCTAGGAGAGCTTTTGTGGACGAATTGAAAAGCAAGTAAAGAAAAATATTTTCATCGTTATGCATGAACACTAGAAAGACATCAGTGACGTATCGAGGGGCCGGGTGCTTTCGTGTGATATATTTATCACAGCATTCCATAGCACGCTTTACTGAGCACCATTGTATTGAACATGGCATGTACAAATCCATTTGAGCCTGATTTTGGGAAAAAGGCCCTGCAAATGTTAAAATTACATGCAAGTAATGCCTTAATAGAATAACAACTCTAAAACCCAATGAGTGATAGTTCTCATACGTTTCTTTAAATAATGATGGAATTTATTGTAATGAATACAAAATAGAACTTTTTTAGAACAGTAAGGCATCCTATCGGAATATAATTTTCCCTCTCGGATGTTCATATGCATACGGTTAATAAGGGCATTCCTATCTTTATAACTTGTCCATTTGTATGGAAGTGAAACAAATTAAGAAAAACGGAATGGCGAAAGTTAGAAATCGATCAGCTTAATAATAGGAGAGTTATGAATGTTTGAAATATGAGATCAGTGTAGCTATGGGATTCTCAAATTGGCAATGTTGTCAGTGGATTAACAATACTCCCGTTAGTCGTGTACACAAATATCATTAATTTCTCTTTTATGCTGATTGTCGTCTCCCTTGGGTCACTGCTCAAGATATAGGCCTCTTATAGATCGTATATTATGATAGTTCCTCTTAAAGGAAAAAGATCATCCCGAGTCATACATTTTAAGAGATGAATCTATATTTCGGTAATTTTGTGTTTTGGAATAAATGAGAAAGTTGTCTGGCATTGCATTGTAACAAAGACATTACCGATTCAGAAAATCTAAAGTTCAGATACGTATACTGATTACAACTTTCCAAAAATCTAATCTTTTGTTAGTTTTTGTCCGATTTTATTCCAATTTTTACTTGTCTGCTTCCATGATTTTTCTGTTTTCTTTGACAGTTCTTTACTATGAAGGTTGGATTTCTATTTACGGACAGTACAATAAGGACGCTCTCTTGCGCTTAAAACTAATTTAATGACGACTCTTCACATGTCAGATTGACATGAGAATTATTAACCTTGCGACTCCCACCGTGAGATCAAATTTGCTTTCTCTTTGTAAATTGCCTAAATTTGGGATTTTACCGCTCCGCTGAAGTAATACCAGGTGTAATCAATTCAGGCACTACTTGCGCTTATGGAAGAGAAGACAAAAATCGAATGAAATAAAGTCAATTGTATGGCTTGTAATCTGAATTTTAACCTAGGAGAGCTTTTGTGCACGAATTGAAAAGCATGTAAAGAAAAATATTTTCATCGTTATGCATGAACACTAGAAAGACATCAGTGACGTATCCCGGGGCCGGGGTGCTTTTTGGTGATATATTTATCACAGCATTCCATAACCCGCTTCACTGAGCACCATTGTATGGCATGTACAAATCCATTTGAGCCAGATTTTGCGGTAAAAAGCCCAGAAAATGTATTGTATTTGAAAAATGACATTATGAAATTATGAATTTTCGATATAGAATAAACACATCTCAAGTTTGTCATGACATTAATCTCAACACAAATATAGGCCTACATGTGAAGAACCAATATGCAACTATATACTGAAGCGAAAAGATAAATAATCTTTAAAACTGAAATAATAACCTTTAGAACCAAATGATAATGGCAATGAAACAAACATCATTATCTCCTTTCTACACCGTTTTAGAATAGTCTACATGGTCTATGTACAATTCTGTCACAAGATAAGACACTGTAAGGCACTGTTAGTATTAATCATTTGCTTTCACGGTCAAATAAATGTTGATTTCCAAATATGTCTACATGTAAAGGTTGTTAGGTAGGCCCCTATTAAAAAGACAAAGATGAGACATTTATAATACCAAGTTGGAGTCGTATTATTTATATAATTGAATCTGTGTTTCCATGTTGTGACTTACACTGTAAATATGTCAATTCATTTGTTACATACTTACGTATGGAAATCTATATAGCAACTCTAATTAGATATATATATATATATATATTCAATTAAAAGTTTCTTCTAGCTCTTCATGAAAACATTTAAAACATACAAATACAGAATGGAATGGTAAAATACAAGATAGTAATTACAAATAACAATGGCAATTTATGAGAGCACTTGCGATAGGCAGAAAGAAATATATCAGAGCAGTATTGAAATATGCTCCCCCTATCTGGTCATCAGCAATTACTACACAACAGTCTGCTGACCTAGAGCGCGTCCAAAAAAAGGCCTGTCGTGTTATCCTGAGCGGTTATACTTCCGACACTTCAGCCCTTGAAATACTAGGCATCCCATCCCTAGAAACACGCAGACAAACTCTGCTCTCTAACTTTGGTCTTCGTCTTCTCTCCTCTCGACACCGAGATCTCCTGCCCGAGTTCCGAGGGCAGACAACGACTCGTCAGCTTCGGAATTCAAACGAACTCAATATCCCAATGTGTAGAATTACAAAATATTGCAAATCTGTGATCCCTACCATTGTACGGCTGATGAATCCTGATTTTAAATAAGCTTGAAAGAATAATAATCCATTCGTTTCGTTTAATTGTATTAATTCAGATTTTAAAATTATATATATACCTGTATTTTTACAATGCAATTTTGTTAATCACATCTAGTTTGTTGCCGAATTTTTCCTCTTTTGTTGACAGCTATTTTCTTTTATAAATTCAATTTTCAATAATAATTATATATCTTAATATGGATCTTGAAGCAAAAACATGTGTATTAACCATGTTTTGTCTAATTACGTAAAGCGTTTTTTATATGTAAATATCTATAATGAATATATCAATGAAATTGCGGTTTGTTGTCTAGGATTCATTGTTTTATTTTGTAGTCGGTTTAAGTTGGTCTCAAAAATTATGCTGCATTTACATTGTACGGTATTATATTTGTTATATAGTTTATTACACTTTATCCGATTATATATCTAGTTCTCCATTTCAGCCTATTTATCTGTCCTACTCGTTATCTGTCCCTTTTATTGTGTAGTGTCTTTGCCAGATTCTCTTTCTCATTTTTCTATGCCCTCTCTTTATCTCCCCCTCTCTGTTATTATCTTACCAGTCCTTATAATCTTCTGTTAGATTTGTCTTATTGCCTTCTGCTACGCGAACCTTCTCCTTCAATTATCCTTTAGTCATCCGTTTCAATCTCTTCTCTTGTTTCTCTTCTTTTCTTTGATCATATCCTTGATTATTTATTGTGAATCGCCATTTATATGTATATGTTATGCTTTTGAATGTATCTTTTGTAAATTCAATTTGTTTCAGACTCTGGCTGCTATTTGAATGTTTTTTAATCAATAAACCATAACCAACCATAACCAAAGGAGGGATTCCTTATATGAAAGCCTATCCCTATGGAAAAACGACGTAATGATTTTATGAATTATGTTGGATACGGAATAAATTCATCACCGGTTTGTCTTGAAATTAGTCTGTACAAATACAGGCCTATAGAAGCTATTTACAATGTAAATACCCGAAAGTAAAATGTAGCGAAAAAAGAGAAAATAATCTTTAAAACTATAAAATAATAACCTTTAAAACTAAGTAATAGTGTGACTTTAAAATAGTATGTACAATTTTGTCACAGGAAAAGATATTTGTAATAATATGTGAATAAGGCACTGTTAGTATTGACCATTTCCTTTCACAGTCAAATAGATGTTGATTTCAAATATGTCTACATGTAAAGGTTTTTAGGTAGGCCCTTATTAAAAACCTACCACAATGCTCAGTAGATTTTTTGTTCTACATTGTAGATAATCAAAATAGAATTAGATTTATAACACTCCTTTTAAACTTGAGTATACATTCTGATTAAATGTTATCACACCCTCTCGAACCAGTATGATCTATGTACAATTCGGTCACAAGGAATTACATTACAAATATTTTTTGAACGATACTAAATTTACAGGTTAAGAAGGTATGAACATGAATCAAATTACTGTTAAGAATTCGCATACAGCTAACATCTATAAGGTACATGTATACAACAATGGCAATCATTAATTAATATGAGATACTTGAAGAATACAAAATCGCAACTACTTTCGAAAAATTGACTTAATCCTTAAACAAAATCTGCACTCAATAATGTAATGCGCAATAATTGAATATTATTAAAGATATATTTCCAGATATTAACAAAAACAGTTTTTGACACATGAGGAAAGACGCATATGGGAACTTATAATATTATTATCAACAGTATCTGTTAACGCATAAGACCGCTAACTTCAAACAGTTTCATTAGCCTCGTCCATCACCTCTAGAAATACACGAACTTTAAAATGACGTATTACGCGATCTGAACAAGATTTTTGTAGGATATGCATTAGGCTTCTGAAATTGCAATTGAGTTGATTTGTTAGTAAGTAGTTTTGGCCGTGTTACAAGTTTGTCAAGTAAATTCATTAACAAATGAAATAAAGCAGTCGATTATTGATTTAACTTTTGAGTGTTTTTTTTTTGTCAGAAAATGTTAATCTTATTACTGATTCCTTCAGTAACTCGTCCAGGTCTTTCAGTTTCTTCCCGGATTTCCATCCGCTCAGTAGCTTCTCGTAGGTTGTATTGTAATTGAAATCGTTCGAGTCTAAGAGGTTCAGAGAACTTTTGTGATCAAAGCTAAAGGCTTTGCAAATCGGGTCAAAATGATTAATACCGAGTAGTTTTGACAAGTTCTTGATATTTTCGTTTGTCACCCTCTAAACCATATTTTTATCAGAGGCCGTAGTGACCAAATAAATTTAAATGAGTTGAAATGTTAAGCAATCTTTTTTTAAAGGATTATAGCACATGTTTGTTTCATAATTTAAAACTATTGTTCTTTTGAGGAATTTAGTTATTTAGAAAGTTATAATAGGAAAAGGGTTCAGTACACAGCTTACATACTGATTACAATATCACGAGTTGAATGAGTTGATCACTTTGTAAGTGATGATTTCTTCAAGAAGGCTTCAACTGAAATGTTTATAATGGAACGACAAAGCGCTTATCATAGCGTATTGAGAGATGTAGTTGTGACACGCCCACGCATATAATTGTATGTGAGAGGGAACTATTTGGAGCTCGCTGAGTTGAGCTTTGATATAGTACGTGTGCGCGTTTCTCAACTGTCTCTCCCAGTACACAATGACAATAACTATTATGCAGTGATCATATTGATTTTGGGTGGGAAGGAAAGAAACTGTTTTAGTTGTTTTGATCAGCGTAAAATGCATACCAAATCTAGCCTTTACTGCACAAACTATACATTTAAAATTGTATTAAAAACTCATATTTACCTTCACATATATTGTTATTAAAAATCTCATGTTTTTAGACTATTTTTAGTCGATAAATCAATTAGGCGTATTGCAGATTTCGTACCTTTCGGGTTAAAAACGTTATCAGTTAAGACGTTCAAGTTCATCAATCCCATCGCGGTAGACGCCTCTGAAACACTTGCAGAACCTATGTATACGGAAAAAAGGTGTTAATTACCATCTGGTCCAATTGTCATATGGTCTAAAATCATTACGTCCAACATTTTTTTTCTCCATTAACCACTTTTTCCAATTATCATTAGCGTCATGGCGCTTTAACCAACAACAACAAATATCCATGACTAATCGTTCATTTAGATCGTTCATTTAGTAATGGACAACACTGGTAAAATCATACAAAGTAAGATTTATGGCCAAATGATGATTAGGCCATAATTAGACGAAATACGACGGGAATATAATGCTTGGACCAAATGGAAACTGGACTAATGTGGTTTAGATAGATATTAGATAAAAAGGCAATTAGACCAAATTATAATAGACCAAATGTTAATGGGACCAAAATGAAAAGGAATATATATTGGATGAAGCGACCATTCTACCAATGTGATACAGACGAGTGGCTATTGGCCATGCCGGTAAATTGACTGGCACGATGATTGGCTGAAACGTTGATTAGTTATGGATAGCGGGAAGCCTGTAGGGTTTACTCATGTAAACTGGTTGTAGACTAAATGAAGTGGAACGAACTGGCTATTTGACCAAGTGGCATTGAACCAAACTGCAATACACAATTTAAAAACAAAATCGTTTAGTTATAGTATCAGGAAAATTTGCTGGATATTGTTTTGCTTTCTTGGTAAGACAGGGTAAATTCATTATTTTAAAAAAGTAAAGAAAACAAAATACATCATGTTCTTTTGCCTATTTGGGGAAATTTTAACAAATACCTTTGAAAAAAAAGTAAAAGAAAAACCAGCTTAAACTAAAATATTATGGCAGTTCTGTCGCTTTAAGTATTTAACTATTTGACATAAAATAGTGATCACTGTAAAAATGCGAATCATACCTTCAGGTGATGATGCTTTTCGCTTTGCTTGTTCACTCGTGAGATACTGAACTACATCAAGATGACCATCGTTTGATGCAAGCTGAAGAGGTGTTACACCAGCATTAGTACCCCTATCTAATTGTGCTCCTTGACTAACGAGGTACCGAGCTACATTAATATGACCATAGTATGAAGCCGCGTGGAGTGGTGTCCAACCCAATGAATCACCTCTCTCAACCTGTGCTCCATGACCAACGAGGTACTCAACTACGTCAAGATGCCCACCGAATGATGCCCAGGAAAGAGGTGTCGGACCTTTAATAGCAGGCTTATTAATCTGTGCTCCATGACCAATGAGATACTTAACTACGTCAAGATGACCTTTATGTGATGCACGGTTAAGAGGTGTGTCACCCTCATTATCGCCCCTCTCAACCTGTGCTCCTTGACTAACGAGATACTGAACTATGCCAAGATGACCATATATTGATGCAAAATGAAGTGGTGTGTCACCATCATTATTGCCCCTCTCAACCTGTGCTCCTTGACTAACGAGATACTGAACTATGCCAAGATGACCTTTGGATGATGCGAGAGAAAGTGATGTAACACCAGCATTATTGACCCTATCTAATTGTGCTCCTTCACTAACAAGGTACTGAACTACGTTAAGATGACCAGTTGTTGATGCAAAAAGAAGCGGTGTTTCACCAGTATTCATGCTACTCTCAACCTGTGCTCCTTGACTAACGAGGTACTGGACTACATTAATATGACCATAGGCTGAAGCGTTATGGAGTGGTGTCCAACCTAATGGATCACCCCTCTCAACCTGTGCTCCATGACCAATGAGGTACGCAACTACGCCAAGATGACCTTCCTTTGAGGCACCATTAAGTGGTATAAAATCTTCGTTATTACCACTCTCTACATGTGCTCCTTGACTAACGAGATACTGAACTACGTCAAGATGCCCACTGTATGATGCCCAGAAAAGAGGTGGCATCAGTGTGTTATCACCCCCATTAACGTGTGCTCCTTGACTAATGAGGTACTTAACTACGTCAAGATGACCTTGACATGATGCCCAGCAAAGATGTGTCACACCATCTTCCTTACTCCCATCAACCTGTGCCCCTTGACCAACGAGAAACTTAACCACGTCAAGATGACCCTTTGAAGCTGCCGAGGAGAGGGCTATATCGACCTCAGAAGGTTTATTCGCTGCTCGCTTATCCATGTTTGTATGTGTTTGTGGACCCAATTGTGAACCAAATCTAATAAATATATCTTTGTTCTAAAGCTTATATTTCGTGTTTGTCATAGTCACCTTTGCGTTCTGTGAATCGTTCTTTGAAGATACAGAATACGTCAATGAAGTTACCCGCTCTACAACGTGAGAGGTATAAATATATTCCTCTGTTTCCCTGGAGGTTTAAACTATTCCAAGCCTACTAATGACCATGCATTGAAAACCATGCAGGGGAATGGTTCTATTTGTTAAAGTAATACTTGCAATCATAATTCCAATTCTATAATTAAAGAATCCGTCTCGGACAGTCCTGGCGCTGTCAATACAAGTTTGATAACTCCACTTTATTCGTCTGATTTCCTTCATATAAGCTAACGTGCTCCTGACCATCGAAATATAACATCAAAGGTCTGTTGTTTCTAAATTCAATGGTAGATTGTCCATTCTGTTCACAAATCCGTTGATAAAATTGTTCCACAATTGAACGGTAGAAGTTTTTCTTTAAATTTAGCTCCTTGTTTTTTTATCCGAAAACTTTAACTTGTGTTTGATGGTACATTACACAAAGGTATGAACTAAATAACTCATTTGTGTGTGCTTACAGTTTCCGGATCAAACTAACCGATTGAACAGTCATGGAGAAAATGGCGTATCCTTTTGTGAGAAAGGGGCGTTGTTTTGTAGCACGTCATCATGATAGAACGTCACCGTGTCCTGACCTCAGCTTTGCTGCAATGTAATGCAATATTACCTGAAAAGGGAATAAATGCATGGTTGACCAATTAGAATGAGCCGAAACCAAATAGTCGCAGCGTTATTTACTGACATAATATCTATTCATCTTACACACTTGATCGCATACAATTTTTTCATTTTCCCATAATGCGTCAACATATTAAATACGAACTGAAATCGCTTCAAACTTTGTGTATTAGTTCGAAGAACGCATAAATAGATGTATCATTTACAATAATTATTATTCAATCATCAGTAAATATGACTGTTTTTACCACTTTAATTCCTAATCACAGAATCTTTCCTGAAATCTGCCTCCAAAACAACTGTTCTTATTTCTTGGATTCGCAAGAAAATCACCACATAGGACAATTTTATAAAAGTTGTTTTGGCATTTACTTCAGCTAATTTGTCTACATCTCTCGATGTAGGCTATGGCCCGGGAGCCCAACATTTTTTTTCTCAATCTTCCCCTATGTATTTTTTGTTTCATCTGTCTAACGGGCTGTCGGCGTTTCGTATCATCGGCCTCGTCGACCTTTAGAAACTTTCTCCATTTGTATATGTTCTCATGAATTTCTTCTTTTTATTTTTTTTGTTTGTCGGTCTCGATCGTATCAAGAGGGGATTCGCGGTCTTGTCAATATTGGTCTCTTGAAGCTTGTGTCATTGTCGGTCCCTGGGGCTGTCGCTCTAGTGGACCGTCAGATCGGATCTAGTTGGGGAGTCGCGGTCTTGTCAGTGGACTGTCAATATTGGTCTCTTGAAGCTTGTGTCAATGTCGGTCCCCGGGGCTGTCGCTCTAGTGGACCGTCAGTTATGTATATGTAGTGATATGACTACAGGTGTTATACACATATGCAAATATACACATACATGTACATGTATCCACTGCTTTCTTGAGTGTGTGTGTGTGTGTGTGTGTGTGTGCAAATATGCTCATATCCACTGCACCTTGTGGAAGCCATGACTTAAACAATGGTAAACACTTCAATGAGCAAGCATGGACAATTGGGCATGAATATGTTAATAAATGTACATGGCAGTGTATGCAGAGAAGGTATGCTGGTCTTGTTGGTATGTTAGTAGAGAGACACATGTTTTGATGGGCTCTGAGAAAGGATGTGTTTAGACACAATATAAGACTCCATGTTGGATTCGGGTGTGTCCCTTGCAGGACATACAGTTCATAGATATTGAGAGAGACAGAAAATAGCTGTTTGAGTCTGAACCAATAAAGATGGAAAGATGTAACCAAATGGAATCATTGAAATTAAATACTGCGTCCGTATTGCTTGGTTCGTTACATGTATATTTTGTTAATGTCCTCGTCGTGGGCTTTCGGACAAGTAGGCTGACCTGAACTGACCGAGGCGATCCTGCGAACACCCGCTGCACCCGGGGTCGGCCTTTGGTGTAGTGCAGTATTTACTTTTGTCGGTGTTTAAAACAAAAACAAAATTACATTACATAGAGGAGGAATATAATGAACAAGTGCTTTCTGATATACAGTTTCAGATATTTTTACTTTGACACAAAGCTTTATTCCCTCCCTGGATGTACGTATCAGCCCCAATCCCTCCTCAGTTCTCAACCGGGTCAACTTACATGAACATTTACATCAAAATTGCTGCTGGATGCCTCATATACTCTACCGCGCTAACACCCTGGCTTATCTACAGCTTCACCAGTCAATAGTTTGAGTAAATTTTGGATTTTGTTGTGGCTTGCTTTCAATTCCACGTGTATTCCCCAAGCAACGAACCCGTATTTGCACTCTAAGATCTGCTTCAAGAATGAGAACACAAATGATAACACAAAAGTGGTCTCAATCTTTTCAATCTTTTTCCGAGGAGGGCGTGGGATGGGGGAGGGGGCGTCTATAGAGGAGGGAATGATCGTAATCAGGCGCCGAGACTTCTCGCACAAACATCTACACAAGCACACACACACACACACACACACACACACACACACACACAGCCAAAGGTCTACGTTCACGCATAGTTTGCAGGCACAATCCAGTGTTGGTGTGCGCAACGGTGTCAGCACCCTAAGACTAGTTTTGATATACATGTACTTATGCGCACACTGACCAACATCATGCATTTGTACATATCCTCCATTTTCTGTACATGTTTTCATGCTTCATTCTGAACTCCGAAAGAATACTTAACAAAAATCAATCAGTCCATCAGTTTGTAACAGAAAAACTGATTAATTTCATCCTGCTGACTCATGGACTTCAACACAGGTAAACATTTTCATGTTAAGCGTCCATTAATTGAATAATTGTAATGTCGAGAAAAAAATGGCAATACAGATATAATGATGATGATTTGTAGCAAAGTAGCTCTATGTATTGATGCACCTACTATCATGATTAGCACTCGCAGAAAACACAATTGTAATGGACATAGATTGGAGATTTTGAAGGGGAAAAAACACATTTTTTAAAGAACTTCTTAACATATCTTTAACATTTGTGTAGCATTATAAAACAGCTTTTCATCAGCTATAAGAGCTACCTTTTCGAAATTTGTCACAATTCTCAACTGCTACGGCCTTTTCATCTACAATACCTATTTTACCAGGAACCTATAATATACAAGCACTGCTTTTTAATAGGTTCCTTATATTCTATTTAATGTATTATATCAATGAATAATTATTGAGACATGCTCATATATACTACATGTATTGTACATTTGTTTATATTTTGTATGTATGTCTATATTTTTGGTAAAATATGGAACAAATTGAAACTTGAAACTATTTCCAGATGTTAAAATCAGGTCAAACCTTCACATTGTGTTTCAATGTATTATATTATTTACAATAATTGTATTGCACATTTTTAAAAAGTTGTGTGTACACCAAATAGCAAGTAATCTGGATTTAATTTGTATTTTCCTTTTTTGTTCACGGGGGGATATTGAACAAACACAAATTACACATTCAAGATATTTCAGTATGCCACGGTTTGGTTAATAACTTGCAAAGTGGTAAATATCCCATTAATCATTTTCATTACAATGTCTATCCCATTGGCGGATCCAGGATGGGTTTTGGGGGGTGGAGGGGTATTAGTATTATAAATCAAATAAAAAAAAATTAGTCTAAAACAAATATCAAGCAATCAAAATGAATTTTAAAAAAATACAATAAATGGCCATGAACTCAAATATTAAGTCTTTCCTTCCCCTTTTCCCCCTGTTCTTATTTTCTGGTTGCGGGGAGGGGTGGGCTAGAAGTAGGTGATCCCTGGTCCCTGGATCAGCCACTGGTGTTCATGCATAACGATGAAGAGATATCTTTGATAACCTGCTATTCAAACCGCCCCACAACAGTTCTCCAGGGTTAAAGTCCAGAGTAAAAGCCAGACAAATGTAATTATAGCAAGCAGTGTCTGCATTGCTTTCATGGTAGTTAGGTTCATAGATTGATCCAACGGGGAAACGGAGTTCGCTTTTTTGAATCGTGGATTCCAGGGTTTGATTATAATTTTGGTCAAATGTGCCAAAAGTGCTTGGTTGACATTTGATACTCCCTTTTGGAAAACAGCTTGTCGTACAGTATTTAAACTTGCTCCGAATATACTTTCAAACAGAATAGTTACAAATTCAAAGTTTATTCAACTGATAAAATATAATGAAACATGTTTACGTCTAGCATTTAAAACTCTGGCGTTTTTACCTTCTGAAATGTTTACCTCTGGAATTTTTACCTGTCCCTTGTGAAACATTTCTTTTTACTCCGATCACATTACTCCAAACCAAGACGTTTTATTTTATCAGAGCTATATTTAAAAAAAAGTTAGGGCCATGTTTGGGAATAATTGCAAATAACATTGCAATGTTATTGTATTATGTTTTGCATGGGAAATAAAATCATTTGAATCTTGAATCTAATATTTAAAGTAAGAAATTCAGTTAGTGTACGATATTGACCTATGGGCAATGGTCAACGGAGCATGAGTCATATATACACGGTTAATTAGGGCAATCCTATCGTTGTAACTAGTCCATTTGTATGAAAGCGAAACAAAATAAGAAAACAGAATGGCGAAAGTTAGAAATCAATCAGCTTTATAATAGGAAAGATAGGAATGTTTGACATATGAGATCAGTGTAGCTATGCGATTATCAAATTGGCAAATTTGTCAGTGGATTTGTACGTAGTCTTAACAATACTCCCGTTTGTCGTGTACAAACATATCATTAATTGCTGTTTGTTCTAATTGTTGTCTCCCTTGGGTCACTACTCAAAATATAAGCCTTTTATAGATAGTTTATTATGATAGGTCCTCTAAAAGGAAAAAAGACCATCCCGAGACATTCCTTTTTGAGAGATGGATCTATTATGAATGTTGTGTTTTGGAATAAATGAGAAATTTGTCTGGCACTGCATTACAGAGACATTACCGATTCAGAAAATGTTTAAGTTAAGATACGTATACTACTGATTACAACTTTCCAAAAGTCAAATCTATGTCAGTTTTTGTCCTATTTTATTCCGATTTTTACTTGTCTGCTTCCCTAATTTTTTTCTTGTGTTTTCTATGAAAGTTCTTTACTATGAAGGTTGGATTTCTTTTCATGGACAATACAATAAGGACGCCCTCTTGCACTTAAAATTACTTTAATGACGACTCTAAATATGTAAGATTGACATGCAAATTATACACCTTGTGACCCCCACCGTGAGATCAAATTTGCTTTCTCTTTGTAAATTGCCTAAATGTGAGATTTTACCGCTCCGCTGAAGTAATACCCGGTGTAATTAATTCAGGCACTATTTGCTATTGATGGAGAAGAGATGAAAAAAAAATGAATTAAATAAAGTCAATGGTCTGGCTTATGGTCTGAACTTTAACCTAGGAGAGCTTTTGTGGACGAATTGAAAAACATGAAAAGAAGAAATATTTTCATCGTTATGCATGAACACTAGAAAGAGATCAGTGGCGTATCGAGGGGCTGGGGTGCTTTCATGTGATATATTCATCACAGCATTCCATAGCACGCTTAATTCTGAGCACCATTGTATTGAACATGGCATGTATAAATCCATTTAAGCCAGACTTTGGGGAAAAAAGCCCTGCAAATGTTAAAATCATATGCAAGTAATACCTTAATGAAATGTAAGCTATCAAACTCAATGAGTGATAGTTCTCATACGTTTCTTAATAATGGAATTCATTGTAATGAATACAGATTTCTGCATTTTCAAAAATGGAACTTTTTTCAAAAGAGCAAGGCATTTTATCGGAATATAATTTTTCCTGTCGGATGGTCATATGCATACGGTTAATTAGGGAATTCCTATCTTTGTAACTAGTCCATTTGTATGAAAGCGAAACAAAATAAGAAAACAGAATGGCGAAAGTTACAATCAATCAGCTAAATAATAGGAGAGTATTGAACGTTTGAAATATGAGATCAGTGTAGCTATGCGATTCTCAAATTGGCAATGTTGTCAGTGGATTAACAATAGGGACTTTTAGATTTGCGTGGACTGATACGTGTGACGTCCATTCAAGGCAGTGCATAAAAAGGACGTCGATCGTAGCATAGACCTATTGTCTTCGTGCGAATCTAAAAGTCCCTAATACTTCCGTTAGTCGTGTACACAAATATCATCAATTTCTCTTTTGTTCTAATTATCGTCTCCCTTGGGTCATTACACACGATATAGGCCTCTTATAGATCGTATATTATGATAGGTCTTCTTAAAGGAAAAGACCATCCAGAGTCATACATTTTGAGAGATGAATCTATATATCAGTAATTTTGTGTTTTGGAATAAATGAAAAAAAAAATTGTCTGGCACTGCATTACAGATACATTACCGATTCAGAAAATTTTAAGTTGAGATACGTATACTACTGATTACAACTTTCCAAAAGTCAAATCTATGTTTGTTTTTGTCCCATTTTATTCCGATTTTTACTTGTCTGCTTCCCTAATTTTTTTCTTGTGTTTTCTATGAAAGTTCTTTACTATGAAGGTTGGATTTCTCTTCATGTACAATACAATAAGGACGCCCTCTTGCGCTTAAAATTATTTTAATGACGACTCTAAATATGTCAGATTGACATGCAAATTATAAACCTTTTGACCCCCACCGTGAGATCAAATTTTGCTTTCTCTTTGTAAATTGCCTAAACGTGAGATTTTACCGCTCCGCTGAAGTAATATCCGGTGTTATCAATTCAGGCACTCCTTGCTATTAATGGAAGAGAAGAAAAAAATATAATGAAATAAAGTCAATTGTCTGGCTTATGGTCTGAACTTTTACCTAGGAGAGCTTTTGTGGACGATTTGAAAAGCAAGTAAAGAAAAATATTTTCATTGTTATGCATGAACACTAGAAAGACATCAGTGACGTATCCAGGGGCCGGGGTGCTTTTATGTGATATATTTATCACAGCAAACCATTACCCGCTTTACACCATTGTATTGAAAATGGCATGTACAAATCCATTTGAGCCATATTTGTGGGGAAAAAATTTGAAAATGTTCTGATTACATGCAAGCATGACTTGAATAAAATGAAAAATGATCATTTGTTTTCACACCATAATCAAACCTTGACTTCCATGAAATTATGAAACAATAATTATGTACGCTTCAGGATAACTCTTAGGGAAATTGTCTCACTGCTTTCGTAAATACATGTAAACACTCAGTCTCTCTCAATGTTTGCTCTCTAATTTTGTACGAGGCTCTAGTCTCCCTCAAACATCAACCACACAAGACCACCGGTGATTACAACAGAAAAGATTAGTCGATGGATTTCAGTTCCCATCATCAACTTTTATTTTAGGAAGAAAGGAACCTCTCAGGAAATGGGATATACCAGCGTTATTTTGTTGTATTAAACGCATACCATTTTAGAACACTCTATATCATTTATTTACAAGAGAATAATTTTCTTAAAAAATTGCTTATCTATTTTCGCAGCATATTTTGACTTCCATGAAATGATCTTTTTAATAATGTACGCTTTTAGGAATTCTTACATTAAGATGTATAGCATTGTGAATTGGACACGAATACAAATTTACAGCTTATAATCCCTAAGTATAGAAAGAGAACTAACCCACAATCTAATAGCACCAGACTGATAAGTATAAATATATAGATACTTGTTTCAATCGTATTTAAACGAAACTAAAACCTTCATACTAAGTTACTTTTATTGTAAATTTAAAGAAATTTGAACAAAATCGGGCAAGGAATAAGGAAGCTAAAGCTTTTTGAAATGACTAGTCACGAGAGGGCGATATTCAATTTGATGACATAATTTTGTGGACAACTCTCTATGCCTTTTGTACATCAAATTTCACAATTCTTTCGTTTTCTTCGTATTTATTGTGTTCTTGATCCGACTTCATAACATGTGAAGTAGAATATAATTTTGCATGCTATACCTTGCTTTTAGGAGAGTAGATTACCTCAATAACAAGAAAGAAGGAAACACATGAAATTTGATGTACAAAAGGCATGGAGAGTTGTCCACAAATGATGTCATCAAATTGAATATCGCCCGCTAGTGACTAGTCATTTCAAAAAGCTTCATAAACTTCCTTATTCCTTGCCAAAGTTACTGTCATTATTATTATATGAGTTCATTCAATTGGAATGAATACAATTCAAATAAATCTCGGGTTGAGCATTTATTTCATTAAAAACTTGGGCAGAGTCAAAATGGACATGCTACTGTTCAGCTGTCTATGTGATTGTATTGATCAATGTGTACAAATAAAGAACATATGACATATACCTACAACTTGTGCATAACCGACTAAATATATAACTATGTTGTGATGGCATCAATATTTAATACGGTAGCAACTAGTTACGAAAAAATAACCTAGGGCAATTTCGCCTATTGAAATGTGTGAACATGACAATAACGTGTGACATACAATAGGGTATTGAAACTCCGTCTGAGTTGAAATTTCTAAAATAGTTGCGGTCGTGTTATTTATAGAATTTAATCTGTGTTTCCTTGCTGGAACTCACGCTGTACATATGTGATTTGTTTTACATAGAAAAATAACATAATGAAATTTTGATATGGAATAAACACAACTCCGGTTTATCATAACATTAATCTGGGCACAAATATAGGCCTACGTGTAAAGAAACTATACATAATGTAATAACTGAAGTGAAAGCGTAAAAAAGGGAAATAATCTTAAAAACTGAAATAATAACCTTTAGAACCAAATGATAATGTCACTGAAACTAACATAATTATCTCCTGTCTACACCATTTTAGAATAGTCTACATGGTCTATGTACAATTCTGTCACAAGATAAGACATTTGTAATACTTTGTGAATAAGGCACTGTTAGTATTGATCATTTGCTTTCACAGTCAAATAAATGTTGATTTCCAAATATGTCTACATGTAAAGGTTGTTAGGTAGGCCCCTATTAGAAAGACAAAGATGAGACATTTACAATACCAAGTTGGGGTCGTATTATTTATAGAATTGAATCTGTGTTTCCATGTTGTGACTTACACTGTAAATATGTCAATTCATTTGTTAAATATAATGTATGGAAATCTATAGCAACTCTAATTAGATATATATATATTCAATTAAAAGTTTCTTCTCCGCTCTTCATGAAAATATTTAAAACATACAAATACAGAATGGAATGGTAAAAAAAAGGATAGTAATAACAATGGCAATTTATGAGAGCACTTGCGATAGGCCGAACGTAGGGATATCTTATATCCCTATAGAAAAATGAAGTTATGAATTATGCTGGATACGAAATAAATTCATCATTGGTTTGTCTTAAAATTAGTCTGTAAAAATACAGGTCTAAAGAAACTATTTACAATGTAAATACCTGAAATAAAAACGTAGCGAAAAAAGAGGAAATAATCTTTAAAACTAAAATAATAACCTTTAAAACTAAGTAATAGTGTGACTTTAAAAAAGTCTGTAAAATTTTGTCACAGGATAAGATATTTGTAATAATATGTGAATCAAGCACTGTTAGTATTGATCATTTGCTTTCACAGTCAAATAAATGTTGATTTCCAAATATGTCTACATGTAAAGGTTTTTAGGTAGACCCCTATTAAAACGTACCACAATGCTCACTAGGTTGTTTTTAATACATTGTCGATAATCAAAATAGAAGTAGATTTATAACACTCCTTTTGAACATGAGTAAACATTCTGATTAAATGTTATCACACCCTCTTAAATCAGTATGGCCTATGTACAATTCGGTCACAAGAAATTACATTAAAAATATTTTTTGAACGATACTAAATTTACAGGTTAAGAAGGTATGAACATGAATCAAATTAATTATAAGAATTCGCATACAGCTAACATCTATAAGGTACATGTATACAACAATGGCAATCAATAACTAATATGAGATCATTTAAGAATACAAGTTCGCAACTACTTTCGAAAAATTGACTTAATCCATTAACAAAATCTGCACTCAATGCGGAATAATTGAATATTATTAAAGATATATTTCCAGATATTAACAAAAATAGTTTTTGACACATGAGGAAACACACATATGAGAAATTATAATATTATTATCAACAGTATCTGTTAACGCATGAGACCGCCAACTTCAAACAATTTCATTAGCTTCGTCCATCACCTCTAGAAATACGCGAACATTAAAATGACGTATTACGCGATCTGAACATGTTTTCTTAAGGATATGCATTAGGCTTCTGAAATTGCCATTGAGTTGCTTTGTTAGTAAGTAGTTGTGGTCGTGTTACAAGTTTGTCAAGTAAATTCATTAACAAATGAAGTAAAGCAGTCGATTATTGATTTTACTTTTGAGTGTTTTTTTTTTGTAAGACGATGTTAATCTTATTCCTGATTCCTTCAGCAACTCGTCCAGGTCTTTCAGTTTCTTCCCGGATTTCCATCCGCTCAGTAGTTTCTCGTAGGTTGTATTGTAATTGAAATCGTTCGAGTCTAAGAGGTTCAGAGAACTTTTGTGATCAAAGCTAAAGGCTTTGCAAATCGGGTCAAAATGATTAATAACGAGTAGTTTTGACAAGTTCTTGATATTTTCGTTCGTCACCCTCTCCGCATCTACAACGAAATTAAATTAAATTACTAAACCATATTTTTATGAGAAACCGTAGTAACCAAATAAATTTAAATGCGTTGGAATGTAAAGCAACCTTTTTTAAAAGGATTATAGCACATGTTTGTTTCATAATTTAAAACTATTGTTCTTTTGAGGAATTTATTTATTTAGAAAGTTATAATAGGAAAAGTGTTCAGTAGACAGCTTACATACTGATTACATTATCACGAGTTGAATGAGTTGATCACTTTGTAAGTAATGATTTCTTCAAGAAGGCTTCAACTGAAATGTTTATAATGGAACGACGGAGCGCTTATCATAGCGTATTGAGAGATGTAGTTGTGACACGCGCACGCGTACGCACTCAATGTTCAAGTCATGAAACGCTGCAGTAGTTCCCTTCCATATAATTGTATGTGAGAGGGAACTATTAGGAGCTCGCTGAATTGAGCTTTGATCGAGTACGTGTGCGCGTTTCTCAACTGTCTCTCCCAGTACACAATGACAATAACTATTATGCAGTGATCATATTGATTTTGCTTTAACCCTTACTGTACTGGGGGGGGGGGGGGGGCCTGGGAGGCCCCCCCCCCTCGACATTTTCGGAGATTGCGCCGCAACCGCTTGGAATTTTGAATTGTCGTTTCATGACTTTTTTTCCTCAAGTCTTACGCACACTTTGATACCCTTTTCGTCGAAATCGGATATACCTGTAAGGCGTTACATAACAATTAGTATGCGCATGTCATCAAAAAAAAAATTAAAAATTAAAAATCGCATCAAAATTTGCATAAATTATCATTATTAATTACATTAAAATAACTTTTTTCAAAAAGTGGAGTTTGACACGTTTTCTGTAAAATGCATAAAATTAGCGCATTTTGCATAATTAATTAGGCTAACGACAAAAATTTGCATATTCGGAAAAAACTAATTATACCATCTTGTTCCTTACGTAAATATCTACAAACATGCACATTTTCGTGTTCATCGGACAATCGACGGCCGAGATCATAGGGGGGGGGGCCTCCCAGGCCCCCCCCCCCCCCCAGTCAGAGGCTGCTCAAAATAGCCCAGTACAGTAAGGGTTAAGGGTGGGAAGGAAAGAAACTGTTTTAGTTGTTTTGATCAGCGTAAAATGCATACCAAATCTAGCCTTTACCGCACAAACTATACATTTAAAATTGTATTAAAAAACTCATCTTTACCTTCACATATCTTGTTATTAAAAATCTCATGTTTTTAGACTATTTTTAGTCGATAAATCAATTAGGCGTATTGCAGATTTCGTACCTTCCGGGTTAAAAACGTTATCAGTTAAGACGTTCAAATTCATCGATCCCATCGCGGTAGACGCCTCTGAAACACTTGCAGAACCTATGTACACGGAAAAAATTGTTAATTACCATCTGGTCCAATTGTCATATGGTCTAAAATCATTACCTCCAACATTTTTTTTCTCCATTAACCACTTTTTCCAATAATCATTAGCGTGATGGCGCTTTAACCAACAAAAACAACTATCCATGACTAATCGTTCATTTAGACATAGGGCTAACAGTAATGGACAAAACTGGGAAAATCATACAAAGTAAGATTTATGGCCAAATGATGATTAGACCATAATTAGACGAAATATGACGGGAATATAATGCTTGGACCAAATGGAAACTGGACTAATGTGGTTTAGATAGATATTAGGTAAAAAGGCAATTGGACCAAATTATAAAAGACCAAATGTTTATGTGACCAAAATGAAAAGGAATATATATTGGATGAAGCGGCCATTCTACCAATGTGTTACAGACAAGTGGCTATTGGCCATGCCGGTAAATTGACTGGCACGATGATTGGCTGAAACGTTGATTGGTTATGGATAGCGGGAAGCCTGTGGGTTTACTCATGTAAACTGGTTGTAGACTAAATGAAGTGGAACGAACTGGCTATTTGACCAAGTGGCATTGAACCAAACGGCAATACACAATTTAAAAACAAAATTGTTTAGTTATAGGATCAGGAAAATTTGCTGAATATTGTTTTGCTTTCTTGGTAAGGCAGGGTAAGTTCATTATTTAAAAGAGTAAAGAAAACAAAATACATCATGTTCTTTTGCCTATTTCGGGACATTTTAACAAATACCTTTGATACCCTTTTCGTCGAAATCGGATATACCTGTAAGGCGTTACATAACAATTAGTATGCGCATGTCATCAAAAAAAAAATTAAAAATTAAAAATCGCATCAAAATTTGCATAAATTATCATTATTAATTACATTAAAATAACTTTTTTCAAAAAGTGGAGTTTGACACGTTTTCTGTAAAATGCATAAAATTAGCGCATTTTGCATAATTAATTAGGCTAACGACAAAAATTTGCATATTCGGAAAAAACTAATTATACCATCTTGTTCCTTACGTAAATATCTACAAACATGCACATTTTCGTGTTCATCGGACAATCGACGGCCGAGATCATAGGGGGGGGGGGCCTCCCAGGCCCCCCCCCCCCCCCCCCCCCCCAGTCAGAGGCTGCTCAAAATAGCCCAGTACAGTAAGGGTTAAGGGTGGGAAGGAAAGAAACTGTTTTAGTTGTTTTGATCAGCGTAAAATGCATACCAAATCTAGCCTTTACCGCACAAACTATACATTTAAAATTGTATTAAAAAACTCATCTTTACCTTCACATATCTTGTTATTAAAAATCTCATGTTTTTAGACTATTTTTAGTCGATAAATCAATTAGGCGTATTGCAGATTTCGTACCTTCCGGGTTAAAAACGTTATCAGTTAAGACGTTCAAATTCATCGATCCCATCGCGGTAGACGCCTCTGAAACACTTGCAGAACCTATGTACACGGAAAAAATTGTTAATTACCATCTGGTCCAATTGTCATATGGTCTAAAATCATTACCTCCAACATTTTTTTTCTCCATTAACCACTTTTTCCAATAATCATTAGCGTGATGGCGCTTTAACCAACAAAAACAACTATCCATGACTAATCGTTCATTTAGACATAGGGCTAACAGTAATGGACAAAACTGGGAAAATCATACAAAGTAAGATTTATGGCCAAATGATGATTAGACCATAATTAGACGAAATATGACGGGAATATAATGCTTGGACCAAATGGAAACTGGACTAATGTGGTTTAGATAGATATTAGGTAAAAAGGCAATTGGACCAAATTATAAAAGACCAAATGTTTATGTGACCAAAATGAAAAGGAATATATATTGGATGAAGCGGCCATTCTACCAATGTGTTACAGACAAGTGGCTATTGGCCATGCCGGTAAATTGACTGGCACGATGATTGGCTGAAACGTTGATTGGTTATGGATAGCGGGAAGCCTGTGGGTTTACTCATGTAAACTGGTTGTAGACTAAATGAAGTGGAACGAACTGGCTATTTGACCAAGTGGCATTGAACCAAACGGCAATACACAATTTAAAAACAAAATTGTTTAGTTATAGGATCAGGAAAATTTGCTGAATATTGTTTTGCTTTCTTGGTAAGGCAGGGTAAGTTCATTATTTAAAAGAGTAAAGAAAACAAAATACATCATGTTCTTTTGCCTATTTCGGGACATTTTAACAAATACCTTTGAAAGTAAAGGAAAAAACAGCTTAAACTAAAATATTATGGCAGTTCTGTCGCTTTAAGTATTTAACTATTTGACATAAAATAGTGATCACTGTAAAATGCGAATCATACCTTCAGGTGATGATGCTTTTCGCTGTGCTTGTTCACTCGTGAGATACTGAACTACATCAAGATGACCATTGCTTGATGCAAGCTGAAGAGGTGTATAACCAGCATTATTACCCCTATCTAATTGTGCTCCTTGACTAACGAGGTACTGAACTACATTAATATGACCATAGGCTGAAGCCGCATGGAGTGGTGTCCAACCGAATGAATCACCTCTCTCAACCTGTGCTCCAAGTCCAACGAGGTACTCAACTACGTCAAGATGACCTTCATGTGATGCCCAGTAAAGAGGTGTCAGACCTTTATTAGTAGGCTTATCAATCTGTGCTCCATGACCAATGAGATACTTAACTACGTTAAGATGACCTTCATGTGATGCACGGTAAAGAGGTGTTTCACCATCATTATTGCCCCTCTCAACCTGTGCTCCTTGACTAACGAGATACTGAACTATGCCAAGATGACCATTCCTTGATGCATGGGAAAGAGGTGTTTCACCATCATTATTGCCCCTCTCAACCTGTGCTCCTTGACTAACGAGATACTGAACTATGCCAAGATGACCTTTGGATGATGCGAGAGAAAGTGATGTAACACCAGCATTATTGTCCCTATCTAATTGTGCTCCTTGACTAACGAGGTACTGAACTACGTCAAGATGACCAGTGGTTGATGCAAAAAGAAGCGGTGTTTCACCAGTATTAATGCTCCTCTCAACCTGTGCTCCTTGACTAACGAGGTACTGAACTACATTCATATTACCATGGGCTGAAGCCGTATGAAGTGGTGTCCAACCTAATGAATCACCTCTCTCAATCTGTGCTACATGACCAATGAGGTACTTAAGTAGGTCAAGATGACCTTCATGTGATGCAGCAACAAGTGGTATCCAAGCTTCGTTATTACCCCTCTCTACACGTGCTCCTTGACCAACGAGATACTGAACTACGTCAAGATGCCCACCGACTGATGCCGAGTAAAGAGGTGGCACCCGCTTTTTATCATCCCCATCAACATGTGCTCCTTGACCAACGAGGTACTCAACTACGTCAAGATGACCTTTACATGCTGCCCAGCAAAGAGGTGTCACACCTTCTTCATCACTCCCATCAACCTGTGCCCCTTGACCAACGAGATACTTAACCACGTCAAGATGACCCGTTATAGCTGCCGTGAAGAGGGCTTTATCGACCTCAGAAGGTTTATTCGCTGCTCGCTCGTCCATGTTTGTAAATGTTTGTGGACCCAATTGTGAACCAAATCAAATAAATATATCTTTGTTCTAAAGCTTATATTTCGTGTTTGTCATAGTCACCTTTGCGTTCTGTGAATCGTTCTTTGAAAAAACAGAATACATCAATGAAGTTACCCGCTCTACAACGTGAGAGGTATATATTTTCCTCTGTTACCCTGCAGGTTTAAACTATTCGAAGCCTACTAATGATTATGCATTGGAAACTACGGCAAAGAAATGGTTCTAATTTGAAAAAGTAATACTTGCGAGCATATAGTTCCAATTTTACAATCAAAGGATCCGTCTCGGACAGGCCTGACGCTCTCGGTACAAGTTTGATATATCCACGTTATTCGTCTGATTTCATTTACATAAACCAACGGGCTCCGGTTCATCCAAATATAGCATGAAAGCTCTGTTGCTTCAAAATGAAATTGTAGATTGTCCAATTTTTCCACGGTAAAACGATGGGAACTTTTCTTTAAATTTAGCTCTCTGCTCTCTGCTTTGTAATGCAAAAGTACATGAACAGAGAATATTTGCATGGTTGACTTGTCGCAGCGATTTTTTTTTTATTGAGCTTACACACTCGATCGATCGCACAAGTTTTTTTTCTTCATTTTTCCCACGATACGTCTTCCTCTATGTATATCTTTGTTTCGTCGGTCTATCGGGCTGTCGGTGGTTTGTGTCATGTGCCTCGTGGACCTTTTGAAACTTTCTTCATTGCTAAATTTTCTCATGCATTTCTTCTAACTTTGTCGGTCTCGATCGGATCTAGTGAAAGGCGCGGTCTTGTGAACCTCTTGTCAATATTGAATTCTTGAAGCTAAGTGTGTCATTGTCAACCCCTTGGGATGTCGCTCTAGTGGACCGTCAGTCAAGTATTTCTTTGTTAATGTTGGTCTCGTGCGCTCTCGGACAAGTAGGATAATCTGAAATGAGCGAGTCGATCCTGCGCACACCGCTGCACCAGGCGTCGGCCTTTAGTGAAGTGCATGTTTGTCTGTTGTTTCTAAATAAGTTACATTACTTAAAGTAGGGAATACAAAGAACAAATGCTTTTTGATAAATAGTTGCATATATTTTACAAACACAAATTAAGTTCCTCCTAGCTTTAAGGAAGCTATTGTTTGAATTGCTTTCAATTCCATGTGTATTTCCCCAAGATACGAACCCGTATTTCGACTGTATGATGTGCTTTAAGAATTCAAATGTTCAGTGGCATATATCCTTTTCCGAGGAGGGTGTAGGGGGAGGGGGCGTGGGAGGAGGGAATGGTCGTAATCAGACGCCGATACTTCTCGCGCGAACACCTACACAAGCGCACGCACGTCTACGGCCACGCATAGTTTCCAGGGACAATTCACTCTTAGTCTGCAGGCACAAACCCTGGTCAGTCGTAAAAGTGAGTCTGCACTATAAGACTACCATAGGCCATAGGCGCCGGAAGTGGGAGGGGGGGGGGGGGCAGGGGGGCAGTTGCCCCCCCCCCCCCCATAAAAAAGTGGGGGGGGGGGTGCAAAACGGATTTTTGCCCCCCCCCCAAAAAAAAAAAAAAAGCCCCCCCCCCCCCCCCTCAAAAAAAAAAAAGGAGTAAAGGAGTAAAGATGGTTTGTATTTTTAAGCCCAAAGAACATAACAATAATACATACCTGAATTAAATGACTTATAACTTTCTATTCAAAGAAAAGGAAAGCTAACAGGAATTAAATTTCCTAAACATTGCGCATGCTACCTATATTTATCAATGGAGGTTTTTATAATAGCGCGCGCATATCGTGGACATATTGTGAGAGAATGGGAAAGCGTGTCTGTGTTTTGTTATAGGGGTAAGAAGCTCATGAGCCCCTGAACGCTGGCGTACTGATAGGGGGGGGGGTTAATTTGTATTCGATACCAGTGATTTACAAATGTTGATGAAATGACATGATTTTCCCGTATTTTTTCTCGATTTTTTTGTAAGTCATACCTTTATAGCGTTTGTTGGAAATTAGAAATTCCCAAATTTACAGTCGGGCGAAAAATATGCTTATTTATAAGCCTGTATGTCAGGGTCTGCAGAACGGCCGGGCTCGGTAAGTCGAACCCCCTCACTTTTTGAAAAAAATTGTTAAAGAGAAAAAGAAAGAAAGAGAGAGAGAAAAAATAAGTGACCTGTCTTTGTCACAAAATAATGAGGTGTCAAAATATGCTCATCTGACCGTAATGAAATGCCTAAAACTCCCGAGCTTCCGGGGGCTCCGCCCCCGGACCCCACCAAGGGCCCTCTAGGCGGTCCCCTATATGCTTATCTGACCGTTATTAAATACCTAAACAATATTCCGGGGGCTCTACCCCCTGGACCCAACCAAGAGCCATAAGGCAGTGCCCTGGATGCTCATCTGACCGTAATTAAATGCCCAAAACGCCAGAGCTTCCGGGGGCTCTGCTCCCTGGTTTCTCCGCCAATTGGTGGTGGTGGTGATGCAGATTTTTCTTCTGCCCCCCCCCCCCCCCCTCCAAACGTTTTTGCTCGTTACGTCACTGCCCCTGGAAGGTGAGCCCCCTAGAATATTTGACCCCCCCCCCCCCCCCCCCAATCCCAAACTGCTTCCGGCGCGCCTGCTTGAAAGCATCTTGTACTCTGTCCTGACTAAACTATGCAATGTTGTTCAATTTCTGGATTCTTTGTTAAAAAAACTTGCTTGTTGGCAAAAGTGTATACGTCTTTCATACATTTTAAATGTCTATTCCGATTAATAATAGCACGTAATGATGTTTTTTAATTTGACAAGTACTTCACATTATCCTATCGATAAGCTAACGATTTTCTTTAGTATCATATAACAAATGTAACAAATGACAAGTATGGTTTTCGTGACAATGTATATTCATCGTTAAGGAAAATGTTGTATGGTATACAACAATGGGCAAATAATTGTTTCCAGACCAATGATTTCAGTGAGAAGAACTTATATTTAATAATGAAGCTGTTGCCGTTTGGACTTACAATAATAAGTAGCCCTGAAAGTGTCGCAATATATCATGTGTGAGTGAGCTTGAAGTTTAATGGTGTATGTATGTTTGAGACTATATAGCCTTTACACTATTTCATTAAAGAGATATATCTCCAATCAAATCAAACTGAGTGATGTTATCGAACAACTAAACAATATCAATCTTCTATTGTCCTAAATAAACCTGGGAAACCTGAAAATTGCATTACAATGTAAATTCATCGTTAGTGAGAACGTAATACAATATACAACAATGGGCAAATAATTGTTTCCAGACCAATGATTTACGTAAGAAGAATTTACATTTAATAATGAAGCTGTTGCCGTTTGTATATGGACTTGAAATAATAAGTAGCCCTGAAAGTGTCACACTATATCATGTGTGAGTGAGCTTGAAGTTTAATGGTGTAGGTTTGTTTCCATTTAGAATTCACCCAAGTTTTAATTTATGTTTTTATATTTGTTTATATGTTATTTATTGTTTTTATCACGGAGCATTATATTCACATCATCATCATAATTTAGGATTTCGTTTTATATTATATGTGTCTAGTCTACGAATACGGTCTAAGGGCCATCGCAATTTGTGTTGCTGTCATAATGGTCACTTTTAGCGAAAATGGACACATATATATTTTAAAACTTTCTTCTCGGTGGGGGAGGGAGGGGGCCGGGGGAAAGAGTCGGGGTTGGGGTACGATACCAAAAGAATATATCATTTCATGTTATGCTAGATGTGTAATGAAAAATGTTTAAATTCAGTATTTTTGCCCGACCAAGATTTACCTTTATTTGCCACATGTTCTCATATTATTTTTAGACCCCTCGGTAGAACAATTGCGCTGTAATTGCACAACTAGGCAGACCTATCCATCCGTACCATGTACCCACCTTTTCATTTATGCAATTAGCATACTAGCTTATATCGAGAAATACAGGTGCCATCGGCTAACTTAAAGTCACATTTCCTATCCATGTCTTGTTTACCTTGAACTCTACACTAATCTTACCTTATTTTAACTACGGAATACTCGCCTGGGGGAACAGCTCAAAACTCCTCATTAATCGAACCCATAGTTCCCCACTTTTTTTACCCATGTAAGCTCCTGAAGATACACGAACTCTATTAATTCAACTTGAGAATAATTAGGTTTTAACTCACAAAACGCCAATTGGTGGTGGTGGTGATGCAGATTTTTCTTCTGCCCCCTCCCCTTCCAAACATTTTTGCTCGTTACGTCACTGCCCCTGGAAGGTGAGCCCCCTGGAATGTTTGCCCCCCCCCCCCAATCCCAAACTGCTTCCGGCGCGCCTGCCATAGGCCATGTACTGGAGCTGCTCCTCAACCGGTAGGGAGCTGGGCTAGGCTTATCTCAAGGCACAATAATTTGTTTGTTAAAGTGTCAAATTAGGGTCTGTGCTTGCAGACTATTTCACTCTTGGGGTGCATTACGGTTTCTGCACTCTAAGAATAGTTTTCATGCATATACATGTACTTACTCGAACACTGACACACATTATGAATTTTACATACACTAAATTGTGTCTGTATTAAAACAGAAACAACTTTTGCCTTCGAATTATGGTAATCTCGCAACTAAAATAATGACAATACAGTTACATGTATAATGATTATGATGATGGTAAGAACTGAGAACAATATTTTAAGGGACTTGACATAGATTTGATTTGAGATTTGAGATTCTGCAGGGATTTTTTTTTTTTTTTATGGGGGGGGGGGGACTTCTTAACATATCTATAGTATTTTGGTAGCATTTTAAAGATAGTTTTTCACTAGCTATATGACCCACCTAATTTAAATTTGTGACAATTCTCAACAGCTGATGGATTTCAAGATTTTTTTAATCAGGTATGACCTATACATTATGTTTCAATGTATTATGTTATGTACTGTGTTTTATTGTGCATTTGATAGAGTCGTGTATATTCCTAACAGCAATTAATCTGGACTTAATTTGCATTTACTTTTTCTCTTTGACGAGGGGATATTTATAAACAGAAAGGAATCATACATTTAAGATATTTCAGTTTGCCACAGTTTGGTCAATAACTTGAAAAGTGGTATATATCCCATTAATCATTTTCGTAACAATGTCTATCCAAGTGGCGAATCCGGGATGGGTTTTGGGGGTTGAGGAGGTATAAGTCTGAATATCAAGCAAGCGAAATAAATAAAACATACAATAGAAGGTCATGAACTCAAATAGTTGTTTCCCCGTTTTCTTATTTTCTGGTTGCGGGGGCGGGGGGCTAGAAGAAGGTGCTCCCTGGTCCCTGGATCAGCCACTGGTGTTCATGCATAACGATGAAGAGATTTATTTGTGTTAACCTGCTATTGAACTCACCTCAAAAATCCTCTCCTGGGTTAAAGTCCAGAGTAAAAGCCAGACGATCGTATTATAGCAAGTAGTGTCTACATTGTACATAGATTGCTCCAACAGGTAAACGTGGTCCCCCTTTTGAAATCATTGGTTCCAGTGTGAAATCTCAATTTGGCGGGTCAAATGTGCCCAAAGTACGAAATCGTAATAATCATAGGGGAAAACGTTTTTTGGGGGCTGAAAATGTTTGTTGTAGAAAACCTACTATGAACATTAAAATGAAACAGACCATATAGACCTGTTGCTCCAACAAGGGCCCTAAGAACCAACTACTCACGACCGTCGAGAGGACTGCTTGAAACCTTACTATGTTTGGTGGTGTTGGTTATTTTACCTGCTAAGAAAGTATAGTTGCTTGTAAGTAAGCAACCAGAGGATCGACGGCTTTAGGTCCTCTCCGAAGTAACGAGGATTAATGCCTTACCAAAAGGCACTAGCGCATTGCCTTGGTTTCGAACCCTGGTCACCGGATTACGAGACAACTGCTCTACCGACTGAGCTATCGCGCCTCCTCTTGGACCACAGTAAATACATTTCGATTACAGCTTTGATGACCGACTATGTCTTAGGTACCACAAACCTGTTTATAAGGACCCACGTTTAAAATGGGTGATTTAAGTGCATGAAACCAAAGTGTGAGATTGATATTTTGTTTCTTCTAAAGACATTTTGAAGTGGGTTTTAGTAAATATACTTGTCAATTCAACCGATATTACATAACTTTGGGGCACCTGAGCACCCCCCCCCCCCCCCCCTCCCCCTCCCCTGGAGCTCTGAAGCTATTCATAACGTACCATAAATAAAATGTACGGGAAATCATCTATTTCACTGATTGAAATATTGAAACATATGCCATATGTTGTGTTGAATTCATTGATGAGAGTCAAGGAAATACACTTTATTCCAAATGTTTAAGGTCTCTCTTCATGATAAAATCGCAAATCTGAGTCCATCGAAGTGTTCTTTGCTTTTTCCTGACTAATCTTTTATTCACTATTCTTTTATCTCCTTTTTTCATTTTGTGTTTGTTTCCTTTTTTTCTTCAAATAATAGTGCACAACATAACAAGAACAACAAACTACGTTTCTGGTAACAGTAATGTTTTTCGTAGATCTAAGTAGATAATAATCAAACATTAAAAGATTAACAATTCACTTCTTATGAACCTTAAGGGGGAAAAATTCAAATATGTCTACTTTTCAACTTCCAGGAGCAAATAATGGAATAATGGCAAACATCCGAGTGATGGGTATTTAAAAGGAATATTAAAATCAGTGGTTTGAAAAGGAGTTTGTTTGCCAAGCACAAAACATGGAATGGTAAATAGTAGAGGCGGATCCAGGATTTTCAAAATTGGGGGGGGGGAAGAGGGGGAACGAAGCAAAAGCGAAGTATGCGCAAACGCCATTGTATTTCTGGGTGAGGTCCAGGGGCAGAGCCCCCAGACGATCTCGAGTTTTAGCCGTCCAAAACCTTGAAGGTAGCCAGCCGTCTTGAGCGATAGAAAATCTAGTTGCGAATGAAGTCAAACATAACTTAGGTGTTACATGTATAAGATGACTGAAAACAGACTGATATGAGACAAACTATGACATTTTTAATCAACTCCACAAGAGGGCGACATGTTACTTTAATGACTTAATTGGCATTGGAATCTCCGTGCGATGCTGTTTTTAAACAATTAGCTAGGCCGATATTTGATATTCTCTTTTATAAAATAGCTTGTTGTTGCAAAGTTGTTCATAGCATTGTTCCAACTATACTTTTAAACAGAATAGCACAAAGTTCAAAGTTTATTCACTCGATCTGAATTAACATAAATAATGAACATAACAATGTACATCATTTATACCCCCAAAACCGATGTAATTCAAAACAAAGCATATGCAATGTATAAATCAAATTTATTTCATAGGAGGAAAAATAAAACAAGATAGAGAACAGGTCGTGTGAGGACCAGCCCTAAAGATTGAACATTCTAGTTGTGCCGGCCCTAGTAAGAAGAAGGAAGAGCAAAAGGAGAAGAAGAAGAATGTCCTCTTGACTCTATAAATATAAATAATTCCCGTAGCTCAAACAAGATGACTATCAGACTAACAAAATATCACATCATATCAAAATTAATTATTTTAAATACTCTAAAGCTTCAAGATGGAACTATCTACCATATTCCTAGACTTAAAAGCAAATTATCCTCATTCAAATCGCTTCTATATAGAGTCGCAAAATTCGTCTTTTCATTCCTATCGGACTATAATATAGTCAGATAGGAATGAAAAGACGAATTTATAGTCAGATAGGAATGAAAAGACGAATTTTGCGACTCTATATAGAAGCGATTTGAATGAGGATAATTTGTTTTTAAGTCTAGGAATATGGTAGATAGTTCCATCTTGAAGCTTTAGAGTATTTAAAATAATTAATTTTGATATGATGTGATATTTTGTTAGTCTGATAGTCATCTTGTTTGAGCTACTATATGAGATTACACCTAATTGAAGATGATAAGCAATGCCCCCTACCCCTCTTGAATATGTATTTGAATTGAATTTGAATTTATGAACAAAAACACATCACCACAATGACAGTACATATGGACGATCATACAATGCAAACAAAATAATACTGATAGATGTTTACATAACATAAGAGTAATGTCGATTGAACAGTTATGGTTTTAAAACAATATTTAGACATACATTTGCATACTATTAAATGTACAAAAGATATATACGTATGTGTATTAATGGGAACTAGAAGTTAGCATTAGTGCTAGTCGAGCCAAGTTCCATTCGTTGGCAAGACCGTTTTCTGTTAATGTGAATGTAAAACTTGTTTGTTTTGTATTTACATATATGCAACAAAATAATACAGTATTCTTTATTCTTCTCTTTCTTTTTTACCTTCTACCCCGCTTGACGTTGCAATGAACAAAACATGGTAAAAATTTTAAACTTCTGACATATTTGCCTTTGACATTTTTACCGTTTTCATGTTTCCCTGTGACATGTAACATTTTTACTTCTAAATTTTTACATTTGGCATTTTACCTGTCCCCTGTGAAACATTTCTTTTACTCCGATCACATTACTCCATACCAAAACGTTTCATTTTATCAAAGCTATATGTAAAAAAAGAGTTAGGGCCATTTTTAGGTATAATTGCTAATAACAATGCAATTTTATTAGATTATGTTTTGCATGGGAAATAAAATCATTTGAATCTTGAATCTAATATTTAAAGTTAAAAATTCAGTTAGTAAGTAAATAACTACCGTTGGTGGAGGTGATTGGACAAACTATCACTTCCGAGGCGATCTGGAGGTGGCTATCTTTCCGAGGCGAAGCTGAGAAAAGAAAGGGTATGAATTAAGATCGCCTCGGAAGTGATAGTTTGCCATCGCCTGAAACCAAAATGTGATTATTTGCCTTATATTCCACATCGGAAACATTTCACTTCTTCCGTCATTTTAGAGCAACAAGTCATCAATTAACAGCTAGCAAAAGGTGTACGATACGTATACAGTGCATGCAGTATGGTGGTGTGACAATATAGTTCACGCTTGGCCAAAGTTCGCGTACTAACACTAAACGCGCTTAAAAAGGAGAGCAATACGCAACGTATACAAATAAAGTGCGTTGCACTGTGTAGATAGTAGCCTATCTACACAGTGTAACGAACTTTTTGCTTTGTCCAGCAATGATAGGCGAACTATCTTTCATCACGTGATTTACGTTTGACCAATCGTAGAGCAAGATTCTTAGTATGTGGAATATAATGTACGATATTGACCTATGGGCAATGGTCACCGGAGCCTCAGTCATATGCACACGGTTAATTAGGGCATTCCTATCTTTGTAACTATTCCATTTGTATGAAAGCGAAACAAAATAAGAAAAACAAAATGGCGAAAGTTAGAAATCGATCAGCTTAATAATAGGAGAGTTATGAATGTTTGAAATATGAGATCAGTGTAGCTATGCGATTCTCAAATTGGCAATATTATCAGTGGATTATCAATACTTCCGTTAGTCGTGTACACAAATATCATTAATTTCTATTTTGTTGTAATTGTTGTCTCCCTTGGGTCACTATACAAGATATAGGCCTCTTATAGATCGTATATTATGATAGGTCTTCTTAAAGGAAAAATATCATCCCGAGTCATACATTTTGAGAGATAAATCTAAATTTCAGTAATTTTGTGTTTTGGAATAAATGAGAAAATTGTCTGGCACTGCATTACAAAGACAATACCAATTCAGAAAATGTTAAGTTCAGATACGTATACTGATTACAACTTTCCATAAGTCAAATCATTGTTAGTTTCTGTCCGATTCTTTTTCCTACTTAATTGTCTGCTTCCCTGATATTTCTGCTTTCTATGAAAGTTCTATTCACGGACAATACAATAAGGACGCCCTCTTGCGCTTAAAATTATTTCAACGACGAAACTAAATATGTCAGATTGACATGAAAATTATAAACCTTGTGACCCCCACCGTGAGATCAAATTTGCTTCTCTTCGTACATTGCCTGTATATGGGATTCTACCGCTCCGCTGAAGTAATACCCGGTGTAATTAATTCAGGCACTATTTGCTATTGATGGAAGAGATGAAAAAAATCGAATGAAATAAAGTCAATTGTCTGGCTTGTGGTCTGAACTTTAACCTAGGAGAGCTTTTGTGGACGAATTGAAAAACATGAAAAGAAGAAATATTTTCATCGTTATGCATGAACACTAGAAAGACATCAGTGACTTATCGAGGGGCCGGGGTGCTATATAGTGATATATTCATTACAACATTCCATAGCACGCTTTACGGAGCACCATTGTATTGAACATGGCATGTACAAATCCATTTGAGCCAGATTTTGGAGAAAAAAGCCCTGCAAATGTTAAATTCACATGCAAGTAATACCTTAATGAAATGTAAACTATAAAACTCAATGAGTGATAGTTCTCATACGTTTCTTAATAATGGAATTCATTGTAATGAATAAAGATTTCTGCATTTTTCAAAAATGGAACTTTTTCAGAAGAGCAAGGCATTCTATCGGAATATAATTTTTCCTCTCGGATGGTCACATGCATACGGCTAATTAGGGCATTTCTATCTTTGTAACTAGTATATTTGTATGAAAGCGAATCAAAATAAGATAAAACAAAATGGCGACAGTTAGAATCCATCAGCTTAATAATAGGAGAGTTATGAATGTTTGAAATATGAGATCAGTGTAGCTATGCGATTCTGAAATTGCCAATGTTGTCAGTGGATTAACAATACTCCCGTTAGTTGTGTACACAAATATCATTAATATATGTTTTGTTCTTATTGTCGTCTCCCTTGGTTCACTATTCAAAATATAGTCCTCTTATAGATCGTATATTATGATAGGTCTTCTTAAAGGAAAAATATCATCCCGAGTCATACATTTTGAGAGATAAATCTATATTTCAGTAATTTTGTGTTTTGGAATAAATGAGAAAATTGTCTGGCACTGCATTACAAAGACATTACCAATTCAGAAAATGTTAAGCTCAGATACGTATACTGATTACAACTTTCCATAAGTCAAATCATTGTTAGTTTCTGTCCGATTTTTTTCCTATTTAATTGTCTGCTTCCCTGATATTTCTGCTTTCTATGAAAGTTCTATTCACGGAAATCACAATAAGGACGCCCTCTTGCGCTTAAAATTATTTCAACGACGAAACTAAATATGTCAGATTGACATGAAAATTAAAAACCTTGTGACCCCCACCGTGAGATCAAATTTGCTTCTCTTTGTACATTGCCTGTATATGGGATTCTACCGCTCCGCTGAAGTAATACCCGGTGTAATTAATTCAGGCACTATTTGCTATTGATGGAAGAGATGAAAAAAATCGAATGAAATAAAGTCAATTGTCTGGCTTGTGGTCTGAACTTTAACCTGGGAGAGCTTTTGTGGACGAATTGAAAATAGTGATAGTGATAGTTCTCATACGTTTCTTAATAATGGAATTCATTGTAAAGAATAAAGATTTCTGCATTTTTCAAAAATGGAATTTTTTCAGAAGAGCAAGGCATTCTATCGGAATATAATTTTCCCTCTCGGATGTTCATATGCATATGGTTAATTAGGGCATTCCTATCTTTGTAACTAGTCCATTTGTATGAAAGCGAAACAAAATAAGAAAAACAGAATGGCGAAAGTTAGAATCAATCAGCTTAATAATAGGAGAGTTATGACTGTTTGAAATATGAGATCATTGTAGCTATGCGATTATCAAATTGGCAATGTTGCTTAACTTAGCACCATTGTATTGAAAATTGCATGTACAAATCCATTTGAGCCAGATTTTGCAGTAAAAAGCCCTGAAAATGTTTTGATTACATGCAAGTATTACCTGCATAAAATGAAAACTTTAAAACCCAATGAGTGGTAGTTTTTATACGTTTCTTCAAATAATGAGGACATTAATTGTTATGACAAGAGATTTCTGCATTTTTCCATTTTTCAGAAATGAAACCTTTGCAGAAGAGCAAGGCATACAGTCAGGTGAATGTTCAGCTAGGACCGTATATTTTGGTAAAGGGGAAAGGTATTTTCCAATGGGCACATGTAGGCACATCATGAACTATCGGAATATGTTAGTTTTCCCCTCTCGGATGGGCACCCTGTTCAATAACAAAAGGGATACATTTTGATTGCTCTAAGGTGAGTAATTGATTTGGGGGGAAAATTAGGGTGTATGCCACTGTCATCCTAGTTCAGAGTCTGGCCTATTTAATTTTGATTTCCACCACACCATCGCTACCTCCCTGTACTTACTTGCAGCTGAAGATTGCGTGATCATTACATTTGGACGCCCGGTGTGTTATCAGGCTGGGCTGGCGAGCATTATTCTAAGTAGGTCCATGCTTGAATCAAGTGTGTAGGCAATATAGAGAACCGGTCAGATTCTGGACAACTGCCATTCCGGAAATGGGTATTGCTTATTTAACATGCATATCGTCACACAATGTAAATCTAGCATGTTCGTATGAGATACCAACTTTTTACTGTTTTACCCAAATCTGGCTATAAAACGAATCTTGACATTCTATTTTCAAATGTTGCTCAAAGAAACGGGTATAATTATAAAGGACAATAATTATGATTGAAAGATAGACAGATTGAGAACAGTCTTTGTCATAATCGACTCACAACAGATACTTTTACAATGCTTTTTATCAAAATTATCATTTTTTTTCCACACCATATCAAACCTTGACTTCCATGAAATGATGTAAATAATAATGTACGCTTTAGGATAACTGTTATGGAAACTGTCTCACTGCTACCCTAACTACATGTAAACACTCGCTCTCTCTCAATGTTTGCTCTCTAATTTTTCACGAGGCTCTAGTCTCCCTCAAACACCAACCACACAAGACCATGGGTGATTCTAAATGGTAAAAGAATAGACGAGTCGATGGATTTCAGTTCTATTCATTAACTTTTATTTTAGGAAGAAAGATAGCTCAATCTGTGAAGTTAATCACGTTACAGCTAATCGTGCTCTTAAAGAACAACAATGTATCTATAAAAACAAGGAAGCTTACAGATGACACTCTTATAAGTTTTAGGTCAACTGCGTATCGGACAATACAAAGTTAACACAAATAAAATCACCTCTCAGGATCTGGGATATATAGACCAGCGTTTCACCAGCAAATTTAGCAATGTTTTGATTATGTCACATCAGACACAAATCGTGCGTAATTATTCTTTAAACTCACTCCATTCTAGAACAGTCTATGTATAATTTATTCACAAGAGAATAATTTGACAATGCTTTTCTTTGAAACAAGAGTTCTAATTTCTTTTCACAGCATATTTTGACTTTTAGGAAACTATTTTTTTAATTATGTACGCTTTTAGGATTTTTTACATTACGATGTATAGCATTGCGGATTGTATATATGAATAAGAATTTACACCTTGAAAATATAGAAAAAGAACTAACCCACTATCTGTTAGCACTAGTAGAAAGATACAGATACTTGTTTAGATCATATATAATGTCTACAATGGAAGAAAAAAACATAGAGATACGCTTAAAGCACGCTTTAACAAAACTTCAATATCAATACTGAGTAAGAGCTTTCACCCTTTACAGTTTAGAACAATCTATGTACAATTCTGAAGAAAAATGAAATGATATGTGAACATAACCAATTGATGATCATTTGTTTCACACTGTATGAAACTTTGATGTTCAAGTAGGTATAGCATTGCTCATCAGACATGTTGGATATACACAGAAATAATATGAGACCATCAAATTATGAAGTAAATAAACCCATCACCTGTTTTTAAATAAATGGGTAATTAGAAATAGACAAGGATTACAAGCACTTATATGACTATCTACTATTTAAACGATTGAATGAAAGATACCGACAAAATAATACCATGTTTTAAAGGCAAAATACATGTTATAGGTTTGATTAAAAAATGTCTCATTTTCCTTCTCTGCCATTCTAGAATAGTATATTTACAATTGTGTAGAAAGAAAAAAAAAAAACAATAATTTACATATCATGTGTTCAAGAAAATGATTCTTTGTTTTTAACGTTGCTAGGTAGGCCCCTCTATGTCATTAGGGAATCTACACGCATTACTAACGTGATATGAACAATAATAGTATTTAAACAAAACGAACCCAACCATTGTTGCTAATGTTTTGATTTGATTTGATTTATTGGTTTCTGCATCTTTTTTTCTTTTCTTCATCATAAATTGTCATGAACATAATATGGTTTGATACAATATTTTAAGTGTATACAATTTTATACAGATAACAGAAATTAAAGAAATATATTGAATGCATAATTAACATACATTAGATGCAGAAGGACTACAGAAATAAGCGAAATAGTTTGACGTGCCCGCAGCCAAACTGTCTATGTGATTGTATTGATCAAGATGTCAAAATAAAGAAAATATGACAGGCTGCAATGTGTGCATCACTATAATTATGTTGTGAGTGCGTCAATATTTAATACAATAGCAAGTACTTGGAGGGACAGAGTTTGGAATGAAGAGGTGTTGCATCGAGGTCAAGAAAAGCGGGTGCTGCTTCATACGATTAGAGACAGACAGAAGAAATGGCTTGGACACAAAATGCGGCATGATGAGGGCTTGATGATCAGAGTCATAGAAAGTCGTATTCATGGAAAGAAGAAGAGGGAAAAACCTCGTAAAGGATTTCTAGACGATGTAATCACAGAATGTGGAGCAACAGGGTATGACACGATGAAACGGATGGCTCAAGACCGAGGAACTTGGAGAGACACTTGATATAACATTTTGATTGGGTCACTGAACCTGTCATAAACAGATCACTATTGATGATGAGCAAGTACTTACGAAAAATCAACCCAAGGCCATTTCAATAGCCTTGTGCGTCACCTATTGTAATGTGACGAACATGACAATGAAGTATTAAGTCAACATGATTTCCATGGGAGATACAATAGAGTATTGGAATTCCCTTTGAGTTGAATTTTCTAAAGAAGGTTGCCGTTGTGATATTTATAGGATTGAATCTAGGTTTCCTTGTTGTGACTCACGCTGTACATATGTCATTAGTTATACATAGAAATATTACATAATGAAATTTTGATATGGAATAAACACAACTCCGGTTTATCATAACATTAATTTGTACAAAAAATATATGCCAACATGAGAATAAACTATATACTGAAGTGAAAGCGTAAAAAAGGGAAATAATCTTTAAAACTGAAATAATAACATTTAGAACCAAATGATAATGTCACTGAAACTAACATAATTATCTCCTTTCTATACCATTTTAGAATAGTCTACATTGACTATGTATAATTCTGTCACAAGATAAGACATTTACAATACTATGTTAATAAGGCACTGTATTGATCATTTGCTTTCACAGTCAATATATTCTGATTTCCAAATATGTCTACATGACAATATGTATAATTATGTTGTTAGATAGGCCCATATTGACAGTTGCAAATGTGGTGCAATCCCCACTAGGCGTGTTTATACAATGTAGATAATCAAAACAAAAGCAGACTTAGAACACTCTTTTTAAACTTAAGTATACATTCGGATTAAATATTATCACACCCTCTCAAATCAGTATGGTCTATGTACAATTCAGTCATAAGAAAATTACTTTAAAAATATTTCGTGAACGATTCTAAATTAATGAAAATGATCCTGTACAGGTCAGTACAGTTTGAAAACAATCATATTCATATTCAGAAATCGCATACAGCTAACATTTGTAAGATACATGTACATAGCAATGGCGATCAATAATGGAAATGAGATATGAGTACTAGACGAAACAAGATCGCATCTACTTTTGAAAATTAACTTCTTTGCTTGTTTAAACAACAATCTACGTTCAATAACGTAATGCAGAATAATTGTATATTATATTAACAAGTATATATTCATATAATAAAATACTTTTGAACACATACAGAAAACACACATATTAATACAAAATTATAAGCTTACAATTACTAGTATCTGTAAACGCAGGGGAGCGCCATTTTCATTAGCCTCGTCTATCACCTCTAGAAACTGGAAAGGGCTAATAAAATCTGTATTTTCCACAAGTACTCGATATCTGTCTTGATGAAAACCTGCGCTTTCCTGTACTTGACCTGGTCACTTCCCGACACTTTACCCTTATGGCTGTGTATGTACATGGATAGGCTGCTTGTTTGGTGGATAGGTAACCTTAGCCCGATGAAATAGTAAGATACCCACACAATGGCGTGCTTAAAACTATTATTTTGTTCCCATTTTATGCAGAGTCATTACTTATATTATTTGTCTGTAGGCTAAAATGATGTAATTCGTTTACACATGTAATTTCTATCTTTCAACTTTCCTACTTATTCATTTTCAGTTAACCAATTTGTTCCTATTTTAATATAAACAAATATTAAACTAACATACTTCAGACCTTGAAATTCATTCAAGTAGAAATTAAAGCTGATAGTGTGCGGTATCATTCATTAAAAATCCCACATCACTACATTGTGCATCTATGTATCGAATAGATGTGATGTAATGAAAATACTTTGAAACATTTTTATGTTATTGGTCAGTGAGTAATAGTACCATGATTATTACACATAAACAACGAAAGAAACAATTTGTTTGTAAACATCACACTTCTTGTTGGTTCATTCCATCAAGCATTATTTTCCACCCTGGAAAATATAAAATCATTTTATGGTCAATTCAAAAGATGTTTATGTCTTTCACATATATAATTGTTATAGAATTATACATCTCCATTTCACGTATTTAGTTTCATATCATTAGTTTAATATAAAGGCATGATCGTTCATGGAAGAAGTTTTATTATAAATGTATGACAAAGAAAGTGGTATACGTGTCACTTTTAGTAAATAATAATCATTGTATTGCTTCATACATTCATATCAATTCAAACACACATATTCTGTTTGAAATCAAAGTATGTATAGACTTTTGTAAATAAATGCTACAAACTCGAGCTACAAAAGATACCGCATGTTACACATCTTTGCAGAATTCATGATTAGGCTCATATCTTATGTACCAAAATGTACATTTTTTGTTCAATTTCTGTTACTAAATGATAATGAAAAAAAAAATGGATTCTTTAAACTGTACTATGGTATAATAAATTTAAGGAATTCTCTTCTATTGCAAAATACAAAATTCCCTAGAAGAATATTAATTGTCTACCTTGTAAATTCCGTGATGAATAAAGTGAAATAGGAACAAACAAACAACAAGATAATACATCATATCTTTATAACATACACATCTTATATTGGTTCCGTAAGCTACGCAACTTATCAGCTTTCGTATTACACCTTTCTTTAGACCTAACTTGTAATGCATGATTCACTTATAGGTAACAGTGTTCTTTTGTGAAGAAAAAAAACATTTTCTGAATTTGTTAATGAGAACGACATTGGATATTCATATTACTGAATTCTACCAATTTTCCATTCATATTCTCATAATCGATTTCATTATTAGGACAAATTGAAAGTGACACGAGTTAACCATTCATCAAAATACATGTATATACAAAAAAAGGTCATTGCTTTCATATTCTTTTGTAATTGTATCAATTATTTTACACAAGTCCTTATGATCTGTCTTGATTACAACCTGCACATTCCTGCACTTGACATGGACACCTCCCGACACTTCACCCTTTGAATCAAGTTTACCTGAAGGCAATATCTTTTCCTGAATCATATACTTTGTAAGATACGCCTCCCACGATTTAGATTTTGTTCAGGCTTGTCATGCATACTCATAATCTTGTGTATGCCCAGGGTAGCCTCATCAGCATCAATTCTGTTCTTCTAGAGGGCCCTGTAATTATATGTTCCCAAGCTGCAAATGGTACGTACCCATTTACACCTGGGTAGAGTGTGGCAAATGTGGTTTAATGGCTTAAGATTTAAACCTCAAACCCTTAAATCAAGTTAAAGAACCACTATACCACGACACCTTCATTTATGAGATCAGGTACTTCACCACTCTATATAAATGCAATGGAATGTCACCAATACTTGAAGGAAACATTATTAAAGTGATAAACTCGATATACCTGCCACCTTTAGTGGTTATCAATGCGGCTTCTCTGAAAAACAAGGACGAAACTAAAGGAGTTCTCTAGCTGACCTGCATTACAATGTCCAATGGATGTGAAGTTGAGCTGATTCCTGCGGCTTCTTTGACATCCCCTGCAAGATCTCCCCTACCACAGCTACTCAAGGCCTTGCAAAGCTCCTCCACCATCTTCCTCTTATCCGAACACGACGATCGGTTCTTCCACAGCTGTAGCATAGCAACTCTGCGATCCACTGCTGTTAGTTTGTCCTCGATGATGTGGTCAATAGCTGCTTGGTTTAATCCTAGTCTGATTCCAAGTTGAGTCCATTCTGATCCTATCTGCTCTGCAAGATCGCTGAAGTAAAGGTCGCAGAGAACGTTGCTTTCATTGCAAGCTGTAAGATAACGATAACAAATCAGTTGTGAACTGTGAAGTTTATACCAACAATAAAGACAGAATGACTGTGTCTCCAGCAAAAGGATCCATTCAGGAAAAATGTGTCAATTTCAAGAGGGATACCTTATGCTGCAAAACCTAGTTAGAAGCTCAAGAGAAACTTTATCAGTTGAAAGATACTTATCAAAACTTGAAACTCCCACTGTAGTATTTTTACAGAGATGTACACGTTGTTGTGCATATCTGACATATCACCATAAGGTTGGGCTATTAACTTTTATACTTTTGATAATACATTTATCGTTACACTTTTGAGATGGGAACAGTTTTTTGCTTTTCTTCGTCAAAGATTCTTTTCAATAGATAGGCGGCAGCATAAGAGTAAATATTCGTAATTGAATAATTGTTGCCATGAAAACTAAAACAGCATCAACACCAACTGCCCCTAAAAAATCTGATGACCCTTGCTTTGCTTGTCAGAAACTTTTTGGAATAGACTGCTTCTTTAAAAAAAAAGAAAACCAGGCCCCACCCCTGGAAGATACAATTTTTTTTTTTAATCGGATTCCTGTCATAAAAATTGTCATCAATATCAAGTACTAATAACTGTTACGAGCTACTGGAATTGTGGCATTTGATCGGCAAGGAGACAAAATGTGTAATGTTTTGCATTAGTTACTGAAAATGAGTCTTATGAAACAGGGCTTTGGTTCAGACAAAACAGTGACATCCGATACGATTCATTCCTTGCCTTCCATCTTTTCCTGCAATTCAACTCGCTGCTAAACACTTGGAGCAATTGAACACAAGTATGGTATCTCTAAAATAACAACACAGAGCAGTATACATTTATTGACAGTGTGTATTTAATACCCCTCCTGACACCAAATAGGATAAGAGTAAACCCTATCTTGATTGACACACGACATAATATTCTATACGAACTTAAATAAAATGGTAAGATACTTATAAGCTGATTAAATGGATGTACACTCCAGATTCAAAATATGATTCTAGACAAAAATGATGAGAATGAGAAGATGAAGTGACTACTTACTTGATCTTCTAGGCATCACTGGACTCTGGTTCCCTGACTCCACTCCTTCCTCACTCATACCTGCATTAAAATACATGAATAAATAAATTGAAATTGAAAAGAGTTGAGATCTAGTGGAAAATATCAGAGGACTGTGGATCCCAAGGTATTGGGTTAAAATCCCTGCCACAGCATTGCTCTCCACTGGCAATATATAAATGCACATTTTCGGGTTCGTGAGTTTCTTTACACCAATCTAAAGATGTTTGGAAATCTCAAGCTAGTGAATTTGTTGTGCATTCACGTACAATTAGCGTGTATCTAATCCCACTCCTTACACCACATAGAATAACAGTAATCTCCTTCTGAATTGACACAAGACATAATATTATATATTAACTTATATAGGATGGTATGACATTTGTGAGCTTATAGAATAGACACTCCAGATTTAAACTAAGCAATCTGTATAGACATACCAAACTTTGACTTAATTGGAGCCGTACGGATCTTATGTTCTCCACACTTGAGTGACTTTCTCTTGAAGCAGTCTTGAAGCAGTTTCTTCTTACTGCACTTCGGTCTCGGGCACATAAAGTGGACATCATACTCGATCCTCCTAGACCAGTGCAGAATAAGGTCATCAAGGGTTCTCCTTACAAAGTCCATCACCTGTCATAAACACACAAACATCACCAAGATAGATATGTTATTTCATTTTGTGTGTGGCTAATTAAAGCTTAATTAATGTGGATTCAAATTCACATCTCATAATAAACAGACCTTCGATAAAAATGTCATAAGGATAAAGGTGTCGTAGTCGAGTGGTTTATGGGTTCATGGGTTCGATCCTCAAAACGGTACTAATGTCCTTTGACAAGGCATTAATCTACCATTGCCATTCAATATCCAGGAGTGAAATGGGAACCTGGTAGGATGACGAAAGCATTTGTGTTGATAATTGCCTAGTTTATATTTGGCCTGCGATTAGTCTACGGATCACATATCCTGGCCGTATCCCCTTTTCCGTGCGGCCTCCATGCGGAGGTAGGAGGCGGCCGTGAGGTTTTCGTACGGATTCACGGGTTCCGCAGCCTCTACGACTTTTTTTCGCAGGAGTTATACAAATTTGAAGAAAAAAATCGTAAGCTCATAGCTCGTAGATGATGTGAACACAAACATCTTATCCCGTAGCTTCCAGTTACGATGCCCACAAAATCGCACGAAAAATCGGAGACCAAACTATCGTACGGCGCCCGGGGCAACTGTAAACTACTGCCTGGATTAAACTTGCCCCGAGACGTACGATAAATTGGTCTATGATTTTTCGTGCGATTTTTTTTTTGGAGGGGGGGGGGGGGGCATCGTAGGAGGCTAGGGGCTACGATGTTTGTGTTCACATCTACACGCAAAAAACTGAGGTGCTAAATGTTGGGTGCTGAGTGAGATTCTGCACTTGAAGTGCCAAAATCAGCACTTGACGGGTTAACTTTAACAAGGAAACCGAAACGTGCTGAATATTTGAGTGCAGAAAACGAGTGCTATAACAATATGCAGCACTTAACATCGAGTGCTGACTGCATAACCTGATCTGATTGGTCGGTTAGTATAATAGCTGTTACCTTGTGAATATTTGTTTTTGAATCAAATTCAGCTAAGAGATTCTTACATTCTTCATTCTCCAGGTCAATACCCAAGGCCTCAAAAGTCTGAATAACTTTGCTCCTTAAACTGTCAACAACATCAGTATTCAAAGCTGTTGCAGCAGATAACACTCTGTTTGTCATAGCATGGGTCATGTTGGTGTTTGATAAAAGAGAACCAATGAAAAATGCAGCTGGTCTCACTATGAACATGACAGACAATGAAAGCGGACAAAATATACAGTTCCTCAGGTAGACAAAGGAACATCCCTTGACTGCTATTATGTAAAATGTGTAGAACAGGTGAATATGCATGTGACACCTGTTCTACACATTTTTACATAATAGCAGTGAAGGGATGTTCCTTTGTCTACCTAAGGAACTGTATATTTTGTCCGCTTTCATTGTCTGTCATATTCATAGTGTCTTGTACTGTCATTATGCATTGCTCCATCTTGTTCTTGTAGTAGGCCTATCCTATCATCATCATCATCAAATGCATCATCTGCTGCAGGATTATGCACTTCACCAACAGCAACACCCAAATCAGCATCAACTAGACCCTCCATACCCTGTACAACTTCAGGTTCAGGTTCTTCTTGTGGATGTTGGTTTAATAAATGTTTCCTGTAAGAGTTGAAAGTGGTAAATGACGAAGGACATCCACCTTGACCACATACCAAATGTAGATGGGGCATGTCAAACAACGCATGAGTTAGCACTTGCACAAGGGCTATTCTGCTAGCACCCAAAAGAGAGCAAAACTTGGCACTTTAAGTGCACAACAGTCAGCTCCTTTGGGTGCTAGCAAAGTAGCCCGGGTGCAAGTGCTAACTCAGCACTTCGAGTGCAGTCACTATGCGAGCTCCTAAAAAGTGCTAAAATTGAATCTTTAAGTGCTAAATTTAGCACAACAGTCAGCTCCTTTGGGTGCTAGCAAAGTAGCCCGGGTGCAAGTGCTAACTCAGCACTTCGAGTGCAGTCACTATGCGAGCTCCTAAAAAGTGCTAAAATTGAATCTTTAAGTGCTAAATTTAGCACTTTTTTTTTTTGAGTGTACGAGCATCGTGTCATTTCTTGCATTGGCCCTCGGGGGCAAGCGGGGCAAATCCGCACAGAGATTGGAGATTGTACGGAAATAGTGCAATTTCAGTGCAGTAGCCGTGCAGTCTCAGTAGCCTCCACACGGAAATCGTACGGAGCATGTGCTGCTTCCGTGCAGAGGTTGCGCGGAGAAGGCGCGATGACCGTGCAGCCGCCGTGCCATTTTTGAGCGTTTTTTCCCCCATGTTCACCGAAAAGTCATGCGTTTGCTGCACGATCAGCGCGAGGCCTCCTCGCGATGTCCGTGCGGGGATTGTGTAATGCCACCTTCCACATGTCTACGGGCTACGGGCTTACGATTTACATTTTTTAAAAACATTTTTCGCGAAACAAAATCTAAGAAACCGCAGAGCCCGTGAATTCGTACAAATATTTCAAAGCCGCCTCCTGCCTCCGCACGGAGGCCGCACGGAAAAGGGAATACGGGCAGGATACGGGCTCCGTAGAGTAATTGCAGGCCAAATGTAATCCAGGCTTAATCATCAGTCAAACTATTTGTTTGCGGTCCTAACCGATTCTATAATGCCTGGATTACATTTGGCCTGCGATTAGTCTACGGAGCCCGTATTCTGCCCGTATCCCTTTTTCCGTGCGGCCTCTGTGCGGAAGCTGCACGGGCTCCGTACGGTTTCCGTGCGGAGGCTGCGCAGACTGCACGGCTACTGCATTCAAATTGCACGATTTCCGTACATTTTCCGAGCAGCCTCCGTACGGATTTGCCCCGGCCTGCCCCCGAGGGCCAACGTAATCCAGGCATTATGCAGAGTTAACTGTATTTACCTATTTCTATTATATCTATGACACATCCAAAAACTGTTTACCAGTGACAGTTTCAGTTAAATGGTTAAGAGACCCTTTTGAAATGTGTACTGGCAGACTACAACCAGCTACCAGTTTTCTAATCGCAAAAAAAAAAAGAAAAGTTGCATCGTTAATGTCAGAGAAATGATATGCGCCTCCATCTCTGTTCATTCCTATTCGTACTAATTGAAACCATCCTGTTGAGCCACCTACCTCTTTGACAGCACTTGGGGCTGGAGGTGTATTACTATCCCCATCATCATCAGAATCAGCAACCGCTCCTTGGAATACAGTGACCTAACATGTTTAGCAACAAATGGTCAAGGGAAACAGATTAATAAATTAATTATATGATGGTGTGTAATTGTGTACAGGTTCTCTAAATTTTGACAGGGTTATTTATAAATTATTTATATTTTTTTATATTCTGTGTTCGTTTTTACAAAGTATGCTCTTGAGCACAAACAAAACTGATTTGCAATAGAGAACCTATTACATTAGACAATTAAAATACAAAACAAAACAAGAACAATACGATACATTTAAAATTTAAAATAGAAACAATCAATGAGCTTGCGATCATATCAATACACTAATCGTATGTGTATTTAAAACCAATAAAAAAACAACACAAAGGGTGAGTTAATATGGGGTTCGGGTTTTCAGATTAGAGCACTAAGAACCAGACCTTCATGCTAAATAGTAGCCAAAGTTTTGAAGGTTACACAATGTAATTCTGTCAAAGGAATAAGAGCCCTGAAGAGCTTATATGGTTATTTAGGTATCGACAGTACGATCTGATCGTCTTCAGGAGAATGACTTTAACATTGCCGGGCGGAGGCGATTCATAGCCTAATGGAAGGATCCGATGCGCGGTCCCAAAAACTTGACATACAATTCGGTATCTCCTCCATAAAAAACATATCACTGACACTTGACTCAGACCTTGATAGTTGCTTCACGAGGAGGTAACATCTCTATTAAGGCATGATGCTCTTCATCAACCATTAGACTGATGTGACGATGGTAAAGATTGACTGGTTCTCCATCTCTTTCACCCATCCATCTGACTGCTCTCGTCATCAACCGATGAAAAAGCCCATCTGTGGAAACGGCAAACAAGAGAGATGACCAACAGATTATGGCTATAGCGACGTTTTGAAAGCCTGCTCAAAAGAAATATTAGCTGCAATAATACTTCAAGACGATTATATATTTGTGAGAAATGAGTTTCTAACAAGATGGATTAAATTCCGACTATCGACATAGTCATAATTATGTCTAGAGGTATGTACACCTGACCGCCCTGACACGTCATTTGATAAGACATTAATCTACATTTGCCACTATAGCACTTTGGGGGTAATATTGGAGCACATTGAGCAGCTTGCGTGGTGGATATGTGCACTCTGATATTATTATTATTTATTTATTTATTTATTTATTTATTTATCTATTCTATTTTTCTTGTATAATACCACTATGTAAAAACGATGTACGGTATATCCGTGTTTCCATATGAATATGTCATTGTACATTTGCTACTGTATATTATCTATTTGTGTATATTTTTTCTGTTGTATATTGTTCATGTGCCTATGTAATGCCAACAAATGAATTTCCAAATGGACCAATAAAATTAATCTGAATCTGAATCTGAATCCAATATTAATATTATCATTATCATTAAAGCAAATAAAAAGAATACTGTAGACAAATCTGATACCAAAACAATATCATAAATAGTCTGTAATTTACCCTTTTTCTACTCAAGGTTGAAGGCAATCCTTAAATCTTCAAATCAATACGTGAGTTGGACATAGAGAACTTCTTGTTTACTCTGGATGCATGGGTCATCCTTGTCAAAAACCTATAAGGTCAGTCAAACCTGTCTATTGAGGCCACTCAAGGAAAATAGAGCAAGTGGCCAATGTAGACAGGTGGCCTTTCAAGACACATATTTCTTTCTCAGGGGAGAAAAAATGCATGGTCTTTCTAGACAGGTGGCATTTATAGAGAGGTGGCCACTTCGACAGGTTTGACTTTATACAAACCTTTTTGCAATCTAATTGCCATACAGTCCCTTAGAGCAAGAAAAGCACAAACTCAGCGATACAGTACACGTGTTAACACCCTTCTGGCTGTAAACAGAGGATGAATTCATCGTCACCTGTTAAGAAGCCCCTGAAGTCCACATAAAAGTCTGTAGAAGATGTAATCTGTGCAATCTCTTCTGGGGAGCTATGGGACGTCAGCCTGGAAGGAACGTAGTAGCGCTTCTGTACCACTTTCCCTGTTGCAGTTGATACCTAAAATATCAAAACATATTCCAACACTTAAACCATAAATACAACGAAAAAAAAACCAAGACAAAAAATACATTTTGTAAAATCAAAAACAATAAAAAATCAATTCATATTTCACTCATCATTTCATTTCACACATCCCACTCCTGCCACTGAATTGTAGCAAGTCTCACAACAACGTCGATCTATTGAGCAATTTTTATTCGAAATTTGAAAAATAGACATTCTACTACCATTTGTAAAAGCTGTCAAAACTGTACTTAATCCCTTTAAGTACTTTTCACAGCACAAACCAACATTTCTAAAGGAACATGTATAGACAAGAAATTATGGTATCCACAACTAATCTAAAATTTAAAATGTAGGGGTGTAAGCAACGTTAAGCTCGAACTTTACCTCATCGTCTAGTCCATATGTCATGTCCGTATATTTCTAATGAAAATATTTTGAGGCTTACTTAAAACATGACATTTAGCTCCTGCGATAATTGCTTCATGGTAATTTCCTACCCTAACCGAATGCCTAACTTCAGCACTGGACCAAACAATAAACCCTTACCCTAATCCTAAACCGAAAACCCAATTACAACCATAACCCTAACCCTATACCTTTGACAGAATTTAGGGCATTGCTGCAGGAGCACGGGTCGGAGCACCATTTAGCCGGAGAGTTACCTCAGTGTCTACTCCATCCTGTTGCCCTTGTTGGAGTCATTCTACAGGAGCCTCACAGATGAGATCAAACTTGGTCATGAGCTTGACTAAGGCCTCCTTTTGCTCCAAAAAGCCTTGCCACATATGCTGAATCAACCTATCCTCTAAGATACCATCCTCCTCAAGAGTGGTCCAGGCATCACTCATAATCCCGTCCTGGAATTAAAGACACATAGAAGAGGGCTGTCAGTGGGAATTTGACACCGTTCGGATGTTTACCTAAGGACAAGTGTTGTCGATCACCAGGATTATCCTTCAGTTTTCCCCATATGGTAAAGTCCTTTTCTGACAATTGCATAACCTGAAGACTCTCCGAGAGATCCAGGACAGTAATGACCTGCTTGAAGACATCAATTAGCAACATCTCCTACGATGTCTCGTAAATTCCCACTTGCTTTTCATTTAGTATGTAAAAACCCTGCTGCAGCTTACCACAGCATATTTGAATGAGAGTGTAATGGAGGAGGTTTCTCACCCTTTCTGCAGGATCCAGGATTGTTATGACCTGCTTGAAGACATCAATTAGCCACTGAGGATTCAGGATCACCATGTCTCGTAGGGGAGACTGCTGGTCTTCAATGCCTCCGTAGTAGACTACGTAACCCAGGTCGTGGTAGAAGGTCAGCATCGTGAGAAGTTCACCCTCTGATTCCATCCCGAATGGCTGCGTCAGTTCCTTGGTCTGGGAGAAAACAAACAAAATGGTTTTAAAATCATCATTTGATTGGTAACAAACATCAAAAATAGTATCTAACCTAAACATATCATAAAAATAAAATTTAATTTAATTTACGCAGGGTGTAATTATACAAAATATGAATATTTATAAAGCAATACTTTTACAGAAGGCAACATGTAGCGTGAATCTTGCGCCAAGATTTTCAAAGGCACTTCATATTATCAAAAACAGACATAAACTGGGCAATTTACGAAATTGAAAGGGTATCGTTGATGATTTTTGTAATAATATAGCATTACATATTCCCAACAATACCAAGAGAGTTGTACGAACTAATATACGAACTAAAGAATACACTTAGATTTGCTTGCAAATTAAATACCGGTACATAAAATTCAATTCAGAATATAAAAATGGCTTATTTGAAAAAATAATGGTTTAAAAGGAAAACACAAATTTGGCTCTTAAAACTTGAAGTTGAAATATGAACTACACGTACATGTATGAACAATAGCTCTCTAACTTTCTTCCACTACAATACCCAAATACAAATTATTTTAAAATTGCAAGAATAAACGTTGCTGCCTACCTGATCTAATGTCATGTAATTGATATTATCTGCAGCTAGAGCTTCCTCAAATAAAAGCCATCTAAGTGGAATCTCTTCTCCCATATAAGGCTCTTTCATCGCTACTTTCTCAATATGTCTCCTCAACGCGACCAGCTACAAAGGAAAGTATTGATTGTTTTAATATTTAAAAAACTCAACAACGTGACATGCAGCTCAAGGCTGATATTGTTTGTTTTAAAACGTAATCAGATATTCACATCATAATATAAACATCAAAATGCGTCAGCAATATCACAAAATAACAATGGTAACATCACACAGCAATATTGTAAGCAGATTCAGAAAAAAAGTATCGAGAATGTGGATAATCGAAATCAAATTATTTAAGGCAATGCCGTTAAACATTCAACGCTAAATTCAATTCAGTATGTTCAGGAATATTAGGTTTATTTCGCAAAAAAAAAATATCAATTTAGAGTAAGAAAGAGAAAAATTGCACAGATATAGCACAAAATGTGGAGAATAATCATTTAAACAAACCCCAAAACAATATGCGTGCAGTTGTATTATTACCAAAGGCAGTTAAAGCGTGCATGCAGCTTGTGTCAAGTTTTCTAAGAAGAATAACTATTATCTAAATCAATGCCAGTTTCGTCAAGCACAGTGGATACAAATCAATGTCAGTATAGCCACATGTACTATCTAAATATTAGAATATTTTCATGCGCAGTAGATAACAAAAAAGGAAATATTTATTTCCTTCTGAATAACTTCTAAAAAACAAGCATGAAAACGAAAGTGTTGTGGGAATTATCATAGAATCATATGATTCTATGAGTGAGGAATTAATTTAGGATTACTATCACAACAGATTGAGATTTATGTCAAAAGCTATTCACATCACGTCTTAGAGTGAGCAGCTTTCATTATGTTTCGGTATGTCAGCTCTTTGCGTTCGGAAGAGCCTTTTAATATATGCCATAATTACCAAATTTGGACAATATTTAAGAGACACAAACAAAGATAATCAGTAATACTCTTATGCTACAGTGTTACTATAAATTGTAATAATTGAATATTAGTTGTGATGTACCTCTGCATCTGTGCCTACGTCTTCAACTGTGTCTACTAATCTGTTTTCAATGGCATAATACTTGGGGACCACATGGCATTCAAACGGCTTCTTCTTGATATAATTACGGATCTTCTCAAAGGCAGAGCGAATCTAGAAGACAAAAAGGGTGAAATGATCAGGAAATGAACATCTTAGCCATAATGATAAACATGAATGCTTACCTAACTTTAGATGAGAACAAAAAGAACAAAAAGAATGACGATATGAAATAGCATAATGCAATTGAAGACCACCATGATATCTCATTGGTTTTATTACTGACAAGGAAAACAATGAGAGAAAAAGATCAGTGAAAAATTGAACAAAATCTGTCATTTCATTTTGAAGTTGTAATCAATGAAACACAAATTAGCAATTATGTGACTTATCTTTTGAGGTACCCTCCCATTTTATAATTAGTAGTTCAAATTTCATGAATTGTCATTGTCTAGCTTATTTATGAAGGAATGGGGCTGTGTAAAAACAAGGTTGTACTAATTACATCTAGGTAACCGAAAGATTTTTTTAGATAAAAAAAATATTTGTTTAAATTACTTTTTAATCAGATATTACTCACAATTTTACTGAATTGTTTCTCCATTTTGTTGGACTATTGAAACCAATAGTATATCAGGGTAAAATTTTCATTTAAAACGTCCATTCACAAGAAAGTAAAAATCTAAATGTTGCAAGGTTACATATAGTCAAGCTGTTATAATGCCATAGCCCAATCCCACTGCCAAACTGACTCCTAACTGAATCCAAATGACCAATGTAATCGCCAATCAGGGTTCGACCGAAAAAACCGTCTGGTGTTGGGAATTCTTTAATAAAACTAACATTTGTCAACATGACAATGGATCCCGCTGACGACAAGTCTTTCTAGAATTAATAGTAAATCTAGGAGCTAAATGAGCAAGCTATCGTATTTCAAAGTATATATATATAAGTTTTTGCTATTTTTGTTTTACAATAACAGGTAGTGAAATATACGAAGACGCGTAAGAGTGGAAAAAAGCTGGTAGCATTTTATTCATGTCGGTCTGGCCAAACCAACCCATTCCATGCCCTCACTACCCCAATACGACGTAATTCAGTCTCTGTATAGAGGCGGTCAGTGGAGTCAGACCTAGTCTCAGTGGAACAGCCGTCGATATCAGAGACTGAAGCTCTCAGTCTAGCTCAGGGTTAGGTACTTTTTGTTCGATCTTTGTCGTTCTGGTGTCAGTCTTGTTGGTGTAAGTGGAGTATGATGGGTATCTTTCATGTTATATTGTCTGTTTGTTCTCACTCTTGGTTCGAAACACATCATGGAGGTGGTGATGTCGTGGCATAGCGGGGCATTAACTTCACTTACAATGCAGGGGTAGGGGGTTCGAATCCCAGCACGGCACTAACGTCCGTTGGCAAAAGATTAATCCACATTTGCCACCCTCCTGTAAACTTCAGTGACAATAACAATTGCAGGGCCGTCAAGAAGAACAGTTGATAATGTTGGGGCTTCATGGGGTAAACATGATTATCATTTGATTATCAACATACACGTATATCATAAACCATTACCTTTTCCTTTTTCTCTTTTGCATCTCCTTTCACACTTTCTCGGTGAGTTCCAACGATGAATATTGGTGGAGATTTCTGGGCGGTTTTAGACATATTCTTGAGGACTGAAGAGGGCGCCACAGCATGGGCGAAGATGGAACACAACCAGAAATTGATGAACTCTAGACATGTCAGTTCTGATTTGGCACCTCCTTTAGCCTGTGGTTCAAATGTAAATAAGTATGTAAGATAAGGCCAATGATAAAAATACACTGATTCACCCTGCTTTGTAGCAATTCTAACAGGAATCAACTCCTGACATCTAACATAATTTTTTTTTTTTAATGTAATTGATTTTGTAGTGATATGAGTGTGTGAGGTAATGTGAATGGATATTTGAAAGCGTGTTCACTCGTCACACAACATAACACTTATTTTAATTTAGCTACGAGGAAACAAGGTTGCACTGACAATAAAATACATGAAAGAAAGTATTCCCTTTTCGTTATATGTTTATTGAAGAATAAATATGATGGACTAACACTTGCAAGTGAAGTATGGTGAATAAATGATTCGGAATACGAATCGCATGAATGAGAATCGTAGATATTGCACGGAGTTTAAATGGTCACATAATGATGAATAAATGCAATGAAATGAATAGAGCTTACGACAGAGTGGAAATGAGGTCGAAAGTCCAATGAAGATGAAGAGAGATGAAAACGAAGGAAGGGGCTCACGCGATGATGTGCGGAGGCTTGATGGCGGAAACGCGACTTCGTTGACGTGGTTGAAGAACCGTGAATGAAACGCGATGTCGTCGCCGACGCTCGTGATGATGATGAATGTAGATGGAGCTCTCGGGCGAGAAGAGAAGAGAAGAAAGTGGCGCTCGACGATGAAACAGTGAGTCGTTGATGTCGGAGGCCAAGGTGGAAAATGCAGACATCAAAGCCGGTAGTGGTGCTGAGCAGTGAGTCGCTCGATTGATGAGCCGAACTTTGATGATGAATGTTTAGATGAGCTGCGGTGAGTCGAGCTCATGTGAGTGAAAGACTACCGGTGAAGAAACTGGCAGCTCCCAGCGGATAACCAAGCACCATATATGTCGGATCTTGATTTTAACTGTTCCACTGGGAAACTGCCAGCCCGTTGAAGACGGCAGAGAAAGTGAAGATGTGCCGATAGAGGTGATAGGCACGTCGGTAGAATCAAGCCCGGAGAGGAAATCATGCAGAGACGTGTTGACTCAACTGAGATGTAAGCAGGAGTTGTTGACTCGATCGACCGAGGTGTTAGCGGGAGTGAAGTAAACCCTCGTGGCGTTGAAAATACGCGGGTGAAGGATGCGCGGAACCACGGTGCGCGATTGGTGACCCCGAATTTTTTGTTGTTCTTCTACGAGCGATATTTTCTTTTGTGTGCTTGATGACGACGACATCACCGCCAGCGGAAATGCCCGACTCCGACTCCGCCGCGGCCCCGGAGGCATCGGGCAGTACCAGGCCAGCTATTGCTTTCGGACTCAAGCTACCGCCGTACTGGCCGGGCGGCGAAATTTTTATTCCCAAACAGGTTTGCAATTTCTTATATTTCCGTTCTTCTCAATGGCTGATACGTCATTAGCAGCTTGGAAAGAGGTCACAAACAATTACACTTTGATTTTTTATTGCTTTGCCTCACTATTTATAAAGGCAAAAATACGGAATAAACTGTGACTTGAACCCATGACTCTATGATTGTATTACGCTGACCTTACCGATTGAGCCAACGATGGGTTGATGAAAAGTGATTCTGCATGATTTCTATAACGCTATCACTCACCCTAACGATTACGTCATTGCTAATGACGTAACATATCAGCCAATCAGATGACCGGAAATATTAGCATTGGCAAACCTGTTTGGGAAAAAAAAATTAGCGGCCGGGCGACCCGGCACTCTGGTTCGCCCAGGTTGAGGCGCAGTTTTTGACGCGGGCTATTACACGACAAGAGACGAAATTTGCCCACGTCATTAGCTCTTTACAGCCTGAAGTAGCGCAGGAGGTCAGGGACTTCATCATTGCCCCCCCCCCCCCCTGCTAAGGATCGCTATGACAAACTGAAAGCTGAACTCGTCAAACGTACCGGCGTTTCCGAACAGAAGCGAATTCAACAGCTCCTCCATGCGGAAGAGTTAGGTGACCGCAAGCCTACTCAACTTCTTCGTCGCATGCGGCAACTACTAGGAGAATCTACATTGGAGGAAGGGATTTTGAAGCAACTGTTTTTACAGAGACTTCCGAATAATGTCAGAATTATTCTTGCTTCGTCATCAGTCTCCATCGAACAATTGGCGGAGTTGGCGGATAGAATCTTGGAGATTTCTTCCCCACTTTCTGTTTCTGCTGTTTCCTCATCACCTCCACAAGTTTCTGCGGAGGTTCAACAGCTTTCCAGGCAGGTCACACAACTCACAGCACAGGTGCAAGCTCTGACTTCTTCCCTCCAGGAGGATCGTCGTAGTCGAAGTCAGCATCGAGATGCATCTCGTCCAGTTCGACGTCCTTCCAGCTCTAAGAGTCCACGGAGACAACAGCGTCATCAAGGAGGTGAGTGCTGGTATCACTGGACTTATGGTGACAGAGCTCGCAAGTGTGCGAGCCCGTGCTCGTCCAGCCGCCGACCTTCGACATCGCATTCGACACCGCATTCAACCTCGCAGTCATACCCACAGGGAAACGAACTAGCCAAGGAATAGCGGCGACAAGTTCCCTTGGCAGCAATCCTCATAGTCGTCTTTTCTTCATTCTTGATAAGAACTCAGGCAAGCGTTTCCTGGTTGACACAGGAGCCGAAGTGAGTATTTTTCCCAAGTCACTGTTGGAGAAATCTCAATTTTCATCGGTCGAAGCGTCGAAGATCCAACTTCAAGCAGTCAATCATTCGCCGATTAACACTTTCGGTGATATCTTGAGTGTAGAACGAAACTGGAAAATGAATCAGGAAGCGGAAGAATAGTGCGATATAGCGAAGTGATAAATCAGCACGTGGAGCGCGACTAGCTAGCTAGCGAAACGCGAATATGATGAAGGCACACAACCTTACAGTTCACACTTTCCGAAATTAACTTGAAGACATAAATCTAATTTGCGATGGAGTCCTCAAAATAAAATGATGATGATGAAGCTCACTATTAATGTGAAAAACCAATGAGATAACGCTTGTTGTATAATCTGCAATCGTCCTAAAAAACACGTCCGATTGTAGAAACTGAAGATAGGAGAAGTGAGTGAAATAAGTGTGTGGAGACTTTTCCAAATGCTCTAAAGATGTGATGATTGGCTTATAGAAACAATAAGGTGCGATCCGATTGGAGTAACTAAATAACACTCTTGTTGCTGGGTGGCTCCATGGATGAAATAAACTAAGAGAATGTTTAGAATGTGCAGCTGTAGAATGTTATTGTTATTGAAGCTGGCTGAACGGAAAGTGCTAACGAAAGGAATGCTTGAAATGTTAAGTATATACAATGTTGATAAACATTCGTGACCTTAGTAAAGTTCAAGTCACTACAATTTATTTATTTATCATCATTATCTTCCGAAAAAACAAATTTATTACAGCATGATAATTTAATCATATGATTAATACATTATCACAATTATGTACTTATATGGTAATATTACCATAACAAAATCATTACCAAGGATTGAAACATAAACTTGTGACAATCCTTAATAACACTTTAAAATTACTGTATATATACTAAAAAAGGGGATATTGAGAATAAAAAGCTCTCTGCTATACTAACAGAAAAAGGAAATCATTAAAGGATGGGGGTAAAATGAGATTTATGAGAAGATGACATAAGGAGATGGTAAATTAATCATCAAGAGAAATAGCAGTACTCGTTGATTTTTAATCAGTAAATCATTACTAGCTATCATAATTGATAACTATTTTTCTCAAAAGTTGTTCGCTTTAATGACTTGACCAAGTGTCGGAGTAATTGGCAGGATGACTTTGTAGGCCAACATGTTTTTTTCGAGCAGAGATGGACTTTCAAAGAGAGGATCATTTCAGCTATTTAATCTAACACCATGTACTCAAAAGAAAAACAAAGCCTAATATATCACTGATTTAATTTTACCAACAATTTACACATGTATTAATTCAGAAGGAAACAGGTTGTTGTACCTTTATTTAAAAAGGGTCGAAATGAACAAGAGCTATGATAATATCAATACTATAAGAATACATTTTACGCGAGTACAAGGAATAATGCAAATATGTAAACGTTACAAATTGAGTTATGGCATATAACTAGTGTTTGGCAAAGACTACACAACACTTTCTATCATTTATCCATCTCCCATGCAAAGCATTATTTTTTTTTTGACCAAGCAGTTTCTGAAAATTTTACTTATGGGTTTGTAGAAAAGGGGGATCAGCCTAGATAGGACAATGGCCTTTTCTGGTCCCTCACATCCCTACTCTACCCATTAATTATTTTTAGTGTTACTGTTTTTGTTGTATTTGTTCTTATCTCATTACATATTCTATATTATTGTATTTGAATGTTATATTGTTGTACATTTTTAATGGATGTGAAATGAACTGAACTTGAACTTGAAGAATATAAAATTAAATAAAGAAATACCATTTCATAATACTCGTCTCTCGATTCAGGGGGAACGACAGAATCCAAACTTCTACTGAGATCAAAGACAATCACATAAATGGCTCGCCACGTCAGAAACACCTACAAGAGAAGGGAATACAAATGAACCATACATATTTAATAACTACCATTCTATGATATTTATATTTGCTCTATTTTTCTATAATACGGGACATCGTGCACTGTTTATATACGATTGACAACTAAATAATTCATACCCCCTTGTCAATTTGATGTTTATTATGTTTTTTCGTAACTGATGAATGCAAGGTGGACCGGTTGAATTACTGCTTTTAGATGTAAGCTTCAATGTGTCACATTCTCAAGAAAAATTTGCATATTAAATGTACATTAATCCTTGCGCCCTGATTCTAAAGCATGATATCGAGACAATGGAATAATAGTCTCCATTTCTGATTTCTTTGAGAATGAGATATCTACACTGAAACTGATCAGACAAAAATCATCGGAGAAATATCAAATATTTAGGACATGAATGCCATGATGGACGTATGGAAGACTGTAGTCAAAACAATTGATTATATTGTTTTAAATTCCAGAATCTAACAATAGGTATAGCACGCCAAAAATAATTACAACAAACACATGTTTTTTGATGGTTGCAAATAATCAAGCTTTATGAAAGCTTCAAAAAACAAAAAACAGAATTGAAATCGGTCAATGCGTTGTGATTTTATACCATCTTTTTGATATTGCAAAATTACCGAAAAACCTGCCAGAAATGGTCAAATTGTCAAAAATGGCATATTTCGACAAAGTTGACAACTTAATTTATCACTTTCTTGGACACAAATAATAAATTAAATTATCAGACACTAAAATATCATCTTTGTGGTAAAAAATACAAAAAAGAAAATTCATATATCTATTACCGTTTTGAAAACAGAAGCCAACAAAATTAGTCATTTTTGCCATTTTTGCGAATCTGCAGATATAAAAAAGTTGTGAAAATAACTAAGTCCGCCAAATTAATAGGCGCATATGTAATCAAATCAAAACCGAACATAATACATCAGTGAAACCTATGTATATCAGACAGGTATGGAAATATATTTCATTTGAAATAAAATAAAATCATGAATATTCATCAAATATGCAAATTAGGTCATTTCAGCTAATTATATATTCGCGCACTCATTATGCAAATTAGGAAAGTCAAACTGTTAATTTTTGGGGCATTTTTAAAATCATATATTCATAGATCAAATTTACACAAAATATTTACCTTAAATTCCTAATATTTTTGCAATGCCAATACAATATGGCGATGGAAATTACTTGGATCACCGTCGCAGCTTTTTCCTCATGTGTTTCACTAATTATTCAGAAAAACCGATCATATGATAAGAATTTGTAGACTTTCAGCTACATCACAGTATATTTTTCTTTAAAAAAAAAAGTCAGATTAGAGGATTTATGACGATTTTCCGAGAAACCATTCAACAGGCCACAACATTTCACCGGGACTGAATTTCAGAGAAAAACAAAATTTGGTGATCCCAGTACCGTTGTGGCTACCTTGAGTGTGAAAAACAAATTGATTCAATAAACACATGAGGATATTGCATTTTTTGTAGGGGAGTTTTATACATTGAGGTGCATTTTTTTCACCACGCAGAATAGCAGCGCGAGTCAATGGGCGATCAGCGGGCCATGTCACACATGCCTGAAAATACAATATTATAATTCAATAATTAACATATTTTCCACATGCCTATAACAATGAAACTAAACAGAATTGTAGTTAAAGGTGTGCTTGAAATATATGTGAAATAAAAATTTAAAAATATTGTTTAGTTTTTTTTTAAATACATTTACAAAAATTGCTATTTCTACCAACTGACTGCTGTTGTGTGTGTGTGTTCGCGGGGCAGACTGTTTGCACAGACAGTGTGATCACCCTACTAACAACACTTTTCACATTTGCTTTCATGACACCACGGTATAAAATATACGAGGAATCTGATGTTCTTCAAATGTTCTTTCACCTGATGGGTTGTGTAGTATATATATTGTCCTGCAAAGTCCCATATACTTAGTAAGACTCCTTCCCCGCTATCACGATGAATCCGTTCTGTTCCTATCTCCTGAGAAATGAAGAAAATGAATACACACCTATGTGAACAATTATCCAAATAAATTGTACACAAATAATGGGAACATCAGTACTGATCCTGAACACAATCACAAAACCGCTTTCTCCAAACTTGTATCATGAAGAAATCTTCTATGTCACATACCGTAGCATTATTTTTAGCAGGGTATGAGCAGAAATATCTGGTAAGCAAATAACCATTTTGTATCCTATATAAATATTCACTCCAGTGCAGTAAACGAGAATGTATAAAGTCCAACATGTCTCTGAAGGAGCAGCAAGTAACAGAAAGGGGTTATGTTTCCTTTATACAAGATGTTTTCTTTCTCATGGAAATCTGTTCCAATAAAGGCAATTTTTCTTTGTTTTCCCCTTGATAGATCTTTCTCACTCTCATGTGCCTGAGGATCTGACATACATTTTTCACCCCACTCCTGACACGAAACAAGTTTGAAATCAGCTGGTCTATTTATATGTATGTTTACTTGGATATATAAATAATGTTACTTTCCATCTCTCCATCTTTCTGGGTCTAATGGATTATCTTCAGTTATACACTCCTGTGGTAACACACCATGATACCATTAACTGTCACATATTATTATACCCCTGATCAGAGGTGGATATATATGTATATGCTGGCAGTCACAGCTCTGTAAAAGCGAATTATACGCAATGGTATTTTGTTCAATTGTTGTATTAAACCCCATTTACTTTCTTATATTATTCCACTATGTAAAAACGATATATATCTGTGTTTCTATATGACTACGTCATTGTAAAGTTGCTACTGTGTATTATCTACTTGTGTATAGTATTTCTATTGTATATTGTTCATGTGGTCTATGTAATGACAAACTGAATTTCCAAATGGACCAATCAAATTAATCTGAATCTGAATCTGAATTAACATTAACGTTTAAGGTCATGTTACACAACACTCACTTTCGAGACAGTCATAATTATAGTGAACCTGGTAATTTCTGTTCGCTTCGCAAAAAATATGGTTCGCTGCGCTTTTGAAGAAACAGACTCATTACATTCTGCTGAAGGTTACTCTTACCGGTAATTTTCTATTCTATGGTAATACGCGGATAGATTATTATCCATGCAAGGATAATAAAACAACATGGACAAAGAAGCGGAAGATTCGAGGATAAAAAAAGCATTGTAGAACAAAATTTACATTTTATCCCACATAAAGATACAAGGTTCAAAGTTGAATTCTACCTTAAGGTTAACCTGTTCCTTAAGCATTTTCTCCACCAGACTTGCTATTTGATGTGGCATATTGTCATCCTCCTTTTTAGCCTTGGGCGCCTCCAACTTATCCAAGACAAACCCTTCTGTAATAACAGAGAAATACATATATGTGTTTGTAGGATATATACATTCATAAATAATCTACATCTGCCACTCTCCGCCCAGGTGTTAAATGGGTACCAAGAAGGATTCGAACGTTAATGTGGTTGGATTGGCATGTTTGCATTTGTTAAACGGCGCCTGGTCAAAATACTATCAAGGGGAGTAGTGCGTGTGCACTATCATTCTACCACATAAATAAGGCCTTCAAATGTAATTATTTTTATCATAATCATTAGTATGAGAATATTTCATGTAACTGACATTTATTAAATCAGAATTGATTACAGTTTAAATTAATCACTGGATAATAACATTTTTCTGTGATAACGCTGTAAAAGAGTTTTTTTTACAAATAAATACTAATTTGTTATCAATTTTTATTGATACTTTATATTCTATGGGCGATGAATTAAAGATAAACTTGAGTTCTGGTAATGCGATTGCATTGTGAAAGAAAAGGTGTGGAATGGATCAGAAGAGTTGATCATACAGTATGTAAGTAATGGTGTGTAATGCAAGGTTCTGGAGTCATCAAAATCATCTTAAATTTGGCAGAGTCTTGGTAAAGTTACAGTCACTTACACAGAAAGATGTATATGGGACAACACACATGGTGTCGGGGCTAGTACTACCCTGATTTCCTTATCTTTCTATGCTCATTACTCAGCCAGTATACATTTTCTTCCAAAATTGTTTGGCACATGACATTTATTTGTAATCTTGAACATTTAGTGTAAGTTTCGTTAGATTCTGTGAGAATTCATTTTCTTTTTTTACCAGAACTCAAGTTTATCTTTAAGGATTGATCGACACAAACAACACAAACACACTAAAAATAGCAAATAACAAGACAAACAAATAAACTAACCTGCTTCTACAGGATTCAGGCCTCTGGCGAGAGTAGTATCACTGTGTGCTTCTAAACTGTCTTGATCCTGTACATAAAATAAACCAGTTTAAGATCCTCATCAAGCAGCTTGCACTAAACCGCATCACAATTAGTAACTAGAAATAATTGTTAAAAGTAGTAGAAGGTTATCCCACTGTTTATTCGTTTACACTGTCATTCGGTACTGGTCTAGAGTAATATATTGTGTCATTGTATGACTAAGAACATGACATTACAGATGCAAAACAGCTAAAACATGTACTGGGGTGTATAAATAATTGAATGGCTAATACTGAGTTAAATGTAAACTTGTGTTTAAGTAATGAAATTGAAGTTCATAAGAGCGTGATGGTATAGAATCCGCTTTCTAAAACAGCTTACATATTTGGCTGTTAGACTTGTGTATCAACATTTAATATCAAATGAAATGCATATGGAAAGGAAACAGCAACCCCGACATACTGTAGTGCAGCGTTTTTAACCTTTCTCTAGTCGCGTCACACTTTTGGAAAATAAAAAGTTTCATGTAGCCCTGATTCCCGAATTACTTTACAGAAGATTCATTTTCCATCTCTCCGGTATACCTCAAGTGCATGTACACACTTACGGACATTACGGACACATTTCATTTTGTAAAATTAGGGAGCGAGCGAAGCGAATGAACAAAAGCAATAACATTTTTAGAATAGTATAATTATTATTTTGTAAACAAAAAACACTATATATAAAGATATGGTATCATGTATGCAGGAACCTAATTGCTCAAGCCATGAATCCAAAATGATATATTTGGTCACCTCGATGCACGAATATAATCAGGATATTCGGGCATCTCGTTGTCCAGAATCTTCCTGCTTTTAAATGTTCTGGGCGAGTGAAACAAACAAGTGTGGTAAAAAGGTGATTTCGAAATAAAAATGTAAGATATATTCGAGCATCACGCTGCCAAAAGAGAATAACTATGTAGCTATTCAGGCACTTCACTGCCTAAAATCCTTTTGTTTCTAAATGTTGCGAGAGACTGAAGTGAGTGTGGAAAAATACTCTTAATTGTCTTCACAACGTTATTTCTTCAAGAAAATACATAACGGTTTCTATTTTTCCCCCACGAAATTGATGTTTATTTTATAATAGATCAACCCCTAAAATAGTGTCGTGTTGGGATCGGTGTATTGACTTATTGGCAGTAGGAGAGCTAGTACATATACAATGAAGAAGCAAGGAGAGGCTAGCAATTCTGGAGTCACATCAATAGTATTTATTATCTCCAAACTTTGGAGACTCAAATCGGTCACATCATACAAACTTCCACATACTAAAACACAAGATGAAGAGAGAGCCAGCTAGAAAGAGGGTCTTGATCTAATGGTGATCAAAACTGAACTCCTCTCAGAAAGCCAGAACATGTAATATTTATCCAGAAGCATACAAGTAATATGAGGGTAGGTTACATTGTGTCAAAGGGACAAAGACATGAATGAGAGCCGCCAAGACAATGGACTACTCTGTAGTTTTATGTATGGGCTTAAACATAACAGTGGTGGTATTTCCTGCGAAGGAGATTATGGGTGCACTTGGTCTTTCTATGGGGAAGGATTATAAAGATATAAAGTTGGCTTTTAAGTGCATCTCAAATATGAGGGTACTTTACTGGGTTTTGGGACGATACTACACAACATCCCCTTTCTTCGGAAAATGAGGCACTCATTCCTTATTAAAGAACAATAAACAAAACCTAGTTAATAAAGCGAAACATGTGATCATTGTTCCAATTCCTCTTAAATCTCTCTCACACACATTAACAAATTAACTACATGAAAATCACTAATATTCTAACACAGACTAGAAGCACAAACTGATAACACTTATAATAGTAACAATTATTGCATAAGCACTGAGTCTATTCTAAACACATATACTAAACAAAAACAGTGGAGACTATTATGCAAATCGAACAAATGATAACTAACCTTAATGGAAAATAATCCAGGTTAACTCAAATACAAATTATGCTCCTTATTCTTTTCTGTAAAATCAAGTACACTAACCAATGAACGAGCAATGATCCGATGAATAAAGAACTCAAACAAATTGTTACTTTGTATCTAAATGAGTTTGATACTTAATTTCAGTAAGTATATGTTGTGATTATGATCACCTTTCAAGCTTATATAATTATATGAAATATGAAAGCAACGGGTGTGCTCAAGGTAATGAAAGTAAGCCCATGCTACAAGACCTATAATAGGAACATGGAAATGCAGTACAATCATATACCTATCCCGTTATTAATCAAATATTTGTACAATAATAAAACTTTTAAATAATGAATCAAAATCAATTAAAACTCAAACAGATATTTTCAAATTTGTCAATCAAAAGCGACGTAAGAATTAGAATGTAACAGCAATTATGATCAATTAACAGCTAATACAAATCTATTCCTATTCCGACAATACAATAAGCAAATTCCTTTAAAACAAATCCAAACATAAGTCAGTATCATTGACTTAATACCTATCAATTCACTAATATTTTATATGTTTCATAATGTGCCGGTCCGAAGTAAGTGTCATACTGCAAAGTGTCCTCTGAGTATATAGTCTGTTTGTTGCAAGTATATGGTCAATAGTTAGTAATTCAGTGTCTTCTTAATCAGCCTCGTGGTAGTGAGAACAACATCAAATAGTTACAGTAATTTATTAAAACAAACTTCGTATCTATATGCACATGGTTTGTTCAGTTAACCAATATCGCAGAGACTAATCTTCATTTAAATTATGAAGTGAACTGACTATCTGTCAGTTTTATGCGTCATACTGCCTGCACTGGTAACTGCATCTATAACCCTGGGTGAATATTTAGATATTTCATTCATTAAACTAATTCCAACTCTATTAAAAATTGAACTACAATTACAAAATATGAATACGAAACACAAAAAGATGATAGAATCAAAATAAAACACAATCACACAAAATCTGTCCATCTTTTAACTGCAGAAATGTTGCAGGTTTACAAAATCCTCAAACAGTGATAAGCTAATTAATAGTTTAGGCTAGCATGTGACATTACCCTTAAATCACAAATTATATTGTCTCACCTTTCCACTGCAAATTGGCAGGATTACGAAAGCCCTGAGCAATTGATCTAGTCTTAGACAAGCTTATATAGGGTGGTGATGTAATTTATTAAACTTCCAATTCCTTTATCATGTTTAGCTACATATATTATAATGTGTCACCAAGGCAGTCGTACTTGTCTGCTCGGTTGGGGTCATTTTGGTCAAGGCCAGTCAACAGAAATAAAAGACAGCTATGTGCAAACTACGAATTTGTTGGCAATAAATTACGCAGATGCACATTATTAAAAGTACTAAAAACAATTAACTACATGTAATTACTACGAATTTGTTGGCAATAAATTACGCAGATACTCATGCATTATTAAAAGTAATAACAACAATTAACTACAACACTATCCTCTCTTAAACACTCACTCACAAACTTGGAACACAAAATGATCACTTACCCAACTACATGAAGCAATCTGTCTGGTGTGTTAAAATTTAAAAACAGTGGATCATACATTAAGTATGAAGAAGAAAAAAGTAGAAAGTTCAGGTTGTAAAGTTATTGAGCAAAAAATATGGGTGTAGTGAAGTAACAGTGATCGAGTCATCGATGTCCTCATCATGGTCCTGGGTGCATGCTGTCAGTCGATGTCATGGGCGTGAATTGTTTGTCGGTGTCGTTCCTGGTCCGTTGTAACGTGGTCTGCTGTATATAGCTGGTGCATTGAAGTTTGTCGTCGTTGTCATCGTCTTCATCATCGTCGTCACCAGTCGACAGGTCACCATCGTCGAATCCTTTGTCGACCTGCTCCATGATGTAGGGATCAGGCTGTAGCTGTCGTCGTCATATTAAATGTTCACTTCAGTTGTCCTCCTCACAATCAAAATTAAGTAGGAATATATTACAAAACTGGGTTCTCCTCGATCTCTTATTGAAGAAAATTCTTCAAAACCGTGTTCTCCTCGATCGCAATAATTAGTATATCAAGGAAAGCTTCTTTTAAATTAAAACGGGGTTCTCCTCGATCTCTTATTGAAGAAAATTCTTCAAAGCCGGGTCCTCCACCATGTCGTGTTGGGATCGGTGTATTGACTTATTGGCAGTAGGAGAGCTAGTACATATACAATGAAGAAGCAAGGAGAGGCTAGCAATTCTGGAGTCACATCAATAGTATTTATTATCTCCAAACTTTGGAGACTCAAATCGGTCACATCATACAAACTTCCACATACTAAAACACAAGATGAAGAGAGAGCCAGCTAGAAAGAGGGTCTTGATCTAATGGTGATCAAAACTGAACTCCTCTCAGAAAGCCAGAACATGTAATATTTATCCAGAAGCATACAAGTAATATGAGGGTAGGTTACATTGTGTCAAAGGGACAAAGACATGAATGAGAGCCGCCAAGACAATGGACTACTCTGTAGTTTTATGTATGGGCTTAAACATAACAGTGGTGGTATTTCCTGCGAAGGAGATTATGGGTGCACTTGGTCTTTCTATGGGGAAGGATTATAAAGATATAAAGTTGGCTTTTAAGTGCATCTCAAATATGAGGGTACTTTACTGGGTTTTGGGACGATACTACACAACAATAGACGCCGTTTAATAATACATTTTAGCGAACTTCTCGAAAGTAGCTAAAAAAAGGTTATTCCCCATCTGAACGAAGAAGTGTGAACCGAGCCGTAGACCACACGCCGCGTGGTCAAGGGAGGGGGGTCGTGAAAGTATTGGCGTCAGCAATAAAACCAGAAAGGTTCGCGCCATACACCGCGTGCTCTCGGCTCGCTTCATTCTTTCTATGGTCTTCATGAGAGATGGTCAGATTCGTGAACAAACTTTTTAGAGAAATTTGAACAACTTTTTAGAGAAATACACCATCTTCGCCCAGTGTTACATTTACACGGAGTTTTGTCAGTTTATGACAACGAAGTGGGACATATTTTCACTTATTATTTTGCTATTCGTATTTTCCATTGGGCGTATTTTGCTGGTGTGTTATAACTTTTGTGCATCTCGTGGAAGTCGACGCATCGCCAACCATGCCCAAATCCAGGCAGAGGCCAGACAGCCGTGTGAGGCGGAGTGCCGGAGTGGCACAGTTGGATGCTCCTCAGCTATCCGGTGCAGCTAGGGGCCGCAGGAGAGGACGTCCACGCGGATCCACGAAGTCGAAGCCTATTGAGGTCGCAGGGGCATTCGATGAGCACGACGAGGGGGTTTCAGCGTCAACCACTACTACGGTGATGGGTATCGGCGATGGGAGTGCGAGCAGAGGCCGTCAACCTGGGGTCCGTACCGACGGAGAAGGCAGAATTCTACCCGGTGAGTCGTGGCCGCTGTGTTTAGAAAACGCGCAATTGAAAGGTCGGGAGAAAATGGGCGCGATTGAGCCGTTTTCCGCCCCTCCAGCGGAGGCTTCTTCCCCTCCTGTTTTAAATACCACTCCCCATCTCCCCCAGCCAGGCCTGCCCTATGCGGCAAGGCATTAGTGAGGAGCTAGGCTCCACCGTCCCCCAAGCTTTGCGCGAGCGAATTTGGAAGGGGGAATTTATCGAGCTGGGGCATATGCGCAAAGAAGGGTACCACACGTCAAGTGATCTTACCCTTGCCTTTGACCAGTCGAACGGGGGTTTCACCTCCGCCCTCAATCTCGACCAATTTTAATCCGCTCGATTGAGCAGTGGACGAGCGCGATGTTGACCTTTGTGTCAATTTACACAGAGAGGCATGGCTCGCGGTCGCGAGAGCTGCTTAAGTACATGAACATAGTGAGGACGGCTGCGGCGTCTAACTACAATTGGCGCGAGTACGACATTCAGTTTCGGTTGCGCCAAGTCACTCGGCCTGAAGCGTCGTGGGGTTCAGTCGACACGGAGCTCTGGTTGCTAGTGGCAACGGCGCAGCCCTTTCGCTGTTAAAAGCAGACAGTTATAGTTCGTAGGCTGAGCAATCGATGTTTCCCGTGACTTCGCCCTCCCCCTGCTTTTTCCTTATTGCTAACTTTTTCAGATGTTTTTTAGTTTTTTAAAAGGGGAGAAAGAGTCGTCTATTATTTAATAGGCTAGGGAAATGTAATATATCTCATTGTGTTGGAAGTTTGGAACCCAAAATGCTGGCCGTTTGTTTCTTGTTTTCTTCCCCCTTTTTGCAGCCTCTTCACTCACACACACCACTGGATTGCGTACCGAGCCTCATGTATGGGTATTAGGAGACTCAATGGTGCACTGGGCAGATCTTCCTGCGACAAAACGGCGGGAAGGAAACCTCGGCCTCCCAGTTCGAGTCACGTGGAGTGGGGCTTCGTCTCATGGGGGCGAGGGATTACGTCAGCGACTTTCCCCACGCGGTAGACTCGCCCACGCAAGCGACAGTTCTACCATGAGTTGGCGCAGACCACTGCACCGACCCTCTACGCAATGTCTACGCCAGCGGCTAAAACGATTACGGGGTTCGGATATGGCACGCCACAGCCGTCATAATTGGTCGAGTTTACAAAAAAGCAGTCGACTTTACAAAAAAGCAATCGAGTTTACAAAAAAGCAATCGAGTTTCCAAAAAAGCAATCGAGTTTCCAAAAAAGCAGTCGAGAAAAAAAAAAGCAGTCGAGAAAAAAAAAAAAGCAGTCGAGAAAAAAAAAAAAGCAGTCGAGAAAAAAAAAAAAAGCAGTCGAGAAAAAAAAAAAAAAACAGTCGAGAAAAAAAAAAAAAGCAGTCGAGAAAAAAAAAAGCAGTCGAGAAAAAAAAAAAAGCAGTCGAGAATAAAAAAAAAGCATGCCGGGACATAATTCTAGTACATTTTTACCTTCGCCGTGATCAGCTGTCCCGTTGCAAACAACGGGATTCTTATCGAAGCAACATCTTAATCTTGTACATAATCCGCTATTCTGCAGTGATTTTCTTTCACTCCAGTATCATTTGTACGGTAAGAAACCAAAGTTTGTGTTTATTCATTTTTATGACGAATAAAGTAAATGTAGGCCTAGATCTAGTCCCGTATGTTTAAATGTGTGTGCATTTTAAGTAGACTGATTGCCTTATAAGCTCCTAAAGTCGTGTTTTAGGTAGAAGTTAACCAAATTTACAGTAAAATGAGACTTATGTCTCAGGAAATATGAATAGGTCTAGATCCTATAAACTATACATAATTGATATTGGAATAGGATCTATCATCTACTAGAATGGCCGACACGACAGTTAGATAGTGATGGTTTTTTGTTGTTGTTTTTTAGTTTTAAGGGCGTGTGTCATTCAATTATGAATATTTACGCTGTGGTGATGGCAAATGAATTAGTCTAGGCCCTAAATGTAAAAAAAAGTAAAAAAGAGGTCATGAAAACGATAGATTTGTCGATCTGGATCTGGATATAATAGTCTGATATCGATGACCTCAACTTGAGCATCTACATGGGTCTACATGAACTTGTGTTAAAGAAGTGATAAGGATTCTTTTGTTACAATTATTCTTGTGGTCACAAACTTAAATTTGATTGCCTTTCTCCTTTTATTTATCAGTTGCAGCATCATCGAACACGATGACCAATGAATCAGAAGATGACGTAGATGTTACTAGAGAGCTCATTTCACAATGGACAACAGAAGTGCTACGTGACTTTCTACAAGGAGGAGACTCAAGCTTGTAAACCGAGGAGTCATTATTTTATGGGTGTCCTCTGCCGGCTGCCTTGACGCTGGGGGTAGCTTTTCAGCCATCCGAGGTTAAGACTGAGAGGAACTGGACAATGGATGGATAGGGGAGGACGGGGGGGGGGGGTAGGAATGCAGAACTGGCCTACTATGTATGTACCTACTGGATAAGGACCCTCCATCACTAGAGGGAAAAATAATGAGAGACTTCAAAGAGGGGAAGGGATATAGTTATTTTGCCTTGTAAAAAAAATTAGATTTAGCCCCTAAAAAAGCGTTCCTTCGGGTATCAAATGATGACAGGTGTAGAATTATTATCTGTAATGTGATTTCCAAACCATGTGACAGCCAATGGTGTATGTTGTAAAGGTATTGTAAAAGGCATTGTTTAACACCAGGCCCCCCCCCCCCCCCCCACTCCGAGAACAGACGGACCCCATGCGTGTTACCAAAATGTCCGGTAAAGGGGTACTTTTCGTGTGACAAAGTCCGGCCCGAGAATTGTACAAAAAGAGGTGTATTAACTTTTCACCCGGAGATTTCTATAAAAAGGGGGTATTTTTTCTTTTTTTCTCTTATCTCTTTGGACTCCTGAGAAATTATTCTGAATTTAGGGGGGTACATTGAGCATTTTCATGATTTAGGGGAGTCTCCAAGGCAGGAAAAGCCCGCGAAAGGGGGGTTCGGAAATGTTGGCAGTCCTCAGATAGGGGGTGCTTTCAAAAAGAGGGAACGAGCATATGCGTACCCTAAATAACACTGAGTGGGGGGGGGCGGGGTTTAACAATGTTTAATTCGAGATTGACGTATGGCCCTACGCGCTACCAGTGTCTGCGATATGGTGTATTAATACTGAAGCCCTAACAAAATCGCGCTTCAAAATGATCAAGAAGTGCCTCAAAAAAGTAAAAATCTTTGATTGACCCCTTTTACCATACTCGTTTTCCCCAATAGACTTGTAGTGTTATGAAAAGCGTTTGACAAACACAAAATTTGGTTTCGATTTCCAATCGTAAATATCTTGATAATCAGACAGGCGATCAGATTGTAAAAGTCATTGAGTTCTTGACTGACCTTAAATTATCATTGCAGCATGAGCTAAATCCAGGATTTTGTTTCAGAATCTGAGATGTTACCGGATCCCTTTAAATGCGTTTGCATTAAAGGTGGTACCCCCCCCCCCCCCCCCAACTCAGTGTTATTTAGGGTACCCACATGCGTGTTCCCAGCACCCCCCTTTTTTTTTTAGCATAAGTCCCCTGTGTTAAGTCAATACGGGTAGATTTTGTTTCTTTGTTATACAAGCCTTTTCAGCACAGCACCCCCCCCCCCCCCCCTTCTCAGCAAAAGTCCAGTGTGTAAAGTCAATACGGTCAGATCTTTTTCATTGCAAAACTCCAGAGAATCCAAAACTCTGCTGCCAGGCTCTGTTTACTTTGATGTACATGTACGGTATATGTATTGTAATTTGTAGGTTTATTCACACTTTTTTGTTTTGTTTAATAAGTAATTGTTTATCAGTCTATTTTTGTTTGTTATAGCGCTTAGAGATTTTGGTGGTAAGCGCTTTAAAAGTAGCGTTTTTTTTATTTTAATTTTTTTAATTTTGTTACGAGCCAGAGATTTTGGGAACACGCATGCGGTACCTCCGTTCCCTGTTGATATTGATCTCATGGTTATATTTATTTTATAAATAAAATCAAACAACACAGTGAGGGTTGTAGATGACTACTAAGCAATCATTACTGTATGTAGGACGCTGAGTTGAAGTTATTCATGATTTATTCAAGAGAGGAAGGTCAGACAGACCTGATGTTTAAAATATTTAACAAGAGGAAATTCATAGAAACAGAGAGAGGCATTGAGAGAGATGTCGACGCTTTATGAAAGAGAAAGAGTGATAATAAGGAGAGAGAGAGAGGGCCGGGGTGAGAAAGAGAGAGAGATGGAGAGGGGTGTGAGAGATAGACAGGGAGAGCAAGAATTAGGTGTGAAGAGGAAGATCAAGAGAATGAGAGATTAAATTTTACAAATGTACATGTTTCCATGTACCTTTTCTTAATTTATATTATAATGTGAACGATATAGTGATGATCTTTGCTTAATTTTATTTTGCATTCTTTCCTCTAGCCTTGTTTTCTAATTTATTATTTTAATTTAGTAAATGTTGTATCAATATAATTTTGATTTCTATCTCTTCCCCTATGTCATAGCCTTGTTCTTGCTCTCCCTTCCTTATGTTAGTCTCTCTCTTTCTCTCTCTCTGTAATGATAACCCCTATATCAATCTTTTCTTCATCAACTCTTGATATATTCCTCCTCTTCTCCTTCATCATCACGATCATCATCATCATCTCAAAACTGTATTAATCAATCTACATGTATAAGACTCCTGAGATTGATCAATACAGTTCTTATAATATAAGACCATTATGTACAAACAATAAACCATATGGTCACAATCATTTAATAAACAGTGGTAAGAACAATTATTCCAACTTGATGGGCAACAACGTAATCTCCATTTTCTCCTCCTCGTTCAAATATTGGCTTCTTTTTCATTCTTTACTCGTGTTACTTCTCTATCTCTCTGACTACGGTGTATACTCACAAGAAAGTAGAATCAACGGTTTGACATGAACCAGTCTAGAAAATGAACTAAATTTATTCAAGTATCAAATACATTTTGAATGTCAGACAGCTTTCTCCCAGGAGATGAAACAAATGTCTCCCTAACCAGAAACTGGCAAAATAACTAAATGCCTTCCCCTATTTGTAGTCTCTCATTATTCTTCCCTCTAGTGATGGAGGGTCCTTATCCAGTAGCACACAAATGTCTCTATACATAGTAGACGGCCATCTCTGCATGCCTTTCTCCCCCCCCCCCCCCCCCCCATCCATCCATCGTCCAGTTCCTCTCTACCTCTCTACCTCGGATGGCTGAACAGTACCCCCAGCGTCAGGGCAGAGAACACGCATAAAATAATGACTCCTCAATTTCCAAGCTTGAGTCCCCTCCTTGTAGAAAGTCACGTATCACTTCTGTTGTCCATTGTGAAATGAGCTCTCTCGTAGCATCTACGTCATCTTCTGATTCATCGGCCATAGTATTTGATGATGCTGCAACTGATAAATAAAAGGAAAAAGACAATCAAATTTAAGTTTGTAACCTCAAGAATAATGGTAACAAAAGAACCCTTATCGCACTAGATCATGGGGAAACATTTTTGTGCTAAAGGGTGACCCCAAAAAGGTGACCTCACCATCAGCTGAACGAAATATCGATCTGCCAAATGTTCATATTTTCGGGAAAAATAGGTGCTCTAACCGACCCCCCCCCCCCTCTCATTCACCGGCTGGCTGAGTCGATGTGAAATTTTCGGCACGATTTTCAAATTTTAACCCCCCCCCCCCTCGAAAAAATCCTTCATACGCCCCCGTCATGTAGATCCTCAAGTAGAGCTCATCAATACATAGACTATTATATTCAGATCAAGATCGACAAATCTATCGTTTTCATGGCCTCTTTTTTTGTTTTAGGATCTACTTTTTTACATTTACTAATTGCCATCACTAAACTGTCGGCCATTCTAGTAGATCCTATTCCAATATCAATTATGTATAGTCTATAGGATCTAGACCTATTCATATTTCCTGAGACATAAGTCTCATTTTACTGTAAATTTGGTTAACTTCTACCTAAAACACAAGGCAATCAGTCTACTTAAAATGCACACACATTTAAACATACGGGACTAGATCGGCCTACATTAGACCGAAAACTTCAGTCTCTCTAATCGTCGGTTGTTCCACTGAGACTACGTCTGGCTCCACTAGACCTCCGATTATAGAGACTGAAGTCTGGGGACCTCTTTCTGTGAGGCACTGTACGGAACAAATGGTTCGGTTCGACCGGACCGCGATGAATGAGATATGCAACGAGATTTTCACTCTTTACATCCTCATAACTGCTGCAATTACAACACAAATTAAAAATAACATATATATAGCTTATTTGACTTACGATAGCTTGCTCATTTAGATCCTAAATTAATGATTAATCCGAGAAAGTCTCGTCGTCAACATTATCCGTCTTGGTTTTAGTTGATGAATATTCATTTTTTTCTTTTCGAACGTCCAATAGCTACCGTAGCTATGTACGAGTCGGCCCAGCTTGACCAACGAACTCCCACGAAACGAGTGCTCTGATTGGCCATTTGGCTATGTTTTGGTAGGTGGACCCGGAAATATATCGGCCGCCGGGTAATATTTCGAATGCATGAACGTACTGCTTCGCGGATCTGAGATACAAATTGGATAATTCATATAAGTAAGTACGTAAATTGTCTATTTAATATTAAGTTATCAAATTTTGATAACTTTAATTAGGACAAATGACATACCGACCTAATTTACATCTGATTTAGAAATCAGAAAATTAGATCTAAATAAAGAAAATCGGGGAGAAAATGTTTTGACAAAAAAAGCTGCCATTGTTGGCTATAGCTACCCGCACGGTACGAGATCTCTGGGTTGCCATCTGTATTGGGGAATGACAACAAATGTCAGTTTTATTAAAGAAATGACCCAAATCAGATGGTTATTGCTGTCTAGGCCTACATTTACTAAAGTTGGACCCCGCCCAGGTCGAAAATCCCATAGAAACCAGTAGAGAAAACCAGTACAGATTTACTGGTTTGAATATGGAAAGTGGCGCTTTTCCATTAAAAACCAGTAGAAAAAAATCGTACTGGAACCAGCAGAAGACCAGTAGAAGACCATTAGAAAACCCTAATGGAACCATTAGGAGACCAGTAGGAATCCCAACTGGAACCATTAGAAGACCAGTAGGAAACAAGTACAAATCCCCACTGGAACCAGTAGGAGACCAGTAGGAATTGATACAAAAACCATCAGGAGACCAGTAGAAAAGAAGTGCTGGAACCATTAGACCAGTAAAAAAGAAGTCCTGGAACCATTAGACCAGTAAAAAAAAAGTCCTGGAACCATTAGGAGACCAGTAGGAATCCATACAGAAACCATTAGGATACCAGTAGAAAACCCTAATAGAACCATTAGGAGACCAGTAGGAATCCCAACTGGAACCATTAGGATACCAGTAGAAAGCCCTAATGGAACCATTAGAAGACCAGTAGGAATCCCAGCTGGAACCATTAGGAGACCAGTAGGAATCCCAACTGGAACCATTAGGATACCAGTAGAAAACCCCAATGGAACCATTAGAAGACCAGTAGGAATCCCAACTGGAACCATTAGGAGACCAGTAGGAATCCCAACTGGAACCATTAGGATACCAGTAGAAAACCCTAATGGAACCATTAGAAGACCAGTAGGAATCCCAACTGGAACCATTAGGAGACCAGTAGGAATCCCAACTGGAACCATTAGGATACCAGTAGAAAACCCCAACTGGAACCATTAGGAGACAGGTAGAAAACAATTTGTTTTGATCAGTTGAAATTCTACTACATCAATGCACTTCCAACACAGTACTCCTCACAAAATCTGCCAGTCCTTGTTTTGTTTTTTTTACTTTAAAAGAGCATGCTGGTCTGCAGAGTAGACACGAAAATGACAGGAGCTGGCATGAAGTTTGCTTCCAACACAATTAACCATTTTCTTGAGGTTCAGCCACTTCTCTCGCAAACATCGTTAACAAAAGACATCACAATCATGTTGGTTCATCTTTATCATATTTAACACTTAACAGTGTATCATTTTATTATCTGTCAGAATATCATATATACATCTTTTCATTTCAACGATAAAAAAGAAGACCCCCCAAAACAGTGTTAAATTGGCTAATTATTGTCTAAAAGTTATGGCCAGCTTTAACAAAGAGAAATCAATCTTGAAAATTTGGAGTAGATGTTTAAAAGAGTAGGTTTGGCAATTTGCAATTTGCAATAGTTTTCTAATTATGGTAGCCATCATGAGTAGAAACAATGAGCATGCATTTTTGCTGAGAAATTTCATTTGTAATTTTCCACCATAGAGAATAAGTTCATTTGCACAAATTTAAGTACTTTATTTATGCATTTAAATTTGGAGAATAATTCACAAATGATAACGCAAAGCATGATTTTTACCTGTAGATTGTCAAAGTACATGTAAAGGATTGATATTAAGTTGCAGCGATTGGAAATGAAATATTGTGTACTACATACTATAAGCCTACTACATTCACAAGCAAAACAAAATCATTTATGGCCTTATTATTTTGACAAGTGATGTGATATTATGGTAACTAAAGAGTGTGCTATTCATCAATAAATGTAACTTGATAGTACAGTGTATTATGATAAATTTCAATTTCCTCCTGACATTTGATAAACAAATGAAATATGGTCCATATTTTAAAAGGTTTGAATTTAGAAATGAAATAGATTTCATAATTACGAAAAATAAACAGGGTGCGTAATTCTGGAATTGAAAAAGGGGCGTTAATAACGATATTGAAATAGGGTTAATATTTCCGCAAATGAAATGGTATTATTTTGAATATGAAATAGGATTCATTATATTGACGGTTCGTAATTCCTAAAAGGATAAAGGGGTTCTATTTGCATTTTAAGAATAATAAACTTTTGGAAGTATATTGAGCCCTATTTAATTTTCTGAATTATGAACCATATTCCATTTTTGGAATTACGAATCCTAGTTCATTTTCAGAATTAAGAACCCTACTTCATTTGTAGAATTATGAACCCTTTAGAACATATAAAATTATGAACCCTCAGAAAACGACATATAACAGTTCAAAGATTTCCTATCCATATGAATACATGTAGGTCATTTTCGTATTGTAATCAAATTTAATGAATAGGTCCTCGTTAAGTGCCTCATTACCAATTATTAAATTCACCTTTTACGAATAAATGTATTTAAATAGTCAGAATGCAAATTGAATACATTATGTGTTGGTAGTACTAGGTACCAGAAACATTATGACTTGCCCTACCTAACAACACATGTTTGCATTTCGCATTCTGACTATCGAAATCCAATTATTCTTAACGGGTGAACGGAATAATTTGTTCCGCGGCACTTTGCTTTGATTTTATAACGAAAATTGCCTCAACACATTATGTTACATAGGGCTTACCCTTTACACTTTTTAAAGGGAAATCCAACCTTAACAGACAACTATAATTTAAAAAAATACCAAATAAAATCTGACAGAAAATAAGGTGGTTATGGATTGTTGAAAGCTGTGATCACTAAACCTATGGGCATTTTAAATTGGCTGAATCGGTAATGTCACTATGATGAGCTGCAGGACTACTTTCCCATTTATTTCAAGACCCAAAATGATTATTTAATTTTTTTTTCTTCAAAATGTATGATTCAGGAGGGGCTTCTCTATGTAGAGGACCTGTAATATTGTGCTATCCATAATATATTTTGAGTAGTTCTCAAAGGGAGAAGGCACTTAAAATAAAAAGATAATTAATTATATTTCAGTAACAAAAGGGAGAGTTGTCCCATGACTACGTCATAATCCACTGAACAAATTGCCTATTTGAGATGTGCATGGCTTTAGTGATCTCATATTTTAAACTTTGTATAACTCCCTTAATATTGGCCCGATTTATTTCAAACTTTCACCTTTCTATATTTCTCTTATTTTTCAACTTTCATTTCGATGAACTTATTACAAGGGTTAGATTGCCCTTTAGGGCCCGTTCAGATATGATGCTGGAGTTGACATAAAGCTCTATATGCTTTACATAGATCACTGAATATGCGCAGTCCCAAACATACAAAAGCATACATGTAGGTCCTTTGTTGTCGTTCACTTTACACATAAAACAAAACTGCAGCATTTTTGGAATTTTTTGGCGGTTCACGTGCCATACCTGAATAAGTTTTAAGTGCTTAAGATTGGAATAGATTTGTATTGCATTTACCTCACTCAATTTTTCTCTATTACCAACTTATATAATTTGCCACAGGTTTTAGGAATTGACATTTTGATACGAAGGGGGTGGGGATGAGCACGAGACTGATCTACTACATAAGCATTATGAAACAGGTCTACTTCATAAATAGTAATAACAAATATGCACAAATACCGAGATCTTTTACCCAAAGCGTTAATATGTAGGCATACATTTATGTTTGTAAACCCTGTAATTCATCAAATTGGCAAGTGACATGAATGGGCATTTCAGTTCTACAGCTAAGCTATTCAGGTTCGTGACTATAACTCCTCCCCCCCCCCCCCCATCTCTCTCTCTCTCTCTCTCTGTATCTCTATAATGAAGGGGAAAATAACCTCTGTGTGTGTAGACCTCATTTTGGAAATATTCCTCTTCAGCTGGGACTCATGGTTTAGATTTTGGGTGGAATCTCCTGTATAATGCAAGTGCTTGATCCAGGGTACATGCACGCAAAGAATTCTAATGCATGAATAGAGCAAAAAGAAAGGAATACAAGTTAAGAAAAACTTTTATACATTTTAAAACTAGAACGTAAACAATGAATTAAGTAATGAATTCTGTCTGAAAATGCAAAATAAAATAATCTCTCATTGCTTACAAACATAATATAAACATACCTTTGCATTTTAAAAATTTGTTGGCAATGCAAACGTGATTCAGGATTTTTTTGTAAATAATTATCAATACAATTCTAGTTTGCTGATGAGAGCTAGTAGAATCAAAGCTTTATTGCTGAGGAGGGAAAAGAACACTGTTCGAAACTCACAAAATATGGTCGGTTATTGCTACATACTTGCAGGTTTTAGTGATCTGAAATTAATTGAATTATATATATTTGAAACTTAGGAAAAATAAGCCTTTCGAATGAAATGATCAATTCTTGATGTCTAATTAATCAGTGTCATGATCATGGAAGAATGAAAAATATATGTACAGAAATAATACAAGTACATCTGCACAATTACCGAAAAGGATTCAACTGTGTCATGAGGCTGCTGAATGCTGATCCAGAAGGTTGAGGGAAAGTAGCATGGTCTCACGTCAATATACTGTGGCCACAATGTGCTTCAAATCCACTGTTTGGCGAAAGATGTCAAAAGATGCCTACAATTAATAAGAAAATAAATAAAGTTAAAACAAATTGAACGGTTGATGCATGTGGGCCTACTACAAACTTCTTCGTTCAGCCTGTGGGTATTTTGTTTACCATTTACGGGTCTAGCCGTTTATTTACAGATAAGGGCTTCTGTATATATTGTGTGAACACACCATAAATGGATTAAATTTAAGCCCCCTCCCCCGCTTGTCTTGAAATTAGGGTGCGTTGAGAACGGATCCCCGCCTTAACACAATCTTTCGGGATAAGCGGGGGGGGGGGGGAGTGAGTTATAGCCACAAACCTGAATAGCTTAGCTGTAGGGTGCGTTGACTAGTGCGTTGGGTGCGAAAGGGTGCGTTGACTAGTCTTTCAAATCAGTAGTTTAAAACAGAATTTAAGGAATATAAATTGAAGTCGTTTAAATTGAAATACATGTAATCAAAATTTAAAAAGACTAGAAAAATTAGATAAATATAAAACTATCTGTTAAGTAATCTTGCAGATCAGGCGTTTATGCTTCTCAAGCATGCAGCACTTTATTTATTAAAAAAAGAATAAAGCACTAAATTCTCAAAATTGACATGGTTTACAGCAGAGTTAAAGTGACTCGGTAACATTGCCTCAGATTCTGAAACAAAATCCTGGATTGAGCTCATGCTGCAATCATAATTATTTACCTTTAGGTAAGTCAGGAATCCCATGACGTTTACAATCCAATCGCCTGTCTGATTATCAAGATAGATCTATCTATGATTGGAATTCAAAATTTCAAAAACCGTTTTCCCCCACGGTTTTATAACACTACAGTCTATTGGGGAAAATGAGTATGGTAAAACCGGTCACTCAAATTTCAAAAGTCAAATATTTTTACTTTTTGAGGCACTTCATGATCATTTTGAAGCGCAATTTTGTCAGGGCTTCAATATTACACCATATAACTGACACTGATAATACGTAGGGCCATGCATCTCAGATTTAACATTGTTATACGATGCCTTTAAAGCCATGTGTAGGTGAATGCACAAACTTTGCTTTGAATGATGATCTCATCAAGATGTAACATAAAAATACATAGATGGGACAATACAATACATTTCTCATCTTGGCGGCAGGCGTTGGAAGCACTCCTACTAGTAGTTAACAATCATACATTACTACGTTTCAAAACAGAAAACAGTTACTGCACATATTGCAAATAAATTAGGTAAATCTAAGACTTACCCATATTGAAGATTAGCAGGGGAAAACAAAGTAATAAAGTAAAAGGATTTGTCTCTCTGCTCTGGCTCCTGTAGTGTAGCTGTTGATAGGAATGGCTGTCTCGCTGTGTGTGTGTACGTGTAGTCTCATAAGGCATACTTGGGCCTGGCGCACACACTGCATGTCTAGTCTTGATTACATGTGCACACACACAGTGCTATAGTGTAGCCCAGAGGGATGCCATGCTGTGTACCCGTTCAAAAAAGGCGGGAGTAGCTTGTAGTCTTGATCAATATTGCAGACCTTATATGGCATGTCAAGATGTTGCACAACATCTGTAAAATAAAACTATTAATATAATGACTAATGAAATTTGAGAGTTTTTCACCCCTGTTTTGGGGGCTTAAATAAATATAGTTAGATTGATCCAGAGGCGGTGCTAGATATCATACTGGTATCTATTTGTTTCAACTGGTTTTCAAAACCATTGAGCTCGATCTGCTGGTTTGTAAAGGTTTGACTTAGGATTTTAACACCCGGCCATGTTAAAACCATTAGATTTATTGGATTCTACTGGTCTTCAAAACCATTAGGCTCTACTGGTTTGTAAAGGTTTCTAATGGTTTGACTCAGGATGTTTACACCCAGTTCAAACCATTAGATCTTAATTGGTTTCTATGGGTCTTCAAAACCATTAGGCTCCACTGGTTTGTTAAGGTTTCTAATGGTTTGACTTAGGATTTTTACACCCATGTTCAAACCATTAGATCTTACTGGTTTCTATTGGTTTCTATGGGTCTTCAAAACCATTTGGCTCCACTGGTTTGTAAAGGTTCCGTTATGGTTTGACTTAGGATTTTTACACCCATGTTCAAACCATTAGATCTTACTGGTTTCTATTGGTTTCTATGGGTCTTCAAAACCATTAGGCTCCACTGGTTTGTAAAGGTTTCTAATGGATTGACTTAGGATTTTTACACCCTTTTTCAAACCATTAGATCTTACTGGTTTCTATTGGTTTCTATGGGTCTTCAAAACCATTTGGCTCCACTGGTTTGTAAAGGTTCCGTTATGGTTTGACTTAGGATTTTTACACCCATGTTCAAACCATTAGATCTTACTGGTTTCTATTGGTTTCTATGGGTCTTCAAAACCATTAGGCTCCACTGGTTTGTTAAGGTTTCTAATGGCTTGACATTGGATTTTTACACCCATGTTCAAACCATTAGATCTTACTGGTTTCTATTGGTTTCCATGGGTCTTCAAAACCATTAGGCTCTACTGGTTTGTAAAGGTTTCTAATGGTTTGACTTAGGATTTTTACACCCTTGTTCAAACCATTAGATCTTACTGGTTTCTATTGGTTTCTATGGGTCTTCAAAACCATTAGGCTCCACTGGTTTGTTAAGGTTTCTAATGGTTTGACTTAGGATTTTTACACCCATGTTCAAACCATTTGATCTTACTGGTTTCTATTGGTTTCTATGGGTCTTCAAAACCATTAGGCTCCACTGGTTTGTAAAGGTTTCTAATGGCTTGACTTAGGATTTTTACACCCATGTTCAAACCATTAGATCTTACTGGTTTCTATTGGTTTCTATGGGTCTTCAAAACCATTAGGCTCCACTGGTTTGTGAAGGTTTCTAATGGTTTGACTTAGGTTTTTTACACCCATGTTCAAACCATTAGATCTTACTGGTTTCTATTCGTTTCTACTGGTCTTCAAACCATTAGAGTCTACTGGTTTGTAAAGGTTTATACTGGATCTACTCCACAGTTCCTCCTGTAACCATTGGACTCTACTGGTTTCTGGAAAACCAGTAGAAACCGTTAGAATGTCTCTACTGGTTTCTACTGGTTTCTATAGGATTTTCGACCTGGGCGGCCCACTCTCATTACATCGTATTATCAGCTTTATTCGTCATAAAAATGAATAAACACAAACTTTGGTTTCTTACCGTACAAATGATACTGGAGTGAAAGAAAATCACTGCAGAATAGCGGATTATGTACAAGATTAAGATGTTGCTTCGATAAGAATCCCGTTGTTTGCAATGGGACAGCTGATCACGGCGAAGGTAAAAATGTACTAGAATTATGTCCCGGCATGCTTTGCGATGAAACAACCGTGAAGGCACGTATTCTCGACGGCTCTTTTTTTTTTTTTCTCGACTGCTTTTTTTTTTTTCTCGACTGCTTTTTTTTTTTCTCGACTGCTTTTTTTTTTTTTCTCGACTGCTTTTTTTTTTTCTCGACTGCTTTTTTTTTTTTTCTCGACTGCTTTTTTGTTTTCTCGACTGCTTTTTTTTTTTTCTCGACTGCTTTTTTTTTTTCTCGACTGCTTTTTTTTTTTCTCGACTGCTTTTTTTTTTTCTCGACTGCTTTTTTTTTTTTCTCGACTGCTTTTTTGGAAACTCGATTGCTTTTTTGTAAACTCGACTGCTTTTTTGTAAACTCGTTTGCTTTTTTGTAAACTCGATTGCTTTTTTTGTTAACTCGATTGCTTTTTTGTAAACTCGATTGCTTTTTTTGTTAACTCGACTGCTTTTTTGTAAACTCGACCAATTATGACGGCTGTGGCGTGCCATACCATACACCGCGTGCTCTCGGCTCGCTTCATTCTTTCTATGGTCTTCATGAGAGATGGTCAGATTCGTGAACAAACTTTTTACCACCTTCCCGCCCCTGGCCGCCATTATTGGGCTGGCTGGCATGACATTAAGCTAATGGATAAAATTGATGATCTTTAAATGTACAGTCGCAGCTGTTATACAGTTTTTATGTGTTTGCTTATCTTACCTGATTCGCTCCCAGTTCAGGGTTGCATCAGGGTACCTCAGTCCATTTTTTGTACTGTTGTTGATTCATCATTACTTGTATAACATGATTGTAGTTGACATATAATTGTCCCGTTTTTTAGAGGCGATCAGAAGCTACTGCGAGCACTTTTTCTCAATTGCATGTATATGTCTTTATTTATTCGATTCGAAGCCCGATGGGGCGAATTTTGTATATTTGGTTTGTGAACAAATCTTTTACCACCTTACCGCCCCGGCCGCCATTATTAGGCCGGCTGGCACTATAAATGTACAGTCGAACCTGTGATACCGCTTATTTATGTGTTAGCTTATCTTACTTGATTCGCTCCCAGTTCAGGGTTGCAACAGCAATAACTCTGTTTCTCAGTCATTTCTTGGTTCATTTTCACTTGTATAACGGGATTTTCGTTGACATATATATTCCCCCCCCCCCCCTGTTAGGGGGGTCAAAGGCGACTTCGAGCACTTTTTCTCGATTGCATGTATATATTTTGATCTATTCAATTCGAAGCCCGATGGGGCGAATTTCGGACAATTATCTTTACAGTGTTTAGTGGCATATATAGTTTGATGACAATCTACTCTCGCAAGGGCTACGCCTGGTCGCGTTCAGATAACATAAAACGGGCCTTGCGGGGCTTTTCCCGATCTTATTTTCCAGAACTCGAACTTTTCATATGGTCAGATAATAAAATTGGTGTACTTTATAACCTTTGTTTCCTTTTAATCGGCTATCTGACCAAAAGAGTATGTTTTTCGAGAGATTGGTTTTCACCCGCATTTGAGTGTAGTAGAAAATGTCATCAAACTTCTGCCTTCATGTTCTCCCAAAAGACTTTTTGGGAGAACATCATATTATTTACTTCATCTGCATTTGATTCGTCCATTTCGCGGCATTCTTGCGAATTTGGACGCCTATAATCGCTTATACAAGAAATATATTGTTGTGGTAATGTAAATCTAGAGCAAGCGGTCTGTTAGGAAGGGGAGACAAAATTTGATGTTATTAGAGGATTGTTTTATTGCCGTATTTATACAATTTTACGAGCCTGACTTGTCCGTAAACTGGGGATACGATCAGTATTGCCCAGGTTCTTAAGCGGGAAGTCGTTTGTGCTCACCACGTTTTTGGTTGGGAAATGGGGGGGGGGGGGTGAGCGGGTTCTTGTCCGTTGAAGCTGAGTTTGCCTGGCTTATGCCGTGTGTAACGCTCAGGGTGTCCGGCTGGAAGTCATCTTCGCTCACCCGTGCCTCTTGTCTGTGCAAAAAGCCAGCAAGAGATGGGGGAAGCCCGTTCGCATGGCCAGGCGAATGGAAGAATTGTTACGGCTAGTCAAGAGATATTACTTTGTCGCCCGGCCGGGCCCCCTATTGGTTCCTTACAGATCGCTCTCGACAAATTATAATGCTCGAAGTAATGATTTGCATTCATTGTTGTTTGTTCTGTTTTCACTTTAATTCCTTTGCTGACCAGTTTGATTGAAACGAGTTAATTATGGTAATCAGCTCTCAATAAAGACCATGGTCAATCACACATACAAAATACAAATTTGTTGACTTCTTCATTTGACTCAGAGTGGAAATAAACGCTGATGTAATGCATTGTAGTAAGAGACAGCCCATATAATTATCATTTGTACTTACTACTTACTTATATTGAGCAACTTTCAAATTCGTTGAGCAAATTTGTGAGGTTTAAAAAAAAAATTCTGGCAGAATTTAACATCTTCTTTATCATAACTCACCACTACATTCACTTTCATAGAGATTTTAATTTGGATTACTAAACAAGATTTCATTTCATTTCATTATTATTATTATTATTATTATTATTATTCTCTATCACTGGTTTTCCATTAAATCAGAAATACAATATCTGCACAGTCATGGAGATGATAATTACCTGTGTTGGGGTCATGGACAGCTTCTTTGGTTCTTTATCCACACGAGCTTTAACATATTCATCCTCTGTGAAAGTATATCATCAAAAACCATATTATACTATGGTATCATATGTTACATTGTTATATAATATTGTATGACTCCATAGTGGTTTAAATGACATGATTTTAATGAACAATATGATGTGCAATCCTGATTTTGTAGCAGGTAATAAATTACCAGATTTATTTGTGTAAATACACATCTTGACTAAAATATATTTTTCTTTAAGACGTTTGGCTGAAAAGGATATTGTTGGGGTGAGTTCTAACAACATGCTTTCCATAATAAGAATAAAAAGTCTGAAGGAAAACAAAATATAATTGTACAGGAAATTAGAAAGTAGTTCAAATATATGTTGCAGTCTTTTAACAGATTAGCTAATTTGACATTTCAAAGAGCAGTACAAAAACGTCTTATATCTACATTACCACTGCAATGATATACTGATATAGGCCTAACTATAATGATATGTCAGGAAAAGTGTCAGACAGTAATAATGATGATGATGATGATAACAAAATAATAATAATGATAATGACGATAATGATATCAATGATCATAAAATAAACATTAACAGAAATGAAGATAACAACGTGATTGTCATCATTTGTGATTAATGTTTATCAAACTTTATATATCTCATGAACGATAAATTAAGAATTGATCTAGAGTTATGAAAACAAATTAACAAAACTGACAAACACCACTAAAAACAACGCAAACAAATTATAGCTAACAAAAAACAAAACAAATATATTGACGAACCTGCTTCTTCAGGATTCAAGCCTCTGCTGTGAGGATTATCGCTGTGTGGTTCCAAACTTTCTTGATCCTGTACACAAAATAAACAAGTATTAAGATTGGCATCGAGTAGCTTGCACTAGCCGCATCACAATTAGCAACCAGAACTACTTGCTTAAAGCGGTTGTTGAAATGATCCTACTCTTTATTCTTTTACACTGTCATTCTAAGCTGGTCTACAGCAATTTATGGTGTCATTGCATGATTGACTATGTACTAACAGATGCTAACAGCTAATGCATGTAATTGGGTTTATGAATACTTGAATGGCTAATACCGAGTTAAATGTAAACTTGTGTTACAGTAATGAAAACAAAAATCGAAGTATATTATCATGAAGGAATTGCGTATGCAAAGGAAATGGCAACCTCGATATACTGTAGTGCATTGTAGTCCTAGGCTACCAATATATTTATCGTTCTTTACTTACTACTCAGGTATCTTGCTATCAAATTCTTTGAGCACAATTTCCGATATCATTAATGTGTTTGAATGATCATGATAAATATTTGTAAAACAATTCTAATATAAATATCTGCACAAACAAAAAAATTCTGGCTGAACTTCACTTCTCCATTATAATAATAACTTACTATTACATTTCATTTTATAGAGATTTTTATTTGAATTAACAAGTACGATAGCTATTTTATTCCCTATTACTGGTTTACCAGAAATCAGAAAAACGATATCTGTATGGAGATAATAATTACCTGTGGTGGTGTCACGATCAGCCTCTTTGCTATGTCATCCGCAAGAGCTTTACTATACTCATCCTCTTTGAAATTAAATCATCATATATCACATATTACATTGTAATATAAGATTGTATGATTACAGAGTAATTTAAATTACATATATTTGATTTAAATGAACAATTTAATATGCAATCCTGCCTTTATAGCAGGTTAAACAAATACCAGATAGCTAGACGTATGATGTGATGTCAGGCAACTCTTTCAATTGTTTTGATACACACCTTGACTAGAATATGATTTTCTTCAAAACTAAATGACTGAAAAGGATATGTTTTTGGTGACTTGTAACAAAATGATATATATAACAAGAATAATTTGCCCACCTCCAATTTTCAAATTATTTCATATATTTTTTTTAAGTTTGTTGTCTTGATATTGTGTTTACCGCTGCACTTTGTGATATCTTTAACTAATATTTGCTCAGTAATATAAATAATATAAATTATAATATTCGGGGAACTTTTTTATACAAGGCCACCATGGGCTTTTCCTTTGTTCTCCTATTTCATCTGAAGCTATTGTATTATCTGAACATTCTTTGTATGTATAATACTTGTATGTTTATTTGCATTTGCTATGTTTTTATGAAAATGAAATGAATAAACTAACTTGAACTTGAACTTGAACTTGATTAAAAACCCTGAAGGGAAAAGAAGCTTGTAAAATAAATTGATTAAAAAAAACTTTGATTGTACAGGGAATTGGAAAGTTGTTCCAGAATACTTTGCGGTCTATCAATTAGTTCGATAATTTGACATTTACATAGCACGTACAAAAACAGTGACATTGCTATGAAAGCATAATGACAATTCAGTTCACTTCAAATATCTATATTACCACTGAAAGAACTATAACTTTGTAATTGCTAGGTCAGGAATTTTTCAGACAGTATTAATGACAACGATAATAACAGTAATAACAATAATAATAACAACAACAACAATACCAATAATGATAATGATGATGATAATAATAAATATAACAATGACAATAATAATAAGAACACTAAGAATTAATAAATAGAATAAATTTATAAACCACAGCTACAAACTGCTTATAAATTGTAACATTAAGACAATTATAAAAATGAAAAGATACGCTTTAAGTCTTGATTTAAACATAGTTTCCTTCCTCATTTTGTCACCAAAAGCTTGATGTCAGAATTAAAGATAAACCTATGTAGAGACTGTCATTTTTCTTACAGTAAAGGCAATTTAAAAAAAAAGTTCTACTTACCTTTAGTATCTTCATTCCCATGTCCTTTCTTCGGAATTGACCACATTTTCTTGCTAGCCTGTGCAACCTCGATACAAATTTGACATGCGTTTGTTGTTTCTACACCGTCCGTTATTGCCTCACTTTGATCAAATCTGAAGCAAATAAAAGAAATGATAATATTAATAATAATAATAATATCAATAAAAATTAAAAAAAAAATTTATGATTTTAATAGAAGATTCAGAACAATAATATTGGGGTATATGATATACACTGTCGCTCATATAGTTGGAATATTTGTTTGTTACCCCAATTTATGGAATTATTTTGACAACGATTTATTTCTAATAGATCTAGATAATAGTATAAATTCTCAGATTTTATTGAATAATAATTTGCCACTGTTTTTTTTGCGTGACTGCTAAAGCATGTGTATGCTACTATGCTTATCAAATAGGGGACCTACGCCCTTAATTAAGTCATTAATAACAGTAATGAGGATTAATGCCCCACAAAAGGGCACTAATATGGAGAAAAAACGGTTTTGATCCTGGGGCCTCACAGTTACGAGGCCATTGCTTTGCCACTGAACCATGACTGTACGCAGCGGGGGCTAGGATAGGGGCAGTTCCCACAGATAAAAACAAACGAAGAAAATGCAATACATTTTCAATAATTCATTGAATTTCCCCCCGGTCCCCAACAGAAACAAATCTTCTGTGTGCCCATGCCTTGGTCGTACAGAGGATTTTGTTATGTTGGGGACCGGGGGTAAAAAAAACAATGAATTATTGAAAATATATTGCATTTTCTTTGTTTGTTTAAATATTTGTGGGAACACAGAGACAAATAAACAAGGAAAAGTAGAGAAAGAGAGAGATACAGAATTTCTTTTTAAAGGGATAAGGGAATAGAGATAGAGATTACCCTTGTCCTGTAAGAGTTTTCTTTAGACTTGTCTTTCCAACACGTTCTTGTCCCACAAGCACCAGGCGCGTTCGGAATACTTTCTTCGTGCCAGCTTGAGCCGCTTCGGCATACGCTCGTCGTGCTCTCGGCCCCCGAGCGAGGATCTCGGGGGGTGCCGAAAGACCACCGAAGGAAATATCATCCCGATTGCTCCCCAAGTCATATTTGAGAGATGTCAGTTGGTCGTCGCTTCCCTCGTTATTATCAGTATCATCTTTAATAATGAAGATGAAGCAAACACATCAGGATAAAGACACAAATTTGGCCTGTCATAGAAAACAAAACCGTTCTAAACTATACAAACACATAAAAAAAGCATTGACAACCATCATGGTAAAAAAAAAAAAAAAAAAGGGTTTTGATATGACTGTTTCACTTCGCAGCTTACACCTTAGTCACACCGCATAAACCGATTCCACAGCAACTCCAAACTGACCGATTTGGGGGCTGTTTTTTTTTGGGGGGGGGGGGGGAGGACTATTAGGGTCCGGTGTCGGTCTTGTTCGTTTGACTGATGTATGGTATTTAGAAGATACACTCCATCCTCCAAGCAGAGCTCCCTAAAGAAAGGTGAAAATCCCAATAGTTGACCATGGGGGGGGGGGGCCTATGTAAGCATCACCCAATGTCATGCATATGTTTATGATAAGATACCCATCATAAACTTTGTTATTCCTGACTCATTTTTCCTGATTAAGGTGTCATATGAAAGAGCAGATACCACCCGTCAAATGACTTTTTGGTTTCTTCTCTTCAAATTGTTTTGAATCACCCATGCGTGGAATATGCAACATATGAGTTTTTTTTTTGAAAAAAAAGGATCTTAACTTTACGAATATGTGTCATTTATTAATTATAATTGCGATGAAGTTATGATACAACATCGATAATTCTCGGTTTCGTTTTTTCTGGGAAGCACTGTATAACTAATGTTTTGCCTTTTTTTCTTAATTTAAAATTTAAGATTTTGGTATCCTTCTTGTAATAGATTATCTAGTGGACCTCTGTCTTATGCTCTTTCTGACTATATTTTATCAGAATAATGCATCTTAACTATTAGAAAATCAATTTCAGGAATAAATGAGTAATGTTGACAGCATGTCGACTTTCTCCAGCATTCGGTTTAATCGTCGAAGCCTTAAGACAAATTACGGTGGAATATTTTATTACATTGACACATTTTCACACAATTTTGATGTTGTTGGTTTAACTGAAACCTGGATAAATGAAAGTGAAGATTATTTCTATATTCATACCAAAAAGTAATCGTTTTTACATAACGGAAGGCCAATGCGTAAAGGAGGTGGTGTTGGAGTTTTAGTTAATGAAAATATCAAGTTCTTTCAATGGTTAGATTTGTCACTTCCTGTGGCTTGTGAAAGTCTTGAACTGGTGTTCATTGAAATTCCAACAAACGTGACAGAAATGTGCTAATTACGGTCCTCTACAGACCACCTAATCAATTTATCAATTCTTTTCTGAAAGTAATAAGTCCTGTTTTGTCTAAAACAATTAGACAAAAAAGAATGTTATCTCTTTGATAATTATTATATTGATCTTATGGAGTTGGATTCAACCCGAAACATAAATGATTTTCTTGAATTCATGCTGTTTTTATCCCGCTATTTTAAATCCAACTAGAATTACCACAGACACAGCATTGATAACATCTTCTCAAATATACCAATAACTAAGACTTTATTCTTACAGAAACGAATACCCTTCGATGAGCCTATGTTATGGAGTCATCTACCACCTGATATCAAAAATCGTTCTTCATTGTATTCATTTACGGCTAAATTAAGATTATTCCTGATAAACATCATTTACATCATTCACATATACATAAAGGTAGATGCCCTTTTTTCATTGTCTTTGATATTTCCTCCCTCTTCTTTCTCGTTATTGGTACCACCTCATCATTTGACTTTATGTTTATTTTTAATTGTACAATTCTTTTTTAATTATTTGGGGCAGTCCTGGACAAATAATTTTAGATTTTTGACTCCCCCTTCTACATTTGCTGTTTTTTTGTTTTTAAAACTTACATTATTTCCATATGGAGTCGCTTTAAATATGCTGTACATGTTCTATTATTTTACTGCATGTATCTTTTTTATTTTATGTATTTTCCTTTGTTTGGCATTTGTGGAGAAATAAATTGAATTGAATTAAAAAAAAATGAACAATCCAAATCTTCAATAAAGTTAGTATTTAAATCTGAATTCGTTGCGAGTTTGCATGCAAGGAGCCTCGGGGTATAGTAGCACACGGATCAGGGCAGTGTTTCATAAAACTCGTTATCAATAACAAGTTACAATAACTGTTACAATTACAAGCTACTGCAATCATGGCATTTGATTGGCTGAGAGTAATATTGTCATAGAAGGTTAGCATTTGTTATTGATAACAAGATTCATGAAACAAGGCCCAATTGTTTTTGTTAGAACATTCAGCTATTTGGCATGACCTACACATCCCCCGTCCCTGGATACACTGTCAGCATCAGCAAGAACACAGAAAGTGAATCCGAATACAATGAGAGAATACTGTGGAACTATAAATGAACCTTTAAGTTCATTCTTGGTTAACAAAAAAAATGTCCATGACTAATCGTTCATTTAGACATATTTATTTATTTATTTATTTTGTTTTATTTACCCAGGGTAACCCCATCAGTGAATAAAACACTGTTATACTCGGGGGCCCTGCAATAGTACACAATTTACAAACATGTAAATGAATACAAAACAACAAATATTACAAAGACATCAGACCTGCACGAAATATTAAACTTTTAAGAAAGAAAAAAAAGAAAGACAAATCGAACTATAAGGCTCCCACAATGCCTCCGCTTGTCGGAACCAACTGGACAGCAAGGTCCGAGGCACTACCTCCAAACACTACTCTCCCTCGCCACCTCATATTGATTTTTTTATTTTTTGTTTGTTTGTTGATGTGTTTGTGTTCATACCAAACCATCTACTGATCTCTAATTCTCCAATATGAAGTAGCAAAGGACTGCCTAGAAACAGCGCCCCGAATCCCACTATCCAGCCGATTCCAGAGAACGGAAGCACAATGGGAAAAGGCTTTTTTACCAGCCTGTGTGCGGACAAGTGGCACCACAACACCAGTGTGCACTGCATTCCTTGTCCGGTGTGAATGTATACTTTCCGAACGTACAAAAAGTTCAATGAGGTAAACTGGTGCTTCCCCGCGGAGTACACTGTGCACTGTTTTGCATTTATGAAATTGCCACCTTTCTTCAATTGAAACTCATTTTAATTTGTTATATGCCTGTTCAATGGGAGTAGAATAATTTAATTTAAGATCAACCGGGCCATTTTCTTGTGTTGTCTTATTAAACCGTCTTTCAAATATTGTGCACATGTGGACCATGAATTGCTACAGTAGTCAAAGTGAGGTAATATAAGTGAGTTAGCTAAGACTTTAGAGCTGTCAACCGTGAGGTATTTTCGGAGTCTACCAAAGAGTGCAAGTCGGGAACCAATCTTTTTTTTTATTGTTTCTTCAATATGTTTTTGCCAGGTTAATGTCTCATACATCCAAACCCCAAGATATTTATAGGTGTTTACTCTTTCCAGCTCATGGTTGTCAACAGCGAGATTTATAACACCACAATTTGTAAGTTTCCTATGGGAGCCAAAAACCATATATTGAGTTTTTGATAAATTCAACCTGAGATGATTTTGTGTCAAGCTCCTTATTCGGTACAGATTCAGTGTCTTTAATATCTTTCCCACTGTAGTACAATATTGTATCGTCGGCGTTCGTAAGTTCACTGTCTTTAACTCCATACAAAGGACTAACAGTAATGGACAAAACTGGGAAATAGACCTATTGGCAATTATACAAAATAAGATTAATGGCCAAATGATGAGTAGACCATATGGTTATTAGACGAAATATGACGGACTCAATATGATGCTTGGACCAAACTGAAACTGGACTATTTTGGTTTAGATAGATATTAGATAAAAAGGCAATTGGACCAAATTATAAAAGACCAAATGTTTATGGGACCAAAATGAGAAAAAAATGTACATGCATTGGATGAAGCAGCCATTCTACCAATTTGTTACAGACAAGTGGCTATTGGCCATGCCGGTAAATTGACTGGCATGATGATTGGCTGAAACGTTGATTGGTCATGGATAGCGGGTATATATAGGGTTTACTCATGTTAACTGGGTGTAGACTAAATGAAGTGGGATGAACTGGCTATTTGACCAAGTGGCATTGGACCAAACGGCAATATATAATTCATTTTGTATACAGTTCGTTCAGATATAGGATCAAGAAAATCTGGAAAATCTGGATCAGCAATCTGGGTTAGTCGGGGTAAACAGTTAATTAGTAAAAAGATTGAAGAAGAACAAAATTACATCGTATAGATTTATATGTAGAAATGTACATATACCTTTAAACAAAACGTAAAGGATAAAAACAACTTGAAAGTAAAGGTATTATGACAGGTATGTCCCTATACAATTCTTTCCCTATAAATACATCACTTTGTTTACATGATAATACCAAACAACAAAACAACAACAGCATGAAACAGTGATCCCGGTTAAAATGGGAATCATACCTTCAGGTGATGCTTCTTTCCTCTTTGCTTGTTTACTCGTGAGATACTGAGCTACATCAAGATGACCATTGCTTAATGCAGCAAGAAGTGGAGTCAAGCCATTATTAGCACCTCTCTCGACCTGTGCTCCTTGACCGACGAGGTACTTAACTACATCAATATGACCATTGCTTGACGCAGCAAGAAGTGCAGTCAAACCATCATTATTGCCCCTCTCAACCTGTGCTCCTTGACCAACGAGGTATTGAACTACATCAAGCTGACCATCGCGTGATGCAACTTGAAGCGGAGTCGAACCATTATTAGTACCTCTCTTGACCTGTGCTCCTCGACCAACGAGGTACTTAACTACGTCAAGATGACCTCCTTGTGATGCACTAAGAAGCGGTGTCCAACCAGTATTGTCGCCCCTCTCAACCTGTGCTCCTTGACCAACGAGGTACGCAACTAAGTCAAGATGACCCTTTGTTGATGCAGCATGAAGTGGTGTAAAACCATTATTAGTACCTCTCTCAACCTGTGCTCCTTGACCAACGAGGTACTCAACTATGTCACGATGACCTGCATCTGATGCAAAATGAAGAGCCGTTGCACCAAGTTTAATAGGATTATCAATCTGTGCTCCTTGACTAATGAGATACTTAACTACATCAAGATGACCATTGCGTGATGAAGAGTGAAGAGGTGTCTGACCATCAATATCACAAGTGTCGATTTGTGCTCCCTGTCCAACGAGGTACTCAACTATGTCACGATGACCATTGTGTGATGAACAATGAAGAGCCGTTGCACCAAGTTTAGTAGGCTTATCAATCTGTGCTCCTTGACCAATGAGATACTTAACTACATCGAGATGACCCTTTATTGATGCATAGTGAAGAGATGTCTGACCATGAATATCACAAGTGTCAATTTGTGCTCCCTGTCCAACGAGGTACTCAACTATGTCACGATGACCTTTGTGTGATGCATCTTGAAGTGGTGTCAAACCATTATTATCACCCCTCTCTACCTGTGCTCCTTGACTAACGAGGTACTGAACTACATCAACATGACCGTTGTTTGATGCAGCATGAAGTGGTGTCCAACCAGTATTATCACCTATCTCAACCTGTGCTGCTTGACCAAGGAGGTACTGAACTACATCAAGATGACCTCCTTGTGATGCACGAAGAAGCGGTGTCCAACCAGTATTGTCGCCCCTCTCAACCTGTGCTCCTCGACCAACGAGGTACGCAACTAAGTCAAGATGACCCTTTGTTGATGCAGCATAGAGTGGTGTAAAACCATTATTATTACTCTCCTCAACCTTTGCTCCTTGACCAACGAGGTACTCAACTACGTCACGATGACCTACACCTGATGCAAAAAGAAGAGCCGTTTCACCACTTTTAGTAGGCTTATCAATCCGTGCTCCTTGACCAATGAGAAACTTAACTACATCGAGATGACCATTGCGTGATGAAGAGTGAAGAGGTGTCTGACCATCAATATCACAAGTGTCAATTTGTGCTCCCTGTCCAACGAGGTACTCAACTATGTCACGATCGCCTACACCTGATGCAAAAAGAAGAGCCGTTGCACCACGTTTAGAAGGCTTATCAATCCGTGCTCTTTGACCAATGAGAAACTTAACTACATCAACATGACCGTTGTTTGATGCATAGTGAAGAGATGTCTGACCATGAATATCACAAGTTTCAATGTATGCTCCTTGACCAACGAGATACCGAACTAAATCGAAATGGCCATTTAAAGCTGCCCTGAGAAGGGCTTTATCGGACTCAGCAGGCTCATTTGCTGCTCTTTCAGCCATGTTTTACAAATCATTATGGATATTTTCTTTGTTCTAGACCTAATATTTCGTGTTTGTCAAAGTCGCCTTTGCGTTCTGTGAACCGTTCCGAGAAGAGACTACTGAAACACGTTAATGAGGTTACCGCTCTACAGGTTGATACATTTTCTGTTACCCTCCAGGTTTAAACTATTCGAAGCCTACTAATGATTTTGCATTGTAAACTACGAAAGAGAAATGGTTCTAATTTGCATAATTCCTATTATATTATTCAAGAATCCGTCTCGGAACAAGTTTGATATCACCACTTTATTCGTCTGATTTCCTTCACATAAGCCAACGTGCTCCGGACCATCCAAATATAACATCAAAGGTCTGTTGTTTTTAAATGAAATGGTAGATTGTCCATTCTGTTCACAAATCCGTTGATAAAATTGTTCCACAATTGAATGCTAAAAGTTTTTCTTAAAATTTAGCTCCTTGCTTTTTATCCGAAGAATTTAACTTGTGCTTGATGGTACATTACTCAAAGGCAAGGACTAAATAATTCATTTGTGTGTGCTTACAGTTTCCGGATCAAACTAACTGATTGAACAGTCATGGAGAAAATGGCGTATCCTTTTGTGAGAAACGGGCGTTGTTTTGTCGCACGTCATCATGATAGTACGTCACCGTGACTTGACCTAAGCTTTGCTGCAATGTAATGCAATTTTACCTGAAAAGGGAATAAATGCATAGTTGACCAATTAGAATGAGCCGAAACCAAATAGTCGCAGCGTTATTTATTGGCATAATATCTATTGAACTTACACACTTGATCGCATACAAATTTTCCATTTGCCCATAATGCGTCAACATACAAACGAACTGAAATCGCGTCAAACTGTGTGTATTAGTTCGAAGAACGCATACATAGATGTATCATTTACAATAATTATTATTCAATCATCAGTAAATATGACTGTTTGTACCATTCTAATCACAGAATCTTTCCTGAAATCTGCCTCCAAAATAACTGTTCTTATTTCTTGGATCCGCAAGAAAATCAACCCATAGGACAATTTTATAAAAGTTGTTTTGGCATTTACTTGAGCTAATTTGTCTACATTTCTCGATGTAGGCTACAGCCCAGGAGACCAGTATTTTTTTCTATCTTCCCCTATGTATTTTTTGTTTCATCAGTCTAAAGGGCTGTCGGCGTTTCATATCATAGGCCTCGTGGACCTTTTGATACTTTCTCCATTTTTATATGTTCTCATGCATTTTTTTTTTGTCGGTCTCGATCGTATCAAGAGGGGATTCGCGGTCATGTCAATATTGGTCTCTTGAAGCTTGTGTCATTGTCGGTCCCTGGGGCTGTCGCTCTAGTGGACCGTTAGTTATGTATATGTAGTGATATGACTACAGGTGTTATACACATATGCAAATATGCACGTGCATGTACATGTATCTACTGCTTTCTCGAGTGTGTGTATGCAAATATGCACATATCCACTGCACCTTGTGGAAGCCATTACTTAAACAACGGTAAACACTTCAATGAGCAAGCATGGGCAATTGGGCATGAATATATAATTAAATGTACATGGCAGTGTATGCAGAGAAGGTATGCTGGTCATGTTGGTATGTTAGTAGAGGGACACATGTTTTGATGGGCTCTGAGAAAGGAGGTTTTTAGAGACAATATAAGACTCCATGTTGGATTCGGGTGTGTCCCTTGTTTAAGTCTGAACCAATAAAGATGGAACCAAATGGAATCATTGAAATTGAATCCTGCGTCCGTATTGCTTTGCTCGTTACATATATATTTTGTTAATGTTGGTATCATGGGCTTTCGCACAAGTGGGATGACCTGAACTGCCCGAGGCGATCCTGCGAACACCCGCTGCACCCGGGGTCTAGTCTGCAAGCACAAACCCTGGTCAGTCGTAAAAGTGAGTCTGCACTATAAGACTACCATAGGCCATGTACTGAAGCTGCTCCTGACACAACCAGTAGGTAGCTGGGCTAGACTTTTCTCAAGGCACAATGATTTGTTGATAAAGTGTCAAATTAGGGTCTGTGCCTGCAGACTACCCGGGGTCGGCCTTTGGTGTAGTGAAGTATTTACTTATGTCGGTGTTTTTTTATTAAAAAACTTACATTACATATACCCCATTCACAGTGGCCTCAAACACCGCGACAGCAGCGGGACTGTCCCGCTGCTGTCGCGGTGTTGTCTTCAGTGTGAAGGCTCGGACCCGTTATAAACTATCGCGGGATAACACCGCCTCGCGATAACGCCGCGACAAACTATCGCTAGGTTCGCCTAGCTACAGCAGCGGGACAGTCCCGCTGCTGTCGCGGTGTTTACTCAGTGTGAAGGCTCTCCGCTATAACACCGCGACAAACACGTGTGATTTGTTTACTTACCTATCACTGACCTCTTTTCTCCAGCAATGGGGAACATAAAGTGAAATAGAAATAAAGTAACCAGTGGATTCAAATTGATTTTATTATTATGTAGATATTATAATTATCCAAATAAAAATATTTCACACTTCAAAAAATTAAAATATTCTGACTGGAAGCAATAAAAATGAACTAAAATATTGCGATTCGTTCTCTGCAATTCCAGTAGAATGAAAGCGACAGCAATACGTAAAAGTATAGATAGATCCATAGCTAAATCGAGCTAGCTACATGAGGAAGAGTGTGTAAAGTACAGCTAGCGCGCGCAATTTCAAGCAATCGAAAACCCCGCGCTGAAGTATTTCCGGTCATATCGGGGTCACTCGCGGGTCATGAGCCATGCATACACGTGTTTGTTACGGAGGTAATAAAAATCACCCGCTGCAGCGTGAATGGGTACATGATATTTATCCCGCTGCTGCAGCGGGATAACTTTTCTACTGTGAATGCATTTGTAGCGGTGTTATGGCGGTGTCGCCGCTCCGCTACAACGCCGCTACAAATTTCAAAACCACTGTGAATGGGGTAATAGAGTAGGAAAATAATAAACAAATACTTTCTGATACACAGTTTTAGATATTTTTACTTTGACACAAAGCTGTATTCCCTCCCTGGATGTACGTATCAGCCCCCATCCCTCCTCAGTTCTCAACCGGGTCAATTTGACACAATCTACATCAAAATTTACATTAAAATTGCTGCTGGATGCCTGCCAAAATTGCTTCCTAACCATAAAACTACACCTCATATACTCTACCGCGCTAACACCCTGGCTTATTTACAGCTTCACCAGACAAAATTTTGACTAAATTTTGGATTTTGTTTGGCTTGCTTTCAATTCCACGTGTATTCCCCCAAGCTACGAACCCGTATTTGCACTCTAATACCCCATTCACAGTGGTTTTGAAATTTGTAGCGGCGTTGTAGCGGAGCGGCGACACCGCCATAACACCGCTACAAATGCATTCACAGTAGAAAAGTTATCCCGCTGCAGCAGCGGGATAAATATCATGTACCCATTCACGCTGCAGCGGGTGATTTTTATTACCTCCGTAACAAACACGTGTATGCATGGCTCATGACCCGCGAGTGACCCCGATATGACCGGAAATACTTGCTTGAAATTGCGCGGTAAACATGTCAAGTTGCTTTTTGTATCCTCGATCATATTACTTTTTAAAAAACTAGCATTTTTATTGCTTCCAGTCAGAATATTTTAATTTTTTGAAGTGTGAAATATTTTTATTTGGATAATTATAATACCTACATAATAATAAAATCAATTTGAATCCACTGGTTACTTTATTTCTATTTCACTTTATGTTCCCCATTGCTGTAGAAAAGAGGTCAGTGATAGGTAAGTAAACAAATCACACGTGTTTGTCGCGGTGTTGTAGCGGAGAGCCTTCACACTGAGTAAACACCGCGACAGCAGCGGGACTGTCCCGCTGCTGTAGCTAGGCGTCCCTAGCGATAGTTTGTGTCGGCGTTATCGCTAGGCGGTGTTATCCCGCGATAGTTTATAACGGGTCCGAGCCTTCACACTGAAGACAACACCGCGACAGCAGCGGGACAGTCCCGCTGCTGTCGCGGTGTTTGAGGCCACTGTGAATGGGGTATAATATGTGCTTCAAAAATGAGAACACAACAGTGGTATAAATCTTTTTTTCCGAGGAGGGCTTGGGATGGGGGAGGGGGCGTCTATGGAGGAGGAAATTATCGTAATCAGGCGCCGAAACTTCTCGCACAAACACCTACACAAGCACACACACACACACACACACACAGCCAAAGGTTCACGCGAAATGTTCACGCATAGTTTGCACGCATAATCCATTGTTGGTGTGCGCAACGGTGTCATCACCCTTAGTTTTCATATACAAGTACTTATGCGCTCACTGGCACACATCATGCATTTGTACTTATCCTCCATTTTCTGTACATGTCTTCATGCTTCATTCTCAACTCCAAAAGAATACTAAACAAAAATCAATCAGTCCATCAGTTTGTAACAGAAAAGCTGAGTAATTTCATCCTACTGACTGACTCATGACTCCAAACAGGTAAACATGTTCATGTTAAGGCTCCATTAATTGAATAATTATAATGTCGAAAAAATGACAATACAGATATAATGATTATGATGATGATTAGTGAAAAAGTAGATCCATGTATTGTTGATGCACCTATTTTCATGACAAGTACTCGCGGAAAAAAAACGATTGTAATGATTGTCGTGTGTACTCCTAACAGCGAGTAATCTGGATTTAATTTGTATCTCCCTTTTTTCACGGGGGAATATTGGAGAAAAAAGAGAATTACACATTCAAGATATTTCAGTATGCCACGGTTTGGTTGACAACTTGCAAAGTGGTATAAAGCCAATTAATCATTTTCATAACAATGTCTATCCCAGGGGCGGATCCAGGATGGGTTTTGGGGTGGAGGGGTATAACTCTAAATACCAGGCGAGCGAAAGAAAACAAAATACAATAAAAGGTCATGAACTCAAATATTAAGTCTTTCCTTCCCCTTTTTGTCCTCGTTCTTTTATTTTTTAGTGGCGGGGGGGGGGGGTAGGCTAGAAGTATGTGCTCCCTGGTCCCTTGATCAGCCACTAGTGTTCATGCATAACGATGAAGAGATTTTTGTTGTTTGTAAACCTGCTATTCAAGTCGCCCCACAAAAGCTCTCCTGGGTTAAAGTCCAGAGTAAAAGCCAGACAACTGTAATTATAGCAAGTAGTGTCTGCATTGCTTTTATGGTAGTTAGTCTTTTAGATTGATCCAAGTAGGAAACGGAGTTTTTTTTTTTTTAAATCATGGATTCCTGTGTAAAATTTGATTTTCTGTCAAATGTTCCAAAGGTGCGAAAATCATAATATTGTAGATATATATAATAATAAACATGTATTATTTCAGAGCAAATCTTTTTGCTAAAAATGTGTGTTTGGTGGAGAAAACCTGTTATGAACAATACAAAATAACAGATTACATAGACCTGTTGCTCCAAAAGGGCACAAAGAACCAGCTACTCACGACCGTCAAGAGGACTGCTTGAAACCATTTTTCTAACGTAATGATAGCACAGTAAATCTCTATATTCCGGTGCAAAAACATCATGATACATTTCTTGTATAAGTCTTTGAACGCTATTTATGTCTTAGGTTCCACAAATCTGAAGACATTTGGAAGAGTGATTTAGTTAAGATACTTGTCAAGTCAACCAATATTATTTGATGTGAACCTTATGTTTAACGTCTCTTTTCTTGATTAAATCGTCAATCTGGGCTCGTATATAGGTTCATTGTTTTTGCTTGAATAATGCAGTAATCAATAATAATGCACATATCCTTTATTATAAAATTTCTTTCATTTTTTTCATTTTCATTTTTCAAAAAATAGTTCGTAACATAGAGAGAATTGAAAAATACGTTTTTGGTAACAGTAATGATTTACATTGATTTCAGGGAATAGAAATTAAAAAATTAGTAGCTTAACATTATATTATTCACTTCTTATAACCTTCAATTTTATTTGTGTAAAGTAGTAGAGCATGTTGAAAGAAAAAGTATACTTGTTTATTACATACCCCAAAATTGAGTTAACGTGTTCAAAGATTAGATCATACAAAGGAGAGATCATTTGATCAAACGAACAAAATATTGTCACACACACACACACACACACATAAACAACATCAAAGTGGGATGGGGGTGGACAGTTTTTCTCTCCTTCCACCTTCTCAAAAAAGTAAGGAAGTCAATGGAAAGCGCTATATGATGTTGAAAAAGAGAGACAGAAGAGATTGAGCAAGAGGATCTGAAAGTGAGTGATTCAGAGTGTGGTAAAGCTAGAGAAAAATATAGACATAAATATATATAAATATATATAGAGAGAGAGAGAGAGACAGGGAGAGAGAGAGAGAAAGAGAGAAAAATAAAGACAGACACACAGACAAAGAGAGAAATAGAGAGAGAGAGAGAGAGAGAGATGAATGGGTCCCGATCGCTAAGTTGGAATTCAATGCGAATGGCTGAATTATATAATTTTTTTCCAATCTTCTTTTGAAGTAGTTTAGAACATTTTTCAATTGTGGGGGTATTTACTTGACCCAAATTTTCTTCGTGTATCGATGGAGGCTATGTAGACCAATAGACCGACGAAAAAAAGAAGTGGTTTAAGGCGCTTGACTGGAGATGAGAAGGTCGAGGGTTCGAATCCCGACACGGCACTAATATCTTTTGGCACTTGTTACTTCTTCACCCAGGTGTTAAATGGGTACCCGTTAGGATGCGAAAGTTCATGTAATTAAACGAGCAAGTGTGCGCTTGTAAAATGGCGACTAGCTGGAATGCTCCACAGGGAGTGGAGACTGTGCATACATTGTGTGCGGGTAAGCCTGAATCCGATGACCGGGGTAATATATCTGCAAAGCGGTTAGGCACATCGTTGGATCGATGTATTGAGCGCTATATAAAAACGGAATATTATTATTATAAAGGTAATGCTACGGTCACAAAAGTTCCTACGAACGATAATTTTGTACGAATCTCCCTGTTTTTCCTTTGTCTTCCCGAATTTCCATTGTCTGAAAATCGTTCGTACGGCGTTCGTAGCAGTTCGTAATGGCATTTGTGACCGAGGCCTAAGCATGAGGCCGGGAAGGTGCAAATTGTTTGGTTGTCGGGTAAAGCACATTATTTACCTCGTGTTCACTAGATATAGAGCGGTACATAATGTGCCTAAATCTTAAATGTAAAGTAATAAACAAAATATCCGTTAATCTTAACCTTGATTCGAGGAATAAAAAGTATCCCTAATAACGGTACGATGTGGATAAGTGAAGTAATACAAGTTTATGACAAATATAAGCATTTATAATGTGCGTGCTTTCCATATAGGGATAAACATTGCCTAAAAGAGCATTGTGGTATACAATAAATTGCATGTTCTTTCAATAGAGCGCTACCTGAACAAATCTTATAACGTCGTCATAGTATTAATAAACCAAAGTGAATAAATGAATAAATAGTACTAATCGTTGTCAAAACGTATGCCCTGCTAGTATATTAGAGTTACACAAGATTTGAGTGAAGATCAACACTTATCGCTCTATGGCCCGCACCCACGCATGAACAAAGAGCCTCAAACTTCAAACCGAACACCAAACATGTCTATTGTGTCAACTTCTAGGAGCAAATAATTGAATAATGTAAAACATCCAAGCGAGCATCGCTGTTTAAAAGGAATATTGAAATCAGTGGTTACAAAAGGGGTTTGTTTGCCAAGCGAAAAACATGGAATGGTAAATAGCAGAGGCGGATCCAGGTTTTTCCAAACGGGGGAGGGGAGAAGCAAGAGTATGCGCAAACGAGCGAGCATAATACAGATCCCCCAGAATCTATCGAGTTTTAGCAATTCAGAACCTTAAAAATAGCCGTCTTGAGCGATAGATAATCTAGTTGCGAATGCAGTCAAACAAAACTCGGGTGTTAAAAGGAGACTGATATTTTCTTTCTTTCAATTATCCCAGGTATACTGGGTCAGTCATGCCCCACATGCTGTTTTTCTGTAATGAATGGACAGGGAGAAATGATACAAACTATGACATTCTTAATCTAACTCCACAAGAGGGCGGCATGTTACTTTAATGACAAAATTAACATGGGGGACTCCGTCTGATGCTTTTTTCAAACAATTCGCTTGGTTGACATTTGATACTCCCTTTTGGAAAACAGCTTGTCGTACAGTATTCAAGCTTGCTACGAATATACTTCCAAACAGAATAGTTAAAACAACAAAGTTTATTTAATCGATACGAAATAATGAGGCATGTTTACGTCTTTATGGCATTTTTACCTGTCCCCTGTGAAACATTTCTCCAAACCAAAACGTTTCATTTTATCAAAGCTATATGTAAAAAAAAAGAGTTAGGGCCATGTTTAGAAATGTTATTGTATTATGTTTTGCATTGGAAATAAAATCATTTGAATCTTGGCTCTAATATTTCAAACTTAGAAATTCATTTAGTGTACGATATTGACCTATGGACAATGGTCATCGGAGCATGAGTCATATATATACACGGTTAATTAGGGCATTCCTATCTTTGTAACTAGTCCATTTGTATGAAAGTGAAAAAAAATAAGAAAAACAGAATGGCGAAAGTTAGAATCAGTCAGCTTAAAGGGATAGTCCACCCCAGGATTTTCTTTAGCTGACGATATAGACATAATAATATCATGAAGAATGATACAAGTCTTATTAAAATCCATGATCACATAACAAAGATATATCGACTTTTTTATCGAAAATCAGCCGCCCCCCAAATGCAAATGCGTTACATGGGCATGAAACGATCGCCAAAAAATAACCGATAGTATCGAAATTGTGACGTATGTTGCGAGCTGCCTTCTTATTTCGCAGACATTCACTTTCGCTTTCACTTTCATTCATGATTCGTCGTGTCAGTGCGATAACAGTGTACCGCGAGCGAAAGTGAATGTCTGCGAAATAAGAAGTTAGAAATCGATCAGCTTAATAATAGGAGAGTTATGAATGTTTGAAATATGGGATCAGTGTAGCTTTTGGATTCTCAAATTGGCAATGTTGTCAGTGGATTAACAATACTCCCGTTAGTCGTGTGCACAAATATCATTAATTTCTCTTTTGTTCTGATTGTCGTCTCCCTTGGGTCACTACTCAAGATATAGGCCTCTCATAGATCGTATATTAAGACCATCCCGAGTCATACATTTTGAGAGATGAATCTATATTTCGGTAATGTTGTGTTTTGGAATAAATGAGAAAGTTGTCTGGCATTGCATTGTAACAGAGACATTACCGATTCAGAAAATGTTAAGTTCAGATACGTATATTGATAACAACTTTCCAAAAGTCAAATCTTTTGTTAGTTTTTGTCCGATTTTATTCCAATTTTTACTTGCCTGCTTTCCTGATTTTTCTGCTTTCTATGAAACTGGTTCTTTACTATGAAGGTTGGACTTCTATTCAAGGACAATACACTAAAGACGCTCTTTTGCGCTTAAAACTAATCTAATAACGACACTAAATATGTCAGATTGACATGAAAATTATAAACCTTGTGACCCCCACCGTTAGATCAAATTTGCTTTCTTTGTGTAAATTGCCTAAATGTGGGATTTACCGCTCCGCTGAAGTAATACCCGCTGTAAGCAATTCAGGCGCTATCTGCTATTGATGGAAGAGAAGAAAAATCGAATGAAATAAAGTCAATTGTCTGGCTTATAGTCTGAACTTCAACCTAGGAGAGCTTTTGTGGACGAATTGAAAAGCATGTAAAGAAAAATATTTTCATCGTTATGCATAGACACTAGAAAGACATCAGTGACGTATCCAGGGGCCAGGGTGCTTTCAAATGATATATTTATCACAGCCATTCATAACACGCTTTACTGAGCACCATTGTATTAAAAATGGCATGTACAAATCCATTTGAGCCATATTTGTGGGGAAACAAAATGAAAATGTTCTGATTACATGCAAGCATGACTTGAATAAAACGAAAAATGATCATTTGTTTTCACACCATAATCAAACCTTGACTTCCATGAAATTATGTTAGCAATTATGTACGCTCCAGGATAACTCTTACGGAACCTGTCTCACTACTTTCGTAAATACATGTAAACACTCAGTCTCTCTCAATGTTTGCTCTCTAATTTTGTACGAGGCTCTAGTCTCCCTTGTACATCAACCACACAAGACCATCGGTGATTATAACAGAAAAGATGAGTCGATGGATTTCAGTTCCAATCATTAACTTTTATTTTAGGAAGAATGTAAAGGCACCTCTCAGGAAATGGGATATACCAGCGATATTTTGTTGTATTAAACTCATACCATTTTAAAACACTCTATATCATTCATTTACAAGAGAATAATTTTCTTAAAAAATTGATAATCTATTTTCGCAGCATATTTTGACTTCCATGAAATGATCTTTTTAATAATGTACGTTTTTAGGAATTATTATGTTAAGATGTATAGCATTGTGAATTGGATACGAATAAGAACTTACACCTTAAAATCCCTAAGTATAGAAAGAGAACTAACCCACAATCTATAAGTATAAATATATAGATACTTGTTTCAATCGTATTTAAAGGAAACCAAAACCTTCATACTAAGTTACTTTTATTGTAAAGTTTAAGATATTTGAATAAAATCAGTGAAAATTTGAACAAAATCGGGCAAGGAATAAGGAAGCTAAAGCTTTTTGAAATGACTAGTCACTAGAGGGCGATATTCAATTTGATGACATCATTTTGTGAAAAACTCCTTTTGTACATCAAATTTCACAACTCTTTCGTTTTCTTCGTATTTATTTGTGTTCTTGATCCGACTAAATAACATGTAAAGTAGAATATCATTTAGCATTCTATGCCTTGCTTTCAGGGGAATAGATTATCTCAATCACAAGAAAGAAGGAAAAACATGAAATTTGATGTACAAAAGACATGGAGAGTTGTCCACAAATGATGTCATCAAATTGAATATCGCCCTCTAGTGACTAGTCATTTCAAAAAGCTTTATAAAATTCCTTATTCCTTGCCCAAAATACTTTCATTATTATATGAGTTCATTCAATTGGAATGAATACAATTCAATTACATTTCTCGGGTTGAGCATTTATTTCATTAAAAACTTGGGCAGAGTCAAAAGAGACTTGCTACTGTTCAGCTGTCCATGTGATTGTATTGATCAATGTGTACAAATAAAGAAAAGACGACAGACTGCAACTTGTGCATTACCGACTAAATATATAACTATGTTGTGATTGCATCAATATTTAATACGATAGCAACTACTTACGAAATATTAACCCAAGGCAATTACAATAGCCGTGTGCGTCACCTATTGAAATGTGTGAGCATTATAATGAAGTATTAAGTAAGCTGAACATGATTTTCATGGGACATACAATAGGGTTTTGAAATTGCCTTTGAGTTGAATTTTCTAAAGAAGGTTGCGGTTGTGTTATTTATAGCATTGAATCTTGGTTTCCTTGTTGGGACTCACGCTGTACATATGTGATTAGTTATACATAGACAAATTACATAATGACATTTTGATATGGAATAAACACAACTCCGGTGTATCATAACATTAATCTGTACACAAATATAGGCCTACGTGTTAAGAAACTATATACAATGTAATAACTGAAAGCGTAAACAAGGGAAATAATCTTTAAAACTGAAATAATAACCTTTAGAACCAAATGATAATGTCACTGAAACTAACATCATTATCTCCTTTCTATACCATTTTAGAATATTCTGCATTGACTATGTATAATTCAGTCACAGGATAAGACATTTAAAATACTATGTTAATAAGGCACTGTATTAATCATTTGCTTTTACAGTCAAATATATTCTGATTTCTAAATATGTCTACATAATAGGTAGGCCCATATTGACAGTTGCAAATCTGATGCGATCCTCACTAGGCGTGTTTATACAATGTAGATAATCAAAATAGAAGCAGACTTTAATAGAACACTCTTTTTAAACTTAAGTATACATTCTGATTAAATGTTATCACACCCTCTCAAATCAGTATGGTCTATGTACAATTCGGTCATAAGAAAATTACTTTTAAAATATTTTGTGAACGATTACAAATTTATGAAAATAATTATGTACAGATTAGTAAAGTATGAAAAAGTGTATATATTCAGAAATTGCATACAGCTAACATTTTTTTAAGATACATGTATATAGCAATGGCAATCAATAATAGATGTGAGATAATGTATGAGTACTAGACGAAACAAGATCGCAACTACTTTGAAAAATCAACTTCTTTGTTTATTTAAACAAAAATCTACGTTCAATAATGTAATGCAGAATAATTATGTATCACATTAACAAATATATATTCATATAATAACAAATGACTTGTAAACACATAAAGAAAACACAAATATGTGAAACTTTTGTTTGACAATTACCAGTATCTGTGAACGTAGGAGACCGCCAATTTCAGACAATTTCAATAACCTCGTCTATCACCTCTAGAAACTGGAAAGGGTTAATCAAATTAGTATTGTCCACAAGTACTCGATATCTGTCTTGATGACAACCTGTGCATTCCTGCACTTGACCTGGTCACCTCCTGACACTCCACCTTTATGGCTGTGTATGTACATGGATAGGCTGCTTATTTGGCGGATAGGTAACCTTAGCCCGATGAAATAGTAAGATACCCACACACTTGCACACTCAAAACTATTATCTTTCCCATTTCATGCAGAGTCATTACTTATAATATTTGTATGTAGGTTAAAATGCTTTAATTCGTTTACACATGTAATTTATATCTTTCAACTTTCCTACTTATTCACTTTCAGTTAACCTTTTTGATCCTATTTCAATATAAACCAAATATTAAACTAACATACTTCAGACTTTGAACCAATTGTTGTTTGAACTCGGCATGTTCATCCAATTCAATTCATTATAGTAGGAAGTAAAGCTGATAGTGTGCGGTATCATTCATTACAAATCCCACATCACTACATTATGCATCTATGTATCGAATAGATGTGATGTAATGAAAGTACTTTGAAACATTTTAATGTAATTGGTCAATGAGTAATATTACACATAAAATACGAAAGAAACAATTTTTTTTTGTAACCATCACACTTCTTTTTGGTTCATTCCATCAAACATTATTTTCCACCTTGGAAAATATAAAATCATGTTGTGGTCAATTCAAAAGATATTTGTGTCTTTCACATAAATAATTGTTATAGAAATATATATTTTCATTTCACGTATTCAGTTTCATATTATTAGTTCAATATATAAAGCATGATATTTCAATCTAGGCATGGTCATTCATGGAAGAAGTTTTATCATAAATTTGTTGACAAAGAAAGTGATATACGTGTCACTTTCAGTGAATAATAATAATTGTATTGCTTCATACATTCATATCAATTCAAACACACATATTCTACTTCAAATCAAAGTATTTATAGACTTTTGAAAATATGTGCTAAAAACTCAAGCTAAAAAAGATAACGCATGCTACACATCTTTGCTGAATTCATGATTAGGGTCACATATTATGTACCAAAATGTTTTTTTGTTAAATTTCTGTTATTAAATGATAATGAAAAATAAAATGGATTTTATGAACTGTACTATGGTATAATACGTTTAAGTAATTTCCTTCCATTGCAAAATACAACATTCCATAGAAGAATGTTAATTGACTACCTTATAAATGCCATGATGAATAAAGTGAAATAAGAACAAACACAAGTGTATAAGACATACATATAAAAAAAAAATAAGATAATACATCATATCTACATAACATACACATGTTATATCGGTTCTGTAAGCTACGCAACTTATCAGTATTCGTATTACACCTTTTTTTAGACCTAACTTGTAATGCATGATTCACTTATAGGTAACAGTATTCTTTTGTGAAACAAAAAAAAATCTGATTTTTTTAATGAGAACGACATTGGAAATTTATATTAATTATAGCAATTTCCTCTATCGATTTCCTATTCCTTTCACATTCTCATAATCGATTCCCTTGTATAAGGTAAAATTGAAAATGAAACGATTTTACCATCCAAAATATACATGTATATAAAAAAAATAAAAAAAGGTCATTACTCCACATTCCTTTGTAGTTGTATTGAGTATTTTACACAAGTTCTTATGATATGTCATGATTACAACCTGCACATTCCTGCACTTGACATGGACACCTCCCGACACTTCACCCTTTGAATCAACTTGACTTGAAGGCAAATATCTTTTCCTGAATGATTTATTTTGTAAGATACGCCTTCCAGGATTTAGAAGTTGTTCAGACTGTATATGCATATGAATATATACATACTAATAATCTTGTTTATGCCCAGGGTAGCCTCATCAGCATCAATTTTGTTCTTCCTGAGGGCCCTGAAATTATATTTTACAAAGCTGCAAATGCTTAGTTCCCACTTACACCTGGGTAGAGTGTGGCAAATGTGGATTAATATCTTAAGATTTGAACCCAAACCCTTAAATCAAGTGAATGAACCACCTTACCACGACACCTTCAGTTATGAGATCAGGTACATCAGTTTTATTATGAGGTATATACATGCAACGGATTATCACCATTACTTGAAGGAAACATTATTAAAGTGATAAACTCGATATACCTGCCACCTTGAGTGCTTATCAATGCGGCTACACTGAAAAACACGGGCGAAGCTCAAAGAGATCTCTAGCTGTCTGTATTACAATGTCCAATGGATGTGAAGTTTAGCTGAATCCTGCGGCTGCTTTGACATCCCCTGCAAGATCTCTCCTATCACAGCTACTCAAGGCCTCGCAAAGCTCCACCACCATCTTCCTCTTATCCGTACATGACGATCGGTTCTTCCATAGTAGTAGCATAGCAACTCTGCGATCCACTGCTGTTAGGTTGTCCTCTGTGATGTGGTCAATATCTGCTGGGTTTAATTCTAGCCTGATTCCGAGCAGACGCCATTCTGATCCTATCTGCTCTGCAAGATAACTGAAGTAAAGGGCGCACAGTACGATGCTTTCCTTGCAAGCTGTAAGATAAAGATAACAAATTATGGAGAACTGTAAAGTTAATAATAATGTGCTTAGATCCTATCTGCTCTGCACGATCACTAAAGTAATGGTCGCACAGTATATGCTGCTGTCCTTGCAAATTTCAAGATCAGGATAATCAATCAATGGTGACCCATGGAGTTTATACTAACAATGATTAATTTAAACGGATTAAATTTGAGAGATGATGTTGCTATCATACAACAAGAGGTAACTATGTCACCCTGGCACCCTCACTATCCTCTCTAGCTCCAAGATGCACACTCCATCAATAATTTCAAGCAGTCTATAAACTGAACTGCAACTGACATTATGTTATTAGTTAGTTAAGATAATATTTTATCACGTTATACTTTCTCCTTTAATCTTGATTTTGGTTGTTGTTTTCAATCAAGGATTGCGTTTAGAATCTTCCTGTAGTGGCATACCTTCTTAACTGATGTAAATGAGTTACTGTAGCTATTCCAAATATTGTATCAGATATAAGTTTGTTCTTTTCCTATTTGTTAAGTGCGCATAGATGGCAACATAATATGTGTTATATTGTATGCAATATTAGCCTGACATAATTACCGAGAAATAGCTGCAGCTATAATCGCATGTACACACTAAGAAAAAATGGTGCAACTATGCACCTTTAGGGGTTCAAACCGATGCAACAATAGCAGCACCTTTAGGGGTTAAATCCTGCACCCTTTTTAAAGGTGCAATCCTGCACCCTTCAAAAGGGTGCCAGATTGAACCTTTTGGGGGAAATGTTAGTACCCTTTATGGTTCAATTCTGCACCTTTAGGGGTGCAAACCGATGCAACAATAGCAGCACCTTTAGGGGTTAAATCCTGCACCCTTTAAGAGGGTGCCAGAATGCACCTTTTGGGAGACATGTTAGTACCCTTAATGGTTCAATCCTGCTCCTTTAGGGGTGCAAACCGATGCAATAGCAGAACCTTAAGGGGTTCAATCCTGCACCCTTTAAAAGGTGCAATCCTGCACCCATCATCGAGGAATACTCGTGGCATTTGCTCGTTCACATATACATATTAAACATGCATGATGTTTCTTGGTTAGTAATCATATAATCAATATATATATTGCTAAAACGTGAATGTAATTGTAACATGATCAGACAAAATAATCTATTGGTTAATGATTGCCGAAGGAAAATAAAAATCACAAAATTGATGTGCATTGTCATATTTTGCTTAACAAATCATATGATAAATGTATTTTTATGATAACACGTGGAAAGTAATCATGAATATGCATGCAATATGCAAACTTTTATTTTGCACCTTTTTGGGTTGTTAGGGTTCATTTTTGTGGGAAGGGTGCAAAATCTTATATTGCACCCTTTTTTGAACCCCTTTTCCTTCAATAGGGTTCATTTTTATGTAAAGGGTGCAAACTCTTATTTTGCACCCTTTATTGCACCCTTTTTTCTTAGAGTGTATATACAGGACTATATAGTTCAAGGTTAGAATAAAAAAAAATACACAATGAATACGAGATACATATACCACCGTCAGATTGGGGGGGGGGGTGCATCTGGCCTGTCTCAACCCAACCCCCCCCCCCCCCGTTTTGTACCCAAAGAGGGATACCTTATGCTGCAAACCCCTTTTTGTAATATATATGCTTGACATCTAGTTAGAAGCTCAAGAGAAAATGTATTAGTTGAAACATACATTAGTACATGAGACTCCCACTGTATCATCTATACAGAGATGTACATGTGTTATTGTGATTGCCTGACATATCACCACAAGGTTGAGCCATTAGCCTTTAGACTTATGAGATATATGTGTATCATCACACTTATGAGATGATAACAGTTTTTTTTTTGCTTGTCTTTGTCAGGGAATTTTTAATAGAGAAACGGCACCATAACCGTAAATATTTTGCCTTGTAAACTAAAAAAGCATCAACACAATTGCCCCTAAACAAATCTGATGATCCGTTCTTTTGCGTGTCAGAACTGTTTTGGAGTAGACTGCTCCTTTTTAAAAGAAAATTATGGATCCATCCCTTCATGATACAATTTGTATTAATGTGGTTCCTGTTTCATCAAAATTATCATCAATTTCTGGTAACAATAACTGTTAAGAGCGACTGGAATTATGGCATTTGATTGACTGGGAGATAAGTCGTTAAATATTTTCCATTTGTTACTGATAACGAATTTTATGAAACAGGGCTCTGGTTCACACAAACGAGTGACAACCGACAGGATTCATTCCTTGCCTTCCGTTTTTATTCTGCAACTCAACTCGCTGCTAAACACTTGGAGCAATTGAACAAAAGTATGGTGTATCTGAAATAACAACACAACATCATTCTGTCTGCAGAGGATTATACATTCATTGACAGTGTGTATTTAATCCCCTCCTGACACCAAATACAATAACAGTAAGCCCTCTCAGATTGAAACAAGACATTATATTCTATACTAACATATATGGAATGGTAAGATAGTTGTGAGCTTATTGAATAGATTCAAACTAAGAAAATTAAGTCCTTTTCCTTACAACATGATTCTAGACAAAAATGATGAGAATGAGAAGATAAAGTGATTGCATACTTACTTATTGGACTTTCCACCCCTTCCTCACTCATACCTGCATCAAAATACATGAAGATATAAATTCAAATTGAAAACAATTGAGATCTAGTGGATAAATCTGAGGGCTGTGGAGAACAAGGTATTGGGTTCAAATCCCTGCCACAGCAACGATATCCATTGGAAAGATATCAATCTACATTTTCGGGTTTCGGAGTTTCTTTACACCAAGCTAGAGATGGTTTGGAAATATCAAAACAATGATTGTTTGGCCGTAAACATTTCATATAAAATAAGTGTGAACCTAACCCCATCCCTGACACAAAATAGAATAAGACATAATATTCTATACTATTTATATAGAATGGTAAGATATTTGTGAACTTTTTCAGTATTTGTTTGAGCAAAGTGAAATGTGCAACATATCGTCATGGCATGTTTTAGAATTATTAATATAATTTAAATACCGGTAGTACCAAGAATACTTTAAACACAGAAGTACAATAATAGCAAACAGTAACCCCAAAGTTCACCAATCAGATTTAAAAACAAAATAGTATGCACAGCTAGAAGATATTAAATTAAATTAACACAATTTTACCTGGCTTTCTATGCATTAATAGTTGAGGAATATAAATAAAATCAAGTATAACATAACCCCCACATTCAAAACTAAAGTTTGACTTGGGTTCCATGCAGGCCTCATGTCAGTGTGTACAGGTGTGACAACTAGTCTACACATGAGGGACTTTTATCTATATTACATATGCATAGTAGTGGGCTCTCATCGGGAATTTGCCACCATTCGGGTGTTACCCCAATAACAGTTGGTGGGGGTACCAAGCCGTATAGACCTACCAAATTTGAACTTGATTGCAGCCGTAGGGATGCTATGTAGTCCACACTTGAGTGATATTCCCTTGAAGCAGTCTTTAAGCAGTTTCTTCTTACTGCACTTCGGTCTCGGGCACATGAAGCGGACATCATACTCGATCCTCCTAGCCCAGTGCTGCCTAAGACTATCAAGGGTTTCCGTTACAAAGTCCATCACCTGCAATAAATACACAATCAGCCCCAAGACAGATATTTTTTAGTAATTTCTGTTTGGCTACTTCAAGCTTACTTAACTTTGATTTAAATTCACACCTCAAACTAGGATCGTATTATAGACATTACCCCGGCCACAACCCCATTTACGAATTTCTAGAACAGTTCTAGAACTTAGTGAGAACTAGTTTGTGTGATTGGGCTTAAGTCAAACTAATTTTGTTGTGGTCCCAACCGATTCAACGTATGCAGAGTTAAATGTACTTTCTTTTCAAAACGAACGTTCTATGACACATCCGAAAACTGTTTACCTATGACAGTTTCAATTCTATGGTTCAGAGACCTTTCTTGGAAGTGTATTGGCAGACTAAAGCAAGCTACCAGTTTTCCACTTAAAAATAAAAAATGATTTTGTGAACTAGTATGCGCCTCCATCTCTGTTCATTTTTATTGTGTAGTAATTGAAACTATCCTGTTGAGCTACCTACCTCTTTGACAGCACTTGGGGCTGGAGGTTTATGACTATCCCCATCATGATCAGAATCAGCAACCTCTTCTCGGTATACGGTGACCTGACATGTTCAGTATCAAAGGTAAAGGGGAAAATATAAAGAAATTAATAATATGATGGTGTGTAATTGTATACAGTTTCCTTCAATTTTGTGAGGGTCATTTACTCCTTTTTTTAAATAAATTTATTTATTCTATGTGCGTTTTGGTTAAAGATTATACTCCTCAGCGCACATAAAGTGATTTGCAAGAGAGCACTAATTGCCTTATACAATTAAAATACAATGTATACAATGTAAAACAAAACAATTATAGATAACAATATATTACAATAAATTACAAAACAAAACAAGAACAACAATATTGATTGAAAATAGAAACAATTATTGGGCTTGTAATCACAACTTAAAGTAGACACACAAAGAATCAAAAGTGTTTTGAATTGATGCAAAACTCATATCATTGCGAAGGGGAAGCCTTACTGATCAAATACAACAACTCTCCTCTTCAAAATATGTTTGGGGCCCGCAGTAATCAACTCTCAAAAATGTTAGTTTCGAGATCCAGATTTTATGCCTTCAGCGGTCCTTTGTAGAGCGTCAATATTTGTGACGTCACACACGGGACACGGCTGGCTAGCTGCAGACTAATACACGCGCGACTTCGGTAGGCGGCCGGTACTGAGCTGTTTGTCCAGTGTGTGGCGTCACTATTCAGAGCTTGCTACGCTCGTGTGTTTGGCTTACGTTCGGGGGCGCTTGGGGGGTCTAAGAAGGGTCTTGAAAAATTGCATTTTACGCCTTTCCATGGTATCTATATGATTTATCAGCAAATTATTCGTGTTTTTCAAGAGAAAATCTGTCCATCCATATGTCATTTGTTCTAATTATCAGTTGTTAGTGAATTTTCTTTGTGTAGCTCCTTTAACCCTATTTGGCCCGGGCTATTTTGAGACTGCATAGCCCGTGGGGGGGGGGGGGGGCTTCTAAGGCCCCCCCCCCCTATGATCTCGGCCGTGAAACGCCCGATCGCCGCGAAAATTTGCATACATGTCAAGTGAAGTGTATAGAATACTATGGTAATTCCAATTTTTTGAAAAATTTACTCATTTGCATATTTATGGTAATTTATGCAAATAAGGTCATAAAATTCACATTTTTGCCCATAAATCAGACATTATTCATATTTAAGCATTCTTTCTCACTACATAAACACAAAAAATTGAAAAACCAGGGTTATTCCTTATGTTATCTATTGTTTTGATAATTTCTTATGTATTTCTTTGTTTTTTTAACTTATGTATTTTATTGATTTTGTTGTTTTATTTCATTTCCAACTATAATTCATCTATTTTGACCCAAAATTAAACACCTAAACTATAAACAAGACCAAATAACCAATGTTTTATCTCTTTATTTGAAAAATGAGATTTCCATATGTTTTGTACACAAATCACAAAAATGAGCGATTTTCGGGCTGACATGCAAAGACAAAAGGACACGTGACTTCGTAATGGTAGGTCCGATTTTCGAAAAATTTCTTTCAAAAGATGCGCAAGACTCGAAAGAAAAAAGTCACAAAATTTCAGTGCAAAATTTTCTTGCGTTAAAAAATTATCGAGAAAAATGTCGAGGGGGGGGGCTTCTAAAGCCTCCCCCCCCCCCCCCCCCCCGGGCTAAATAGGGTTAAATACACTTATCAGCTAAGGATGTATATATACTTAAGCCAATTAAAAAATACCAAAGTCGCGATATTATAAGGTTCCGCTTGGAGCACTCAGAACCAGATCCTGATACTGATTTATAGGTTAAGTTTTCAGGGTTACACAATGCAATTCTTTCAAAGAAAACTCTCGGTTCACTTCGTATCGACAGTACGATCTGATCGTCTTCAGGAGAATGACTATAACATTGCCTGGCGGAGGCTATTCATTGCCTATGAAGGGATCCGAAGCTCGGCCTCCAAAACTTTACCTACAATTCAATATCTCCCCCATGATAACAAAAAAAATTGTCGCTGACACTTGACTCGGACCTTGATAGTTGCTTCATGAGGTGGTAACATCTCTATTAAGGCATGCTCTTCATCAACCATTAGACTGATGTGACGATAGTAAAGATTGACTGGTTTCCCATTTCTTTCACCCATCCATCTGACTGTTCTCGCCATCAACCGATGAAACAGCCCATCTGTGAAAATGGCAAACAACAGGGATGACCAACAGATTATGGGTAGTTACGGGTTTTTAAAGCCAGCTCAAAAAGATACAACAGCCGCAATAATACTTCAAGATAATTCTGTTTTTCTGAGAAACAAAACATGAGTTTCTAACAATTCGGACCAACTCCGACTATCAATATAGCACTATGTTAAGAGGTTTGTACGTTTGACCACCCTGACATGTCCTTTGACAAGACATTAATCTGCATTTGCCACTCTCCACACAGGTGTTAAATGGGTACCTTCAGGGACGAATTTATTGATTTGCTGGGAGCAACCTACAACCAGAAGCTCAGAAGAGCTTGTGTAATATTAGAGCACCTTGCATGGTGGATTTGTTCATTCTGATATTATCCAATATTGATATTATCATTACCATTAGAGCAAATAAAAAAAACAATATTGTAGACCAATATGATACAACAACAAACTTTTTGTTTGCTTTGGATACATGGGTCATCCTTGGCAAGAACCTATAAAGGTCAGTCAAACTTGTCTGTTGAGGCCACTCAAGGAAAATAGAGCAACTAGTGGTCACTGTAAACAGGTGGTCTTTCTAGACACACACCATGTTCTCAAGGAAGACAAAATGCATGGCCATCTAGACAGGTGTCATCTAAAGAGAGGTAACCACCTAGACATGTTTGACTACATACTAACCGTGTTGCAATTAGATTTTGAGCAAGGAGGTCATTAACGGTATGATACATTACACGTGTTAACACCTCCCTGGATGTAAACAGATGATGAATTCATCCTCACCTGGTAAGAAGCCCCTGAAGTCCACATAAAAGTCTGTAGATGACGTGATCTGCGCAATCTCTTCTGGGGAGCAACGGGACGTCAGCCTGGAAGGAACGTAGTAGCGCTTCTTCACCACCTTCTGTGCTTCATTTGATACCTAAAATATCAAAACATATCCAAACACTTAAACCATAAATACAAAACAAAATATACATTGATAAAGAAAAAAGTATTTTGTGAAATCTATGGGAAACAAAAAGGAATTCATGTTTCACTCATCATTTCATTTCACACATCCTACTCCTCCCACTAAATTATGGTAAGTTTCACAACAACGTCGACCTATTGAGCAATTTTGCTTCCAAATTTTAGAAATAGACATTTTGGTATCATTTGTAAAAGCTTTAAAAACTCTACTTAGTCCCTACATTTCACAGCACAAAACAGCATTTTGAAAGGAACATGTATGGAAAGATATAAACAAATTATGGTATCCAAATTAAGCACATTTAACATTTGGACATTATGAACCCATTTTCAACCCTGTGTCAAATTTTTGCAGCATACCTATATACAAAAGCTGGGAAAAGGCCCTTGTTTTGCTCCTTTATTGTCCGTATATTTCTAGCGAAAATATTTTGAGGCTTACTTAAAACATGATATTTAGCTCCTGCGATAATTGATTCATGGTAATTTCCTACCCTAACCGAATGCCTAACTTCAGCACTGGACCAAACAATAAACCCTAGCCCTAATGCTAAACCCAAAACCCAATTACAACCATGACCCTAACCCTATACTTTTGACAGAATATGGGGCATTGCTGCAGGAGTACGGGTCGGAGCACCATTTAGCCGGAGAATTACCTCAGTGTCTTCTGCAGGAGCCTCACAGATGAGATCAAACTTGGCCATGAGCTTGACTAAGGCCTCCTGCTGCTCCAAGAAGCCTTGCCACATATGCTGAATCAACCTATCCTCTAAGATACCATACTTCTCAAGGGTGGTCCAAGCAGCACTATCGATCCCTCTCTGGAATTAAAACACAATGTCAACTTAATGGCAGTTGGCACAACTGGACAAAAGAGTATAGATTGTAAACCATTACTACATGGTAAAGTGAAAGCTTTGTTACCTAAATATCATTAAAAAGTATGTCTTAAGGGGATAGTTGAGTTCTGTTGCAGAGGGCGCTACACACAATTTTTTCTGTGAGATAATGAAAAACTGAGTGTCAAATCTGAAAGAACATAATATTTAAATGACAAAATCATCTTTGTTTGATCAAAATGGGTTCAGAAACGGCTGAAATATCCATAAATATAACAATTTTGTACCACCACAAATATTAGATATTTTGAAAAGTTTGAAAAAACCGTTGAAAAAACGAAATAACGGCTTTTACGTCGTATTTCAGCCAATGCCGATGTTAGCTTTGTTGTTGGCATTTTCGTGTTGCTTATATTACGCATAACTAGCCGGCCCATTTATTGTATTTAATTAAATAGTTAATTAACGGTCACCATGGTTTTTTTTAAAGTGGAGCTGAATTGGTATGATCATATTGGCTAAATTCACACATTTTGGGATCTAAAATTACCCGTTCATAGCGATTTTAGGTTCTAAACGGGCATTAGAAATGTCATAGATAAGAATAAGAGCAATAACCATGCACTTTGAAGGCATTTGCAGTCTGAAAACAGAACTCAACTACCCCTTTAACATTTGTATCAATACTCTAAAACTCTGTCTCTCAAGAGACTTCTTTACAACATTTTTGTTTACATAGGTGATAGTGCTGCAGTTTACCTTGTAAGTGAACTGTACTTCTAATTTTCTATTTGTTAACACATATATACATTGTGTCTGAAACCGATGCAGGGGAAATGATTTATATGTAAAGCTAGTACAGACATTGTATTAAGCTCTATGTAAATTCACAATACTCGTTTGAATAGAAAAGGTTACTTCCTCTTTCTGCAGAACCCAGGATGGTAATGACCTGCTTGAAGACATCAATTAGCCACATCTCCTACGATGTCTCGTAGGACAGACTGCATAGGACCTCTGTGGTACGCACCTCTACCAACAGTCGTAGGATAATGGAGTCCTACCAAAGGATTGGCTGAGAGCTAGAGTGGCAAGCATCTACAAATCAGGAGACAAAAGTGACCCATCTAACTACAGATCTGTGTCCCTCACATGCATCTGCTGCAAGATGCTTGAGGACACCATTCTGAGCCACATGTCCAAGTTTCTGGCAAAAAATGACATCATCACTCCCAATCAACACGGATTCCGGCAAGGACGTTCTTGTGAAACCCAGCTTGTGGAAGCCGTTAATGATTGGGCTAGCAACATCAACCAGCAGCACCAAACTGACACGATCTTCCTTGATTTCAGCAAGGCATTTGACAAGGTGTCACATCGAAAGCTTGTTCGCAAGCTGAAGTTCTACGGAATCCAAGGATCAACTATCAACTGGATTCATGGCTTCCTGACTGGCCGATCTCAAACTGTGTCAGTAAATGGAGCCTCATCGCCATCAACGGATGTCAACTCTGGGGTCCCTCTGGGATCGGTCCTTGGTCCGGCCTTGTTTCTTGTGTACATCAATGACATATGTGAAGACGTATCATCATCAATAAGACTCTTTGCTGATGACTGTGTCTTTTACCGCAGTATCCACACATGAGATGACCACATAGCCTTACAGCAGGATCTTTCCACACTGGCAGAATGGGCAGACCTTTGGGATATGTCATTCAATGTGAAGAAATGTGCCCACATGTGCATCTCTTTGAAGCGGCATCCCTTGACCTTTGACTTCAACATCAATGGGAAAGCAGTTCCCAAAGCTACTTCCTATAAATACCTCGGAGTCACAGTGGCAAACAATCTGACCTGGAACACCCATGCACAGAAGATCCAAGCGAAAGCTGCAAGAACTCTTGGAGTTGTACGTCGAGCCCTTGGGAAATGTGAGCAGAAAGTCAAGGACATTGCATACAAGCAGCTTGTACGACCCCAGTTGGAATATGCTTCAAGTGCATGGAATCCACACACCCAGAAGGAGATCAAACTCATAGAGAGCATACAGAGACAAGCTGCCAGATTCGTCCTCCATGACTATAGAAAAGAATCTAGTGTCACCACCATGCTGTCATCTCTTGGCTGGGACACGCTACAACACCGCCGCTTGCTCAATCAATGCAAGATGCTCTTCAAAGTACACCACAAACTTGTCCAGATCTCCTTGCCTCCTGACATCTGACTTATCACAGGCATCACCAGACCGCAACGAGCACAACATCAAAGCCACAAATTCAGATTCACCCAACCATTTTGCCGAGTAAACTGCTACATGTACAGCATGTTTCCCAGAGCAGTCTGTGTCTGGAACACTCTCCCAAGCAACGCTGTCACTGCAAATACAATTCTTGGCTTTAGGGGAGCGGCACTACCCGCCATACAGACTATGGCGCCGCCCCTGCCCCTGAAGATGTTGTAACGAGGGACACACCTGCACCACCTGCACACTGCACCCTGCACATTGTATATAGTGCACGGAGAACAACCACCAACAGCACATCACCAACAGCACGCAACACAGCACAGCCCTCTCCAGGACAGCGTTCACGCTTTTGGGAGAGTACTTCTTCAAAATTCAAGGTTAGTTTGTAATTCCCACTTCCCATTCATTGTGTATATTAAACAAAACTGCTGCAGCTTACCGCTGCATAAATAAATGATATTGTAAAGGAGAAGGAGGTCTCTCACCATCTCTGCAGGATCCAGGATTGTTATGACCTGCTTGAAGACATCAATTAGCCACTGAGGCTTCAGGATCACTATGTCTCGTAGGAGAGACTGCTGGTCTTCAATGCATCCGTAGTAGACTATGTAACCCAGGTCGTGGTAGAAGGTCAGCATTGTGAGAAGGTCACCCTCTGATTCCATTCCGAATGGCTGCATCAGTTTCTTGGCCTGGGAGAATTTATAAAAATGGCTTCAAAATCATCATATTATTGGTGAAAAATAGGGTTAGGGTTAGGGTAGTATATATCAAAAAAATTAATATCATAACAGTAACATTACATTTAATTTACACAAAGCATATACATAATATAAATATTTATAAATTATTACTCTTACAGAAGGCAACATGGAGTCTGAATCTTATGCCAAGATTTTCAAAGGCACTACATCGTTTTATTAAGACGGATTTAAACTGGGCCGTTTACAAAATTGAAAGGGTATCATTGATGCATTTAAATAATATAGCATCATATATTCCCAACAGTACTAGGAGAGTTGTACGTAGCTGTGAAGAAATGAAATAAGGACTAAACTTAAATTTGCTTGAAATTAAAATACATACAAATAAATGTTTGCCAGAACATTCATTACATAAAAATGGGAAGAAAAAAAAGGGTTTCCAATATGAACTACATGTATAAACAATTTTTCTTCCACTACAGTACATATTAATTTAAATTACTTGAAAATGGCAAGAATGAACATTGCAGTCCTACCTGATCCAATGTCATGTAATTGGATTTATCTGCAGCTAAAGTATCCTCAAATAAAAGCCATCTCAGTGGAATCTCTTCTCCCATGTAAGGCTCTGCCATCGCTACTTTCTCAATATGTTCCCTCAATTTGACCAGCTACAAAGGAAAGTAAGTATTGGTTGGTTAAAAAACAACATGACATGCAGCTCAATGCAAATATTGTCTATTCTAAAAAGTAAACAGATACTTACATCATACTAAAACATCAAAATACAAAAGCAATATAAAAAAATAAGAAAGGTAACATCACACAACAGTATTAGAAAAGATTTAGAAAAATGTATCGAAGATGTGGATAAATAGTTATCAAAACGATTAAGGCAATGTCATTAAACATTAGACGATACATTTATTTGAGCATGTTTAGGAATATTAAACTTACTGCACACAAATATCACTTTATAGTAAGAGAGGGAATAATTGCACAGATGTAGCACATAAATGTAGAGAAGAATTGACAATGGGTAATACAAGAAGTGATATTTAACTTCAACAAAGAATATAAACAAATGTATTTGTTTAGTTGTATTATTACTAGATGTAATTAAAGCATAAAGTTTGTGTCAAGTTTTCTAAAAAGAATAACTGTTATCTAAATCAATGCCAGTCGATGTTATTATTAAATACCTATAATTGATTTTCGTCAAGCACAGTGGATGAAAATCAATGTCAGTATAACCACATGTACTATCTAAATATTATAATTTTTTCATGAGCAGTAGATTAAAATGAATGAAATATTATTGTTCTGAATAAATTCTTGGGAATTAGCATAAAATTGAAAGTGTTTCGGGAATAAACATAGAATCATATGATTTTTTGAACGAGGAAATATTTTAGGATTATTACCACAAAACATTGAGATTTCATGTCAAACGGAATAAACATCACGTCTTAGAGTGAGCAGATTTTATAATATGTGTTACAAGTCAGATATGAACAGATGGGTATGTCAGCTCTTTGTGTTTGAAAGAGCATCTTAATTTATCCAATGGTGTAACAAATCGGGACAATATTTAAGACAAAAAATAAAAATCAGTCTAAAAATCCATCACATTTCATCCAGGCTAAGAAACAGAGTGTAGATTGTATTTTGTTACAGAACAATGGACTGCATTAGCTTACATTTTTGAAGTGATATAATATTATTAAGCGGTCCAAACATTTGGATCAATTTGTGCAACTACAAGGAAAAGCCACTTTACTTTTTGTATTGGATGTAACTGGATTGGATAGATAATCAGGAATATTATTTTGCTACAGGGTTACTATAAATTTTGACAGTTGATGATTATTCATGATGTACCTCTTCGTCTTTGTCCTCTGAGCTGTTTTCAATGGCATAATACCTGGGGACCACATGGCATTGAAACGGTCTCTCCATGATAGATTCACGGATCTTCTTAAAGGCACAGCCAATCTAGAAGACAAAAAAGTAAAATGAGCAGAAAATACACATCTTAGTCATAATGTTAAACATAAATGCATACCTCACTTTAGAAGAAAACATAATAATATATGCAAACAAAAATAATGGTTGTTTAAACATATTTGTGGCTTACACCCAGTATTTAAAGATTGATTGATCGATCTGTAATTGGAAACAAGTCAGAACAAAATCTTGGAATTAGCGGGATTTGAACCTGCCATCTACTGCTTGCCGGACAGCGACTCTACCACCAGGCCATCACTCCAAGCAGAAGATGGCACGTTTAAATGCCGCTGGTCGCAAGAACTTTTCTGACTTGTTACCAATCACAGATCGATCAATCGATCTTTATTTACTTGGTATAAGCCACAAATATGTTTAAACAATTGAAATTTCTCCCAGGAAGCATTGCATTTATAAAAAGGTTATTGTCCAAATGTCGGAATTATGAATATTAATAAGTTAGAATGGATAACAAAAGAACTTGGGTATTTGTCCCTAGTGCATCGTGACTGTGCCATGGACCACTAATGGCCTGGTGGTAGAGTCGCCCCCGGCAACCAGTAGATGGCAGGTTCAAATCCCGTTGGTTTTTCTGACTTGTTTCCAATTACAGATCGATCAAAGATCTTTATTTTCTGGGTGTAAGCCACAAATATGTTTAAAGAGCTGAAATTTCTCCGAGGAAGCATTATATTTATTTTTAAAAAAATTATTATGCTGATATGAAATCCATGTAGCATTATACAATTAAACTCCACCGTGATATCCTTTTGGTTTGTATACAAGGGGAAAATGAGAGCAACGGATCAGTGAAGAATTGAACAAAATCAGTCCAAAAATTAGGAAGTCGTTACTTTTTGAAGATGTAATCAATGAAAAACAAACTTATCTTTTGAGGTCATCTCCCATTTGCTTGGTAGTGCAAATTTCATTAATTTGCATATTCTAGCTTATCAATAAAGGAATGAGGCTGTGTACAAATATCTTTGTAATGATTATATCTAAGGAGCACGTATGACCAAACAAAATGTTCATATAAAATAAATACTTGTTTTTAATTTATTTCCTATTAATAAGATATTGCTCAAATTTTTACTGATCCGTTTCTCTAAGTTTTTGGTCAACTACATATTGGGTGATGTGTAAAAATACAAATAAAACGACCTTCATAGCATCTGGGATATGTGAGAGATTCGCCAGAAAAATAACGATGTTTTAATGACGTCACATAATGGACCAATACTGCCCAAGCAGACGACATCCCATAAAGAATGAACATAATTGCAATGCGATTATTTCTCAAATTATAATAATAGCGTATATAAATGTGATGGAATTTAACACCATTCAAAAAAGGATATGACCCCGATTCTAATAACTATTTTTGTATTTATTTATTTTTTTTATTATTATTTTTTTTTTAATTTATTTATTTATTTATTTATTTATTTTTTTTTTTTTGGGGGGGGGGTAAATACAAAGGATAGGGGTTAATGAACAATCAAAGAAACCACACTTTCAAATTGAAAAAAAACCAGAATGATAGCGTGGACGGCAATTGTTCCCTCTTGAAACGCCGAACATACCGCGGTGCATGCAGCTGAAAATACAATGACGTCTTATTTTTTCTCGCTGCATTTTTCATCAAAATAATACCATGCGCGGGGTTTAGAGCGAGGCAATAAATTAAACATTTAGCCTGACGGTTGTGAAGTAAGAGTTCGGAGAGCTTTTCAAGTGCTATGCCGAGGATGTATTAAAGCGTTTCGTAATTGATAATAATCATTATTTCGAATGTTCCCAAGCACTGAATTGTGATAACCTGGTCCAATCAAAGTGTCAACTTTGCAATAATGACAATAAAGTTCGTTTTAAAAATCAATGAACCTTCTCTTTAAAAGCCCCTCTATAAATGCTTGTAATCGAAAGCTCAGGTATTACCTTTAGAGTAGGTATGTATAAACGTTGATGTCACGCTGGATCGTACAGACTTTGTTATTGTTACTTTGCCATGCCAAGCCTTACGATTTCATAAATTTGCTTTATTTTTTGTTCCTTCTTCTGCTTCTTCTTTTTCTACTTCTTCTTCCTCTCCTTCTTTACCTTCTCCAACTTATCATTATAATATTATCTGGTGGGCTGTATAACGTACAGACCACCTTATAATTTTGTTAGAATCGCTTTATTTATTTATTTATTTTTCTTACATCTAACCACTTTTTTGTAAGCACGATTACTTGAAAATGGCTCAATCAAATACCTTCAAATTTGGCACACATATGTATAGGCATATGTACAAAGCACAATAATGTTTTCAACATTGACCTTCACTGATGACGTCATCTAGGCGCCATTTTATAAAAAATTTCAGAAAATCAATTCATGATCATATCTTCATAACGGAAAGGCATTTCTCATTCATATTTATCATGATTAAGGTCAATATCCGTCCGGTCAATTTCATGGAAAAAACGCGTCGGTGCTGCGCAAAATTTCAAAATGCTCAAAATCGTCTCAAAATCATTTTGCATACGTTTTAGGCCATTTTAAGCATTTTATACAAAATCACTCACACGCCGGGCATGCGCGCGCTTTTTCGCGCGTTAAACTATTACACAACATAGAATCAGCTTTTTTTTTTCTTTCATGATATTCCACATATTTTTACAAACAAATTGATACCATGTTTATATCTTTATGACTATTAATAACGGAATGATCGACCGTTTAACATAAATTTCTGTGCGTGCGAGCTCTTGTATTACATAGCATATATGGACAAAAACATGCCTACACAAAATCCATTGTAGCTCTAATAGGATGCAAGGTGACTAATTCTTTTTTCATCTTGTGATAGAATATGAATTGGAGATATGATTTCATGTCTCATTTGACCCTCAATTGACTCATGACGTCATCATAATGGCCTCCAAACTCAAAATTTCAATTTGCATATTATTTCGTCATCATATTTTTGGAAAATTGATTGTATCTCTGTTAATATTGATCAATTTTCTTCCAAATTTTAATATGTTTTAGCTGAGACAATGCTCTATAAATGCAGTAGTCACAATTTTTAATTTTGACAAAAGCATCATGGCGTATTTTTGCGATTAAAGGAGGCATGTCCATTCTTCACATTTTGCGTGTATTCTCTATGGGACCGGACTTTTTCTCAAAACTCGATTCTACATTCCCGTCTTTCGCGAGCAATATCTACGTCATTTTAGCTTCGTTTACGCTGAACTTTGAGTATGTTGTCGCTGAGACAATAAGCTATCTCAAATGTTACCCTTCATTTTGTCTCAAATTTTATTTGGACCAGCCCACCTATACTTGTTCCAAACAAGTATTACAAATCTAGTTTTATTTACTCTTTACTTTATTTTTGTTCAAATTCATTCTCCGTGTACGCCTTACGAATCTCATACTAATACTCCGTCTCGCCTCCTATAATCCTTTTTCAGTTCAGACCTACTGTATTATATTACTCAGTACGGGAGCCTCTCACATACAAGCTTTGCTTTTAATTTAGGCTCCCCACATTTTACATTGTATTACCCCGCCTATCATATCTATATATTTCGAAACTTCGTACCTACTTTCCGTATACTTGATATGCAATCTTTCCCTTTTTGGTGTAAATGTGGAACAAATAAACTTCAAACTTCAAACTTCAATAGTTGAATGGTGATACCTTTCACGTCAGCTTTTTTCACAGTATATCGTATGCAATTATCTTTTTTTTACAAACAGAGTTGTCATTTGGAATAAAGTTCGATACTGTAAATCTGGTGTATGCTGGTCGCAAGAAAAAAAATAACCTTCAAAGATATCTCTGAATGAAAGATGTAACTTGGATACAATTTGCAAACAATACTACACAGCGCTAGACCTGGAAAAAGTTGCTCCGAAGGCAAGACAAGTTTAAAATCTCTGCACGATCGAAATAGCTTTCAGATATGTATGTTGCGCAATGCGCATGCATAATACGTATACCATGCGCATACTACATGCATGCATCGTACACCGGAATAATATCAGTTCCAGACGTTGCTCGAAGTTACATCCAAGAGGTGCACATCTCGGCATTTGGGGGTTGGCGATAGCAAGAATTGCAGGACCTACAGGAAAAACAGTTGATGCTGATTGAACTTCCTGGGGTAAACACAATTATCATTTCATTATCAAAATACATGTATATCATAAACCATTACTTTTTCCTTTTTCTCTCTTGCATTTCCTTGCACTTGTTCTCGATGGGTTCCAACGATGAATATTGGTGGAGATTTCTGAGTGGGTTTAGACGTATCCCTATTCCTGACCGAAGAGGGCGCCACAGCATGGGCGTATATGGAACACAACCAGAAATTGATGAACTCTAGACAAGTCAGTTCTGATTTGGCACCTCCTTTAGCCTATGTTTTAATTGTAAACAAATATATATATGACGAGCAAATGATAAAAACGCACATAAACACCATGCTTTGTAATCATTCTAACAGGATAATGCATACATATCCCACTCCTCATATCCAACATAACTTTAATTTGTGTTGTTGTTGAATGATTCAATTTATTTATCTTCATTATCTTCCAAAATAACTAACCGATTACAGAATGATGATCAAATCATTTAATGAACAGATTATCACAGTTATTTACTTACATTGTAATATTACCATAAATAATCATGAAGAAGGATTGTACCATAAACAAAGCTTGAAGGGTGGCAATTCTTTATAACAAATTAATTAAATGGTATATAATATTGAGGGGAAATACTGTATGCTATACTGACAGAACTAGAAATCATTAAAGTATGTAGGTAAATTGAGATGTATGAGAGGATGTCGGGAGGAGATGGTAAATTAATCATCAAGAGAAATAGCAGTACTCTTTGATTTTTAATTATGGAACATTACCAGCTATAAATATGATTGATAATTTTATTCTCATAAATTGATCGCTTTAATGACATGCCCAAGTGTGAAAGTGATTGGAAGGAAGACTGAGTAGGCCAACGTGTACTTTTCGAACTGAGATGGACTTTCACACCATACTCTCAAAGGGAAAACAAGTCTAATACATATTATATAATACTGATTTTATTGTACCAACAATTTAAAAACAAATCAAAATAAACAAAAGCTATCATGATATTTATACTTTAAAAATACATTTAACTCGAGTTTAATGATTAATGGGAATACTTAAATCTTTACAAATTGAAATTCGGTATATAAATAATGGTTAGCAAAGACTACATAACACTTTTTATCATTCATCACTCCCCCTGTAAAGCAAAATTAATTTTCTACTAAGCAGTATAAAATGAAATTTTAAAAATACCATTTCATAAAACTTGTCTCTGGCTTCAGGGGGAACGACATAATCCAACCTTCTACTGAGATCAAAGACTATCACATAAATGGCTCGCCATGTCAGAAACACCTAAAGGAGAAGGGAATACAAATGATGCATACGGGTTTAATAACTACCGTGCTATGTTCTTTCAAAATGCTCTATTATTTCTAGAATTATAGGTACCCCCATGTACGGTTTATATACGGAGACATAGGCGAAGGGGATAAACGGAGGCGTAGTAGCTCAGTGGTAGGGAAATGGTCTCGTAACCGAGAGGTCCCAGGTTCGAAACCAACTCGATGCACTAGTGCCCTTTGGTAAGGCATTAATCCTCACTAAAACATTTCCCACGGAAATGACTTATAGCCACCTTGGCTGCTTACTTACAAGCATACATCTGCTTTCCTAGCAGTCAGTTAATACAAATAAACTAAACAAAAAAATAACAATATATTAATATAAAGAGTACAATTCAGCATTAAGAGCAAAATGTCTCTAAATTGCAATATCTCTATCCAACCCAAGACAAAGCATAATTTCCAAAATTACCAAGTCTCTTGATTTAACTGACTGATGCAGATCCTCTGGCTCCATACCAACAGCCATTATCAATTTATGAGTATCTATGCTACAATAAAATACAGATTAAACAACCACGATAATAAATCAGGCGCGTACACAGGGGGGGGGGGTGGGGGTTGGGGGTTGGGGGGTTAACCCCCCCTTTGGAATTTGTATGTGTGATCCCCCCCCCCCATTACCCCCCTTTTTTTTAATTATTTAAAAAAAAAAAAAAAAAAATTCCCATGGCTGACCTAAACAGGTGACCTTACCCCCCCCCCCCCCCCCCCCCCCCAACGGAGCCAAATGTCGAATTTTCAAATTTCGAGGAAAAAAAAAAAAAAAAGTGTCCTCTCATTTTCTGCTTCTATTAAAACAAAATTAATATCAGGGTTTCTCCTTTCATGCACATGTATAACACTGATGGTTAAAGCAATATGTAGGCCAACAGCTGTGCATAAAATACATGATTTCATGTGCTCTGAACTGAAGCATTATATTGAGACTCGGAAATTGATTAGAACAAATCACAGGAGAAATATCAAATATTTATGACATGAACACTTTGATGATTGTATGGGAGACTGCAGTCAATACAATGTTATCTCTTTTTCTTCTTCTAAATACCAGAATCTAACAATATATTACAAATTTGCTTTCAAGGCACTAAGGTCGAATTTACTCTTTTACCTGATGGGTTGTGTAGTATATGTCGTGTCCGGCAAAGTCCCATATACTTAGTGAGACCCTTTCTTCTCTAGCGCTATCAGTACTGTCTGTTCCTATCTCCTGAGGAATAAAGGAAACAAATACACTTCTACATGAACCTTTATCGTTACATGATAGTATTTTGTCCCCAACAACCGTCCCTACTTCTCTGTTATTTATTTTGCATCAGCTCTCTATCCATTTCTCTATAAATGAATAGCTCGGTTCCAGAAGGTACTACATCCATAAATCCAAGTTCTCAGAAAAACACGATGTTTTAATTATCATAGTCAGCAATGTCAGTTTGGAATGATACTTTGGCTGATTATAATGTCGTATGATACAAGTAAAATAACATCCTTTTATCAAAATCTAAGTCTATTTGTTATGAATTTATTTTGTTTTTTTAATTTGTGGATGTAGTACCTTTTGGAACCGAAATTGGATGTCGGACTTTTTGGAACCGAAAATCGTGCATTCTTTATGCAAGTTACAATTCAAAGATTGAATGAATATGGTACCTTTTGGAATGGAACTCATTTTTAAATTCTATTTTTACTTTTTTGTTTACAATGATCTTTTCGAAGTATCAGTGTATGAGGCAACTATTTTTTTAAATAAAAATGGATGTAGTACCTTTTGCAACCGAGCTCTTCATATATTCTTCCCATTCTTTAGACTCACTCCCGTTTCTCCTCACCTATACTGTCCTTCTGTCTCTTTCACCCTCTGTATTATTTTACTCTCTCTTAGTGCTTACACTTTGTGTGCATGCCTCTCACCCTTTTAATCTGTTATCAATGTTGTTCAATATGCTATGTGTAATTTTACTAATTTCTATACATGTCATGTCGATATATACAGATCGTCTACTATCCACAAGGTCTAATAATCATTTTGTCTATTAATCATTTCGTCTAATGACCATTTAGGCTATACTAAACATCATAATCATCAAATATTTATTAGACTTTATGAATAGTAGACGAAATAGGCATTACATGAAATGGGAATTAGATTAACTGGTTAGTAGACTAAACGAACAATATACCAGATGGGTAGTAGACTTATAAATGGTTATTGGTCTAAATGGTCATGAGACCAAATGATGAATAGACGACATGATTATTAGACCATTTGAATTGTAGACGTGCTGGGTGTAGACCAAACGGCAGTCCTCCCTCGCTGTCACACCTAATCACCAAAAAAGCAAAACAACAACAACAACAACTTTCATGAAAATGTATGTAGTACCTTTTGCAACCGAGCTCTTCATATATTCTTCCCATTTTTCAGACTCTTTCCCGTTTCTCCTCACCTATACTGTCCTTCTGTCTCTTTCACCCTCTGTATTATTTTACTCTCTCTTAGTGCTTACACTTTGTGTGCATGCCTCTCACCCTTTTAATCTGTTATCAATGTTGTTCAATATGCTATGTGTAATTTCACTTTAATTTCAATATATGTCAATGTCTATATTTATACAGACCGTTTACTATCCACTTGACTTAAATGCTCAGGCCTCCATTCATTTCTGTCCTGGGCTTGGTGTTGGGCAGCCTCCAGGCTTAATCCAGAGTCTTGGCGGATTTGGTCTTTCCACCTCAGGGGAGGACGTCCTGGTGGCCGTGGCACATTAAAGTCATTGGTGTGGACTTGTATTGGTAGGCGTTCCTGTGGCATACGTACCACATGTCCAAACCATTTCAGGCGGCGGTTGGATATTTCCTCATTTATTGTCTTGGATATTTTCAATGACTTTCTGATTTCTACGCTTCTGATTTTATCTAGAAGATGGACTCCTGCTATTGTCCGCAGACATCTCATCTCAAAGGTCTCCAGTTTATCCCGGTCAGTTTTCCTTAGCGTCCACGTCTCAGACCCGTAGGTGGCTATAGGACGAATGAGGGCATTATAAATCCTGACCTTCAGGGCTCTTGAAATATCTTGGTTGGTCCATATATTGTTTCTCAGTCTGCTAAATGCCCAGGAAGCTAGATTTGTGCGTCTCTTGACATCTTTGGTAACCGAGGGGACTACACTTCCAAGGAAGACAAAGTCTTCTACCTTCTCTATAGGGTTGCCATCTATTGAAGTCTCCCCATCATCGGTTGTCATGATTCTGCATTTAGCTGTGTTGATTTTCATTCCCCATTTACCACAGACTTCCACCAGCTTGTTTGTTGATATTTGGAGTTTGTCATAGATGAGTTCGAGTAGAGTGGTGTCATCTGCATAGCGGATGTTGTTAAAGCGTATGCCACCCATCTGTACTCCACTCTCTAGGTTTTTGACATCTGCCATCACAAACTCTAGGAAGATGTTGAATAGACTTGGGGAAAGAAGACAGCCTTACCTGACGCCTGTCTTAACTTGGAACCATTCCGTAACTTTACCACTTACGATGACAGCACATTTGGTCTGATCATACATATACTTAATGAGGTCAATCAGGTTCGTCTCAACTCCTATTGAAAGAAGGCACTTCCATAAAGCATCCACAAGGTCTAATAATCATTTTGTCTACTTATTATTTCGTCTAATGACCATTTAGACTAATTGTCTTTTGGTCTAATGTCCATTTTGGTCTAATAATCATTCAATCAAACATCATAATCATCAACTAATTATTAGACCTTATGGATAGTAGACGAAATGGGCATTAGATAAAATGGGAATTAGATTAGACTAAACAAACAATAGACCAGATGGGTAGTAGACTTATTGAATATTAGACCAAATGGAAATTAGACCAAATGTTTATTGGCCTAAATGGTCATGAGACCAAAAAAAAAAAAAAAAATTGGGTAGTACACGAAATTGTTGTAGACCAAACGGCATTTCTCCCTCGCTGTTACATCTTTGTAGAAATGTTCCTGTTAAAGTTAACAAATAAGGTCATGATATACAACGATCACTTTTCTGACAACTAGTGGACCTGGTAAATTCTGTTAGCTGCACCAAAATACGGTTCGCTGCACTTATGAAGAAACAGACTCATCGTATTCTGCTAAGTGTTACTATATTTTGTTTATTATTATAGGTAGACCCTTTTGTTATGTCTGGGTCTCCTGTAGTATAGATCATATAACAAAATGAAACAAAGAAGTGGAAGATTCTAGGATAAAACAAAGACATTGTAGACAATCGTTTACATACATGTATCATCCCACATAAAACTACAAGGTTCAAAACTGAATTCTACCTTTAGGTGAACCTGTTTCTTAAGCATTCTCTCCACCAGACTTGCTATTTGATTTGGCATATTGTCATCCTCCTTTTTAGCCTTGGGCGCCTCCACCTTATCCAAGACAAACCCTTCTGTAATAAATAGAAGAAATACATATATGTGTTTGTAGGATATATACATTCATAATTAATCTACATCAGCCACTCTCTGCTCAGGTGTTAATAGGTACCACCATGGACCTTCTATAGCATGTCCCTAGTACCAGAAAGGATGTGGTTGGATTGGCATGTGTGCGTTTGTAAAATGGCACCTGGTCAAAATACTCCCCAGGGGAGTTGTGTGTGTGCTCTATCATTCTACCACCTAAATAAGGCCTTCAAATGTGAATACTTTTATTACATTTTGAGTGTCAAGTAACGTCTGGCTGGAATGATCCCCAAGGAGTGGAGATTGTGCACACAGTGTGTGCGGGCAAACACTGAATCCAATAAATTCACTTTAAATAGACCTTATTGCCGATGTGGGATATAAATCAAATATTAATCGACTACGAGGGTAATGATGCAAACTATCATCACCGAGGCGATGATAGTTTGTATCCATTGCCCGAGTAAAGGAGGATAATATTTGTTTTATATCCCACATCGGCAATAAGGTCTATTTAAAGTGAATTTTACATAATTAAAACAACTGATTTTGCAAACAGTTTAGCTTCAGCTAGATTTTACAAAGCACAACATGCGTACATGTAATACAGTCGATGCGCGCTCATTTGACATTGACATTGACTTTAACATTTCGCGTAACCTAATTTGCTATGCTTATTCAATGCGCAAGTCGCGCAAGTGGGGCAGCAGCAAAAATTATTTTACAAAAAGACCTATCTCAGGTAGATAGTACTTATCTATACATTGTTCGTGCTCTGTACAATCGCAATGCAAACAACTATACATGAGAGATATAAATATTATATTCCACATACTAAGAATCTTGCTCTACGATTGGTCATAAGTAAATCACGTGACCAAAGATAGTTTGCCCATCATTGATGGGAGAAGCAAAAAGTTCGTTGCCCTTTGTAGATAGTACTACTATCTACAAAGGGCAACGCACTTTTATTGAAGATAGAGGTACTATCTACAAAGGGCAACGCACTTTCACTGAAGATTATCCAAAAGCGCACTAAAACAGGCGCAATTAAGCGCGCATTACCAATGAGCGCAATTAAAGCAAACATTATGCGCGCACCGTACCCTCAAGGGGTTGGGTTAAACTTTTAACTTTTTGGGGTGTGAATTTTGGGCCTGGTGTCTTTTATGTAGATGTATACACGTCCTTTTCTTTTTGTATTTAAATTGTTTTAGATGTGGAATATAAAGCAAATAATCACCTTTTGGTTTCAAGCGATGGCAAACTATCACTTCCTCGTCGATCAGAATGTATACGCTATCTTTCCTCAGCTTCGCTTCGGAAAGATAGCTACATCCAGATCGCCTCGGAAGTGATAGTTTGTCCCATCACCTTCACCAACGGTAGTTATTTGCTTATTATTATTATAATCATTATTATGAGAATATTTCATGTAACTGACATTTGATTAATCAGAAAATGATTGCAGTTTAAATTCATCACTGGATAATAACAACCTTTGTGTGATAACAATTTAAAGTTTTAACAAGTAAATACTAATTTGTTATCAACTTGAATTGATACTTAATATCTTATGGCAATGAATTAAGGATTAATCGAGGGTTAAGTAGAAAAAATAGATATATTGAGCAGCATTTAAATTCGTTGAGCAAATTTCTGAGGTTATTAATTTGTATTTTTTTCTTCTGGCAGAATTTAACATCTTCTTCATATTCATAACTCACCACTCCATTTACTTTCATCGCGATTTTAATTTGAAATACTTTACATGATAGCCATTTCATTCTCTCTCACTGATTTTCCCTTAAATCAGATATACTTTATCTGCGTGTAGCTGATAATTACCTGTGTTGGGGTCTTTGTGTTTTTTATCCAGGCCTCTGCTGCGAGTATTATCGTTGTGTGGTTCCAAACTTTCTTGATTCTGTACACAAAATAAACCAGTATTAAGATTGGCATCGAGTAACTTGCACTAGCCGCATCACAATTAACAACCAGAACTACTTGTGTAAGGGGCTGATGAGATGATTTCATTCTTTATTCATTTATACTGTCATTCTAGGCTGGTCTAGAGTAATTTATTGTGTCGTTGCATGATTTACTATGTACTTGACATTCCAGATGCAAACAGCTAATGCATGTAATTGTGTTTATTAATACTTGAATGGCTAATGCCGAGTTAAATGTAAACTTGTGTTACAGTAATGAAAACAAATCGAAGTATATTATCATGAAGGAAATGCGTATGCAAAGGAAATGGCAACCTCGATATACCGTAGTGCATTGTAATCCTAGACTACCCATATAATTATCGTTCTTTACTTACTACTCAGGTATCTTGCTATCAAATTCTTTGAGCACAATTTCCGATATCATTAATGTGTTTGAATGATCATGATAACTATTTGTAAAACGATTCTAATATAAATACTTGCAAAAACAAAAAAAATATTCTGGCTGAACTTCACTTCTCCATTATAATAATAACTCACTATTACACATCATTTTATAGAGATTTGTATTTGAATTAACAAGTACGATAGCTATTTTATTCCCTATTACTGGTTTACCAGAAGTCAGCAAAACTATATCTGTATGGAGATAATAATTACCTGTGGTGGTGTCACGATCAGCCTCTTTGCTATGTCATCTGCAAGAGCTTTACTATACTCATCCTCTTTGAAATTAAATTATCATATATCACATATTACATTGTAATATAAGATTGTATGATTCCAGAGTAATTGAAATTACATATATCTGATTTAAAGGAACAATTTAATGTGCAATCCTGCCTTTATAGCAAGTTAAAAATTACCAGATAGCTAGAAGTATGATGTCATGTCATGCAACTCCTTAAATTGCTTTAATACACTCCTTGATTAAAATATAATTTTCTTCAAACTTATGGCTGAAAAGGTTTTTTTTTTTTTGTGACTTCTAACAAAATGGTATCCATAATAAGAATAACATCTTTGAAGGGTAAAGAAGCTTTTGAAAAAAATTGATTTAAAACAAAAGTATGATTGTACAGGGAATGGGAAAGTTGTTATATTTACATAGGAGTACAAACACAGTGGTATTGCCATGACATTATAAGGACAATTCAGTTCACTTCTTATATCCATATCACGACTAAAAGAACTTTAACTTTGTAATTGCTATGTCAGGAATCGTTTCAGACAGTATTTATGATAATGATAATAACAACAAAAACAATAATAATAGTAATGGCAATAATGATAAGAATAGTTATAGGTATAAAATACATTTATAAACCACAGCCACCACGTGCTTATAAATTGTAGCATTAAGATATTAATATGAAAAGGTACGCTTTAAGTTTTTATTTAAAAGTGTTTTCCATCCTCGTTTGTCACCAACAGTCTGATGTCAGATTTAAAGATATACTTAAGCAGAGAATGCTATTTTTTATGGTATAGGCAAATCTTGTTTAAATTTCTACTTACCTGTTGTATCTTCATTCCCACGTCTTTTCTTATGAATTGACCACATTTTTTCGCCAGCCTTTGCAACCTCGATACAAATTGTTTCTACACCGTCCGTTATTGCCTCATTTTGATCAAATCTGAAACAAATAAAAAAAGATGATAATATTAATATTAATAATAATAATGATATTAAAACAAATTAGAATAATAATTGTAATAGAAATAAAAATGTTAATAATTACAATATTATATATACGCAAAAGTATTCAAAACGTTCAACAAACTGAATTCGGTATAATCAAACAAATCCGATAAATGCATGATGATTTGTAAATATTTCGCAGTTAAATTCAATAAATCTAAATCACTAATTCACTAAATCTCTATAAATCTCAAATTGTTGAATGATGTGAATCCAATTGTAAAATAATTTGTGACGTAATTGGGAATGAAAAACTCTCCCATATGTTGCAACAAAAAATATCATGAATTTCAGTTCTATCCATAGCACCTTGTCCCATGGGGTTGTACCACAAGTTTGAAGTTTGAAGTGTATTTGTTCCACATTTACATTAAAAAACAATTAAAATTTGTTTCTTTTCTTTTTTGTACAAGTGTAAAAGCGAAGATTATAAAATAAGAGATTTCAAATCAAGTATAAGTTTCGAAATATAAAGCTATGACAGGCAAGGTAATACAATGTACAATGTGGGGAGCCTAAATAAAAAGCAAAGCTTGTATGTGACCTGTACTGAGTAAATATAAAGTAAGTCTGAATTAAAAAGGTAGAAGAAGAAAGAAGAAGTAGAAGAAGAAGAAGAAGATGAAGCAATCGATGAAATCAAAGGCATGGCAAAGTAAAACAAGATAACAGTCTGTAAAACCACCTGTACGATCTAGAGTGACATCAACATGTATACATACTCAAAAGGTAACACCTGAGCTTTCGTTTAAAATAATAAATCGGGAGGGGGGGCTTTCAACTAGTTCGTTATTCAGGTTGTTCCAGAATTTGGGTCCAGTAAAAGTAATTGTTTTGTTTGCAGAAACGTTGCGAGTTCGAGGGAGATGAAAATGATATGTCTGTCTAGTAGGATAAGAATGTATATATAATGTATGTATATAGATATGCGATGAAAAAAGGGGACGAAAGCATCTGATAAATTATCTGTCGACTGTTCATACACAACTATTTTAAGAATATTACAATTTGGAAAGCTATGCAAAAAAAAAAAAAATTATTCATTATTCTAACAGCCCATTTTTGTACAATATTAGCTTTGTCCATAAGTGTTATAGAGCTATTTCTCCATGCGAGTATACAATAAGATAAGGCAAGATCAAGGTAAAATAGAGTAGAAGCATGACATAAGGGGGTTCAAAAGGTTTCAACGTATTCATTATACCAGAGTAACTTAATATGACTGATAACAAAGTTGTCTATTTTTTCTCAAGTGCATGGAAGAAATACATCATACAGAGACAAATAAACAAGGAAGAGTACAGAGAGACAGAGAGAGAGAGAGAGAGATTTTTTTTAAAGAAATAAGGGAATAATAAAGAGATTACCCTTGTCCTGTAAGAGTTTTCTTTAGACTTGTCTTTCCAACACGTTCTTGTCCCACAAGCATCAGGCGCGTTCGGAATACTTGCTTCGTGCCAGCTTGAGCTGCTTCGGCATACGCTCGTCGTGCTCTCGGCCCCCGAGCGAGGATCTCGGGGGGTGCAGAAAGACCACCGAAGGAAATATCATCCAGATTGCTTCCACAGTCATATTTAAGGGATGTCAGTTGGTCGTCGTTTCCCTCGTGATTATCAGTATCATCTTTAATAATGAAGATCAAGCAAACACATCGAATACGTCAGGATAAAGACACAAATTTGGCCTGCAACAGAAAACAAAACCGTTCTAAACTATACAAAAACATTAACAAAAGCATGGTCAACCATCATGGTTAAAATCTTAAGATTGGATTTTGATATGACTGTTTCACTTCGCCGCTTACACTTTAGTCACACTGCAGAAACCGACTCCACAGCAACTCCAAACTAACCGATTTTAGGGCCGTTTGGGTAATATTATTATTATTATTATTATTATTTTTTTTTTTTTTTTTTGGGGGGGGGGGAGGGCTATTATCGGTCTGGTGTCGGTCTTGTTCGTTTGACTGAGGTATGGTATTTAGAAGATACACTCCATCCTCCAAGCAGAGCTCCCTGAAGAAAAGTGAAAATCCCAATAGTTGACCATGGGGGGGGGGGGGGCTATGTAAGCATCACCCAATGTCATGCATATGTTTCTGATAAAATGCCCACCATAAACTTTGTTATTCCTGACTCATTTTTCCTGATTGAGGTGTCATATGAAAGAGCAGTATTTGAACTTTCTAGAAATGTGATTTTCTCGTTCAAATTCAGATACCACCCGCCAAATAACTTTTTGATTTCCTCTCTTCAAATTGTTTTGAATCACCCATGCGTGGAATGTGCAACATATGACTTGCATCAAATGAAAACAGAAAATGCAATAAATTTGCAATAATTTATTGCATTTTACCCCGGTCCCCAACATAAAAAATTCTTTGGACGGCCATGCATTACGGCTCAAGGCATGGGCACACAGAGGATTTTGTTATGTTGGGAAACGGGGTAAAATGCAATAAATTATTGAAAATTTATTGCATTTTATTTTTTATTTTTTTATTTATGGAAACTGCCCCCTACCCTAGCCCCCGCTGTGTACAGTTATGGTTCAGTGACAAAGCAATGGCCTCGTAACTATGAGGCCCCAGGATCAAAACCATGTCGATGTGCTATATTAGTGCCCTCTTGTGGGGCATTAATCCTCCGTATGCCTTAAGGGCGTATGTCCCCTAGTTGATAAGCATAGTAGCATACACATGCTTTAGCAGTCACGCAAAACACACATTGGCAAATTACTATTCAATAAAATCTGAGAATGTATACTATGATCTAGATCTATTATTTTTTAATTATTTTTAAAATATTTCCATAAAGTGGGGTAAAACAAAAATATTCCAACTTTATGAGCGACAGTGTAATTATAATTGCGATTAAGTTATGATAAAACATCGATAATTCTCGGTTTCGTTTTCTCTGGGACGCACTGTATAACTTATCTTTTGACTTTTTGTTCTTCATTTAAGATTTAAGATTTTGATATCCTTCTTTTATCTAGTGGACCTCTGTCTTATGCCTCTTTTTGACTATTTTTATCAGAATAATGCATCTTAACTATTAGAAAATCTATTTCAGAAATAAATGAGTAATGTTGACAGCATGTCGACTTTCTCCAGCATTCATTTTAATTGTCGAAGCCTAATTAGGACAAATTACGGTGGAATATTTGATTACATTGACATACTTTCACACAATTTTGATGTTATTGGTTTAACTGAAACCTGGATAAATGAAAGTGAAGATATTTCTATATTCATACCAAAAAATTAATCGTTTTTACATAACGGAAGGCCAATGCGTAAAGGAGGTGGTGTTGGAGTTTTAGTGAATGAAAATATCAAGTTCTTTCAATGGTTAGATTTGTCACTTCCTGTTGCTTGTGAAAGTATTGAACTGGTGTTCATTGAAATTCCAACAAACGTGACAGAAATGTGCTAATTACGGTCCTCTACAGATCACCTAATCAATCTATCAATTCTTTTCTGAAAGTAATAAGTCCTGTTTTGTCTAAAACATTTAGACACAAAAAGAATGTTATCTCTTTGATAATTACTATATTGATCTTATGAAGTTGGATTCAACCCCAAACATAAATGATTTTCTTGAATTCATGCTGTTTTTATCCCGCTATTTTAAATCCAACTAGAATTACCACAGACACAGCATTGATAACATCTTCTCAAATATACCAATAACTAAGACTTTATTCTTACAGAAACGAATACCTTCGATGAGTCTATGTTATGGAGTCATCTCCCACCATATATCAAAAATCGTTCTTCATTGTATTCATTTACGGCTAAATTAAGATTATTCCTGATAAACATCATTTACATATACATAGAGGTAGATGCCCTTTTTTTTCTTTGTCTTTGATATTTCCTCCCTCTTCTTCCTCGTTATTGGTACCACCTCATCATTTGACTTTATGTTTACTTTTAATTGTACAATTCTTTTGTAATTATTTGGGGTAGTCCTGGACAAATAATTTTAGATTTTTGACTCCCCCTTCTACATTTGCTGTTTTTTTCTTTTTAAAACATACATTATTTCCATATGGATTCGCTTTATATATGCTGTACATGCTCTATTATTGTACTGCATGTATGTTTTTTATTTTATGGATTTTCCTTTGTTTGGCATTTGTAGAGAAATAAATTGAATTGAATTGAAAAAAATTGAACAATCCAAACCCTCAACAAAGTTAGTACTTAAATCTGAATTCGTTGACGAGTTTGCGTGCAGGGGGTAAATGGTACCACATGGATCAGGGCTGTGTTTCATAAAACTCGTTATCAATTTACAACAACCGTTGCAATTACAAGCTACTGCAATCATGGCATTTGATTGGCTGAGAGCAAATTTGTCATAGAAATTTAGCCTTTGTTATTAATAACAATTTTTATGAAACAAGGCGTATGATTTATTGTTAGGCATGCATTTGGCATGAACCACCCATCCCCAATCCCTGGAAACACTGTCAGCATCAGAAAGAACAAAGAAATTTAATCCGAATATAATAATAGAATACCGTGGAACAATAAAGGAACCTATAAGTCCCTTCTTGGTTAACAAAAACAAAACAAAAACACCCAAGACTAATCGTTCACTTAGACATACGCCTATAAACGGTAATTGACAAAACTGGTAAATAGACCAATTGGCAATGAAACCAAATAAGATTAATTTGTTAAGATTCATTCAAAGAGTTCATCATTTATAAGATTAAAGAGAGCAATTTGTAATCGTACTAATTTCTACGGGGAAATTTAGCAAATACATTTACACAACAAAATAAAGGATCAAAACAATTTAAAATGAAAGTATTATGACGCCTATGTCCCTATAAATACATCGCTTTTTTACATAAAATAGTGATCACTGTTAAAATGAGAATCATACCTTCAGGTGATGCTTCTTCTTTCTCTGCTTGCTCACTAGTGAGATACTGAACTATATCGAGATGACCATTGCGTGATGCAACAAGAAGCGGCGTCTCACCAACATTTTTCCCCCTCTTTAACTGTGCTCCTTGGCCGACGAGGTACTGAACTACATCAAGGTGACCATGGCGTGATGCAGCATAAAGTGGTGTCAACTCATTATTATTACCCCTCTCTACCTGTGCTCCTTGTTTAACGAGGTACTGAACTACATCAAGATGACCTTCAAGTGATGCATCTTGAAGTGGTGTCGAACCATTATTACTGCCCCTCTCTACCTGTGCTCCTTGTTTAACGAGGTACTGAACTACGTCAAGATGACCCTTTTTTGATGCCAAATGAAGTGGTGTCGAACCATTATTATTACCCCTCTCTACCTGTGCTCCTTTACTAACGAGATACTCAACTACATCAAGATGACCTTCAAGTGATGCATCTTGAAGTGGTGTCGAACCATTATTACTGCCCCTCTCTACCTGTGCTCCTTGTTTAACGAGGTACTGAACTACGTCAAGATGACCCTTTTTTGATGCCAAATGAAGTGGTGTCGAACCATTTTTATTACCCTTCTCTATCTGTGCTCCTTTACTAACGAGATACTCAACTACATCAAGATGACCTTCAAGTGATGCATCTTGAAGTGGTGTCCAACCATTATTACTGCCCCTCTCTACCTGTGCTCCTTGTTTAACGAGGTACTGAACTACGTCAAGATGACCCTTTTTTGATGCGAAATGAAGTGGTGTCGAACCATTTTTATTACCCCTCTCTATCTGTGCTCCTTGACTAACGAGGTACTTAACTACGTCAGAACGGCCATTTTCAGCTGCCACGAGAAGGGCTATATCCAGTTCAGAAGGCTCATTTGCTACTCTTTCAGCCATGTTTTGCTTAAAATCTATAAACCCCCATTTTTAAACAAATTTGAATTTCTTATGAATATTTCTTCGTTCTTGAGTAATTAGACCTAATATTTCATGTTTGTCAAAATCACTTTTGCGTTTTGTTAATCGTTCTTGGAAGTGACTATACACGTCAATGAAGTTACCCGCTTTACATATCTTTCTCTGTTGCCCTTTAGGTTTAAACTATTTGAATCCTATTCATGATTATGCATTATTACGGCAACGGAATAATTAACATTTGATAAAGTAATAGGAGCATAATTCCAATTATATAATTAATGAATCCGTGTCGGACAGTCCTGGCGCTGTCAGTACAAGGTTGATAACTCCACTTTATTCGTCTGATTTCTTTCTCATAAACCAACGTGCTCCGGTCCATCCAAATATAACATGAAAGGTATGTTGCTTCAACAACGAAATTGTAGATTGTCCAATCAGTTCACAAATCAGTGCATGAAAGTGTTCCACGATAAAACGCTAGGAATTCGTCTTAAACTCTAGTTCTCTGCTTTGTATCCGAATAATAAACCTTGTGTTTGAGGGTATATGACACAAAGGTAAGAGCTCAATAAAACATTTGTGTGTGCTTACGGTTTCCCAATCAAACTAACCGATGGAACAGTCATGAAGAAAACGGCGGATCCTTTGGTGAGAAACGGGCGTTGTTTGTAGAATGTCATCCTGACAGTACATCATCATGACCACATCTAGGATTTGATAGAATGAAATGCAAAAGTACGTGAAAAGAGAAAATATGCGTGGTTGACTATTTATTACCTAGGGCAAAGTAACTTTTTTAGACATGTAATGTTGTAAAATGTCGTTGGGTATCAACGTGTTTGGGCACTTCCCTGCACAATTTCTAGGTGGGCTACCTTGAAATTATATTGAACGACTGTTGTGTGGGGTGTCATATATAAGAGAATTAAATTTCCCCACAAGATAACAATACATTCAATAGGTTTGAGCATAATTTGCATAACAACTTTGATCCATAAATGTGAATTTTTACACTTTTCCCCTCAATTATGAATTTCCCCAAAATGCATTCTTCTCCATATTTAAAGAATAATGATGACTACTGACTGGGAACATTTTGAAAGACTGTCCATAAGTAAGGTTCATATTATATCCGAATTCCAACTTAATTGCTTTTCTAACAAAAATGTTGAAGCACTCTAAAGTTGACACTTTGATATTAGCTAACACATCAATTGTGGTTGGTAAGGGTGGTCATCTCCTTAGCAACACGAACATAGTAAGATGACAAATAGAATATATCGCAAATAGATGCAATTATCGAGCAGATGAATGTTAGGTATAGTGTGTTGTCACAGTTTCATCATTTTTAATTATATTTCTCTCTTAGTTACCGTTGCTATGGTAATAATATTTCTGACAACCAGAAAATGTGTTCTCAGAAACCAAATTAGGTTTTCTCCCGCTTGTGAAATTTCTGATAATCACTGACAGGATGATATTGTTAGTTACAATAATCTGATTGTGATATTTAAGATTACTCTTTTTTTATGAAGTAAATTAGAAATTAGATTACATTAGATGAGGTACTTGTAACTGTAAATTAATTTTATCACCGCTATTTGTAGGGGCCCGTTCCATTTACCCCTTTATAACGATACCACCTCTTTCTTAACAAATCTGTCTACATCCCGAGTACAGGCAAATACGTAGAAACAGCGAATAACGGTGAGTGAATAGAGCATTTTAACCGTTAAATGAGACTCAGTGTGTACGTGAAAAAATTGTTAAATCTGTCAAAGTCAACCTAGTGTCGACATTGACTTTTGGAAAATAATGTTATGGTTAAATCATCTTCAAAAGCCATGTAGGATAAGTCAGGTAAAGATCCTTCCAAATTTAATACAAAAATATGAAATAAATATATTAACAGCATTATTTTTAAAATTATATTTAATTTTTCCTAGTGCCTTTTGTTCACACCACCACGCAATGAACAATGTGTTCATATATAGTGATTTTTTCCGAGTATTTGGCTGTAATCGGTTTTCCTCGGTTGGATTCTAATCATTTTCATCTCATCTATACAGAAAACATATTATTTGTATATATATACATACATGTACCTTCGTCTAGGTAACCTTGAGGTTTGCCTTGCATTCACCTGTTGGATTTACTGCCTATGAAATAACACAAAATTGATTCCTGTCCCGTGACTAATCCACAGAGAAGAAACATGTCCGTACTCCTTGTCTTAAGAAAATTTCTGAAAATAACAATACGTTTCAGATAGTGAACGTCACTTGATAGATTTCATATCATGACGGTGATACCCTTGTGCTGAGTTTGCCATGATATTTCATGAAGCGGTACAAATACACATACAAATGGTTAAGCCTATGAAGGCAAACTTGGCCCACACATGAGGAAAGATGCCGACAAATTCCATGTCTATTTTGTAAAATTTCGGAAGCAAATAATGGAATAATGGAAAAATCCAAGCGAGCATAGCTATTTAAAAGAAATAATAACATAAGTGGTTACAAAAGCAGTGTGTTTGCCAAGCGCAAAACATGGAATGGTAAATAGCAGAGACGGATCACCCCTGGACGGATCCAGGATTTTTCAAATGGGGAGGGGGGGGGGTTGGGCGAAGACAAATTATGCGCTAACGTGTGAGCATTCCGGATGTTTTCGAGTTTTAGTAGTTCAAAACCTAAGAGCTTGCTGTCTTGAGCGATATAAAATCTAGTTGCGAATGCAGTCAAACATAGATAAAGTGTTTATAGGTAGACTGAAAAGAGTAATTTCTGAACGGCAATTTTCCCAGGTATACTGGGTTAGTCATGCCCCAAATGCCGTTTTTCTGTAATGTATGGACAGGGAGAAATGATACAAGCTATGACATTCTGAATTGGCTACACAAGAGGGTGGCATGTTGCTTTAAAGACAAAATGAAAATAGGAAACTCCTTCCGATTCTGGTTTAAACAATTAGCTAGGCCGATACTTGATGTTCTCTTTTAGAAAACGTCCTGTTATACTAAACGCAAAATCGTTCATAACTTTGCTTCAACTATACTTCCATACAGAATAGTTCGTTTTTATTATTTGTATTCACTTGATGAAAATTAATGAACTTGTGAAGTGTACATCATTCAAACCAAACCAAACAATTTTTTTTTTTTTTTGGATTTGCAATATAAAAATTAAATTTATTTCAGAGTGGGAAAGCAAAAACAGATCGAACACAGGTCGTGTGAAGACCAGCGCTAACGATTGACAATTTTAGTTGTGCCGGCCCTACTAAGAAGAAGTAAGAGCCAAAGGAGGAGAAGAAGAATGTCCTCTTGACTCTTAAAATATAATAAACTCCCAAAGCTCAAACAAGATGATTATCAGACTCCCAGAATATCGCAACATCTTTCTTTTATAATCTCAAGCTTCAAGATGAAACTACCTACCAGAAAGAAAACTAAACTTGAAAGCAAATTCTCCTCATTCAAATCACTTCTACAGTCGCAAAAGTCGTTATTAAATTCCTATCTGCCTATGTTTATAAAATTAGACCTAATTAAAGATGAAAAGCAATGCCCACCCGGCCACCCCCTCTCCTTTATTCTTCTCTTTCTCTTTTACCTTCTACCCCGCTCGAACGTGCAATGACCAAAAAATGCAAACGGGAAATACTTTAACCCTAATAAGGCCGGGGGGCAATGCCCCCCCCCCCCTCCATGATTTTCCTGACTTGTTCGGGAACGCATATGGATGGCGCCCCGCCGCTCGCTGACTTTTTTTCTTTCGAGTCTTGCGCAACTTTTAAAAGAATTTTTTTGAAAATCGGCCCTACGGTTACAAGGTCACGTGACCTTTTTTGTTTTTTGCATGTCAGCCCGAAAATCGGTCATTTTCGTGATTTGTGTACAAAACATATGGAAAAGTCATTTTTCCTAAAAATAGATCAAACATGAGTTATTGGGTCTTGTTTAAAGTTTAGGTGGTTGTTTTTGGAGTCAAAATAGTGGAATTGCAGTTAAATATGAAATAAAACAATAAAATACAGAAGTAAAACAAACAATGAAATACATAAGAAATTATCAAAACAAGAGATAACATGAGGAATAAGCTGGCTCGTCCAAATTTGGTTGTCGTTTTATTATTCAGAATTGTCTATTGAATATATGTAGTGAAAAAGAATGCTGAAATATGAATAATATATGATTTATGGGTAAAAATGTGATTTGTATGACCTTATTTGCATAAATTACCATAAATATGCAAATGAGTGAATTTTTCAAAAAAAAAATGAAATTGTCATAGTATTCTATACACTTCACTTGACATGCGTGCAAATTTTTGCGGAGATCGGCCGCTTCACGGCCGAGATCTTATGGGGGGGGGCATAATGCCCCCCCCCCCCCCCTGGCCGTTCTAAGACCTCAAATAGCCTGGCCTTTTTAGGGTTTAAACTTCGCGCACAGACAGTTTTACCTTTGACACTTTTAAATGTCCTCTGTGAAACATTTCTCTTACTACTGTCACATTACTCCAAGATGTTTTATTTTTATCAAAGTTAAAAGAGTTAGGGTCATCTGATGCAAAAAGAAGAGCCTTCCTACCATATTAAGTGGGATTATAATCAACCTGTGCTCCTTAACCAACGAGTACTTAACTACATCGAGATGACCATTGTGTGATGCACAGTGAAGAGGTGTCTCATCATCATTATCACGAGTTTCAATCTTTGCTTCTTTACCAATGAGATACTTAACCAAGGGTGTCGATTTGTATCCTCGGGTTGTGGGGATGATAGGTGCCCAAATATTTTCGGCAATGGATCAAAGCATACCAAGAGGTAGAGGCGTGTGGCAGGTTGCACCCCCTCCCTTCCAAGTTATTAACTTTTTCAGTCACCCTCAATAAAGATAACATTTTAGAGAATATGGGACCCATGTGAGTCCCACATGGGCTTGCTACCTGGGTTATTATCCTCTCAAGCATATAGACAGGATTTTAATTTAGGGGGGGGGGGGGCGGTAGTGAGCACCTCCTAGGGGGTAGGTGCAGGGAGGGAAAGTTTCCCCCCTCCCGCGCGAAGCGCGGAAGCTTTGACATTTCATTAAATTATTAGAGAAAGAAGACGATTCTTGTACCATTCTCGACTCTTAATCCTTGCTGAATTCAGTTCCCTCTTCCCGCGCAAAGCGCGGAAGCTTTGACGTTTTATTAAATTATTAGAGAAAGAAGAAGATTCTTGTACCATTCTCGACTCTTAACCCTTACTGAATTCAGTTCCCCCTTCCCCGCGCGAAGCGCGGAAGCTTTGACGTTTCATTAAATTATTAGAGAAAGAAGACGATTCGTTGTACCATTCTCGACTCTTAATCCTTGTCTGAATTCAGTCCCCACCCCCCCCCCCCCTTCCCGCGCAAAGCGCGGAAGCTTTGACGTTTCATTAAATTATTAGAGAAAAAAGAGACGATTCGTTGTACCATTCTCGACTCTTAATCCTTGTCTGAATTCAGTCCGCCCCCCCCCCCTTCCCGCGCAAAGCGCGGAAGCTTTGACATTTCATTAAATTATTAGAGACAGAAGACGATTCGTTGTACCATTCTCGACTCTTAATTCTTGCTGAATTTAGTCCCCCCCCCCCCCTTCCCCCGCGAAGCGCGGAAGCTTCGACGTTCTATTAAATTATTAGAGAGAAGAAGACGATTCGTTGTACCGTTCTCGACTCTTAATCCTTTTTTCTTCCTACGTCATCTTCCTATCCTCTTTCTCTCTCTCTCTGAAATATTGGGGGGGGGGGGGGATATATATATATATATATAAGTAAAGTCTTAAATTCATTCTGTGGTTTCTAAATAACATATATTCCATAGAGTGGGGAATAAAGTGAACAAATGCTTTCTAATACATAGTTGTAGATGTTTTGACTTTCAAACAAAAATGTTCTCCCCTCATGGATGTACGTAACCGCCTACTTCCCCCCCCCCCCTGTTACACCCTCAAATGTAATAACTCCCACAAATGTAATAACGCCCACAAATGTAATAACACTTTACCCCACAAATGTAACAACACCCACAAATGTAATAACACTTTACCCACAAATGTAATAATTTCACCCACAAATGTAATAATGACTTTTACCCACAAATGTAATAAATTTTAAGTGATATTTTGAATCACCCACAAATGTAATAATGACTTTACCCACAAATGTAATAATTTGAAGGGATATTTTGTCGAATTTAAAACTAAAACCCTGTAATAAAGCATGGGTATAGCGCGCAGTCTTTGCTCCAGACCCGGTTATTTCAAAAAAAAAAAAAAAAATCTTCAAAACTAAGACCACACCATCTTCCAAACTAAGACCCGGTAATAAAGCATGGGTTTAGAGCGTAGTTTTTCTTCCAGACCCGGGTTATTTCAAAACTTTTTAAAAATCTTCAAAACTAAGACCCCATCATCTTATTCCTGTGGAAGAACATATATAAGTATTGAGCGTAGTCTTTCCTCCAGACCCCGGTTTTTCAAAAGTTAAAAAACAAACAAAAAACAAAACAAACAAAACAACAAAAAAACCTTTTAAACTAAGACCCCTCTATCTACCAATTAAGACCCGGTAATAAAGCATGGGATTAGAACGTAGTCTTTACTTCAGACTCGGTTATTTTAAAAAAAAATCTTCAAACTAAGACCTCACCATCTCATTCCTGTGGAATAACATGGGTATAGAGCGTAGTCTTTCCTCCAGACCCGGTTATTTCAAAGGAAATAGAAATTTAAACAAATCTTCGAAACTAAGCCCATCATCTTATTCCTCTTTTTTTTCATTTAAAAAATCAATTACATTATTACATATGTGGATACAACACGTCACAAATAAATGATTGGTCGGCGGTCACCACGAACTGACGAATCAGTCAAAATGGTCCATATATATAACACACAGAGGAGGGACCGATTCGATGGTTCGTTGACCGTCGACGATTTCTTAATCATGTAAACATTCTATTGTAAACAAACAAAAGGGTATCAACTGGTTAAAGAGCTTCCCTCTTATACAAAACTCATAAACGAGGACCCGAAAAAGGTCCTTGGATGGAAATCTCCTTTCGAGATTTTCTTTAGTAGGAAACCAGAACAAAATTATATCTCCCGTCAAAAAAACAAACTATACTATCCATGGTTGGGAAAAGAATGTACAAGCTGTTCGAAGAAAGGCTTACAAGGCTTTGCAGCGTGTAAAAAAAAGAACGATTAGATCCCAGGAAAAAAAACTTAATGTACCAAACATACCAGATCAGGTAAAGGTTGTTAATATTCTTTATCTCATTGTATAATTAAAATAATTATTTCCTTTTGATCAGTCATACTTCATTTCAACTCCGTCTACTCTTAAAGCATCTGAAAAGTATTACTGAAAAACTTTTGGAGTTGTA